>OY856412.1:1137520993-1138772243 GCA_963693085.1 Alisma plantago-aquatica | reverse complement strand
GTATATTTATATTTGTGTACTTGTATATGTATATGCATATATATGTGTGTGTATATATGCACACTTATGCACATGTATTTATGTATGTATCCGTGTCCTATATTTTTGAAAATCGTCATGTCCCGTGTCCGTGTCAGTGTCCATGTCTTATCCCGTGTCCGTGTCCGTGCTTCCTAGGCTTGAACTCTTGACATGAGTGAATAAGAACACAAAATACATGCATAAAGGAAGAACCTGGGTTTTAATCGTCTTACATAATAAGATACAAGCTGAGGGTGGCCTAGCAACCCCCCTTCTTTTAAATGAAAAATTTGTGTAAAATGAGCTAAACATAATCATCTAGCCCGTGCTTCAATCATCAGACAATAAATTTAAAATGGAGGAAAAAGGGGGGAATCTAAATAAATTTGATGAATATAAACAATGCATTTTGATGATAAATAGAATGAAGAAAACTAGGAGAGAGGGAGGGTAAATCAAAGAAAATATAAGGCAACAAGAAGGAAATTTCACTGTCAATAACTGCGGGAAGTAACTAGAAGGCTAGGTTATCGATCTTGTGAGCGGATACATTCAGCAATTGCCCAGCTTGCCTAAATACCGGTAAGGGAAAACTAAATCAAACATGTGACATTTTACTTCAATAGAGATTTCACACCATGGAGCATTTTACTTGATTTTTCTGCATATCATTTTATCAAATCATATAACCTTGTTGTGTACGTAACAAATTATCAACTAAGATCATGATAGACTAATCTGATTATTGGAAAACAGGACATTTGGTAACGTGTAAACAACCCTAATGAGCAATTGAGCATCGATGTCCAAAACTAAATCTATTAGATTGTGAGATGGATGTCACATTTGAACATTTTAAATGAAAGAGTTCAACATTTAAGTAAATAATGTCAAATTGACTAACAAGTTACTTGAACTCTATGTGAAAGCAATAGATTCTGTAACCCTGATGTCGTATGTAGATGTACAAATAAGTTGAATAAATACAACTGAGGATAATATGTATCAATGGAAATAATTGGAAAATCTTGTCTAATGATTTTTTTTTCAATCACATTGTTTAATATATACTAAGAAAAAGCATCGTTTTTGCTAGCATATGAAGGACCTAAATACTTTAATGGAATCCAATGATTGGGGCGTATCTGGTTGGATGTCTGCAATCATTGTGCATGCGTTAGGGTGGCAAGAGAAGATGCTACATCTATGATCTTTGTACCAAATGCTCTTTCTGCCACCTTATGAGGTACTTGGGAATTTAGGATCATATACAATTTGTGTTAGCTGGCTTTTTGTATAAGTACATGTTAGGTCATCATATTTATCTTACAATGATACGGCTAACCAAAAATGATCATTGCTTGTACTTGAAAGCAATTCAGCATGCATACACCTACCCTGTCGTGCACTTGAATGACTCATTTAGACCAATGTTATTTTTTATGTCTATCATTCTGCTTAACTTTCACATGATACATTTAAATAGTGATTTAATATTAACTGAAGCTTAATTCCAACAAATAAGCGCTGAAGTTGGCTACTTAGGTCCACATAATAATTTGCTTGTATGCATATGTCAAAATTCTATATAGGGTTTTGATGGTAATCACTGTCAAAGATCTCCCTTAGTAAGGATTCTTGCTTATAAGCTCGAGGCTTCAACCATGCCTAGGGGAAAGGTAGGACCCCAGAACCTGTAACATACTCAATCCTAGACGTATAGGTTCATCATCATAACTTCTAGACCCCTACTCGACTATGTTGTTACTCAATCTTTTTCTTTTTCTCTTCTTTATCATTTTTCGTATAAATATCTTTTAGTAGGTATAACTCCATGCTTTAGGATGGTCTAGACCGTGTCAGGATCTTTTAACCCTAATTAACTCGTTAATATCTCGTGGACATGAAATCTTTAGATATAATGACCCTAACAATCAAATCATGGGTTAGTGGGAGAATGATAATACTAAACTATAGTCTTCATTATAACTAAATACCTTAGTATCACCCTAAGATACAAGGGTGAGATAATTGCATATAACTCAAAAAAATCCACTATGTTGGACTATTAGAGTGAGAATAAAACCCTAATTAGATGATTAAGTTTGTAAATGGATAAGTGCAACACAAATAATTACAAAATACAAATATAAGTCCATATTTGTGTTCCTTATAACCTAATTAAGTAACCTAACAATTTTGGGTGTAATCATATGTCAATTATACCCTTAATGACGGTTTGGGAGTGAATATTCAAGTTAAGACAATTTCTTTTATTTCAGACCTTGGTCACGCTAATGTATTGAACAAGGTTTGGAGTTGTTCAGCGTCACATATGGCTGTGGTATCACACGGATGCGATCCGGGTCGGCGTACCGGGTGGAAGACCTCGTCTTCCACCTCCGAAGTCCCCGCATGCGCAGGACTAGCTCAAGCCAGCGATGATTCTCCTCGCCATTCCCTCACCTCAATCGACCGTTTCTCGCGTTTACCCCGCCTTCCTCTTCGGCTTACTCTCCCAAACATAATGACCCATGATTCATTTCCTCTCGTGACCTAGGGACAAAACGCCCAAAATCAGTCTTCCTACCCATCCGACGACCGATGCTCTCACCCCCTCTATGACAAATCTCATGGACTCATACCTATCCAGAGACCATCGTCTCGTCCTCCTTCACCTTTCACCTCGGTCAATTGGCACGAACCGCCTCGGACGCACCCCGCTGGATCGAGCTGTTCCCTCCGGCAACTCCTCGTCGGTCCAGCAACCCCCTGCTTCTCACTTCAATTCAGGACAAGGTAACCATCTACAAACCGTTCTCTTTCATTTGATGTATGAATCTTGTCTCGATTCTTTTTGGACTGTCGGGTCGACAAACGTCGTTGCCTTTCCTCTGTTTTGGTCCACCGTCGAGAGGGACTCTAATGGTCCCTGACCTGCGTGGAAACCGTCCCATACCATCGTGGGTTTGGGAAGAGTTCCTGGGGTGATCGTTCCTCCCAGACATGTTGTTCAGTGCCGGGTTTTTAGTTGCTCTTCTTGACGCCGTCTACCCCAATGGTCTTCCTCCTAACCGGTCAACAAAGGGGTCTTCTCGCTGCTTTGCATTCGTGTTACCCTTACAACCTGACTCCGTTCGTCTCGGCCCTACATGACAACACGAGCTCCATTTTGACACTGGTTTTCATTGGTTTCCCGTTCCCCTGTGATCCTGGTGCCGCTGACGCCTGACAATGGCGATTGAGCCACCTGCAAGCTAGGTCCATGGTGGCGCCTGGGCAAAAAGGGGTGGCCTGGTCCTGATGACCATGACACAGTCACTACACTGGTTCTTGGAGCAAGGAAGCGCAGTGTCACCGATATTTCTTGTTGGAGCCCAAGGTACCAGAGCTCCATGGATGCTGTTCTCTGTGAATTTGGAAGAGCAAGGCGGGTATTCTTTTTTCCAATCCCGACCCTGATGGATGCCTTTTGTCAGTGTCACCCGCGAAGGACAAAATCGTCTTTTGACCTATTTTGACCTGTGTTCGACCGAGGGGTGGTCAGATGTTTTCGACCAAAGTTCCAGTGTCACATTCCTATTTATAATCACAATTCATACGAGGGTAATTCAGTATTTTCGCATTTAATTTTCCTTTTTTTTAGTAAATGATTTTAACTTGTAAAAATCAAAACTAATTATCGGTACAATGGAAAAATATAAAAATATACATTTTTGAAAAAAAATGCATCTGATTCAATGAAATAGGTTTCACAATCAGATTTCCAACCTACAATATGGTCGATTTCTAAGCAAAGTATATAATGCACTTTATATTAATTGAATGCACATATGTTGTCACTAGGTTGAGACAACCTTGACCCTGAACCTAGGAGGAGTTTCTGAATATTTAGGTCTGATCATAAGGTATGTACATCCTCTATTTTATTTTGGGCATTATTTGACTAAAACCTAATTTCTTTTAATGAGGCATCTCTTGAAATATTGTTTCTCTTGGAAATATAATACTCATGGACATTTCTACTTCTTGATATAAATCTCTTTTACTGCTGTGATTATAAATTTGAAATGTTATATGGGTCTTTAGGCCCCTCCTGCCTTGTTGACTTTTGTTTGATATTGACTAAAATGATAGTCTTGCCACTCTATTTATGCATGCTACCTGTTTGACTAGAATATCTAGAATTGTGGTACTTATGTACAACCATATTTATTTAGGGCGTGCGTATTCCGCCCGGGGTGTGCGTTTCCACCCTTGTTTATTTTTAGGCCATGATCCTATGGTGTTATGGCCCTGTTTTAGGTATATTTAGTCTACATTGTTATGCATGCAAATATTCTTTGTTTTAATGTGTGACAGAGTCAGGAATTCCAGAAAGCTCAGGGTTGCACAATGTGTGCACCCTCATATATATAATAATGAGAGATTTACAGAGAGGTCCATATATAAAGGAAAATAACAAAACAAATAACATGCTATGTAAAACAGGAAATATATAATGTAACACTCCCCCTCAAGTTGGAGCATAGATGTCAATCATGCCCAACTTGTCCATCAGCGTGCAGAACTGTTTCTTCGCCAAGAGCTTGGTGAAGATATCAGCAACTTGATCTTCAGATCTTGTGAATGGAGTGCATATCTTGCCAGCAAGAATAGATTCTCTGATGAAGTGGCAGTCAACTTCAATGTGTTTGGTGCGCTCATGATAGACAAGATTATTTGCAATGAAGATGGCAGCTCTGTTATCACAATGCATAGGAATGGCCGATGAAGACTCAATCCCAAACTCTTTCAGAAGAGAACGCACCCACAGCAACTCACAAGCAGTATGGGCCATGGCCCTGTACTCAGCCTCAACACTAGATCTGGCCACTACATTCTGTTTCTTGCTTCTCCAGGTGACAAGATTGCCTCCTACAAAGGTACAGTAACCAGAAGTAGATTTTCTATCAACTTTGCTGCCTGCATAATCAGAATCAGAATACCCTTCAAGAACACAGTGCCCATTCTTTTTATAATGAAGTCCCTTGCCAGGCGACTTTTTTAAGTATCTCAAGACTTGACATGCAGCATCCCAGTGGCACTGTTTGGGTTTGTTGAGGTACCTGCTAAGAAGACCCACTGCAGTAGCAATATCAGGACGAGTAACAGTCAAATAGATCAATTTACCAATCAACCTCCTGAATTGTTTATGATCAACAAACATAGCAGAGGAATCATCATCCCAATTTGACATTGGGATCAAGAGGAGTATCTGCAGGTCTTGCTCCAAGCATACCAGTCTCCTGCAGAATATCAAGAACATATTTTCTCTGCGAAAGAACCAAGGCATTAGAGTTTCTAGAGACCTCTATGCCAAGAAAGTACCGAAGTCTGCCTAGATCTTTGGTAGCGAAGTGCTTGCCCAAATGATCTTTGGTAGCCTGAATACCAAGAGTGTCGCTGCCAGAAATAATAATGTCATCAACATACACAATCAGAACAGTAATACCTGCTGAAGTCGTTTTTGTGAAAACAAAATGATCAACTTGTGACCTCAGAAAGCCAAAATCAATCATGATCCTGCTCAACTTATCAAACCAGGCACGAGGACTCTGTTTGAGTCCATAGATTGACTTCTTAAGTCTGCAGACTTTATGAGACTCCCCCTGAGCAACAAACCCAGGAGGTTGCTCCATATACACCTCTTCCTGTAAATCACCATACAGAAAAACATTTTTCACATCAAGCTGCAGGAGAGGCCAGTTTAGATTCACATCAACAGATAAAAGAATTCTGACAAAGTTAAGACGAGCAACAGGAGAAAAAGTCTCAAAATAATCAATGCCATATGTCTGAGTATAGCCCTTGGCAACGAGCCTTGCCTTCAACCTTTCAACCGTACCATCAGGTTGATATTTGACAACATATACCCACCTGCAGCCTACAGGCTTACACTGAGGAGGTGGATCCACCAACTCCCAAGTGTCTCTGTCAGTAAGAGCAATCATCTCGTCATGCATAGCAAATGTCCAAGCCGTACTTTTCAAGGCATCCTGAACATTCTTAGGCACAGCCACAACAGATAAGGCAGATACAAAATTGCTAGAATGAGTATGCAGATGAGCAGTAGACACACACTGAGCAATGCTATGAGAAGTGCAAGAACGAGTACCCTTACGGAGTGCAATAGGTATGTCAAGGTCAGAATGTACCTCAGGTGCAGCAGAACCTTCTGGAGGAGAAGACTGGTTGTCTTGGGGGGGTACTGGTGTGGAAGGTGCTTTATTCCTGCGTTGATAAACAATAAGAGGAGGATCTTGCTTTGTAGTAATCTCAGTATCAGTGCGGTCAGGCATACAGTCAGAAATAACAGGTAAAGGAGGAGCCAGAATGTCTGTCTGCAAACTATCTCCCGCTGAAGAATAAAACGGTGTATCTTCAAAAAAGACAACATCACTACTGGTAAACCACTTCCGAGTGCTGGGATTATAACATCTGTAACCCTTCTGAGTTCGAGAATAGCCCAAAAAAATGCATTTAGCAGTTCGAGGAGATAGCTTATCAGAAGTAGGTCCAAGCAATCGAACAAAGCAGGTACACCCAAAAATTCTAGGAGGCACAGTAAACAAGGAGGTGTCAGGGTGCAAAACCTGGATGGGAATCTTATTTCCAATAACAGACGATGGCATCCTATTAATCAGAAAACAAGCAGTCAAGATAGCCTCAGGCCAATAAGAGCGGGGCACATGAGAATGCATCATCATCGTCCTGGTAACTTCTAACAAGTGTCTATTCTTCCGCTCAACAACACCGTTTTGTTGTGGGGTATATGCACACAAAGTCTGGTGAATAGTACCCACAGATTTACAAAAAACAGCCATATCATGCTTAACAAACTCTAAAGCATTATCAGTGCGAAGAACTTTAATAGGCAAGCCAAACTGCGTTTTTATTTCAGCAAAGAAGTATTTGATAGTAGACAGCACTTCGGACCTACTTTTTAACAAAAACAACCAAGTAGTCCTCGAAAAATCACCAATAAATAGAATGAAATACTTGTAACCAGACAAGCTTGGTACATGGCATGGACCCCATACATCAGAGTGGACTAAATCAAAAATGTTTTTACTGCTCACAGTACTACGTCTAGGATACACAGTACGTGTTTGTTTTCCTAGCTGACACGATTCACATTGAAAATGACAACTGCCAATATCAGGAACTAAACTACACAACTTCTCCGACGAGGGATGTCCCAGCCTGTAGTGCCACTGTAGAGCAGAAACAGAAGCAGATAATGCAGATATCACAGCAGCTTTCTCTGATCGAGGTAACTGGTCCAAGTAAAAAAGCCCATCAGCACCTTCATACCCTCACCAATCTTCGTCCTCATACGAAGGTCCTGAAAGACGCATGAACCAGGAACAAATGTCAGGCTACATTGTAAATTCCGTAAAATTTTGCTGACAGATAATAAGTTAAGGGGAAATCTGGGCACATATAAGGCAGATTTTAGGCCAAAGTGAGAAACAATATCACGGACTCCAAGAACCGAAGACTTGGAGCCATCAGCAAGCATAACAGAAGAGTGTCGAGCAGGTGCAGATATATGTTTAAACAAAGATCTATTTCCAGAAATATGTGCAGATGCACCAGAATCTATCACCCATTTGGTATTACCAGAAGTAGAAGGTGAGGAGTGAAAACCTCTAGAGGGGGGGTGAATAGAGTTTTATAGAGATTTTAAAATAATTTAAACTCAAGCAACCACAGAGAAAGATTAGACAAGGAGACACAAGGGTTTAGAGTGGTTCCTAGCCTTAGCAAATACTAAGGTAGTCAGTCCACTACCCGGTTGCTTACCCAACCGGGATTTGAAAAGAAATTATTTTATTACCTCGCAAGGACTTTACATAAAATACATTTCTTTTCCCTAAACCCTTCAAGCAGCCTTCACCTAGAAGTAATCGCCCAACTCGAAGCAGCCTTCCCTTGAAGTAGATGCACCAACTCCCGTTGCACCAGCCTTCTGAAGTAGCTTCCCGTGCGATAGCCTTCTTGAAGTAGCTTGAAGTCCCCTTCTCCACCTGAGAAGTCAACCCTCTCCAATCCGCAGCCTCCAACCCTAGGAGTAGCAAGGAGAGTACAAAAGATAAACAGGAACAAGAAAGGAAAATAGAAATTACAACTTATCCTTTTAAGCACAAGGCTTGATTTGCCTATATCAAGCGTATAAATCTCCTAACCAATGTGTATGACAATGTGATTGTAGTGGATAGGAGATACTAGCCTATAGGGCACGAAATGGGAGCAATAGGAATGAATGGCAAGTGTAGGAATTGCTCTATTGCTCTAAAACAGATTGCAAGTGTGTATTCAAGCTCAAGTATAGCACAAGTATATCTTGGATCTTCTTTGGTGACCTAAGGCATGTCCTATTTATAGGAATGACCTATGTATGCTTAAGGACGTTCTAGACAACTTCTAGGGGGTTCCTAGTGCTTAACTAGCCGTTAGGAATAAGTTAGGCGCATTAGCAACGGCTAGTTAATTAATTCTGCAGTTGCTGTCAGAGACCATCTCGGTCGAGGACTCGTCGACCGAGATGCCCAGTCGGTCGAGGATTCGTCGACCGACAGGCTCTCTGGATTAACGTTTATTTGCAACTGTCAACTGCTGTGTCTAACGGCTACTTTTGGTCAATCTCGGTCGAGAAGTTTGTCGACCGAGAGTGTCTCGGTCGAGGAGTGTGGTCGACCGAGATTGACTCTGTTTCAATCTTTTAATTAAACCACTAAGTGTGTTTATGAGTGTGCATAATGTGATCCTTTTGGAAGGGATGACTTGTCTAACTATGGTGTGTAGCTAGGGAAGATCTAACGCTTGATTTACATGCAATCTAAGTACTTGTACATTATATAACTGTACAAGTTTTTACAATAGTGATTACATTGCATGAAAGTAAATATGTAAGCTCGTGATTTCCCTAGTTGCTTTGTCATCCACCATAATCCTGCACACTCAAGTAGCTTGTTAGAATAATAAGAATGAAATGTTTGTCATCATCGAAACAAAGGGATTTATCATAATGTCCAATTTATCCAACAATCTCCCCCTTTTTGAAGATGACAAACATTTCCTAAGATATGAAATAAGGAAATATAAAGCATGTGAGTTTCATACCTGAAGATTACCTTTTGTAGCCATTCTTGTTTTACAAGTGTGAGTGCTGGCAAATCAGGATGAAACTCATATATATTTATATTTTTGATTTTATATTCTTTCTCCCCCTTTGTCATTTCAAAAAGATATCCAATTTGAATATTTTATTTTCTTTTCCCTTTTAATTTTATATTTTGCTCCCCCTTAAATAGATATCCTTTTAGAAACATGGATTTATGTCTAATTTATCCACTATTTGTTTCTCAATCATTTGCAAAGGATATTAAGCCTTGAAATGATATGAGATTCCCTTAAGCTTATGATGAATGTATATTTATCTCTCATCTATCAAGGGATGTTAAGCCCTAAATTAAATGAGAATCTTTTAATATTAGAGTACATTAAAATGTCTCCAACCAAATGTAAGGGATGTTAAGCCCTGATTTGTCTAGAGATTTCCTTTAAGAGCAAAATATATTATTTTGATGAAATTCTTTTTCATACAAGTTATTTTTAAGAATACGAAGGTCATAGCAAACTTCAAAATGTTTATGTAAACTTCAAATAAACAAATTTGATTTTATAAGCTCCCCCTTAATCTTACAATTTAAGCAATTTTAAGGCTTTTAAGGTCACACATGATTTTTTATTTTGACCTTTATCAAAAGTATACTAAGATCAAGTACAATAGAATAATATCCAAATAAGCATTTTGTCAAAGCTTATTTTAGGTCGCCCTTGACTACGACCATAGCGCCCCTTGGCTAAGTTTTGTTTTAACCAAGAGGCTAGAATTGCAGATTTCCAATTAAGCATTCGTATGTGAAGTATAATTTCTGCAGATAGCTATAAATATAAATTTGAAGCACATTGAGATATACCTATTAATATGAGCATCATAGTGAAGTCTTTGACCTTGATTTTTCTAGAATGCATGTTTTACATAATGTTTCATATGCTTTGCGATGGGTACATAAGTATCAAACCCCATTCCTTATTATACCCATATCATAAGATTCTTTTAGAAACATATATTTTGAGAGCAAGATTAATATCTTAAAGTCAAGCTTTTTGCTTTTAATTTCTTAGAACAAGCAAATAGATAAAAACATTAATATTTTGTTATTTTGTTCTAAGAGGTACCGTTTTGGCTTGTCATAGAACCATCATCATCACAAGATGTGTCCACAATTATTTTCTATTATGTTAAGATGCTTTTATGACATATACAATTATAATGATCATTCAAGATTTGTATATATGAATCAAAGCATAATAAAGCATGGTAAGTTAATCTTCTTAACAATGAAGGCATGATTAATATCTTAATTTCTTATAGATACCTATTGAGAGATTCTTCATTTTATTTCAAACCTTAAAGTTCTATGTCTAAGCAATAAATGATTAATAAAACATTTGCTTGCTATAAATCATCAAGAAGTCATGTATACAATAATCATTTTCCATTTGTTCTATGTAGCATAGCATCATTTTTATGAGTTGAATGATAAAATAGTGAAAGCATACCCATGATGCAATGATAGAACCATAATTATTTCATAAGATACAATAATTGTAATCATTTAAACTAAATGTCATAACACATGATTTCTATATAGATAGACCAGGAAATACTTTCGAAAATCATGTGAAATAGTTAATTCTAATCATGATGATATCAAAAAGATCTTCAACTAGTTTTGCATGTAAAATAGTTATTGACAACAAATAGATGGCACATAGATCCGTCAAAACAATTTTACTGTAATTTAATCTTGATCAAACATTTATAACAAATTGATAGCAACACAAAAAGCAGAACTTGAAAACAGTAATCTGCTCGGTCGACTATTGCTCGACCGAACGTGTTCTCGGTCGAACAGTTTCTCGACCGAGAAAGTTTCTGTATTGTTTTTGAAATGTGTTTCAGTAATAGTTTTCAAGTAAAATTTATATTATTTTAATTCAATTATTCAATCTGAAAGTTTTGTTTAATTTAGATCAAGATAACCTTTAAACCAAATCTTTTAAGTTTCGATTTATTATCCCTACATGTTAAGTTGAGATAGACATAAAGATATGCAAATTAAAGGCTTTGGTCATATCTCAACTTAGTCTAATCGAATCAATTTGGGGATTTTGGAACCCATACCAACTCAACATCCTTTTTCTTGTATGGGCAGGAGAAGGAGTAATGTCCAAGACGTAAACAATAGTGACAACATATAGAATCAACCTCATATCTCTTTCTATGATTTTGGTCTAGGTTGTTCTTTTGGACAAATGTATATTTGCCTCTATGTACATTCATTGATTGACTCGCTTGTGTCTTTCTAGGTTCTTGATGAGATTTACCTTTAGGCTTATAACCTAGTCCACTCCTTCCAATTTGTCGATAAGGATTATCTAGAATTTTATCAAGAATGCCATTGTTATTTAAACTACGAACTTGTTGTTGTAACTTGGCAATCTCATCTATTCTCTTCTTGATATCTAGTTTTGCTTGGTCTAGATGAGATGATAAAGAATTTCTTTCTTTAACTATATTGTCATAGTCTACATGGGTGCACAATATAGGTTGTTTTTGAAGATCATTTACTTGAGTCTGCAAATTAGTCTTTTCAAGGGAAATAAGATTGCAGTTAGCTTCTACTGATTTCAATTTAAGATCACGTTCTTCAATTGCCCTTTTTAGATCTTCATTTTCAGATTCAAGAGCAAGAAGTTTAGTATTTAAATCATCATTTACTTTATTTGATTTCTTCAATTTCTTCTTGCACTCAATGTATTTTTCATGCATTTCTTCTAGACTAGCAATTAGATCTTCTTTTGATAAATCTAAGAGACTTACCTCTTCTTCTTCTTCTTCATTGATTGTAGCAATGAGACACTCTTTATGTGCATCTTCTTTCTTTGACCTCCATGGACATCTAGACGTAGAGTGCTTTGTTCCTAAGCACCAATTGCAACTTGACGAACATTGGTCCATGCTCCTTTTCTTGTGGTTGTAGTCACCTCTTCCCTTTATCTCTTCAAGACCTTGTTAGGGCTCCTTGAAGCCTGCTCTGATACCAATTGAAAACCTCTAGAGGGGGGGTGAATAGAGTTTTATAGAGATTTTAAAATAATTTAAACTCAAGCAACCACAGAGAAAGATTGGACAAGGAGACACAAGGGTTTAGAGTGGTTCCTAGCCTTAGCAAATACTAAGGTAGTCAGTCCACTACCCGGTTGCTTACCCAACCGGGATTTGAAAAGAAATTATTTTATTACCTCGCAAGGACTTTACATAAAATACATTTCTTTTCCCTAAACCCTTCAAGCAGCCTTCACCTAGAAGTAATCGCCCAACTCGAAGCAGCCTTCCCTTGAAGTAGATGCACCAACTCCCGTTGCACCAGCCTTCTGAAGTAGCTTCCCGTGCGATAGCCTTCTTGAAGTAGCTTGAAGTCCCCTTCTCCACCTGAGAAGTCAACCCTCTCCAATCCGCAGCCTCCAACCCTAGGAGTAGCAAGGAGAGTACAAAAGATAAACATGAACAAGAAAGGAAAACAGAAATTACAACTTATCCTTTTAAGCACAAGGCTTGATTTGCCTATATCAAGCGTATAAATCTCCTAACCAATGTGTATGACAATGTGATTGTAGTGGATAGGAGATACTAGCCTATAGGGCACGAAATGGGAGCAATAGGAATGAATGGCAAGTGTAGGAATTGCTCTATTGCTCTAAAACAGATTGCAAGTGTGTATTCAAGCTCAAGTATAGCACAAGTATATCTTGGATCTTCTTTGGTGACCTAAGGCATGTCCTATTTATAGGAATGACCTATGTATGCTTAAGGACGTTCTAGACAACTTCTAGGGGGTTCCTAGTGCTTAACTAGCCGTTAGGAATAAGTTAGGCGCATTAGCAACGGCTAGTTAATTAATTCTGCAGTTGCTGTCAGAGACCATCTCGGTCGAGGACTCGTCGACCGAGATGCCCAGTCGGTCGAGGATTCGTCGACCGACAGGCTCTCTGGATTAACGTTTATTTGCAACTGTCAACTGCTGTGTCTAACGGCTACTTTTGGTCAATCTCGGTCGAGAAGTTTGTCGACCGAGAGTGTCTCGGTCGAGGAGTGTGGTCGACCGAGATTGACTCTGTTTCAATCTTTTAATTAAACCACTAAGTGTGTTTATGAGTGTGCATAATGTGATCCTTTTGGAAGGGATGACTTGTCTAACTATGGTGTGTAGCTAGGGAAGATCTAACGCTTGATTTACATGCAATCTAAGTACTTGTACATTATATAACTGTACAAGTTTTTACAATAGTGATTACATTGCATGAAAGTAAATATGTAAGCTCGTGATTTCCCTAGTTGCTTTGTCATCCACCATAATCCTGCACACTCAAGTAGCTTGTTAGAATAATAAGAATGAAATGTTTGTCATCATCGAAACAAAGGGATTTATCATAATGTCCAATTTATCCAACAAGGAGGAGCTCAGGAATGCAGTATCATAACCAGAAAAAACAGCATGTGCTCCGCTAGTAGATGCAGCAGGAGAAGATCCAGTACGCTCAAGAAGAAGACGCTCCACCTCGGCACGAATGTAATCTGCGGTAGCCCCCGCAGGCTCTGGTGCAGGTGTCTGAGTACCACCCTCAGACGTAGTAGATGAGGAATCTGCAGCAGCATTGGCCCACGCCGGCTTACCATACTTTTCCCAGCATTTTTCTTCAATATGGTTAGACCGGCCACAGAAGGTACATACGCGCTGTCCTTGCTGAGGACGCGCAACAGCAGAAGGTGGGGCGGTAGGAGGAGCTCCACGTCCAGCACCAGGTCCACGTCCCCGGCCTGCACCCAGGGGAGGACGACCATCATTGGAGCGGCCACGGCCACGACCATGACCACGCCCGCCCCAAGCAGCCAAAGCAGTAGAGTCTCCAGTCTCAGAAGGCGGAGACAGTGTAGATGACGGAAGGCGCTGGAGACGCTTGTAGGCAGTCTGCAAGGTAGGAAGTGGATCACTCGCCAAGATCTGATCTACCACTCCAGTATAGGACTCAGGTAAACTACTGAGAAACTGAATCAGCTGAAGCTTCGCCCGCTGTTTTTGCATAGTAGCTAAATCGGTGGACAGCGGGTGATACATCTCCAACTCACCCCACAGACCAGTGAAGGTGGAGAAGTAGTCTGAGATGTCAGATCCCGTAAACTGTAGGCGCCCCAGTTGCTTGGTGATATCAAAGACCTTCTTGGGATTTTCACTATGAGAGTAGATACTGGCGAGCTGATTCCACATCTGCTTCGCCGTAGGCAGCTGAAGAAGAGTAACGCTGATCTTCTCAACGGAGCTGTTGAGAATCCATGTCATAACGGTCGAGTCATCACGAACCCAATCATTAAAGGCTTTGATGTCCTTTGCATCCGCCTCCTCTGCAGGCTGAGGCGGACCCATCCGAATCAAGTGAGAGTACTTCCCTTGTGATTTGGCAAAGATCACAAAGGAGCATACCCAAAGCTGGTAGTTGCGCCCGTCAAGCTTAACAGTAGTGACTTGACGACACGAGTCTCTCCAGATGTCATCCCCAGAAGACGCCATGAAGACAGGCAGGAAGTCAGGCACAGGCATAGGTAGGCACAGACAGAAGACGGACTACGCCGTTAGGCAGGCAGAAGCAAGTCACCGTGGACCTCTCACATACAAACTACGCCAAATCGTAGTAGAAAACCCGGAGGCCGAAGCCTACACGGGCAGGCAGGCACAAACAAACACGAACCGAAGGTTGTCCCTTAGACAAACAACGCGCCGATCTCCCCCGGAAGACGGAACTAGTCCAGATCTACCAGTGGCTCAGTGGCCCCGTAGAAAACGACCACCCGGCAGCGCACCTGCTGTGCGAACAACAACCAAGGTTGCTCAAGCACTAGCGGTGCACCAAGCCAGGAGGCAAGACGGAACCACGGAGACCCCCGCGAAGGGACCTGCGGCCCGCTGGAGGCGGCCTGCCGGCGCTGCGGCTGCCCTGGCTAAGCCAGCGGCAGCGGCTGCTGCGGCCGACCGACAGACAGACCGCAGACGGCGGCGGGCGGCCTGCTGCCGGCAGGCGGGTGGCGGGCGGGGGGGTGGGTGGCGGAGGAGAGACAAGGGAGGCAAAGACGGCCAGGGTTGAGCCTGCTCTGATACCATGTGACAGAGTCAGGAATTCCAGAAAGCTCAGGGTTGCACAATGTGTGCACCCTTATATATATAATAATGAGAGATTTACAGAGAGGTCCATATATAAAGGAAAATAACAAAACAAATAACATGCTATGTAAAACAGGAAATATATAATGTAACAATATGAATATGTGGATGAATGTTATGGCAAGACACTCTTTTATTATCATGTTGTAATCTGAAACTTAATATGCCTCATTTCTTTTGTTACTTTTCTCTTGAACATACCTGATTGCAAATAGCCTTTTTTTTGTGAGAACATCTCTTTTTATATTTTCAACCCTATATAATGCCCAGAATGTTTTATATATGTACATACTCAACATTTGCTGACCTCTTTGTTGTTTCCTATGTTCTGGGTGATGTTCCCTTCCACCCAGGTTTAGGTACATTGGAAGATAAGAGCTCAAAAAGATCACTAACACGACATGAACTTAAGGATAGCTTGGAATGGCTGTGTTACCCTTTGCTACTGGGCTTATTTGTAGTTAGTTCAAGTTTTTGTAATATCACCTTTTATGGTGATGAGCTATTGTATAATGATACCCATTGTAACTTTGTAATAGTTTTGTTTCCGCTGCTTTATTATTACATGGCTCTGGTATTATATCATTTGAGTGGATCCTCTTTCGGGACCCACTCTTTATAGAACCCCTGGAGATTGTGTGGCTTTTGGGAATTGATCTTTTTGGCCAAGAGACTGTATATGGTCAAGCCCATGTTTGGGAAAGTCAGGGTTGAATCTTTGAAGGAGGCTGAATTTTTAGTGAAGGATAATTAGCCATATATCCTTTGAGATGCAGAGGTCATTTTTTGGTGTAACATCTACTGGGTGTATGATCTAATGGTTGGATGTTTAAAAACTCCTGTAATCAGTGGCCAACACATACACAATACAATAGTATACTCATAATTCTGTATATACTATCTGATGTTGACCAAATTTCTTTGAATTTCTATATTTTCTCGCTATCCTCCTTAGAGCTACTACGGATCTAGATGCAAGTGAGGAAATACTCAATGATAGATTTAAGATTTCTGAACCTAGATCGCGACCAGCAAATATTTGTTGAGAATTAAGATCTAGGTGCAAAGATCTTTTGATTTAAGTGAATATAATTAGATGTTCATCCAGCCTTTTTCTTTGCGTACACGCTCCTAACAATCTATATGCATTAAATTTCCTGAGTGGGACATAGCCGTGGCTAGTGAAATGAGATTGACATTTATGTATTTGTTTGTGTTATAACAGTTCGTCTTTGTTGGTTGTTTATGAATTTGTCCCCTTTTTTGTCTCCCTCAATTAAAATATAACCTGTGATGTATAGTTGAACCGTGGTCTGGATTCTTGTAGAATTTTTGCCTAGGTTTACATGTTTTTCCTGCTTGTATTTTGTTTTGTCTAAGTCGAAAGATCTATGTTATACTATGTATCATGCTTACAACAATGATTTATCATCCTGCTCGATTTTGGTGTTCTAGTTATTTAAAGAGAAGTTTTACATATTTTAACGCCGTTGCTAATGACTGACACTTGAAGACAATGTAGTAGCCAGCAATGCCTTTATATACCAAAGCCCATCTAGTCCTTTCGTGCCCCCACTTATCCTCATCTTCATGTAACGGTTATGAAAAATAGATTAAACTGAATGGGGGGTCACGTGATAGTTCAATGCTGTATTTGTATTGGCAGGCAATAAATTAAGAGGAAAGAATGGGACATACTAAACAAGAGAGATGGGAAGCAAAGAATGAGGCTTTTCTGTCAACCTCTATTAACAACAGTTGGACATCTAGCAGTAGATTAGAAGGAAGAGTCTATGAACTGTTACACTAAAAATAGCATAAAATTTCTAGATATACAAGATAAGGCACCAAAATGATCTGTCGGTGAGGAGCAACCTGTCAAACATGCAGAACTTTCAGGTTCAGCAGAAGTAGACGTTTCAGAGGCAGAACTATAGAAGAGTCCAGCAAGATTGCATGAAACAATGTCACATTATTATCAAGAGAACCAAATTGACAAGACATCCATAGAAAAACTGAAGGCTTAATTTGGTTTATGCAGGTTTTCTACCAACACTTATTTCAGTGTAATTATCTGCTGCAATATGTACATGGACACATGTAAATCTTTGACCTGTGATGTCCTCAAGGAACTCTCGCTGATAAGAACATTAATGGGCCTGTCCTTGTTCTTGTTCAGAAAAAGGGTATTAGAGCATAAGCCTCAAAGGCAGTAAAGAAAAAATTGGTCAAGTAATCACACGTGTTGTCAAGGACGTGTGCAAGTTATGTTAAGGGATGACTAGCAAGAAAATAGCTAGTGAATAGGACTCTGACAAATTGGCAGGGGAATAAACTAATGGAAGCTCTTGGCTTGTTTCTTCTTGAATATCTCAATGTTGGTGGACGCGATCCTAGACTATAAGATCTTCCTAGGGGCTCATAAACTATGAATGGCCGTTCAGGAAATTCTCACTAGAAGCCAAGGCAAAGAAGAAGAAAATATTTTAACAAAAAAGAAGAAGAAAATAAATGAAATTCTGCATATTGCTATTGTTGTTTTAGGCTCAATAGTGGAGAGACTGCCTTCATTTTGATGACAGAAAGAAACCAGCTGATGTTGCTTACAATACATGCAACAAGGTTTCAGATCACTGCTTGAAACTTTACATAGACGAGGAATGATCAGCTGCTGAAGATAGAATTTTGCATGGAACATCAACACAAGTATCTCGAACACAGTCAGCAGTTCTGCCAGAACCATGAATCATGCACATGACTGTAGATGGGGATGCATAAGTAGTTAGGAAACATGGGCTGTGTACCTACCATCAGTAGGAGCAGTCCCACGAGAAAGTGAGCACTCCCACAGGATGAGGAATCCCCCTTCGCACATTTAGGCATATGTTAGAAAGATTCTAGACCGTGGTTTTGAAATTTGAGGAATTTGTCAAATTTTCTATAATTTGTTTTCATTAATATGAGATTTGGCATAGGCAATGTCAAATTTGTTGCTAGGTAAGGACTGAAAATATTTTTCACATACTGTGAGGTTTTGATAGAGAATTTGCTAAGTTTGCATCGATGTTGCTATTGTGTTGCTTGACAAACCAAAACACCAACACAAAAAATTTGGGTAACATATTCATTGGAGAATCATTAGGCTATTGAAGATTTGATGAAGGTATGTAAATCTTACATTTTGTTTTGAAGTTTTGAAAAATCGATTCTAACCCTTTGAACCCATTTAAAGCACTAAGGCATATGTGTGATTGAGGCAGCTAAAGGTGGAATCATCCCCATACTTGGGAGGTTTTCACTTGGACATTAATTTGTGTTTTCTTTCTAGATAACCAATCATGTTTCATGTAAAAAAATATTCAAGCCTACTTAGGGCCTACCCTTGATCTAGACGAGTAGAAAAATGGCTAAAATTATTTTTCCTCCCTTCCATATTCTTCCAAATTTTAGTTTTAGAGCTGTTTGCAACTCTAGTTAATAATCTTTGAAACCAAACATGTCATATCGAACGTCGTGCAATCTTACTAGGTCTCTAGGGTTTGCTCCGGCTTCTCTCTACCCGGTGGCACCGCTGGGGGGAGGGGCGCGTCATCTCAGGCGTGCCTCTCCCCTGGCTTTCAACCACGCTGACTGAAGCTCGTTCTATTCCCGGAGAAAGAGGCGTCCAGCTGCAATCCAGTTGCCCGGCGGGTGTTCTCTTTTGGAACTGGAAGACGAGGGTCGAGTTGCGCTGCGAGAGCCGTGATTGACGAGGTTGGCGCCATCGATTCAATCGACTTCATCTCGTTCAAGTGAGACGAGTGGAGAAGAGCCTTCCCCTTTCGTCGATCTCGCTGTTTGCTCTTCCGGCCCTGGCACCTGTGCCTCCTTCCAATTCAAGGGGTCGTAGCCGGCATCTGGTTTTGCTCAGGCTTCCAAGACGGAGCTCGACGGGCGTCGCCCTGTCATGCCTCATCATCATCCTAGACGCGGTTTGTGCTCGGGTCGTGTCCCCAGATCTGGGACTCAGTCCTCGACATTAGGCGGGTTTCCTCGCTTCGGTGGCGCCCTTGTAGCTACTGTTTTGGTGTCTTCCCCGAAGTAGCACTGGGAAGCGTCCTCATAGCCGCCAAGGACTCGTCCTCTGGCTGGACTCGGAGGTGGTGGTGCTCCGTCCAGGTGTGGCCGAAAACGCAGGTCGGTTCGGGCGTCCCCTGATAGGCCGGCGATGCTACATGCTTGGCGGCACCCCCAGCTCTGGAATCATTGTCTTAGCAGTCAGTGTATTCTCTCCGCTCGCGCGGAGGTTCACCGCTGACTGGAAGGTTGTTGAGTTGCTGTCGTGCTGCAATGGGTGTTTCCCCCCACTATCGCTGTGCGACGCTCTCAAGGTGTTTGATGGAGTGCAATCAGCAGCCTGGGGCTTCTTCCTTAGCATGATGGTTGATGCTTTGTACACGACATCTACGGTAGTCCAAAGACCTGGCAGGCCGCTACTTGGCTGTTGGTGCTTACAACAGTTAATGGCGTCCTTGACATGGTGTTTGTTGGTTGCGTACCAGAATGCCTCTCTTCCAGCACGCCTCTCAGGACGTGGTGCTGCAGCTGTTCCAGGAGTAGGGGTTGAAGATGCTGTTTGATCCCTGCCTCCTCTTTTTACATTTTGTGGGTGTCTTAATGCTAGTAAAGAGAGGCCTCAGTGGTCTCCAACCTCCGATTCCCCTGGCTTCTGTTCTGCTCCAGTGTTTGGTTATGTTTCCGTGCTGGTCAAGCCTCGTGCTTCCTCCTGCAATCGACTTGGACCTTGTCCAAATCCTGCTTCTCGATCGCAGCCTAGGATTAAAGTGCAGAAACCTGAGCTCTGGAGATCTCTTCCTGTTTGGGGCATGGGCTGCCTGCTTGGCTTTGGTGCTCATACTTTGTGGGTGGGCCTTTTGCTATTGAGCGCCTGGCCTGCATCAGCCTATGCTTCCTTAGCTTGAGATGTTCAGGATTCGTGTCTTCTTGATGCTTAGTCTTAGGTCTTTAGCTTTTCTTTTGTTCCTTGACCATTAGCATTTTGGTTTCAAGGCTTTTGTTTGTTGTTGGGGATGGAGTTGCTCCTGTGTGAGCATGTTTTCCATCTGCAGGTTTTGTTTTAGGGGTCCTTTGTATAGTGCCCAAAGTTTTTGGTTTTCAATATAGCAACAGGATTTTTAGCCGACCAAAAAAAAAAAAACTAGCATTATATCTGACGTTGAGTTTTCATAATTTCCTTTGAATTTCCACAAATTCTATGGGTTGTCAGTTTTTTCCTAATTTTTCTTAAAAATATTGATTTCCAAATTTCTATCAAAGTTTATACAAATATCGATTTGCATACAAAAAGCTGTTGCTGAAACCAACACATCCAATAGTTACTCTAGACAAGTCTACATGATCACACCTAGAGAGGTATACATGATATTAAGTAGGGAGTTACACTCCTCGGAAGAGGGAGCGCGGCAACCCTAGCAACATAAGAGCATCCAATCAAATGCCTAAACACACACCCTTAAGTCTACGGTGGTCTAAGGATGGCTACAATTGACATATGACCCTTGCGCACCAAGACTGCAGAGGAAAGAGCTATTTTGAGAGAGAGATTCACAACCTTGGGTACTGTTGATTTAAAAGAAAAGGAGAAGTAGGAACATTCATCAATGAAGATACATTAAAATATCATTCTAATGGTTGTAACTACATTCTATTATAAAAATTCATTCGATTGAAAATAAGTCATTCATGGATGCCCAGTATATATGCACTTACACAAAAAGTCCTTGTCTACATGTTTTGACACTCTTTCCTATCTGGAATGCTATATAACCTTTTAAGATTGAACACACACACACACACAAAAACACATACACAATGTATGAGAGCAACAAAAGTGAGCAACCCCCTGCCATACCACAAAGCAAGGAAAGGCCAGATTTGCAAGTGGGGAGGTAAACCAAGTTTACACCCACAATGTATGCGTAGATGTACATGTGTATGTATCGAAACTAGATAATTTTATATGGACCCCTAAACGAGGGAGAATGATGTGCCTATGCTCACAATGTGCAAGTAAAAAAAGATCAAATGAAAGCATGGTTGTATAGCCGGCTAGGCGACCAGGCATTGCCTAGGGACGCCGAATCAGCCCAGGCGTAGGCCCGAGCGTTTTGTTATATATATTATTTTTATGGATATATGTACAATTTATGAATTAATATCATCCCTACATATATGAACATATATACATTATAAATATGCAAGCAAGGAGCTAGTACTATATGAAGAAAGCAACAAATCGTTACATATGGAAGAATTTGTGGAAGTAATAAGTAAACAAAATTCATATAGAAATCAAAAGCTAAACATCTACGATGTTTGTGGCCAAAAAATTTGTGCATAAGCATCAATCATCATGAAGAGAAACAAATGGCATATGACAAATCAGATTCAATCACTCAATCACTCATCATCACTGAGATCTGTGTCATCATCATCCTCTGTTACAAAATCTCTTCTTTTTCCTCAGTTTCATCCTCATCATCAAACTCATCAGATTCATCAAGTGGAACTTCAATAGGAACCTTTTTTCTCTTTGATCACAACCCCCTTTGTTGTCTTTTCCTGTGGCGCTTTGGTCTTAAGGCCTTGTTTGGTTTGTAGGAAAGGATTGCAATAGGATACAACAATGGTTAGGAAAGGATAGGATTCATATAGGATTGACTGTTTGGTTTCCCATCATTCGTTTGGATGTACACAGGAAAGGACTACGCAACCTTGTCTTCTTTGTCCGTTCACCACCAACAACATGTACAAGCTGAACGACCAAATATCATGTCAAAACAAATATTAACGTTCGCAGATGGCGGAGGACAAAGTGCTTTGTTGTCTAGTGTTACGACACTGAATAAGAGCAATAACACAAGCTACATCTATTATTATGCATAAAAAATTCAACAACAATTTGATGGAAGTCATGATTTTAAACGAAGCTTTTTTGTGTACCTTTGTTGTCGCTTTATATGTGCTGGTGTATACTGATGCAAACTTGTTCTGTGAGCGAGAAGGGGCAGGTGTTTGACTGGAAAATGAGGAGACAAAAGTTTAGTTGGGAACTGGAGAAGAGGCTACCAAGATCTGGGGAGGGTTGCAGGAGACACACTGATGGCAGATGTTGGAGGTCTGCAATTGTGGATACAGAGAGTCTGCGTATTTGGAGAATAATCTGGGGGGAGCTTCGTTTATTTTTGGCCCGACTGCAGCAACGTCACATTAGCAAGAACATAATTGTCTTTGGCTGGATTCAGCGAAGATAAAGATCTACGACAAATCCATCAAGAAGGTCAGATCTGGCCGGAGAGATTGGAGGCAAAATGCCACTTTGGACGGTCGTGCAGCAAAGGGGACAAGCGGCTATAGCGATCACTAGAGCAGTAGAAGATGTAGCTGGAGAAAGGAAGCCAGAGAACGGAAGCCCGGGGTCGGGAGGGCGTCGGGGATGTAGCGGATATATTTATTTCATTTAATGATGAATCCAGTTATTTCTATAATTAACATATGTCGCATCACATCTAACCTAGTGGATGCATTATTGAAATTGCTAGTCTTACCTACATTACACACATACAACCATATTACTCGTATTAAAATGACTTGCCCATTAGCAAGTACAGGTTCCCACCCACAACTCCCTCTTGCCTGCATCCATTTGACCCAGTTGGCCAGTATGATACCTTAGAAACTATGGGTACATATGCTTTACCCTCTATTTTATGTAGTTATCGGATGGTTGAGGAAAGGGAACATGTAAGGTGTAATTATTTGAAACCAATACATAAGTGATTAAATTTGACTTTCTAAATAACTGTTTTGTTAGTTATTCTGGTGTTGTGCTTTTCTAAGCAATAACTTGAAACCAGCTTTAATCTAGATACTATAAAATGTATATTATGTAAAGTTGAATTTATTAATTAGTTAATTTTATGTTAGAACATTTAGCGGCTGTTTGGCCACATGTATGAAGAAGCGATCACCAAGAAAATAACTCCGTAGTTATATATGATATCGTAGATTTAGTGGTGTTGTCCCTGGAGTTTTCTAGTATGCAGCAGAGGGTGCCTTAACAATTACTCTTTCTTCGAATCATCATCATCATCGAGGTCATCATCATCTAAGCATCAATCCCAACCATATTGGGGTCAACCACATTAATCCTTCTTTTCCAATCAGCTTAGTTATGGCTCATATTCCGATCAAGATGTAAAGATTCAAAGTCTCTCTAGTTAAACTCTTCTGAAGTTAGGCTTGTCTCTTCTTCTTTGGAATGTACTCGACTCAATGGCATTGCTCGGAATAGGCGCGTTAGTCGTCATCTCAGACGTCCCTCAGACAACTTGTCCTCAATGCTTGCCACCCCCATTCTGTTCCTGATGTAGTCATTTCTCAAACGATCTTTCCTGGTCTTCCCACACATGCATCTCAACATACACATTTCAGCCACATTCATTTTGTTGATACTTCGTTTCTTCACCGCCCAATATTTACTCTCATATAGCATGCCTGGTTGTATAGTTGTTTTATAAAGTTTACTATTTAATATGAGAGGGATCTTCAGATCACATACTACTCCAGTTGCATTCCTCCATTTCATCCATCTTGACATGATCTTATGACAAGCATCATCTCGGACATCACCATCCATTTGAATAATAGAGCCCAAAACATTTTGGTACATCCAGTCCATTGAACTTGGCCCCACCATATATGATTCCAGATTGATTGAAATTGCAATGCATAAACTTAATTTTGCTTCTGCTGATCGTAAATCCATTTGATTCCGATGCATTTCTCCAAAGTTCAACCTATCATTCAATCTTTCGTTGTTTCTTCAATCAACACGATATCATTGGCAAATAACATGCACCAAGGAATATCATCCTTAACCTGCTTTGTCAACTCATATGTAAACAAGAATGGATAGATATGGGCTTAATACCGATCCTTGATGAACCCCCCGAATGTGATAGGAAAAGTTGGTGTCTCTCCGCTAAGAGTCCTAACACTAGCAATTTAGTTATCATACTTGTCTTTAATCAAGTTGATGTATTGAAGTGGCACACTTTTTTTTTCTCTCTAAAACCCTCCAGAATACCTACTTGGGTACTCGGTTAGAAGCCTTTTCCAAATCGATAAAAATCATATAAGTATCTCTTTTGTTTTCTTTGTACTTCTCCATGAGCCTCCTTATCAGAAAAACCACATCTATTATTTATCTCTTGGCATGACGCCAAACTAGTTGTATGATATGTACATTATTGATCTAAGTCTTTGCTCAATAATCCTCTCCTAAAGCTTCATAGTGTGACCCACCAACTTGAAACTTCTATAGTTTATGCAGCTCTGAACATGTCCTTTATTCATGTAGATGGGGACTACAACACTATTTCTCCACTCAACTTGCGTTTTTTGGTCTTCATGATCTTATTAAAGGATTTCATTAACCGCATAGCTCCTTCATCCACCTTACTCTTCCATAAATCAATAGCACGCCTTTCAGATTTTCTTCTTTTTTGAAGCATTCTTGACCTCAGATAGAGAAACCTGTCGTGTGGAAGTATATCTGCTATATTCATGTCATATGAGGTCTAACACTATCCAAAGTATCTTTATTGAAAATTTTATGAAAGTAGTTTTTCCATTTGAATAATAGAACCAAAGTAACAAAACTAGTTACATTTTGGTGCATCCACTCCACTTAACTCGGCCCCACCATCTATAATTCAAGACTGGTTGAAATTACAATGCACATTCTTAATTTTGCTTCTGCTGATTGTAAATCCATTTGATTCCTGTGAAAGAATATTGTATTGAACTTGTTCGATTAGATTAGATGAATAAAAGAGATACAACCTTGTCCTATATATAGGAGCAAGAGAGAAACCCTGAGACTTGTGTCCTAAGTAATCTAAACGGGCCGAGACACTAAAGGCCCACTGACTAATTAACCTATTAACTAAATAGGCCAATATATACTCTTTAACAATTCCAATTCATTTTCCCAAGGTTCAACTTTTCATTGAATCTTTTTTTTTTTCAATCACACAACATCGTTGGCAAATAACATGCACCAAGGAACATCATCCGGAACTTGCTTTGTCAACTCATCTGTAAACAAGAACAAATAGATGTGGGCTTAATACCTGTAACAGAACAAGTGAAAATGGAGAGCTTAGGGTTACACAATGTGTGTACCCTTGTATTTATAATA
The DNA here is from genome assembly GCA_963693085.1 of Alisma plantago-aquatica. NCBI lineage: Eukaryota > Viridiplantae > Streptophyta > Magnoliopsida > Alismatales > Alismataceae > Alisma > Alisma plantago-aquatica. The sequence continues at coordinate 1,138,746,566 of OY856412.1, read as the reverse complement.
ACAAAACATTTACAGTGAGGTCCATATATAAAAGTAAATTAACAAAACACTAAATAAAGACATATATATATTAACACTCCCCCTCAAGTTGGAGCATAGATGTCAATCATGCCCAACTTGTCCACCAGAGAACAGAAGTGCTTCTTCGCCAGCAGCTTTGTAAATATGTCAGCAACCTGGTCTTCAGAACGGGTGAAAGGAGTGCAAATTTTCCCAGATAGAATAGCTTCCCTGATGAAGTGGCAGTTAACCTCAATATGTTTTGTGCGCTCATGATAGACATGATTGTTGGCAATAAAAATAGCAGCTTTGTTATCACAATGCATCAGAATAGCAGAAGAAGACTGAATACCAAAGTCTTTCAGAAGAGACTGCACCCACAGGAGTTCACAGGCAGTATGGGCCATGGCCCTGTATTCAGCTTCAACACTAGATCTAGCAACAACATTTTGTTTCTTGCTGCACCAGGTGACAAGATTACCCCCTACATATGCGCAGTAGCCAAAAGTGGATTTCCTGTCAATCTTGCTCCCTGCATAGTCAGAATCAGAATAGCCTTATAGAGAGCAGTGCCCATTTTTCCTGTAATGGAGGCCCTTGCCAGGAGACTTCTTTAGATATCGCAAAATATTACACAGAGCATCCCAGTGACACTGTCTGGGTTTATCCAAGTACCTGCTAAGAAGTCCCACAACAGTAGATATGGCAGCTCTAGTCACAGTTAGATAGATCATCTTACCAATCAATCTCCTGTACTTTTTGTTATCAGCAAACGGCGGAGAAGAATCATCATCCCAATTAACATTGGGATCTAGAGGAGTGTCAGCTGGCCTTGCACCAAGCATACCAGTTTCCTATAACAGATCCATTACATATTTCCTTTGAGATAGAGCAAGAGTATTAGAAGTTCTAGACACCTCTATGCCCAGAAAATATCGTAGTTTTCCCAGATCTTTAGTAGCAAAATGCTTGCAGAGATGGGCTTTAGTAGCCTGAATAGCAATAGAATCACTGCGAGATAGGATGATATCATCAACGCAGTGTTGTCAAGGTGCCCGCCTAGGCGGCGCCTAGGCGTCCTAGGCGCTAGGCAAGGCTGCCCAAACTAGGCGCCCAACCCAGTATGTGCATTATATGGGTGTCTAAGGCCTTTTAAGCCTAAATTAAGTCATTTAAAGGATAAATTAGCATGAATCAAGTCTGGATTTGGTCGAATTAGATTAGCTTGAGTCAATTTATGGCTGAAATAGGTCTGATTTAGGCAAAATCAGGCCAAATTTTGGAAAATTAGGGAAAACATGTTTGATTTGGGCCAAATTGGTAAGTCATAAAATCACTTCCTCATATGTTTGTTGTTCTTGCTTCTTTTTCTTTTCTTTTTTTATCCTTTCTCCTGCATTTTAGTCCTTAATCCTACTGCTGTTGCGTTTTTTTTTTTTGAGTTATTCCTCCTATATCCCCTCCTACTCCGAAATCCTACTACTGCTGTGTTTTTTTTTATTCTGTTTTCTTCAAATCCTCTTTTACATCACCTATGCTTCGTAATGTTGATACTTATAGTATACATCAACGTATACTAGGGACATGACATGGACCCCATACATCAACATGAATAATATCAAAAACATTTTTACTACTAATCTGAGAACGTTTAGGATAAACAACCTTAGTCTGTTTGCCTAACTGACATAATTCACATTGAAGCACATTTGTCCCTACATCAGATACAATATGACATAGTTTCTCATATGATGGGTGCTCAAGTCTGTAGTGCCACTGTAAAGCCGATACTGAAGAAGATACTGCAGAAGCCAGAGCCACATCGTCCCTTCTTTTTAGATTGTCCAGGTAGTACAAGCCATCAGATCCTTCATGCCCCCCCACCAATCTTCATCCTCGTGCGAAGGTCCTGAAAAACACATGAACTAGGAACTAAAGTCAGGCTACAATGCAGGCTACACAAAGTCTTGTATTAGAATTGTCCCGCACCGCTGAGCTCTGGGAAAGGTCCTGGGCTTATAAGGTGTGTGGTCCCTTCACCCATTGCCAATTGGTTTTGAGTTGAATACCACGCATTCTAATATGGTATCAGAGCGGACCCCACGAGACAAGTGTGAGGACCACACCCTACCTAAAAAAGAACAAGTGCAAGCACACAAAAGAGGCTGCACTTGAGGGGGGATGTTAGAATTGTCCCGCACCGCTGAGCTCTGGGAAAGGTCCTGGGCTTATAAGGTGTGTGGTCCCTTCACCCATTGCCAATTGGTTTTGAGTTGAATACCACACATTCTAATAGCTCTTGAGGAAACCCTAGCAGCCGTCCTCCCTCTCCCTTCTCCTAGCCTCCACAACAACCCTAGCAGCTAGCAGCCGCCCCTCTCAGAGAGAGCGACCAAGGGGGAGCGCCCGCCTGCGGGCGGCCGTCGCCGTCGCCATGGCTTGGCCGGCTGCCCGCTAGGCATATCCCCGTCTCTGTGGCTTATCCCCTTTCATATTCATTCATTCTTTTTCAACGATCACTGCTCCTATCTCTTTCCCGGCGCCATCACTCTTGCTGCCTTCTCCAGTGCCGCCGACTGTCTCCAGCAGCAGCACCAGCCGCCGCCTCCATCAGCAGCAGCCGGCGCCGCCGCCAGCAGCCGCACCAGCCGGCGCCGCAGCCGCACTTGCAGCCATCCTCTAGCGCAGCCTCCGCCCCTAGCAGCCGCCATCTCCAGCAGCGTCTCCGTTGTGCTTCCAGCAGTCGTCGACTGCAAGCTGCAGCGCCATCTCCGCTGGCCAGCAACATCGAACAACAGCAATCACCGACGGTCGCCATCAGCCCAGACGCCTAGCAGCTTCCGCCGGCCTAGTCAGTTGCCGCCACAAACAACATCAACTTCGACCGCCATCAGCAGTACCAAATAATAGCAAACGTCCAACATCCGCGCCGCCATCCTGAAGGAACAGCAGCCACCAACCACCAATTAGCAGCACCATCGTCATCCTCCATCATCGCCGTTGTATCTGTGCTCGTAGGCTGCAGTGTTGCTTTATCCAAGCAACCGTATCCCCAGCCTTGATCGCACTTTTTCAACCGGCGCTCCATCTCATGACGTCTTCAGATCAGCCTTCATCGCCGCTTTGGAGAGGCTCCGCCTTGGCTCCGCATACATCCTTTTGGCATGCAAAATCTCCGGAGTCACGCAGGAGACCCTTTGTCATCTCCTATGTTGCGACAAAAGTGCTTCATCAGCCGAGCGTCATGACTCATGTCCATCCATCATCCGCAAGTTGCTGCTCCTCCACTTCATCATCATTCCGACGATATTCATCCGCAAGTTGCTGCTGTGTTGTGCGTCATCATGCTACTACTGCCATCTACAGTATGCGATCACCCATCACTCTCCACCGCTACCAAACAACCATGTTTACTACCCCCATATGCATTATCCCTGTCTCTATTCGGATCCTTAATCGGTTCTATTTTTTGCTAATCGGATCCTATTTTGACCCTAATTGGATAGATCCATTTATTTTTCTACCCAGATCTCATGTTGACCCATTTAGTATACTCTCTTTGGCTATCGGTTTCATTCTCCACATATTACCCATCTCCATTTCACATATTTTTCCCTTTTCAGCCTTTTTCTTTCCCACCCACCCATATTATGTGAGCATCTCTTTTCCACATTACGGGGGGTCATATATCCAGTTCTCTACACCAAACACTCACTCTTGTCGTATTTGGTGTGCGGGGGGGATAGAGAGGACAGAAAGAGATGAGAAGAGAGAGCGAGCATGAGAGAATATGAGAGAATGTATGAGAGAGAGTATGAGATGATGATATATGTATTCAGATTATATATATTCCAGGCTATCTTCATGAAGCTTCACATTGTTCAGCACACCGGTTCTCTACTTCAGCCAGCATTGAAGATCCAGCGTCAACACCGTATCCGCGTTATGTACGTCAGGTGTTGATGGTGTATTCCTTCAGCTGCATTCACATGAGACAGATGGGTGCTTCTTCAGAAGCTCAGAGTTTTATCTTCACCGAGCTGCTTCATCACGTTTTCTCCGAGCCGTATCTGCAGTATCGACATCGCCTGTAGCTGATCCCCTTGGGACTTTCCTTGATGGATGATCTCCTTTCCCGTCAAGCCCCCAAGTTTCATGGTTCCTGCATCGTATCAAGCAGCAGATCGTCCGTCCGCGTTCGTGCCGCGTTAAGCACGTATTTCAGTGGCGACTTGTTGTAGTATCAGGACCATTCTTCAGCCTACAGAGTATCTTCAGATGTCTTCATTTTAGATGCACTTCAAGGAAGACCTTCTTCAAAGATCGAGTATCTTCAGCCTGCAGAGTCATCATCACTATTGATTCAGGGGGAGTATTGATTAGGGGGGAGTAACATATTTTGTATGGGAGTGATATTTATCTTCATCTTTTATTTATCATTTCTTTTTATCGAGTCCTGTAACTCTCCAAGCTTGGACATGTGTTTCACCCATGCTCCAGCTTGAGGGGGAGTGTTAAAGTGTCTATATTAGTCTATTAGTTAAATAGGCTAATTAGTTTAGTGGGCCTTTATATTTCGGCCCGTCTAGTTTAGATTACTTGGGTCCTAAGTAATAGGGCGTCTCTCCTCTCCTATATAAAGGAGAGGTCGTCAGTCTTTGTATCACAATCTATTCTATTCAATCAATCTTTTATATTTTAACATCTTGCTAATAGATAATAAATTCAGCGGAAAACGAGGCACATAAAGAACAGATTTCAACATGATATCAGACACAATGTCTCTAATCCCCAAAACAGCAGACTTGGAGCCATCAGCAAGCATAATAGGCGAATTAGCAACCGATCTAGACAAATTTCTGAACAACGACCGATTCCCAGAAATATGAGACGATGCACCCGAATCAATAACCCATTTCGTATTACCAGAACTAGAAGACGGTGCAGTGAGGAAGACAGTGTCACAACCAGAGTACGTCGCAGCATGTGCTCCAGAGGTGGTGGCAGTAGACGATGAGCCAGTACGCTCAAGCAACAGACGCTCGACCTCAGCACGAATGAAGTCAGCAGTAGAAGTACCCGAGGCATCAGGCTGGGTAGACATTTCTGAAGAGGTAGTAGCATCAGTGGCCGCATTGGCCCAAGCCGGTTTGCCATATTTTTCTCAACATTTCTCTTCAATATGGTTGGACCGGCCATAGAAGTTACAGAAACGTTGGCCTGTCTGAGGGCGAGCAACAACAATAGCAGTAGCAAGTCCAGAAGATGCTCCATGACCTGAAGAATTCCTCCCCCTGCCAGCACCAAGGGGAGGGCGAGTGTCGTGAGACCGACCGCGTGCACGACTACGACCACGACCACGACCACGACCACGACCAGACATCGCAACAAATGCAGTAGTATCACCAGTGTCAGTGGGTGTCTCAGATGACGATGCAGGTAAGCGCTGTAGCCGCTGAAAGGCACTCTGTAGAGTAGGTAGCGGATCACTGGCTAGAATTTGATCCACCACCCCAGCAAAGGAATCAGGTAAACCACAGAGAAACTGAACTACTTGCAACTTCTGGCGCTGACGTTGCATAGTAGCCAAATCAGTAGACAAGGGTTGGTAGGCTTCCAATTCCCCCCACAATCCCTTGAAAGCAGAAAAGTAGTCTGTCAAGTCAGATCCTGAGAAGCATAGGCGACTGAGCTGCTTGTTGATATCAAACACTTTCTTGGGGTTCTGACTTTGTGAATAAGTACTGGCAAGCTGATCCCACATCTGCTTTGCCGTTTGCAGGTATAGTAGCGTGACACTGATCTTGGTCTCACTACTATTCAGAATCCATGTCATAACCGTAGAATCATCTTTTACCCAGTCATCATAGGCTTTCACATCTTTTGAGTCGGCTGTTGCAGGAGGCACTGGAGGCGGATCACGCGTCAAGTGGGACATTTTGCCTTGTGATTTGACATATATCTGCATGGAACACACCCAGTGCTGGTAATTTCTCCCATCCAGTTTCACCGTTGTAACCTGACGACACAAATCATCATGTGTAGACGCCATGAGGTAGAAGCAGACCAACTCCCGGAGTAACAGGCAGGCATCAGAAGGCAGGAACAGGCAAAAGAAGGCTGCCTACGTCCTCAAGTAGGCAGCAATAGGCACAAATATACAGATTGGATGGATCCCTCACATACAGGCTACGTCGGAACGCAGCAAGGAACCCGGTGGCTCAACGGCCTACACGGGTAGGCAGAAGCAAACTCTGAAGGTGTCCTGCAGTCACAAATCAAGCCACCGGACAAGGTGTGTGGCTGTCCTGGCAGCTAGATGCCTCGACAGCGAGCTGCCCCTACGGCGGCCACAGGCAGCGGCCGACGCTGGGCTGCGCGGTGGCGGCTTCTTGCTGGCGGCGCGCGGGAGGGGCAGGGGGTTGGTCGACGGTGGTCGGGGGGAGGGGGGTGGGCGGCGGCCGGGGAGGAACAGAGAAGGGAGGGAGGGAAGGGGAAGAGCGACGACTTTGGATCTAGGCCTGCTCTGGTACCATGTAACAGAACAAGTGAAAATGGAGAGCTTAGGGTTACACAATGTGTGTACCCTTGTATTTATAATAACAGAACATTTACAGTGAGGTCCATATATAAAAGTAAATTAACAAAACACTAAATAAAGACATATATATATTAACAATACCGATCCTTGATGTACCCCTAATGTGACAAGAAAAGTTGGTGTCTCTCCACCAAAAGTCCTAACACTTGTAGTTGACTTGTCGTACATGTCTTTAATCGAGTCAATGTATTTGATCATAAGCCTTTTCCAAATTGATAAAACCATATAAGGATCTCTTTTGTTTTCTTTGTACTTCTTTATGAGCCTCCTTATTAGAAAAACCGCATATGTTGTTTATTTCTCGGACATGAAGCCAAACTAGTTGTCTGATATCTACATTATTTATCTAAGTCTTTGCTCGATAATCCTCTCCCAAAGCTTCATAGTGTGACCCATTGACTTGATAGTTTGGCAATTTGTGTAGCTCTGAACATGTCCTTTGTTCTTGTAGATGGGGACTACAATACTATTTCTCCACTCAATTAGGCATTTTGTTGGTCTTCATGATCATATTAAAAAATTTCATTAACCACAAAACTCCTTCATTCACCATACTTCTCCATAAAGCAATAGCATGCCTTTCTAATTTTCATCTTTTTCGAAGCATTCTTGACCTCAGCTAGGGAAACTTGTTGCGTGGAAGTGATATCTCCTGTATTCATGTCACATGAGTCTCTAACACTATTCAAAGTATCTCCATTGAAAATCTTATGAAAATAGTTTCACATTATTGATCTAAGCCTTTACTCAATAATCCTCTTCGAAAGCTTCATAATGTGACTCATCAACTTGATACTTCTGTATTTGTGCAGTTGTGACCATGTCCTTTGTACTTGTAGATGGGGACTACTATACTATTTCTCCGCTATACCTGGCCTTCTTGGTTTTTAAGATTAAATTAAAGAATTTCATTAACCACATAGTTCCACTCTTCCATAAATCAATAACACGCCTTTTGAATTTTCATCTTTTTTGAAGCATTCTTGACCTCAGATAGGGAAACTTGTGTAGAAGTGATATCTCTTGTATTCATGTCACATGAGTCTCCAACATTATTCAAAATATCTCTATTGAAAATCTTACGATTTCTCCATTGGTTCTCGATATCATCATCGCTCACCAACACCTTGCCATCTTCATTCTTGATGCATTTTACGTGACTCAAGTCTCTTTCTTTCCTTTCTCTTATACGAGTCAAATTTTGAGCCCATTTGGATGAGCGTCAATCCCTCATCCGATGGCAACAAAATCGACGCACAAAACTAATTTGAAATGAATTATTTTTGTGGTCTTTATAACTTGACCTATAAATGTCCAAATGAGCTCAAATTTTATATATGAGCTATTCACAAAATGTTTAAGAAGATCAACAGATTAGATTTAAAAAAATGTTGCATCATGAAAAATTACTTGAGTGTATTCTGTTCCAGATACACTTGAGTGTATTCCAGCATGACTATATATATATATATATATATATCCCTGCTCTCGTGTCTAACTTCTTATATATCTCCTCAAAGTACTTAGACCTTGCCCCTTGAACTACTTTCTTAGCTTCTTTCTTTGCTTGCTTGTATGTTTGAAAAGTTGCAAATATTACTCTTTCTTCACATGTGCAATTTTTTTTGTATTATAAACATCTTATATGTTTTTGTGCTTTCAAGCACTCGATTTCATATCTTGCAAGGTTTTCAGACCCAAGTTGGAGGTTGACCCGACAAAGCTTTCGGGTCACGGGTCTTTGGTCAAACTGTCAAGTCGATTCGGTTGACCCATTGATGTCAGCATGACACTATATACATAATATTACTATATTCACATGTATATGTATGTATGTGTGTAAATAAGTGTGTATGTATATCTTATATGATTTACTGTATCAAAGCATGAAATGATGAATTATGAAACCTCAAACATACAAAACCAAACATCTATTCGTAAAGAAGCAAAGAAATGGTTTTGCAGTGCTCAAAACCAGTTATAAATTACCTAATACGTGAATATATCAATGTATGGATACTTGGGGTTGCGTTAGAGGACAATTAAACTAATCACATTGACATTTAGATCACGAAAAGCAAAACCCACAAAACCCGGCTGGGTGTTTGACCCGAGGGCTGGTCACCGGGTTGGCGGTTGAATCAGTTGGGTCACTGGGTAAAGTCCGGGTCTTGGCAAAAAACGGGTTTCAACCCTACCCGCCATGCTAGACCTGGCGGTTCAACCGGTCAGGACGGGTCTCAAAACACTGATATCTTATGCTTGATGGCTGGTATTTGACATAGCTGGTATTTGATGCTACAACTATCATACAGGGACTTCTTTTATTTCATTTGTAATAGTTAAATCGATGGAGTATAAAAGCAATAGGCATGTTTGGGATTTACCAGCAAAGTAATGCATGATGTTTAGAATGAACTCCGAATTGATGTTTCTCAAAGTGTTTTTCATTTTTCAACATGCCAAATTTCTCTTAAGATGGTACTAAACATACTGTAATGATGATTTGGTTGGTTGCTAATATTCATGTCATCATTATGTAACTCGATGGATCCTACTGAACCAGTAAAAGAGGTTGGTTTGAATGTTTGATAAGGTTTGGCGTTGCCTATGGGTGTTTATTGCATCTTGATGGTCAGAGTATATACATATATATAGTTTTGATGTTTGTTATATACGTATGCAATTTTGATGTTTGTTGTGTTATTTCATTACTGGATCGTATTCTCCTGTTCATTTTTACTTTTTGAAAATTATGGTGGTTATTATGGACGGATTTACCATAAGCAGAAGCACCTTTTGAGTTCCACAATCTTATTAACCTAATGCTTCCTCCACAGATCTCATGTCTGTGGTGCGCATGGTTCTTCAGAGATTCCATTCTCTCTCTCAGGCTCCACGACTTGTCAAATTTTCCCTTCAACGTCCAAAATATGTAAGCACTTTGTTTTCTTCAATAAAAAAAGATACTTTGATTTCTATCCTCTGTTTCTGCTCGCCCACAAACTAAAAGCCTTGGTTTCCATTCTCTTTTTCCATTTAACTCATTCCAATTGTGTTTTGACTATTGCATCTTATAAGTTATGTAAAAGACAAAGCAAGTGTGGGAAGCGTAGGGTTGCACAATGTGTGCACCCTCATATATATAACATTGAAACAATTACAGAGAGGTCCACAAGTAATATGGAAATAACAAAACAATTAACAGAATATATATAAAACAGGTATTGTAACACTCCCCCTCAAGTTGGAGCATAGATATCAATCATGCCCAACTTGTCCATCAAAATGCAGAATTGCTTCTTCGCCAGCAGCTTGGTGAAGATGTCAGCAACTTGGTCTTCAGAACGAGTGAAGGGAGTGCAGATCTTGCCAGTCAGAATAGATTCCCGAATAAAATGACAGTCTACTTCAATATGTTTAGTGCGCTCATGATAGACTGGATTATTTGCAATGAAGATAGCAGCTTTATCACAGTGCATAGGTATAGCAGATGAAGAAGAGTCAACTCCAAACTCTTTTAACAGAGAGCGCACCCACAGCAGTTCACAGGCAGTATGGGCCATGGCCCTATATTCAGCTTCAACACTTGACCTAGCCACAACATTTTGTTTTTTACTCCGCCAGGTAACAAGATTTCCTCCAACATATGTACAATACCCAGAAGTGGATTTTCTGTCAACTCTGCTACCTGCATAATCAGAATCAGAGTATCCCGTAAGAAAATAGTGTCCATGCTTCCTGTAGTGAAGTCCCTTGCCAGGAGACTTTTTCAAATATCGTAGAATCTGACAAAGAGCATCCCAGTGACACTGTCTGGGCTTATCAAGATATCTGCTAAGAAGACCCACTGCAGTAGAAATGTCAGCTCTGGTGACAGTCAAATAAATAAGTTTACCAATCAGCCTCCTGTACTTTTTATGATCAACAAACAGAGGAGAAGAATCATCATCCCAATTTACATTGGGATCTAGAGGAATATCAGCAGGTCTCGCCCCCAGCATACCAGTCTCCTGCAGTATGTCTAGGACATATTTTCTCTGAGACAACACAAGAGCATTAGAATTTCTAGAAACTTCTATGCCCAGAAAGTATCTAAGTTTGCCCAAATCTTTAGTAGCAAAATGTTTGCCCAGATGAGATTTAGTAGCCTGAATACCAAGAGAATCACTGCCAGATATGATAATATCATCAACATAGACAATCATAATAATAATACCAGCTGAAGTCTTCTTGGTAAAAACAGAATGATCCACCTGAGACCGCAGAAACCCAAAATCAATCATAATTTTACTCAATTTATCAAACCAAGCCCGGGGACTCTGCTTAAGGCCATAAATAGACTTCTTTAATCTGCAAACTTTGTGAGACTCCCCCTGAGCAACAAACCCAGGAGGTTGCTCCATATAGACCTCTTCTTGTAAATAACCATACAAGAAGGCATTTTTGACATCAAGTTGCAACAAAGGCCAGTCAAGATTAACAGCAACAGACAGAAGAATTCTAACAGAATTAAGGCGAGCAACATGAGAGAATGTCTCAAAATAGTCAATACCATACGTCTGGGTGTAGCCTTTAGCAACTAAGCGTGCTTTGAGCCTCTCAACAGTGCCATCAGGTTGATATTTCACAACATACACCCATCTGCAACCGACCGGTTTGCACTGAGGAGGTGGATCCACCAACTCCCAAGTATCTCGTTCAGCAAGGGCTAACATCTCCTCCTTCATAGCAGACACCCAACCAGTACTCTGTAGAGCATCCTGGATATTCTTTGGTACAACCACAGCAGATAAAGCATATACAAAATTGCTAGAATGGACATTCAGATGGTCAGTAGAAACAAACTGAGCAATACTGTGTGATGTGCAGGAACGAGTACCCTTTCTAAGAGCAATGGGTAAGTGAAGATCAGAAGGTACCTCAGGTGTAGCAGAACCTTCTGGAGGTGAAGATTGGTTTTCATGGGGGGTTTCTTGAGTAGAAGGCACTCTGTTCCTGCGTTGATAAACTATCAGAGGAGGCTTATCAGCCTCAGTAGTGACGTTGTCAGTAGTGTCAGGCACACATTCAGAAACAACAGGTAGAGGTGAAGTAATAAGATCAGACTGTCAACTGTCACCACGAGACGAATAATAAGGAGTATCTTCAAAGAAAACCACATCACTGCTAGTAAACCATTTCCTTGCAGTAGGACTGTAGCACCGATATCCCTTCTGGGTACGGGAGTACCCCAAAAAAATGCACTTCTCAGTACGAGGAGACAATTTATCAGAAGTAGGTCCAACTAACCGGACAAAACAGGTACATCCAAAAATCCTAGGAGGCACAGTAAATAGCGGAATATCGGGTTGGAGCACCTGAATAGGTATTTTGTTTCCAATCACAGATGATGGCATACGATTTATCAGAAAACAAGCAGTCAATATGGCCTCAGGCCAAAACGAGCGAGGAACATGTGCATGCATCATAATAGTTCTAGCAACTTCTAACACATGTCTATTTTTACGCTCAGCCACACCATTTTGCTGAGGTGTATAAGCACAAGAGGTCTGATGTATCGTACCCACAGATTTACAAAAAACATCCACATCCTTTTTAACAAATTCCAGTGCATTATCAGTACGAAAAATTTTAACAGGCATGCCATATTGAGTTTTTATTTCAGCAAAGAACTTGATAACAGACAAGACTTCGAACCTACTTTTCATCATAAATAACCAAGTAGTCCGTGAGAAGTCATCAATAAACAGAATAAAATACTTATGACCAGATAAACTAGGCACATGACAAGGTCCCCATACATCAGAATGCACTATATCAAATATATTTTTACTGCCAATTTGACTGCGTCTAGGATAAACAACACGAGTTTGCTTTCCAAGTTGACATGACTCGCACTGAAAACGACAAACACCAATATCAGACACCAAATATCTAAGCTTCTCAGATGAGGGATGGCCCAGCCGGTAGTGCCACTGTAATGCAGAAACAGATGTAGATAAAGCAGACGTCACAGATGCTTTAGCAGCTTTAGGTAACTGATCCAGATAGAAGAGTCCATCAGCACCTTCATACCCCCCACCAATCTTCATCCTCGTGCGAAGGTCCTGAAAAACACAAGATCCAGGAATAAAGGTCAGACTACACTGTAAGCTGCGCAATATCTTGCTAACAGACAACAGATTCAAAGGAAATCGCGGCACATATAAGGCAGATTTCAGCAGAAAATCAGAAGAAATATCCCCTACTCCAACCACTGCAGACTTGGAACCATCGGCCAACATGACAGAAGAGGGTCTAGCAGGTTGAAATAATTTTCGAAACAATGATCTATTTCCAGAAATATGCGAAGAGGCACCGGAGTCTATGACCCATTTAGTATTACCAGGCGTAGAGGAAGAACTCAGAAAGGCAGTGTCATAACCAGAGTAGGTGGCGGCATGAGCTCCACTAGTCGAAGCTTGAGACGATGCACCAGCGCGCTCAAGAAGAAGACGTTCCACCTCAGCACGGATGTAATCAGCAGTCGCACTCGAGGAGGCAGAGTCAGTAGCCTGAGTCGTCCCCTCTGAAGCAGTAGTAGTGGAGTCCGCAGCGGCATTGGCCCACGCCGGCTTACCATATTTCTCCCAGCATTTTTCTTCAATATGGTTGGACCGGCCACAGAAGGTACAAAGGCGCTGTCCTGACTGAGGACGCGCACCAGCAGTAGGGGCAGTAGAAGAGGCTCCACGACCTGGAGTAGCCCGTCCTCGTCCTCCACCCAGGGGAGGACAGCTCTCAGCAAAGCGACCACGGCCACGACCGCGACCACGACCAGAAGAAGCGACAAGGGCCGAAGAATCTCCAACATCAGGAGTCAGAGAAGCAGACGACGAAGGCAAACGCTGAAGGCGTTTGTAGGCACTCTGTAGTGACGGCAGAGGGTCACTAGCAAGGATCTGGTCCACAACTCCAGCATATGACTCGGGCAAGCCACAGAGAAACTGAACCAACTGAAGCTCCTGGCGCTGACGCTGCATAGTAGCCAGGTCCGTGGAGAGAGGATGATAGGATTCCAGCTCCCCCCATAATCCAGTGAAGTCAGAGAAGTAGTCAGAAATATCTGTCCCCGTGAACTGTAGACGTCCCAGCTGCTTGGTGATGTCAAACACCTTCTTGGGGTTCTGACTATGCGAGTAAGTACCGGCGAGCTGATCCCACATCTGCTTCGCCGTAGGCAAGTGAAGAAGTGTGACACTGATCTTCTCGATGCTGCTGTTGAGAATCCAGGTCATCACGGTGGAGTCATCACGAACCCAGTCGTCATACGCCTTCACATCTTTAGCATCAGCGTCCTCGGCGGGTGCATCTGGACCCGTACGGATAAGGTGTGAGTACTTGCCCTGGGATCTAGCATAGATCGTTATGGAGCAGACCCAGTGTGGGTAGTTGCGCCCATCAAGCTTCACAGTAGTAACTTGACGGCGGAAGTCATCATGAGAAGACGCCATGGTAACAGTAGGCACAGCAGGAACGAGCACGATCAGGCAGGAGACGGTCTACACCGTCAGACAGGCACAACAAACACGGAGAGGACCTCTCACATACAGTCTACGCCGAAGCGCAGAACAGGACCCGGTGGCACACCGGCCTACACGGGCAGGTAGGCAAAAAAAAACCGAAACGAACGGTCTACGTCTTCAAGCCACCGGAGCGCTGGAAAGTGTCACAGAGCCAACGGACCGGCGGCAAGGAACCGCGGAGGCGCACCGGCCCCGGCGGCGGAGGGGGCGCCCGGCCCTGGCGGCTAGCCCGGCGGCTAGAAGCCTGCCGGCTGTCCGCCCGGCGGCGGCGGCTGCCCGCCCTGCGGCTGCGGCGGCGCCTGGCCGACGGCTGCGGCTGCTGGGCCGGCGGCCCTGCTGCTGCTGGCCGGTGGCGCGCGGCGGGGGGGGGGGAAGAGAGAGAGAGGGAAGGGAAGGGAGGGTGACGGCCGGATCTACTGCTCTGATACCATGTAAAAGACAAAGCAAGTGTGGGAAGCGTAGGGTTGCACAATGTGTGCACCCTCATATATATAACATTGAAACAATTACAGAGAGGTCCACAAGTAATATGGAAATAACAAAACAATTAACAAAATATATATAAAACAGGTATTGTAACAAGTTATACCCCCTGTCTGAAGTTATTTTATGATTTTGCGCTGAAAAATTGTATTTGAAAAATGTGATTTTACTGAGTCTGCTTGATTTACCTTTTTCCAGGTTGAGCTTGAGTATGATGATGGGTGCAAATTCTACCTGTCAGCTGAATTTCTTAGGGTACAAAGCCCTGCTGTTGATAGCAAGCTCAGAGTAGTCAATGGAGAAAAGGTGCACATACATATAGCACATTTTCGGATTTTCATTTGGAACTAGAAAACAACTAGATGAAACCAAAGATACAGTTAGGCATTGGTTGAAATGAAGTGGGGTACACGTACAATGAGACAAGACAAGCAACAGAATTCTAGCAATGAAAGAGCTTTGATGCTAGATGAGCATTACTTTCCTAAAAGAAATAGAGAAATACCAGAAATTGTAATATTGTAAGATTTCACTTGGATACTTAGGCTTAAAGGTGATGACAATAGAAGTCAGCAACAAGTATGTTGAGATCTGATCAAAGAAGTGAACGGTTAAACATCCTAACATTTCTTTATAATGGTTGTAACTTTATCTCAACAATCAGCCACCATGTCATCTTATTGTAATGTCTTTGTTAGGGTAAAATGTGGGTAGAAATCACTTGATAGCTTTTGTCCAATGGAAGTATTCTAAAATTGTCATGAGCACGACAGGAAATGAATTATATAGATATTCTAAGAAATGGCTATGTTGAGATTTGATCAACTCCTATAACAATCATTTGAGATACTTCATTACAAAGAGTGGAATGACAAATGCCCGAAAGAATGAGGGGGATATATGCATATCATGGTTGTCTATATGGCCAGGTAATAACCTCTAGGACTTGAGAGTGCAGTTGCCTAGGAGGCTAGGCACCGCGACCTAGGCGGGCCGAGCGTTAAATTTATTTATAATATTTTATTATACTTCTAGATTTCTTACATATATATCAGATATGTATATGCGTATTTTACTAAGTATATGGTATTGGTTTCCTTAGCTTATTCAATTGTAAAGTTACTTAGATTGGCACTTGAATGACCTAAACTAGATCAAGCTTACTCTAATTTTATCTAATTCAAACATAATTTAGGCAAACCAGACCTAGATTGACCTAAATCAAACATAAACAGCTAATTGATGTTACATGATCTAGTTAGACAAATTTACACTTGATTTGACCTAATATGGTGCCAAAATGACCTGAATTTGGCCTAATGACCTAAGGCACCCACCCAATCCACTAGGGGTGTAGGCGCCCAGACTTGGACATCTCTTTCTGAGCCTAGCCCACCTAGGTGTGCCTAGGCAGGGGCATTGATAACTCAGATGCATGTTGAATCACTTGGGTGGAAATGAAGAATGACTTGATCATTTTAGAGTACTGGGACTATTACGGAAATGAAGGTGAAGAGAAATGTGCCATTTGTAAGTTGGTAGCATTACTATATCGATTACGCTATGCCACCATATGCAAATTGAAAATCGAATTATGTATATGTTGTATTTAAACAAAGATTGTACAACTCTTCATATAGACTAGGTAGAGAAGTGCACAACAAATATGGGAAAAAAATGAAGGCTTGAGATTTTTTGTGTTTTGTATAGACAGAGACCACATGTTTTTATAGTTGCTTGGGAAGCATGGGAAACCTAATTGCACGGTGTAGGACTAAAAAGAGGATAATAACATGGAAAAGTAAATACATGAAGAGGAGGAGAAAGGCAAGCAAAATATTCAGATGTACATATAGCTCGACACCCAATGTCAAACTGGAGCATGGATTTCGGTTATACGCAACTTGTTACGAATTTTCTTCCCTATGAGAGGTCTGGTGTAAGTTTCAACGATCTTGTGTTATGAGGAGTGGAGTGGTATGTTTTTCAGACAAGCCGTGGTTATGAACAAAATGACAATTACTTTGTGTGCTCATGAATGATTGGGTTGTTGGCAGTGAAAGTGGTTGCATGGTTATCACGATTCGTAAGGCTAGTTTGGTAGGATATAATTTCAATGCAAAGTGTGAGTTTTCTGCGTGAAACCACATTGCGAATTCAGAGTTTGTCATCCGACGACACCCAACCAAACATGTTTGAAGCATAGTAACGGGAACCTAAAGATAAAATCTTATCTAATTTAAAATAATTAATTAAAGAGAATATAATTCATTCAAAAGATTCAATGATCAAGTCTACTTTCTAAAGAGCCTTACAAAGCGCTAATGTAGTGTAAGAGTGTTTCTTTGTAAGAGCGTTGTCTCTAGTTCCATTCCCCACAAGGACAGGGTGAATAGATTCCCCAATTAACGAAAAGAGCCTTACAAAGCCTAGATATAGGCGTTTAAGCCCAACCAACTAGACAGGTAGCCAATGTGGGACAAAACCGTAGGCTTGACAAAATCAAACTGGAAAAATATCAAATAACACCTATTAGTATATACACTTTACTGCTTTTCTTTACTTAGTGTATTTGCTTATTTCTCTTTATTCTCTTCTTCTCTTTATCCCATATTGCTCATCTCTAAATATTGTACACTCTCTTGTCTTATAAAAGAGAGACCATTGTATTCTTTTTAGATCATCCAATAATAAGCAATCTCGTTGCCAACTTCTAGAACACCTAAAACACATCCAAACTAATAAAACATGATAAATGCTACTTAAATGACTATGCCGAAGGCAACGATGGTCCTACATCGCACAGGTGTCACAACTTGTTTAACAAATTCTAAGAGTAGAGTTTGAACCCATAAAAGTTCACAAGCAGTATGGGCCATACTAGCTTAGTACTCAACTTCTACACTAAATTTCTCCTCCACATTCTATTTCTTGCTTCGGCATGTAACAAGATTTTACCAACAAATGTGCAATATTCAGTGGTAGCTCCTCTATCAGAGTATAGAGTACGGACTTGCATAATCTTGAGAAAGCAAGCAAATATATTCGTGTTCGTTGTGTTTGCAATGTAGTCCTTTGCCAGATGCATCTTCATGTGGGAGATTTACTTCATGACTGGTAGTAGAGAAAAATATCTTGAAAAAAGGTGACAACCACACCAAAAAACATGCGTTTAGCAACCGAATCAAAGCACCAATACCCCTTTTGTGTGCTGGAGTACCAAAGATAATAACATTCAATAGCACAAGGAGACAACTTATCAAGATTGGGTCGATGATTGTATGAAAAAACAGACAAACAAACACCCTTGGGGGTAGTGGAAAGAGCCTAATGAAGATATAAACATAAATGCAACAACTTAATCAAGGATAGAAGAAGGCATTTAGTTGATGGGGTAGTCGGATGTAAGGATAACATTTGTGCAAAACTGTTTTTGAATATTAGTTTTAAGCATGATGGTGTGGGCTACTTCAAGGATATGGTGATTCTCTCTCACTGCAAGACTATATTTCTGTGGGCTATAAGGGCAAGTAGTTTGGCGAATAATTATGCTAGAGGCACAACTCAATTGAAAACTATGTTGCATAAACCCAAGAGCTTTGGACTTAAGGGAGTGGGTGACCTCCAATAATTGTGTTGTGTGTGTGGCAATCAGCATTGGTACTAGTAGCTGCTACTCCTGCGGTGATATAGGGTGGTAGTGTAGCACCTGCAAGAATGACATGTAATAGGGAAAAAATAGGACATGGAGGGTGGAGAAGGAATTTTAAGGCATTTGATGATGAAGTTGAGGGATGCGAATGATTTACGTGGAGGAAGAATTGTAGAGGAAGATGATGATCAAGGGAGATAAGGGGTCGCGGCATATGGGACTAATAACTTTTTCTTAAGTGAATGGTTGGAATGATCCTAGACCTGGATTTGGGATCAATCAATGGTGGATGCTATTTGGGTTAGGCTAGACCTAGTGTTCGGCTGTTTCCCAACTAGGATTGAGATCTCATGCTCTAACAACATCACCTAATGCAAACTCAATTTGCAAAATGATATTAATTCATATATTCAGCTTTGCCAAACAATATCTCTAGGCATGGGTATATATGAATAATGCACAGGAAGCCATAGTTGGTTTACTTTTTCCGTGACCCTACTGAATTAAGAAACCAAAAGGTACTTAATTGAGAACTTGATCTAAGTCCCCACTCCCCAACCATTACATGTAACTCAGAATACTGAATGCCCTTGACGAAACTAAGAAATGAAAACTAATTAAATGATAAACATAAATAAAAATGACTCATGATGCACTCTAATAAAGAGGCGCCAAACCCTATCCAAGCTATGGATGAGCAGGCTATCCTACATCACCGCTACTCTCCATCCCCTTCCTCTTCTTCCCCCTTTATGCTGCCCATTTTTTCCCGACTCTGATCAAGAGGCGCCAAACCTTTCCAGGCTATGGATGAGCAGGCTATCCTGCATCACTCCTAGTCTGCCTCCCCTTTCCTCTGCCATCCCCTTTACACTACCCATTTCTCCCCTTCCTCTGCTATCCCCTTTACCCTACCCATTTATCCTCTCCCTCTTCTATCCCCTTTACCCTACCCATTACACGCCATGTCACCAACGCGTTGTGTGATCACGACACATCCCGTGTCAAAGACACTCTGACAACGACAATAGGAACTTCATCACACATTGTGCGATCGGTAAATCGACTGCAACGAGCAACATCAGCAAAAAAATGGAGGCATTCCCAAAAAGTTGGGACTTGGGAATAAATTGCCATGACCCCTCTATCCATCAAATGGCAATGATTATGCTGTCGTAAGCGTAAGTGGCCCATTTTTTGACCAAAAGGATAGAGCCGTACATCTTCCCAAGGAATAGCCCTAGAAAATGAGGCTATAGGAGAGGACGTAGGCCACAGAGAAGAAGGATACCTGTAGAGGAGGAGCTGGAAGAAAGAAAAAAGGAGGGTTAATGTAAATCTACTGAACTAAAAGAGATACGATTAAACGACTAAAGGGAATAATTCTCATTCATCAACTGTCTTTAAACAAAGACGCAAAAGAGACTTTATATCGACTTCTAAAAGAAAGACTAAGCGCGGTAGCTAATGTGGGACTAAACCACGTGACTTTACAAAAAGTCAAAATAAGGAAAATGCATGATCAAATAAAGCAAGCTAATAAAAGCCTAACTAACAACATGACGCCGCCTGTCCTACATCAGGGGTTGAGGGACAATAATAAGGAAGGCAGGTGGCAATGGAAGATAGAGGGTTAGGAGATGGCAGGAGAAAATGGGAGGGGTTTTCTGTAGGATCTTGCTCCAATACCATGTAATAGTGTTGTATTAATAACTTGATAATTACATGTGATGAAGTTATGGAAAGGGGGAAGCGAGTGCATAACCCTCCCTCAGCAGTCAGGGCTTAAACATGAAGTGATCGCTTAAACAACTGTTTTTTTGAAAAATTAACGTGTACCAAAATATGTGGCTTAATAGTATTAATAAAACTTAACATCAACAATATACTATTCAGTCTATCAATGTTTACAAATAGAATTTAAATGGATTGCGTCCATAGCAGCAATATATTCATAATTAATAGTAAATAGCTAAGAACTGTTAATGTAATCTACTAATAATATTATCGTACAAACACTAAATAAATCACAAGATTATTGTTCAACATTATTTTCTGTTAACTTTACTGTAATAGTGATTTGCAAATAACTGCAAGTTACAAATGCACAGAGTGGTGCTTAAAAAGTGAATAGTTCTGATTTCACATAATCTGGCAGCCAGTAGTTAAAGTGTGAGATATTTTGATGTAGCAAAAAGTAAAATATTATTACGTATTGATTGTTTATAGCAATAGGATGTAGTATACCATCATCAAATTATACTAATATAGCTGCAGATTACAAGTCAAAAAAAAGTTCTAGGGTTTGTAACCCGTAGTCTATGATGTAGTTGTATACTTATGTGAACAGAGATAGTACATTAGTAGCCTTACATGGATTTTATTGAAGCGGCCGCTTTAGCAAACCAAGAAAAGCAGGATTAAGTGGGGGAAAACGGCCGCTTGATAGTGAAACACCTAGGAAGACGCTCCAAGACAAATTCCTCTGTTCTATGAACCTGGCTGCTTCAGCTGAGGAAACGGTCACTTTTTTAATTACCGCATGTGATTATATGATTCTTATAAATAGGAGTTAGATGACGGTAAACTCCAGTAGTAACAAATGTGGGAATAAGCAACCCATATAGGTACTTTAGCAATATTTTCATCTATGTAACTCATACCCGCTCGATAGCTATCTCCCAGTCAAATACCAGTTTCGTTGTTATGATATCCAATAAGTCTTTGTTGAAGGACACAACTGGCTTCATGAGCTGATCAGATTTTTCTGTTACACTTTTGGAAATGTTTGAGTTGTCAGTATTTACCTATTGCTGTATAGAAGCGAGTTTTGCAGTGGTTGCAACATTATTTTGATTTTATCTACTCAAAGTAGAAATAGCTCATTGCCAGTATCAGAATTTTCTTGGATCATTGTGGTTATGTTCTGCTTAACATATACAGGTTATTTTTGGAAGGCAACATGTTGGTATCATGTCGGCAGAACCTGTTGGTAACTATGGAATCAGGTTAGCTGAATATCTTTTGTATGTGCATACACCATTCATCCCATAAGAGAGATTGCAAGATAATTTTTCTACATTTCCAATTTTTGGTCTTCAATTTAAACTTGTATTAATTTATATAGTTACAATATCACATGTTTATGTAACTTGATGTTAATATGCATGCCTCTCTTGCAACATACAGTTCAACTGATGTTTTCAAAATCCTAAAATTGCCGAATAAAAAAAATCACATATTTATCACCTTTTATCCCTTTTCTGAATGTTTTGAATTTATCATCACAATTTGCCAGTGATTTAGCTCATCTCATCATGTTCCTGCTCCAATGAGTCTTGCTTATGCTGCTGGGATTCAGAAACATCTAAATACACATTCAAACGTCTATATTGATGTTGAATAGGAACTTATTAGTTATTAGACACATGTTTAACTAACATCGATTACAGATTCATAAAAATCAGATATGGGAGGAGATAGAGGAAGACCGTTTAGGCATGTAGAGCGGAAGAGGGGAATTCTTTGTAGCAAAAAATTATTAGGAGATGACGGTTGATGTGTGGAAGTGAGGGGGTTGTCTTCCAAGTGTCTATAATGCTATCTTGTGGTCATTGATGCGGGGGTGCATCCAGTTATGAAGGAATATTTTTTTGGTCTCTAGACCTATTCTATATCTTAGTTGCACTTGGTATTGTTATATGGAGTATAGAGCAAGGAATGATGTATCCTATACAGAGAAGTAATCTTTATTTGATGTGTCTAAAACAATTACAAGACAGTCTCTTTTATAGGACAAGAGAGTAAGTGAAAAATAGATTTAGTAGATATGAAATAAAAGAACATGCTAAAGACATAGAAAAGTCTAAAGCTTAAAGTAAATTTAAAACATAAATCATATATATATATATATATATATCAATACTCCCCCTAAAGCTGGAGCATAGATGTCAAACATGTCCAACTTGTCCACTAGTGTAGTGAATTGAGGTTTTGGAAGCAGCTTTATGAAGATGTTCTAGAAGTCGGCAACAAGATTGCTTATTATTGGATGATTAAAAAGAATACATTGGGCTCTCTTTTATAAGACGAGAGTGTACATGATTTAGAGATAACCAATATGGGATAAAGAGTAAAAAAGAAAAGACGATAAGTAAAATACACTAAGTAAAGAAAAGCAGTAAAGTGTATATACTAATACTCCCCCTCAAGCTGGAGCGTAGATGTCAATCATGCCCAACTTGGATGTCATAGTAGCAAATCTTGTCTTTGGAGGAATCTTTGTGAAGATGTCAGCCACCTGATCAGAAGTAGGGATGTAGGGAGTGGATATCTGGCCAGATAAGACAGCTTCGCGGACAAAATGGCAGTCCACCTCAATGTGTTTAGTTTGCTCATGAAAAGTGGGATTACTGGCAATAAATGTAGCAGCTTTGTTATCACAATACATCGGAATAGGAGAGGAGTCAGAAACACCAAAATCCTTTAGCAGGCTCCGAATCCAGAATAGCTCACAAGTAGTATGCGCCATGGCGCGATATTCAACTTCAACACTTGAGCGAGCAACCACAGTCTGTTTCTTGCTTCGCCAAGTAACAAGGTTTCCTCCCACAAATGTACAGTAGCCAGAAGTGGAGCGTCGGTCAAGCTTGCTCCCAGCATAGTCAGAATCAGAATAACCAAGGAGTTTACAGTGACCATGTTTCTTATATAGCAGGACTTTCCCAGGAGAGCTCTTCAAATATTTAAGAATGTGGCAAACAACGTCCCAATGACATTGCCGGGGTTTATCCAGATATCTACTAACAAGCCCGACAGCAGAAGTAATATCAGCTCGTGTAACAGTCAGATAAATAAGCTTACCAACCATGCGTCGATACTGATGATGGTTGGGATAGGCAGGAGATTTCTCATCATCCCAGTCAGTATTTGGATCCAGAGGTGTGATAGCAGGCTTAGCACATAGAAGTCCAGTTTCAGAAAGCAGATCTAGAACATATTTGCGTTGAGACAAACAAAGACCAGAAGAGGACCGAGAATCTTCAATGTCAAGAAAATACCGCAGAGGGCCAAGGTCTTTGGTAACAAAGTATTTCTCCAGATAGCACTTGGTAGCTTGAATGCATGCAGGATCACTCCCTGAGAGAATGATGTCATCAACATATACAATAAGGATAAAAATGCCAACGGTAGTATTTTTGACAAAAACAGAGTGATCTGACTGGGAGCGTTTAAAAGAAAATTTCTTAAGAATATTATTCAGTTTATCAAACCAAGCACGTGGACTCTGTTTCAAACCATAAATGGCCTTCCTCAGCCTGCAGACCTTTTAGAGGACTCCCCCTGAAGCACAAATCCCGGGGGTTGTTCCATGTAGACCTCCTCATGTAGGCCCCCATACAAAAAACATTCTTGACATCAAGTTGATACAAGGGCCAATCAGAATTAATAGCAATAGAAATAAGAATCCATACAGAGTTCAACCGAGCCACAGGAGAAAAGGTCTCAAAGTAATCGACCCCGTAAGTTTGTGTATAACCTTTCGTAACAAGTCTCGCCTTCAGCCGTTCAACCGTGCCATCCAGTTGATATTTGACAGTAAATACCCAACGACAACCAACTGGAGAACAATCTACAGGAGGATCAACCAGCTGCCAGGTGTTGCGTTCAGTAAGAGCCTGCATTTCAGCTTCCATAGCTTGTCGCCAAGCAGGATGTTTAAGAGCTTGAGAAGCATTTTTAGGAATAGATATAGCAGAAAGAGCAGGAGTAAAAT
The DNA here is from genome assembly GCA_963693085.1 of Alisma plantago-aquatica. Classification (NCBI taxonomy): domain Eukaryota; kingdom Viridiplantae; phylum Streptophyta; class Magnoliopsida; order Alismatales; family Alismataceae; genus Alisma; species Alisma plantago-aquatica. Next base: position 1,138,722,486 of record OY856412.1, on the reverse strand, counting down.
TTGCAAAATTAGTCCCCAGATTGTCAGTAGTACAGAAATTTCTAATAGGATGTTTAGTGCAAGTTCTAGATCCTTTCCTCAAGCTGATAAGAACATCAAGATCAGAGAATACCTGCGGTGGTGTTTGATCTGGCACAGAGGATGAAGACGTTGGAGGGGCCATATAGGGAGTTGCTGTCTTCTGTCTTCTTTGATATACTTTTAGAGGCGGCTTTTCATTAGGAGAAGCAATATCGATAGTATCAGTAATATCAACATTATCATCCATGATAGGTAAAGGTGTGTCCAGTAATAAGTCTGAAGAAAGAGCCAACCCGACAGACGAGTAAAATGGCATATGCTCAAAAAAAAATCAGCAGATACAAACCATTTCTTTGACACATGATCATAGCAGCGATACCCTTTCTGAGTGCGCGAGTACCCTAGGAAGACACACTTAGTCGCTCTGGGATCAAGTTTGGTTAGACTGGGACAAAGGTTTTTGACAAAGCAAGTGCTCCTAAATATACGCGGAGGCACAGAAAAAAGGGGCGCGTCCGAAAACAGAATCTAATATGGAATTTGATTTCCAAGCACAGAAGAGGGCATTCGGTTAATTAGGTAACAAGCAGTAGAGATAGCCTCAGCCCAAAAATGCCGGGGAACATGATAATGAAACAGTAAAGTGCGGGCAACTTCAAGAAGGTGGCAATTTTTGCGTTCAGTGACTCCGTTTTGTTGTGGCGTGTAAGCACAGAAAGTTGGGTGTATGGTACCCTGTTTTCGACAAAGGAGGCTGACTGAGGCTTGCACAAATTTTAAGGCATTATCAATTCAAATTTTTTTAACGGGTTTAGCAAATTGGGTTCGAATCTCAACAAAGAAAGTAGTGATATTGTCAAGAATAGTAGACCTGTCTTTGAGCAAAAACAACCAGGTGGTTCTAGAAAAATCATCAATAAAACTCAGAAAATATTGAAATCCAGAAGTACTCGGCACAGAACAAGGTCCCCAAACATCAGCATGAATAATGTCAAATGGCTGTTTAGAGCTAATACATGAATTTTTGGAAAAAGATGCTCGGGTCTGTTTGCCTAGTTGGCAAGTCTCCCAATGAAAAACAAAATCTAATACATCAGATAATAACTGTTTCAGCTTCGCTGCAAAAGGATGTCCTAAGCGATAGTGCTACTGGATGCTCGTCACAGAAGATGTCAAGTATGCTGCGGTCTTCGGAACGTCCAGGTAGTATTGCCCGTCTGGTCCCTCATGGACCGAACCAATCGTCGTCCTCGTGCACAGATCCTGAAAAATAACACCATTTGGATCAAACATAATCGAACAACGAAGACTCTTCACCGTTCTATTGACAGATAACAGGTTAATAGGAAACTTAGGAACATAAAGAGTAGACCACAGAGGCAGGCAACCAGTTGTACATATATCATTAATTCCAGTAACATGTGTCTTAGAGCCATCCGCCAGTGTAACATGAGGTATAATAAAAGTAGTTTGCAGTTTAGAAAATAAAGCAGAATTGCCAGAAATATGAGATGTCACACCAGAATCAATCACCCACGAATTTTTACCAGACTGTGTCAGGAGGGCGGTGCTACCATTAGTAGAGACGTCAGGAGAAGAAGCAAGACGAGCCTGGAGAAGTTTCTCGAATTCGGACCGTATCCAATCAGCAAAAGGCGGAGCAGAGGTAGTAGCAGTCTCAGGTTGATCCGTCGTGACTTGGTTTGCCCAGGCGGGCTTGCCATGCTTGATCCAGCAGCGGTCTTCATTGTGGTTTGTCCGCTTGCGGAAGGTGCAGAAACGAGGTTCAGTATATTCAGCGCCAGAGACGTGGTGTAGTAGATCGTCCACGTCCGCGGCCCCGACCACGACCGCGGCCTCGGAAGGAGTCGCCAGTACGAACAGCGAGGGCTGCTCCATCGGAAGTGTCAGGAAGATGCTGCGAAACAAATGGCAGATGTTGAACCCTTTTCAAAACATCTCGCAGGGTGGGCAGAGGATCACTGGATAGGACTTGATCAACAACTCCAACAAAAGAAGAAGGTAGACCAGCGAGGAACTGAACAAGCATAAGTTCATTCCGTTGACGCTGAACTTCAGTGATGTCGGCAGAAAGAGAATGATACACCTGGAATTCATCCCAGAGAGCACAATAGCTATTGTAGTCCTTAATAGAGTCCACGGTAGTAAATTCCTGTTTGGCCAGTTGCTTGAAGATTTCAAAAACCTTCTTGGGATTTTGCTGATGAGTAGACGTGGGAAAGTTGATCCCACATCTCCTTTACAGTTTGGAGGCGAAGAAGAGACTGGCTGATCTTTGGCTCGACGCTGTTGACCATCCATGTCATAACACCGTAGTCCTCCTTGGACCAGAGATCGTAGGCCTGCTTCGTCTTTTCATCAGCGGGGACCGCCGGTCCCTTGGTAGATAGATGAGAGTAGCACCCTTGTGCTGTAACATAGAGCTCAAAGGAAGCCGCCTAGAGGTGATAGTTGGAGTTATCCAACTTCACAGTGGTAACACACAAAGTCCGTGGAAGATCAGGAGTCGCCATCGGAAGACGGAGATAGAGGCAGAAGCACAGGCACAGAGGGCAGCAGAAGTCAGCAGCAGCAACAGAAGTCAGCAAAAGTCCAGTGCATCGACTAGTAGTAGAGGGCAGAAGACCCACACATGGATCTTAGAAAAACCCACGTAGGGGCAGCAGATAGAGAAAAAAAACCTACGCCAACATGGGGGATTAATCACTCCACCATGAGGCGCAGGCAGATAGAGAAGGAGAAGCCTTTTACGCCGTCAACGTGCCAGAACTGGAAAACGCCGGGGCTGTCTGGAGAGTTTCGGAAAGCGAAACGGAGCATGAAAGAGAGACTTGTGGTAGATTAGGCCACAAGGATGGGAGTAGCTAGGAGATAGGAGGTTGGTGGAGAGATTGGAGGGGTGGAGGAGGGTCTAGGAGATGGCGGTGAGGGCTGATGGTGCAGCGTCAGGGAGGCAACAGTTGCTGTCGGCGGCGTGGAGGAGATAGAGGGGTAGGCGGCGGTGAATGGAGGGTGGAGAGGGTGTAGGTGGAAGAGGGGAAGAAGGAGAAGGGATGAGGAGGAGAAGAGGGGCAGCCAGAGGCGCGTGGAGAAGGTGGGGAGGGCGGCGGAAAAAAAGGAAGGGGGGGTGGCGGCGGCTAGGGTTGGTGGAGAAGATGGCGGCTAGGGTTGGGGTGAGGAAGGGATTAGGTTTAAGGTGGATCGGCCCGCTCTGATACCATCTAGAAGTCGGCAACAAGATTGCTTATTATTGGATGATTAAAAAGAATACATTGGGCTCTCTTTTATAAGAGAAGAGAGTGTACTGGATTTAGAGAACCAATATGGGATAAAGAGTAAAAAAGAAAAGACGATAGGTAAAATACACTAAGTAAAGAAAAGCAGTAAAGTGTATATACTAATAGATGTCAACAACTTGATCTTCTGTTCGGATATAAGGAGTGGAAATGCGACATGACATAATAGATTCCCGGACAAAGAGGCAACCCACATCTATATGCTTGTCGCGTTCATGAAAAGTAGGATTGCTGGCAATAAAAATGGAGACTTTGTTGTCGTAGTATATAGGATGTAACGTCTGCCCATTTATTAACCACAAAACTATATGCGGAAGCATCAACTCACATATATAAATAAAACATGGGCAAACATTAGTTATCTGGCATACTAAAACATTCAAATAACCAAAGCAACTGAGTTCAAAAACAAATTCTGACATAACAAAACTACAAGTACGAGAATCACAATCGCAACATGAACTAGAAAGAAAACAATTGAAATGAAAACTCTGAATCTGGAAGGATCGCCTAAGATGATGTCCCACCAATAAAAGATCTCTTCTGAGTGTACAACTCCTCAAGCTACTTCTCAGACAACTGCTCACTATTTGTGGACGTCGCGTCCCCATCCATGCACAAAAGAGGAAAATCTAGGAATTAAAGTGGCAATGAATTTAACACAAAAGGATAAAGTATGACTATAACAGAAAGAAAAACTATAGAGGCTAGACCATCTCTTTTATTTACTTATTTATCTTTGTGGCCATCATTATATGATAAGTCCTCTCTGAATTGGCGTGACTACGCCTCTGAATTGGTACCAAGATACCTCTGATTTAGCACTACATGCCTCTAAATGACACTTTGGTGTCTCTGAGTTGGTATTGAAGTACCTCTGAATTGGAGTTAACACTCCTTTGAATTGGCACTACATGCCTCTGAATCATCCCAGGACTAAATGAATGAGGACTTATCCTATAACTTATCAGGTGAAGTTCCTGGCTTAATTATCTTAAGTTTAAATTTACGAAAATCTGAATATGAACTTATCTTATACTGAAATTGAATACTGATAATTGAACATCTACTAAATTTCGAATGTAAATCTAAATCTGAATTTAATATGAATATCTAAGAAAGTTTGTCTTAAATGATGCATTGAAATTATTCTAATAGGAACTGAAATCATATTCAACTAAACTGAATTCTTATGGCATGTAATAAGTTACTGAAACATTGTATGGCATAAATTATGCATGTCACATCATGTCTACCGAAAAAGCCTAACTGCAGTCAACTACTGCATTAGGAGAACATAATAGAACTTCTAAATTTAGACTACTTGTTTGAATATGATAATTGATCAAGAATTCATAGAGCATGGTCCACTTGCCTGTAAATAGCCAAAACGCTAACAATGCTGCTCCCTGCAATTGGATCTAACTCTCCTTAAAAACCCAAAGGTTTTATCAGATTACATATCCTAACTTTTAGTCAAAATCTTCGAGGGTCATTATAATTTTCTTTCGGGCTCATATGCACTTAGGCATGTCTTTTATCAAGGTGTATAAGATTAGATCATTAGTATTTTAGTATGTCTTTATAGATGTTGCTTTGATAGTCATCGTGATATAGGGTTCTTAGATTAGGTCTTTAGAAATAATAATAAAGGAGATACACATATACTATTGATCCAAATCTTAGTCCATAAGTATCATAGTATATTCTTAGTACATAACTTCCATAGACTTGGTTATACACATGGTAGTCTTATCATGCCTTAATATTGTCATTAGTACTTACTTATTTAGGGTTAGGGTGATGAAAGATCCCGATTTCGTTGTTTTAGGTTAAGACAATAACTTCTTAGTTCTAATGTATTTGGCTAATTAATATTAGTCTTCTCAATTATAATAATACATAGATTCATATTGTAATACCTTAATATTATTCTTGGTAGTCGACTAGTTAAGGCAATGAGGGTGGTTATTTCACCTAGGTTAGATCAGTAATTGCATGATCTTAGCACGATCAACTAGTGTTAGTTTTAATTAATCATAGTGATGCGATTATCAGCTGAGGCATGATCAGACTTCATCAATACAAAATTAGCAGGGTGGGCGTCTATAGGTGCCAGGGTAACTTGATTTGTATGTAGGATTTTGGAATTGAAATGTGGCTTGGGTTGGATAAGGCCTGATGCTTCCTTATGTGTAGATGAATTACCATGTTTCACATTAGCAATCACGATTAACCAGAGCGGTATGTATTTAGATTCATTCACAAACATCGAAGAGAAAAGAAATAGAAGATAAACACTACTTGCAACTAATCTAGAGCAAAGCACCACGACAACCAGAAAAGTTTGGATATTGGTCTCCAACAGCGAGAAGTTGGGATAAAAGAGACAGGTAAATTGGCCTTAGTGAGTCTAGGCGAACCTGACGATACTTTGAACAAGGTCAAAGAACGACATGAAGCAAATGAAGCATCTGACATGTTTGTGCATTGGAGAACAGGGTTAGAGAACCGTGACAAGGCGAGAGGAAATAGGAGTGGCTCGTGTCCTTAGAACAGTTGAAAATCATCCACAACGCTTTGCAAGGATCTCACACAACCGAGAAATACATCACACAGGCTAACCTAGGGGCAAGACCGTCAAAATCCGGGGAAAATAGAGTGTTAACATGGGAGTTGGGATTAGCTGAGTTACCTCTCACAACAACTCTATCAAGATTGGGGAAGCTTCACAGGGCTTCCCGTCACACTCTAGTCGCTCCCTACAAGGCCGCACACGCTTGGAGCTCCTCGACGTCAAGGCTCTAAGGCGCTGCAATCTGGGCTCTTGAGGGCAAGCCGCCATAGAGATTCACGGCTCAAAAGGAGGATGGGGTTCAGTGTTTGGGATCTGGGTGATGGTGTAGAAGGGAATTGAAGGGAGGTGGCTTGGTGATGGAGAACGATGGCGGATGGCTGGAGGTTGAAGACGATGATAGGGGGTATTATCGGGAGTGAAGGAAGACGAATTGAGGGGAGGAAAACCTTCAAGGACCTTTTCTTGTGCAATGCAGATGTCCTCTATGCCTAGAGGGGCACCCTATGATTTTCGATAATGGCAATGCAGAAGGACGAAGGTGGATTTGGGCATTTTTTCATTCGGTGAAAATTAGGGTTTGAGTTGGGGTTTATATGGCGTGCAGAGATCTCCCGAATGCAGCGGTGGAATCCTTTTTGGAAACGATCATTCACACTGGGAGAAAATTGCTGATGATCGGGACACTGGAGTCTTGCTCCGAGCGGGAGGTTGAAGAAAGGGAGGGGACAACTGCGATTAAGTTGTTACAGTACGTACCCTCATCGGACAAACCACATAAGGCCCAAAAGGACGGCGGTGGATTTGGGCATTTTTCGTTGGGTGAAAATTTGGGTCCGAATTGGGGTTTATATGGTGCGCAGAGATCTCCCTTGTGTAGCGGTAGAATCCTTTTGGAAACAATCATTCACATAGCCTAAGGAGAAAATCACCGATGATCGGGACACTGGAGTCTTGCTCCGAGCGCGAGGTTGAAGAAAGCGAGGATGACTACAATTAAGTTGCTATAGTACGCACCATCGGACGACCCACATAAGGCCCATAAGAACGGATTTTCGGAAAAAAGCTTTTATCCCATGAAAATCATCAGTATCTTCTAAAATCATTTACCTAGTCAAATAGACTCTGATTAAATCCAAATTTTGAGAAATTGATCAAATAAGTGTCTAGAATATTCTACCCCAATCCATTTTCCGATTAGGTGACTAAAATAATTAGTATGACTAAAACTAGATAAAGCTTAAATACTTCGTAATTGATTATATAAAAAGAATTAGATCTTAAAATTTTGGTTTTAAACTTATTTACACGTTACCTGTTAGTAATTTTTTTCCAGTGCATGATAATAACCAAAATCTCAACAAGTCTCAACAAGATGAATCATGAATGTGGCTGAAATGCATGCTGAGATGGATGTGGGAAAGCAAGAAAAGATCGCTTGAGAAATGATTATATCAGGAATAAAGTGGGGGTGGCGAGCATGGATGACAAGTTGCGCGAGGGTGGACTGAGATGGTATGGACATGTGCAACGCAGACCGACTAATGCGACTATACAAAACAAAGTTATTGAGCCAAGTACAATTAATGGAAGAAGAGGAAGTCCTAAATTAACATGGGAAGAGATTATAAAGAGAGATTCCAAATCTTTACATCTTGAGCTTAATATGACCCATAATAGAGCTGAATGGAAACGAAGAATCCCTGTAGCCGACCCCAACGTGGTTGGGACTGAGGCTTAGATGATTATGATGAAGACGACGACGATGATAATAATAATAACCAAAATTATTTAAAATTGACCCTTTTATAAGATGTGACCATAAATGATATGATATTAGGAAAATTGCAAACAATTACCTAAAAAACGAGGATGTTACAATCCTCTCCCCCTTAAGAAAATTTCATCATCAAAATTTCAGAGGTTAAAAAGCTCTGGGTACATTTTCAACATTTCATCTCCAAGTTTCCAAGTGGCCTCTTCTAAATTATGATTTTTCCACAAAACTTTAACTAGGAGAATGTCCTTCTTTAATTGCGTTGTCCGAGTATCAAGGATCATTAATGAAATCTCTTCATAAGATAGGTCTTTCCTTATATCAATAAGTTCATGAGAGATAATATAAGAACTCTCTTGGACATAATTCCTCAACACTAATGCATGGAAAACATTATGGATTTGCTCGTAAGAAGGTGACAAAGCTAATCTGCAGGCACTCTCGCCTACTCTATTAAGAATCTCAAAAAAGTTGACGAATTTGGGGCGAGTTTGCCTTTGACTTTGGATCTTGCATAGACTTATAGGTTTGACTTTTAGGAACACATGATCCCCTACAAGGATTCTTTATCAGATTTGTGTGCATCTACATACTTCATCAATCTATCCTAAACTACCTTCATTCTCTTCCTAATGAGTGCTACCTGATCTGTATAAAGCTGTAGTTCTTCACACCTTATGAAGCTCCTCTCACCAGGCTTATGCCACAGTAAAGGTGACTTACATGGCCTCCCATGGAGGGCCTCATATGGTGTCATGCCTATATTTTGCATGAAAACTGTTATAGGAAAATTCAACAAGAGGAAGATACTTCACCCATGAACCACCCAGTCCAGTAGGAGCATCAGTTGAGGATGATAAGCAGTATTAAAGTGAAGCTTAGTACACAACTCTTCCTAGACTTGCTTCCACAGTTTTGAAGTGAACTTTGGATCTCTGTCGGAAACAATGGAGGCAGGGACTCTATGAAGACATACAATCTCCTGGATATAAAGCTCAACCATATCTGAAACTGTAGCAGTAGTCTTGAAAGTCAAGAAATCAACACTCTTGGTCAAACGATCCACAACTACCCATACTGCATCATGCCCCTTCCGGGCCTTTGGCAGACGCGTGACGAAGTTCATGGTTATCGTGTCCCACTTCCATTCAGGAATGTCCAGTGGTTGCAACAAACCTCTAGGTCTCTAATGCTCAACTTTCACCTACTGACATGTAATGCACCTAGACACAAACTCTGCTATATCTCTCTTCAAGTCCTCCCACCAGAAGGCTTTCTTCAGGTCCTGGTATATCTTTGTAGAACCTGGATGAATAGTGTACTTTGTCTTGTGTGCCTGTAACAAAATCTTATGTTGTAACTTAGATGTAGGTACTCATAACCTATTCTTCATCAAGGTCCCACCATCTTTTCCTTTAGACAGATTGGCATCATTCTTTTGTAGCCATCCTAGCATAGAGAAAGATCGGGACTATGTTGCTGGACTTGTAGGATTGTAGAAGTATGATGCAGTCCTATTTTAGGGCTTCATCTTGTATCTACTGTACTTTAATCACATCTAAACTTGTTCGAATGCATGATATTTCCCCTAGGAAATGGTTTATTATTATTAGAGAGTCTGGTTAATTTAGTTAATTAAGTTATTTGAGTCTAATTGTATATGGGCCCAAGTGTGTCTTGGCCCATTAGGGTTTATCTTGAGTCCGTATGCTTCCCCCTTCTCCTATATGAGGGGGACTCCTCTTATCAAATATATCATATAGTCGTCTTTTACTTTATCACATGGTGTCTAAGCAGTGATCCAACCCTAATCCTAGAGGAGGCAGAAAGATTTTCCTCCGCATGTAGGCGACAACCTCCTTTCTTGGCTTGGTCGCCTGCCGAGCATCTTTTCAACTTCCTTCTTGGCTTGGTCTTATGTTTATTTCTTCTTCTCAGTTGATCTCTGCCCCTGTGCCGCCAACCCATCAGCTACCAAAGTCCCTCTCTACTTGCCGTCTTTGCTTATCTTATTACCGCAAAACTCATCACAAACCTATATTGCCACAACGCAACCCATCGCAAACAAGGACTGTCACTCGCCAACTCCCTAATTCTTATCTTGTTGTCCACCCGCCACCAACACCTTCAACAACCCTACCCAACCAAACTTGTTGCTGCCGCAACACCTCATATACCCGCTACAATTTCCTTGCCTGTCACCTTCAGCCCGATGATTGTAATCTCCACCAGCGGCATGATGAATGGTACCACCGACCTAGACATCCGAGCCGCCGACTTGTGCTATTTGATGCCGATTGTAACTGCAATCATGGGCATGTTCGTGGGCTCGAGGGTGAATAACGGAGAAATTCGCTGCTGTTTGCTTTTTAATTTGCCGCTGCATATGTGACTTCTGGCTTTCCTCCACTCATGCATGATCCAGATGCACCTTGTCTCTGTTCAGCTCCGCCAATACACACTGCGACTGTAGTCCTGCAGTTATATATGTGAAACACATTGCTGTCTTGCTGATTACTCCATGAGACGGTAGTCTTCCGAAAACTGAAAGGGATTTTTCTATTGGTGCTTTCTCTCTAGCGTCAAATTGAAATTAGAGCCAGCGACAACAATTATATTTTCTCTCTAATATCAGCAAGGCCACATGTAGCTGGCCTCATATAATTTGCAGATGGATGCTCCTCTTTTTGCCAACGACGATCTCAGATTTGGCCAAAAGCTGATCCTTATTGCTCAAGGAACCATTTGCCATCAATCAGTTTGTAGTACATCATCTATCATATTTCCATGAAAGTCTTGGCCTAGTTTATTAAATCTTGGAAGAAAGCACTAACTTCTTGTGACTCGCTAGTGCAAATTTGTACGGATTTTATCCGTCATGATATTGATCTCTATGAAGATTTGTACTTGATTTCTCTTCAATTTTTTTTATAGACTTTCCCCCCCTAAACCCCTCGACAGTGCTACAACTTATTGTTTTTTCTAGGGTGTTTTCTTATCATTGTCCATCCCAACCACTCTTGGTTCTTTCCGTGGTTGGTGTGAGAGAGAGAAATAGAGGAGAGATGGGATGGAGGAGAGTAAGATTATATTCTGGTGTCATGTATCTTAATGGACTTTTATGCACTTCTTGAAGAATTTGTAGACTTCTACTATTGATGCTTACTGCTATATGCTTCTTGGAGAGCTTACTATCTGGTGCTTCATCTCTACTACTTGTTTTTTCAAGCTGATTGTCTTCTATCCGGCTACATCGACACTGCTTTCTATTTTTTGTCCGTGTTTTATTTGCACGTTGACATCGTCCATGCATTGCACATGTTGACTCTTTATTGTCCTTGCCTTGCACACGTTAACATTCTACTTCTGTGTGCCATCATTCTCTGGCTTGTCCGTGCCTTGTGCATGTTGACTCTTTACTTGTCCGTGCTTCCTTTGCACGTTGACTACTACTGTGATTGTGAACTAGCACTCTTTGGCCTTTTCTACTGTGAATCAACACTCTCTGGACTGTGACGATAGTGACTGTGATGAAGACTTTGATGCCTTGCTGCTGTTTACTACTGCTCCAGATGCCACATCCTTTTGATCAAGAAGTTTTTGCTACCTGTTTGCGACCTGCACCTGCGACTTGCCAGATACTTCAAATATGACTAGCTTTGGGTTATCTACTTGAGGGGGATTATTTGAGGGATGAGTGTTTTATTATAATCTTGATGGGGGGGAATTCTTGTAAGGGCTTGGTTTATCTTTTTATCATGTTTTTTTATATTTAGTCTGTCTGTCGGTTTGCAAGTTGACTTGGGATTTTCCCAAGCTTCAGCTTGAGGGGGAGTATTAGAGAGTCTGGTTAATTTAGTTAATAAATTTATTTGAGTTCAATCATATATGGGCCCAAGTATGTCTTGGCCCATTAGGGTTTGTCTTGAGTCTGTATGCTCCCCCCTTCTCCTATATAAGGAGGGGGACTCCTCTTATCAAATAGCATAGTCGTCTTTTACTTTATCACAACTATCAAATCACTTATAGACATTCTTGCATGTTTCAGGTACTTAGACCACGCCTTGCATGGACGGGAGAGAAGATGGATGTTCTAAGGGTTTTCTCATCCTTAGATGAATCTAAGGAGTGTCCAAGAGCTCCCCCAATGTACCCCTAGTGGCCAAGAGTCAATCCAAAGTAAAGGAGTCCACGAATTGAAAGTTGAAGACCAAAGTGCAAGAAAAAGCCCCCAACACGGAACGACTGTGGTGCCAATGACAAATTCATGGGAAAAGTCAGTTTAATCAGCTACAAGAAACCCTTCACCACGGTTGTGGTGTCCACCGTGGCCGTGCTGCAACTATCAAACACGGCTGTGTTGCCCACCACAGTTGTGCTGCCACCTATCCACCACGACCATGGTGTCCTCCACGACCATTTTGCCATCCGCCCACCATGGCCCCGGTGCCCACCACGGCCGTGCTACCTAGTACCCACCACGACCATGCTACCAACTTTATGAAAATTCACCCTCAACTTGACATTTTCACCTGCACCAACATGACCGTTCCATCCTAGCATGACCGTGCTATCCTCTACCCACGACAGCACGACCGTTCTACCACCAAACCTAGCTCATATTCTGCACTAATTTTTCCATTTTGCTGCCACTTAGCCTAGTGCTTCCCTACCGCCTATATATACATGGGTGACGGCTGGAGCCCCAGGTTAGCTACCTCCTAGCCACTCCTTGGCCTTCATAGTATTTTCTTTGAGCTCCTACCTACTCCTATCTACTCGCACTCCATTTCCACCATCCCCTACCTCAAAACCCTAATTTTCTAGGGCTTTGACTACTTCCACACACCTTTCCATGCCATCCAACCACCTTAGAGGGAGGACTTGCTCTTGATACTGGAGGTGAAGAAGAAGACTTCCACAATCTCCTATGCCTATTCTCTCTTCTATTCCCTTCTTTTTCCTTCTTTTATTTTGTTATGAGTATCTAAACCCCTTATGTGGGTTGTTTGGGGCTAAAATGTGACTTTGATGCCATGTTGGAGAAAAATAATTTGTAAACTCTATGATTTCATGTTATATTGATTGTATTCTACTTCTAATTTCTCATGGATTATCTTTTGATTTGTGCTTGAAACCACCTAGGTCGAGGAGAAAACAACATATGTGAGGCTATTTTGAGATTTGCTCCTAGGTCCAACTAGTGGATCCCTAGCTGACACGTCATCTTCCCATACATATTTCCTTTCTCCCATCCCTAGGTGTGAGATCAAAGTAGCTAGTCTAGAGGCACATAGTGCAATTGGCTTAGAGCTGCCTAAAGTTTAGATGGTAGGTGATGTGAGGGGAAATACCCTCATGCCCATCCTCCATTGCTACCCTTGGTCCCCAATTGTCCTAAGAGCATCTATCTAGAAACCTTGACTTGATTAGACCTTATTAGAATTTCACCTAAACCCTAATCTAAATGAGCCTCGCAAGGTTGGATAGGGTGTAGTTCCTCTACCCACACTGTATTCCATCCACGTCGAATTAGTAGTTTCGGGTAATTCTCTAGCATCTATCGTGTTGTTTACTTTAACAATCTAAATGAGTGAATATGATTTGCATGTTATAACCCCAACTTAGGTTCTAGTCACATACCCCGAACGATCCACACTTCCCATTAATTGCTTAAAACCTTAATTGCCTTTTTACTTAGCTAGTCTTTACTTGCTTAATTAGTTCATTGCCTTGTTCATGCTAGTTGAACTTGCCTAGGATAGTTAATGCTCTCTTGTAGTTAGTTGTGCTAGTTTAGGTCCTTAATTGCTCTAGTTGCCTAAATTGCTAATTTACGGTAATTTCTTGCTTAGTCTAGTTCATTGCTCTCCCTAGGTGGTTAATTAGGATTGACTTGCTAGTGTAGTGTTAGAATTAGATCTTGTTTTGTTAGCTCAAATTGCTCTTTTCTTGCTTAACTTGCCTTTCCTTATTAATTAGACTTAAACTGTCTAGGGTTAACTTGGGCTTTGTAATGTAAATCTACGTGATTAAAGAAGAAAAATGACTAAAAGATTAAGGAATTAATTCTCATTCATCAACTGTGTTTCAACAAAGGTGCAATAGAGCCTTTATATAAGCTTCTAAAAGAAAGACTAAGTGGACGATAGCCAATGTGGGACTAAACCACGTGACTTTACAAAAAGCCCCAAATAAGGAAAAGGCATAATAAAATAACGTAAGATGAAAACAAAGGCCTAACTAACAACGCGGTGACGCATGCGTTCTTAAGTGAGTAAAGGCGGAGCCTGTCCTACATCACTTTGCTTCTTGCTCTTTTAATTGCTTGCTTGAACCTTTCGTGTAATCAAACAAAATCAACCTCAAACCCTTCAACCCTAGACTCCACATTAGGAACCTATCTAAACCGACTAAGCTCTAGTGCCCCCCCTCTCCTTGATGATTGAACCCTAACTTGCCACCTTCCTATACTACGATACGAACTCGTGCCCTTGCGGGTGAGCTTTTGGAGTATTAAATGCGTGTCTGACCATTAGGGTCTTATAAATTCGAAAGACCAAGTGTGTGCAACACACACTAGAGTCCAATCTGGCTAAATCGTGAGATGTGCCATCTTTAACTCTTCCTCCCTAAGCTGTGGTCTCCATTTCACCAAGTTCTTCATCATCTTCCATTCGTCAATTATAGCTGTTGCATTGACTACTTCCTTCTTCCTGCTTAAGGCATCGACCAGTACGTTGGCCTTGCCAGGATGATAAGAGATAATGAAGTCGTAGTCATTCAAGAACTTGATTCACCGACGTTGCCTCATCTTCATATCTTTCTGATTCAGGATATACTTTAGGCTCTTATGATCACAGAAAATCTCGAACTGCTTACCCTATAGGTAATGCCTCTAGAACTTCAACACATACACAATAGCTGTCAACTCTAAATCATGAGTGAGGTAGTATTCCTCATGAAGTTTGAGATGCCTTGATGCATAAGCTATAACTCTTATCTTTCTGCTGTAGAATGCACCCCAAATCTAACTTTGAAGCGTCACTGAAGATGACTGAGTTTTCGTTGCTGGAAGTACAAACACACATGCTGAAGTGAGTCTCCTCTTCAAGGTCTGGAAACTCTGCTCACACTTCTCACTCCACACAAGCTTTGCTTCTTTTCGTGTGACTACATTCAAAGGGTTTGCTATAATAGAGAAATCTTGAATGAAACACCTATAATAACCAACTTACCCCATAAACTTCTGATATTTGACGGAGTAGTAGGGCAGCCCAGTTCATCATAGACTCAACCTTTACTGAATCAGCAAAAATATGACCATAAAAAATTATGTCCAAGAAGCGTATTAGTATATACACTTTACTGTTGTTTTTACTTAGTGTATTTTGGTTATTTGTCTTTTAATCACTTGTTTCTGTATCCCATATTGCTTATCTCTAAACGCTGTACTACTCTCTTGTCTTATAAAAGAGAGAGCATGGTATTGGTTTTATTCACTCAATAAGAAGCAATACTTTTCTATTTTAGATGGTATCAGAGCGTCCCGATCCTCCCTAAACCCTAGCCGCCTCTCATCCCCTCCAACCCTAGCCGCCCCTCTCCCTCCTCTCTCTCTCCAGCCCCCTTGCGCTGCCGCCACACCTGCCCACCCCCCTGCCGCTGCCCACAACCACCCTGCCGCCGCCCACAGCCATCACCACCACCACTCCTGCCACCACCCACCCCTCCGCCAACCCTCCACCACCTTTCAACACCCTAACCCACTCCATTACCATGGCGTAATTCATCAAGTACACCCAATCCTCTACCCATCTTCTTCCCCGAAACCTCCAGACATCTTCGGTAACTTTCCAATTTCTGGCACGTTGACGTCGTAAAAGGCGTCTTTCTCTCTGTTTGCCTGCGCCTCATAGTGGAGTGATTGTTCCTCCATGTTGGCGTAGGTTTCTTTCTTCTCCTGCTGCCCCTACGAGGGTTTCTGAGATCCATGCTTGGATCTTCTATATGCTACTTCTAGTCCATGTGTTGGACTTCTGCTGCTGACGAGTGACTACTACCTCCGCTGCTATCTGCGCCCTTGATTCTGACTATCTCTAACATCTCGGATGGCTACTCCTGACCTTCCTCGCAATTTGTGCGTCACTACCGTCAAGTTGGATGGCCCCAACTATCATCTCTGGGAAGCCTCCTTTGAACTGTACGTCAAGTCTCAAGGGCGTTTCTCTCATCTGTCGACCAAGGGTCCGACCATCCCTGCTGCTGATGCTGATGCTGATGATGAGACCAAACAGGCCTATGATTTTTGGTCCAAGGAAGATTATGGTGTTATGACCTGGATGGTCAATAGTGCGGAACCTAAAATCAGCCAGTCTCTCCTTCGCCTCAAGACTGCCAAGGATATGTGGGATCAACTCTCCCACGTATACTCTCACCAGCAGAATCCGAAGAAGGTTTTTGAAATCTTCAAGCTACTGGCCAAACAGGAGTACTCTGCTACTGACTCCGTGGAGGATTACTACAACAACTGCTGTGCTCTCTTGGATGAGTTCGAGGTCTACCATCCTCTGTCTGCGGATATCACGGAAATCCAGTGTCAAAGGAACAAGCTTCAACTTGTCCAGTTCCTCGCTGGTCTGCCTTCATCTTTTGCAGAAGTCGTTGATCAGATCCTCTCTAGTGATCCCCTTCCTACCCTGAGAGACGTTCTGAAGCGTGTTCAACGCCTTCCTTCCGTTTCGCAAAACCTACCTGACTCTTCTGACGAAACAACCCTTGCTGTTCGGACTGGTGACTCCTCCCGTAGACGCGGCCGTGGTCGGGGACGTGGCCGCGGGCGTTCTTCTGGACTAAGACGTGGCTCCTCTTCTCCTGCTGAGACTACTGAACAATGCTTTTGTACCTTCTGTAAGCGTACTAATCACAATGAAGATCGTTGCTGGATAAAGCATGGGAAGCCAGCCTGGGCGAATCAAGTCACCACAGATCAGCCTGACACTACCACTACTTCTGCACCTCCGTCTGCCGATTGGATCCGATCGGAGTTTGAGAAACTACTACAAGCACGGCTTGCTTCCTCTACCGAGGCCTCCACTGATGGTAGCACTGCTCTTCTGACTCAGTCCGGTAAAAACACTTGGTTGATCGATTCGGGTGCGACATCCCATATTTCTGGCAATCCTACATTATTTTCTCATTTACATAACACTACTGTTATACCTCCTGTTACTCTGGCTGACGGCTCTCAAACACCAGTTACTGGTTTTGGTGATATATGCACTCCTGGATGTCTGCCTCTGCGCTATGCTTTATATGTTCCTAAGTTCCCTATAAATCTGTTATCTGTCAATAGAACTGTGAAGAGCCTTCGCTGCTCTATTACATTTGACCTGGATGGTGTTGTTTTTCGGGATCTGCGCACGAGGACGAAGATTGGTTTAGGCCATGAGGGACCAGGTGGTTTATCTTACTTGGATGTTCCAAAGACTGCGGCGTATCTGACATCTTCTGTGACTGGCATCCAGTGGCACTATCGGTTGGGACACCCGTCGGCAGCCAAATTAAAGCATTTACTACCTCATATTTCAGATTCTGTTTTTCATTGTGAAACTTGTCAATTGGGCAAGCAAACTAGAGCAACGTTTTCAAAGAAATTATGTATTGGTTCAAAACAGCCGTTTGATATTATACATGCTGATGTTTGGGGACCTTGTTCTGTCTTGAGTATATCTGGATTCCGTTACTTTCTGAGCTTTATTGATGATTTCTCTAGAACCACCTGGATTTTCTAGCTAAAGGATAGGTCTAATATTCTTGAGACTATTACTGCTTATTTTGCTGAAATACGTACCCAGTTTAGCAAACCTATAAATTTTTTTTGCGCTGACAATGCTCTTGAATTCATGCAATCATCGGTCAGCAGTTTTTGTCGCAAACTGGGTACTATTCACCAAGCCTCCTGTGCCTACACCCTGCAACAAAATGGAGTCGCTGAACGCAAGAATCACCACCTTCTTAACATTGCTCGTACTTTACTTTTTCACTATAATGTTCCCCAGTGTTTTTGGCCTGAAGCTATTTCCACTGCGTGCTATCTCATTAACCGCATGCCATCTTCAGTTCTTGGGAATCAAATCCCTTATCAAATCTTGTACCCTGATGCACCCTTATTTTCTGTTCCTCGTATTTTTGGGAGCACTTACTTTGTTAAAAACCTACGTCCTGGTTTAACCAAACTTGATCCCCGTGCCATCAAGTGTGTCTTCTTAGGGTACTCTAGGACTCAAAATGGGTACTGTTGTTATGATCCAGTTTCAAAAAAATGGATGATCTCGGCTGATGTTATTTTCTTCGAGCACATGCCATTCTATTCTTCTGCTGGGTCTGCCCTTACGTCAGATTTATTAATGGAGACACCATTACCAATGATTGATGATTCTGATTCCCTTGATACCGTTCCTGCTGCTGCTACTCCTCAGCTGAAAGTTTATCAAAGAAGACCGAAGACGACAACTCCCTCTATGCTGTTTCTATAATCTTCTTCCTCAATGCCAGATCAGTCATCACCTCAGTTATTCTCTGGCTTAGATATTCCTATCAGTTTAAGGAAAGGAACTAGAACATGTACCAAACATCCGATTGGGAATTTCTGTACTACTGCTCACCTGGGGACTAAGTTTGCCAATTTTACAGCTGCTCTTTCTGCTGTTTCTATTCCTAAAAATGCTTCTCAGGCTCTTAAACATCCAGCTTGGCGTCAGGCCATGGAAGCTGAGATGCAGGCTCTTACTGATCGTAACACTTGGGAGTTGGTTGATCCTCCCACTGATTGTTCTCCGGTTGGATGTCGCTGGGTGTTTACTATTAAATATCAACCAGGCGGCACGATTGAGCGTCTTAAGGCTAGGCTTGTTGCCAAAGGCTACACACAGACTTACGACGTCGACTATTTTGAGACTTTTTCACCTGTGGCCCGGTTGAATTCAGTTCACATACTTATTTCTGTTGCAATTAATTCTGATTGGCCCTTATTTCAGCTTGATGTGAAAAATGCTTTTCTATATGGAGATCTGCATGAGGAAGTCTATATGGAACAACCTCCCGGATTTGTACTTCAGGGGGAGTCCTCCAAAATTTGTCGTTTGCGGAGAGCAATTTATGGCTTAAAACAAAGTCCCCGTGCTTGGTTTGATAAACTGAGTACCATTCTTCAGAAATTTCATTTTAGACGTTCCCAATCTGATCATTCTGTCTTTGTTAAACAAACTACTTCTGGCATTGTTATTCTGATTGTATATGTTGATGACATCATTCTATCAAGGAGTGATCTTGCTGGCATTCAGGTGACTAAACGTTATCTGGAGAAACATTTTGTCACCAAAGATTTAGGCACCTTGCGCTACTTTCTTGGGATTGAAGTTTCTCGGTCAGCCTCTGGATTGTGCCTATCTCAGCGTAAATATGTTCTGGATCTTCTATCTGAAACAAGTCTTCTTGGTGCAAAGCCTGCTAGTACTCTTCTGGATCCAAACACCAACTGGGATGATGAGAATTCTCCTGCTTATCCTGATCACCATCAATATCGACGCATGGTTGGAAAGCTCATCTATCTTACTGTGACTCGTGCTGATATCACATCTGCAGTTGGACTTGTTAGCAGATATCTTGACAAACCCCGACAATGTCACTGAGATGCAGTCTGTCACATTCTCAAATATCTGAAGAGCTCCCCTGGGAAAGGTCTGCTCTATAAAAAATATGGTCACTGTAAGCTTGTTGGGTATTCTGATTCTGACTATGCGGGGAGCAAGATCGATCGACGCTCCACCTCCGGCTACTGTACTTTTGTAGGTGGAAATCTCGTTACCTGGCGCAGTAAGAAACAATCAACTGTTGCTCGCTCGAGTGCTGAAGCAGAATATCGCGCCATGGCGCATACTACATGTGAACTGTTCTGGATACGGAGCCTGTTGAAAGACATTGGTATTTCTGATTCTACTCCTATCCCTATGTACTGTGACAACAAGGCTGCTACTTTTATTGCCAGTAATCCTACCTTCCATGAACGAACAAAGCATATTGAGGTTGACTGCCATTTTGTTCGAGAAGCTGTCTTATCTGGCCAGATATCTTACGCCGGTACGCCCTACATACATACCTCAGATCAAGTGGCTGACATCTTAACTAAAATACTTCCGAAGTCTAGATTCACTGCTATGATTGACAAGCTGGGCATGATTGACATCTATGCTCCAGCTTGAGGGGGAGTATTAGTATATACACTTTACTGCTGTTTTTGCTTGGTGTATTTTGGTTATTTGTCTTTTAGTCACTTGTTTCTTTATCCCATATTGCTCATCTCTAAACGCTGTACTACTCTCTTGTCTTATAAAAGAGAGAGCATTGTATTGGTTTTATTCACTCAATAAGAAGCAATACTTTTCTATTCTAGAAAGCGTAACTCCACAAAGCTAAAATTCTCATTTAGACAACTTCCCGTAC
Source organism: Alisma plantago-aquatica (assembly GCA_963693085.1). NCBI lineage: Eukaryota > Viridiplantae > Streptophyta > Magnoliopsida > Alismatales > Alismataceae > Alisma > Alisma plantago-aquatica. The sequence continues at coordinate 1,138,702,292 of OY856412.1, read as the reverse complement.
AGATGATGCTGCTAAAGTGTCTCCAGAGTGATGCGAAGATGCTCCTCATGTAACCGGTCATTACTAGAATAGATGAGAATATCATCTATGAAGAAAATAATAAAAGAATCAGATGCTGATATAAGATATGATTCATCAGGTCCATGAAGATGGCAGAGGCATTTGAGGCCGAAGGACATAACAAGAAACTAAAAGTGTCCATATATGGCATGGAAGGCTGTCTTCTCTAGATCTGAGGGTTTAATCTTCAGCTGATGGTATCCACTACACAAATCTATCTTTAAGAACACCTTTGCTGTCTTCAACTGATCAAATAGGTCATCAATTTGTGGCAGCGTGTACTTATTCTTTATTGTCATCTGTTTCAACATCTGGTAGTTGACATCAGCGTTTTAAAAAGCGGCTCAGGCGGCCGCTCAAGCGGATCAACCCATCTGCCGCCTGGTTAGTGGCTTGAGTGCCAGTTGAACGGTTGAGCAAAAAACGCCCGCCTAACAATCGCCTAATCCACCTGAGCACCCGCTTCATTACCCTGTTTAGGCGGCCGCATCAGCCCGCTTAATTGAAAACCGGCTTCTGGGCCCAAACGAAAGTCTGAAATCGTTGCACTGATATTACATTGCACCTCTATTATTGTATGATTCTGTAACTAATGTTTGTAAATTAAGATAAGCACGTGTTTCAAATTAATAGCGGAGTTATATATATATATATTAAAATCATTGCTACTTCCTACAAGATCTGTATGTATGTACTGCTACACCTATATTACATCTCTATGTATGTACTATTGCACCAATAGTATGATGGGAAGTTCAAAGGAGATGGTGGAAAGAATATACAACTTTTTGTTGGTCATCATCGTGAAAAATAGGTGATCGGTGAATTGTGCTAAAATCCCACCCTCACAATTCTAAGTAGACAAATAATAAGTGCAAGCCATCTCCTCATTAATATTAAATTATTTTTCCTATCATTTTTAAAGCCTCCAAGGCGTTGCAATCCTTAATTTTCAGTAGCTCTAGGTGGGGCTCCATATGCCTACAGCTAAGACTTGAGGTTCCTCGGACAGGCCGAACCTGGTTTGCATCCTTCAGCACGTTATCGAACTGGACATGCTTATTTTCTGTCGCATTACTTTCATTCCGGTTGATGTCAGAAATGTTGGTGGGTTACCCATTTATAGTGGTCCAACTGTTTGGTCTTTCATATCCTGTTTCAAGAGTAGGTACCACGATCCCCCTCATACAAAACCCGCTTGATCTTTCTTTGCATCCCGGTGATAATCCATCATATCCGACATCATTTTTCCAAATTAAGTACTAGTGCTTTATTATATAAACTGAACCTTTGTCATATATGAAAACACATTTGAGGGATACTTTATAATTGTCACACCCAGGGCCTGTTGTATAAGTTCTCCGCATACACAATTTGCTGGAATATAGAATCAAATTTGGTTCCTTCTTGGAAGGAAGGATGAACGTTACAGACAAGCATTGAGATGGGGAGCAAGCATGACAATGAGAAGATGAAAGCACCAGTGGCTACCAGCGTATAAAATACAAATTAACTTCTCTCGCAAAAGGCAATGGCTAGCAATTTGGTCATCCTTACTTCCAAGAAGGAACCAAACTTAATTCTATATTACAGAGTTGACCACCAAAACATTACAATTTCTAAATGACGTGTGTTGCAGCCGCGCTATATCAAATCTCCGTACATGTTTTGATCTGTTCTCCATTCCAAATAAAGAATTTGGCCAGTGCTGAAACGAGTTCCTCCTCACTCCCCATCCATGAGTAAAACTGACCTATTTTGCCCTGTTCGATTGAGAATGCCAGCAGTGGGATTAAGATAAGCACATCCCAACTAGCGAGAGAGACAGGATGATCTTGATTCCAATCTAATTTTACAGCTCGCTGCCTAACTAAAACCATTCTTCCTTTTTTTCTGTCGTATGTTTTCTGTTTCTTACTTGGTGTTTGGATCTCAAACTTTTAAGAACAGTTATTCAGGAATTTGGGAGTGATGTGATGATGTATAATTGATATTCCCCATTCTTCAAATGGGGAACAGTTTGGATCTGTTAGCACAATTACTAATGCCCACTCATTCTTGAATCAACGAATATGTAAACATGTGAGACATTATATCTTGTTGTTAATATATAGACATATCGTTCCCAAAAAAAATGTATGTATTGCTGCTACTATGTAACTACTAATTATATACTAATATAATGTACTCACATCCATGCTACCTATACATTCATAGGTTTATTTCTCCTGTACTGTTATGTGTACAACTAATGTACTGTCTATGTGTACAACTAATGTTCCATTATATAATGTATATATCATGTACTAGTACTACCTACTACTGTATAATGTATGTTCTATCATTTTGTACTATGTATTATGTACTGCTAAAGTATAATTTATATATCAATACTGCCTACTACTATATTCGTGTACTATGTAGTATGTACCACTAGTGTATATTCATGTACTGGCTAGTGCTGTATATAAATAATTGTATTAGTATGTTATAATTAAGTTAATCAGGGTATTTATACTTACCACATGGTTTATATAGGTACAAAAGTTCCTAAAAAATCATTTTTATGCAAATGTATGCAATATTGTATATAATTATATAGGAAATCAGGCAGCCGCTTTTTCAAAAAGTTCCCGCTTGAGCCCCCGCCTGGCGCTCAAGCGGCCACAAGGTCCCATCCGCTCGCCTCCCGCTTCCCTCTTTCTAAAACATTGGTCGACATACTAAGCGATTGACTAGAAAAAACTAACAATTCATAGTAAGGGCTAAATAACTATAGAATAATGAGTGGATTTGTATCGAATGGGTAAAAGTGTTTACAATGCATTCTCTTTTATAGGACAAGAGAATAAAACAATAAGCAAAGCTAAGCAATATGGGATAAAACACAAGTAGAGTAGAGTACAAAAATAACATATCTCTTTACTCCCCCTCAAGCTGGAGCATAGATGTCGAACATGCCCAGCTTGTTCACTAGAGTCTTGAAACGAGCTTTAGGTAGAAGCTTGGTGAAGCTGTCTGCCACTTGGTTTTCAGTACTGAGATGTGGGGGTACAAATGCGGCCAAAAAGAACAGACTCCTGAACAAAGTGGCAATCAACTTCTATATGCTTTGTTCGCTCATGAAAGGTAGGGTTGCTCGCAATAAAAATAGACACCTTGTTGTCACAGAACATCGGAATAGGACTAGAATCAGCTATATCAAATTCTCTAAGAAGAAACTTTGCACCCACAAAAGTTCACATGCAGTGTGAGCCATGGCTCGATATTCTTCCTCTGCACTTGACCTAGCTACTATGGTTTGCTTTTTGCTATGCTAGGTAACTAGGTTGCGACCAACAAAGGTGCAGTATCTGGATGTAGATTTTTGATCACATCTACTCCCTGTATAATCAGAATTAAAGAAACCAGAAAGACTGCAATGACCATGTTTCTTGTATAATAGACCTTTTCCTTGAGAGCTTTTGAGATGTCTCAAAATGTGACAGACGACGTCCCAGTGACACTGTCTAGGTTTATCTAGGTATCTGCTTACAAACCCTACAACAACAGTCAGATCAACTCTCGTGACAGTATTGTCTATGAGCTTACCAACCAATCGTCTGAATTGGTGGTGATTAACATAAACTGGGGAAGTTTCATCATCCCAGTCAGTATTTGGGTCTAGAGCCTAGTCACAAATTCGATATTCGACAATCATTCGGCGAGGCTGAAAAATTCGGCATTCGGGAATTATGCGGAAAATTCAGACAAAAATCGGTAAGAATTCGGTAAAAGTTTGGTCAACTATTCGGGAAATATTCGAATATATATATATATATATATATATATATATATATATATGGTGTTCATTCATTGCCCGCGCGGGTAGCCTGAATTTTCGCTACCCGGCAACCAAAAAAGTAACTCTCTTGGCTAAGAAAGTAACTCTGCTGTAAAAAAAGTAACTATGGTGTCAAAAAAGTAACTCTGCTGGTCAAAAAAGTAACTCTGTACAAAATATACAACATATATATAAGGACGGGTTTTTTGATTTTGGAGGGGCAAATGATGTTATTTTTGGCTAAATTTTTTTGGAGAACTAGACAAAATAGTCCTCTACACTTTCGAAAAATAAAATTTGAAAAAAAGTGATCGGAAGGGTGGGCGGGTAGCTACCCGCGCGGGCAATAAAGATGGGCCCATATATATATATATATATATATATATATATAGTATAACACATGATACACATTTTGATCCAATGACAACGTCCCAATAACGAAGTCAAATAACATGCTCTAAATCTCAAAAATGAATTATAAGATATTAAGTATGATGATATGATGTCTGAAAATGATAAAAATAACTGGCCACATGATCATAGAGGAATTGGCCACAAAAATAACTGAGGAACTAGATGTCACCAAAATATTTAGAATGCAAGGTCATTCTTCGTCATCTAAATCTAAACCAAGGTCATTTGAATCATCATTTGTCTCTAAATCACCACCCAAACCAGCATCAGTATCATCTTCATCTTCAACATCTCCATGTGCATCCTCAATGTTACCCACAAATGCATCAATTTTGTCAAGATCAATGAGTTTGGTATCTGCAACTTCCTTTGCCTTGGAAGTTTTCATCAAATGCATGTTCATCCTTATAAATACCAAAATTTCCAACCTTTTTGGATCAAGCCTGTTCCTCTTTTTTTGTATGTGCTGCATCAAAGGCACTCCAATTCCTTTCACATCCAGATGCACTGCAAGGTTGGCTTAATATACGAATAGCGACCTTCTGCAAAATCTTAAGCTCACCTCCATACATGTCCCACCACATCCCTGTGAATTCAAAATATCATACATTAATATAGTAGAAACATATAGTACCAAATTTGAACCAAGAATTGAGACTTACTAGGATGTGTATCTTGCAAAGCTGCAATAGCTAGTGAATCAAATATCTCAGGATTCATAGCATGATAGTCACGTAGTTCTTGGGTTACTAGAACAATATCATCAACATCAAGGACCAATCTTTGAACCACCTTTGAGACCCCTCTTCTTACCTCAACATCCATCCTCACTCTCTTTTCATAATACAATTTTGGGTTGAGATAACCAGCAACAACATGAATATTATTATGCAAGTTCTTTGCCCACCTTTCATCAATAATCTTCCAGAAAGGAGAATATTGAACATGATCTCCACTAAACATATCTTTCATTGCTTCTTTTACTCCGTCCATGGCCTCATAGATATATCCATTGGTAGATCCATCACCATCTACCATCCTAAGAACCTTCATAAGAGGCTCCATTACTTGAGTCAAACCAGTAGCAGAATACCAAAAGTCATTGTCTTAAATGATTTCCTGTACATCAATACCATTCTCAGATTTTGATTGAGGTAAAGCCCTCCAATCAGAAGATGCCACCATAAAGCGCAAGCCCTGCTCCATATCCAACATAGATTGTAAGCATAAAAAATGAGTGGCGAACTGTGTGGTACCAGGTTTCTTCATCTCTCTTCCCTCAGTATGCTTCCTCATCAAATCAAGAACGTGTTGATACTTATACATGAACTTCACAATTCTCCTAGCATTCTCCATGATAGGGTGGACATTTTCCAACTTATCAAAGTCCTGAAACATCAAATTAATACAATTTGCTGCACAACTAACTTTGAATATCGTCGGGTACTTTATTTCCAATAATGTTGCTGCACCAAGAAAGTTAAGAGCATTATCAGAAACAATCTGGACAACATTAGAGGGGCCTATTTTTTCAATTGCAGAGGAGATAAAATCACATATATTGTGCATCCTTTTTGTGCCCAACAATGCAAATTGATTTCAAGAACATAACACCCTTTAGAGAGGCAGCCATGAGATTTATATGTGAACGACTTCTAGCATCCTTCCATCCACCAGACATCAAAGTGCAACCAGAAAATGACCAACTTTCCTTAATGGACTTGATATACTCATCAACATTACCTCTCAGTTCCTCCAATAACCTAGTCCTTGCTGTCTCACTGTTAGGTGGCACATACCTAGCACCGCACCTAGCAATAGCTGCACATGCCTCCTTAAATTCAGGAGTCCTCAATAAATTGAAAGCGAGGTTATTGGCAACAACACACTTCATTATAGCTTTATCAGCCAACTTACTCTCCTCCTTCGTCAGATCATGCAACGTTTGTTGCTTTTGGATATCACCCTGTAATCTGTCCACATCAATGTAACTTGTATTGCTTTGTGTGGCAAGACAAGCAGTTGATGTGTTTGAGCTAGAAGAAGAGCCTGCTGTCCAAAACGCAGAGAGCTTTTGCTTCTTGGCCTTGTTTTGGATCTCATCAATAGATTTTAAAGAAGAATCTTGCACATGATCAGGAACTGAAGCACAAAGATTGATATCTTTCCCAGTTATTTTCCCAAGATGATATCTAATTCGTGTGATCCCATCATGAAATTCTATTTGACAATATTTACATTTTACTTTTGACCCTACTTGTTCAGTATGTTCCCATAATGGATCCTTTCCACGCGGCATTGTTCAAGCTCAAATGTCACAACCCAACCTCACGCTGTTAAAATAGAATTAACGAAAGTAAGCCAAACAATTACATATTGATATTTTGGGAGCAATACAACATGTATAGATAAGTGTTGTAGACAAATTTCTGCTACAGACCGCACACCCAACTCGGGTGGGAGAAATACAAGACATATGTCATATATAAAAACCAACTATAACTTAAGAGAATCATAAATCCATGGTTGATCGTATCTTTAAGGAGAAGCAATTTTAACTACTAATTTTTGTATATATAATCTGGTCTTCTGTTTTAGTCATTAGTATAATAGGGGGACATCCAATTATATATACAACACAAAATTTGGTCTTCTGTTACATATCCGAAATTGTTGTGTTGCATTAGTTTTTATATGTTAACTACTGCCTGCTGGGATCTCAGATGAACTCATCCAAACTCAAGCAAGTAAATTCGAGCTAAACAACTCTATTATAAGAAAAAAGAAAAAATTACTGATTACTGTTGATTGCCGAACAAGAATACTTGGCTGGTTATTGGTTTGGGCCATTTGGCTCTTGTTTCTTGCCTGCTGGAGCTGCCGCTCTTCTAGTTGCTTCTTCTGGCCGGTGGTGTCCGATGGAAGTTGGCAGGTGGTCGCTTCTTGTTGACCGCCCGGTGTCTGTCGCTTGCAGCCAGCTCACTGCCGCCCGTCGAGGTGCCGACAGTGCTTGCTCGATTGGAGATCCTTGCTGCGGCCGCCGACGTTGCTTGCTCCTGTCCTTGCAACGGCCGACGTCGTTGCTGTAGGAGGCCTAGGGGCAGGCGTTGGCTTGGCCCTCGTCAGCCACGCGACGTCGGGGAGACCGGAGACGACCAACCTTAAACTGATCTGAGTGAGAACGACGAAAGCCAAATTTTATATATATCTGACTCAGCTTGTCAAACCAGGCGCGAGGGCTTTGTTTGATGCCATAGATTGCTTTCCTCAACTTGCAAACTTGCGAGGAATACTCCCCTTGAGCATCAGGAAAGAGGATGTTATATGGAATCTTATTTTGTAAAATAGAGGACAATATGTGATTGATAAGATAGCAAGCCGTAGAAACCGCCTCAGGCCAGAAACGTTGAGGAACATGCTAGTGAAGGAGAAAAGTGCGAGAAACCTCTAAAAGATGACGATTTTTGCATCCTGCAACTCCATTTTGTTGTGGGGTATAGGGGCAGGAAGTTTGATGGATCATCCCACGGGATGAGTAAAAATAGGTGACTGATTTTTGCATGAACTCAAGAGCATTATCGGTGCGAAAAACTTTAATCGATTTGCTGAATTGAGTTTGAATTTCAGAAAAAATGTGGTGATGGTGTCTAGAATAGTGCCACGATCTTTCAATAAAAATAACCAAGTAGCGCGAGAATAATCGTCAATGAAAGTCATAAAATATTTAACTCCAGAATGACTAGTAACAGAACACGAGCCTCATATATCCGCATGAACAATATAAAAAATGCATTTAGAGCCAATATCTTTCTTAACAGGTAACACAGATTGGGTTTGTTTGCCCAATTGGCAAGATTCACACGAAAAAGTCTTAACAGCTAAAACAGGAAATAAATGTTTCGACTTCGAAGCAGATTGGTGGCCAAGTCGGTAGTGCTAGGGCTGAGCATCGGTCCAGAACCGGACCGGACCGGACCGAACCGGACCGGACCGCAGACCGAATTTGAACAAATATATGGACCGCAGACCGGACCGTTTCGAGGTAGGACCGGACCGTTTTGTGCTAGGACCGGACCGTTTGGACCGTAATCAACCTTTTTTACATGTTTTACAACTTATTTAATTATACAAAGTTGATAATCTTAGTCATTTCTAACAATTATATAACTTTAGTATCAAACATTTATATTAATAGTGATTATATATGTACTTTATTTGTAATTATTATAGAATACATCTTCAAATATACATGAATTTTATATAAAAGTCAATCTGCGGTCCGGACCGGACCGGACCGGTTTTGGACCGGACTGGACCGAAGACCGAACTCATCGAAATTCACGGACCGCGGACCGAACCGAACACAAAATGGACCGGACCGGACCGAATTGAGCAGTCCGGTCCGGTTTTGCGGTCTGGACCATTATTTGCTCACCCCTAGGTAGTGCCACTGAATCCCAGTCACTGATGTCGAAAGCAGAGTAGTCACTGTTGTCGTCCATCCAAGTAGTAGAGCCCATCTGGTTCCTCATGGCCCAAACCAATCTTGTCTTCGTGCGAAGATCCTTCAAAACACAACCAGAATGGTCAAATTTAATTGAGCACTGAAGGCTCTTCACAATTTTACTAACAAAAAGTCGATTAATAGGAAATCTCAGAATATATAAGATAAATTTCAGATGCATGTTACGAGATAATGGAACGTGTTAATATATGTGTTACTTTATTTATGTTATGTTATTTTCCATTATATCTGGACCTTTCTGTAATTGTTACTTTTCTATAAATAGAAGGGTGCACACATTGTGCAACCCGAAGCTCTCCAAATCTCATTGTCTTTCACATGGTATCAGAGCAGGCCGATCCACCTTAAACCTAATCCCTCTCTCTCTCCACCAACCCTAGCCGCCGCCACACTCCGAAATCTCCTTTTTTCCGCCGCTACAGTACTGCTACAGTAGCGCCGCCGCTGCTGCAGTAGCGTCGCCGCTACAGTAACACCGTCCACCTCTCCGCAGCCCTCCATCTACCTCTAATCCCCTAATAACTTCCATCCTTGTGGCCTAATCCACCACAAGCCCCTCCGTCTAGCTCCGTTTTTCTTTCCGAAATCTCCGGACAGCCTCGGTAACTTTCCAGTTCTGGCACGTTGACGGCGTAACGGGCTTCATCCTCTCTGTCTGCCTGCGCCTCATGGTGGAGCGACTGATCCTCCATGTTGGCGTAGGTTTTTTCTCTTCTCTGCTGCCCACTACATGTTTTTTTTTTACGATCCATGCGTGGATCTTCTACCTTCTACTACTAGTCTATGTGTTGGACTTCTGCCTCTGATTGTTGACTTCTAATGCCTGTGCCTGACTGCTGCTGCCTTCCTGTAACTCTACGTCTGCATCTGTTTCTTCCTGATGGCGTCTATTCATGAAGATCTGCGACGTCAGGTGACAATTGTGAAGCTGGATGGGCGAAACTACCAACACTGGGTGTGCTCTATGCAGATATATGTTAAATCACAAGGAAAAATGTCGCACCTGACGCGAAATCCACCACCCGTGCCTCCTGCAACAGCCGATTCGAAGGATGTGAAAGCCTATGATGATTGGGTGAAGGACGACTCCACAGTCATGACATGGATTCTTAATAGTAGTGAGACCAAGATTAGTGTCACACTATTGTACCTGCAGACGACAAAACAAATGTGGGATCAACTTGCCATCACATATTCACACAGTCAAAATCCAAAGGTGTTTGATATCAACAAGCAACTCAGCCGTCTGCGTTTCTCTGGTTCTGATCTGACGAATTATTTCTCTACTTTCAAGGGATTGTGGGGGGAGTTGGAAGCCTACCATCCCTTGTCTACTGATCTGGCTACTATGCAACGACAGTGACAGGAGTTGCAAGTAGTCCAGTTCCTCTGTGGCTTACCTGATTCCTATGCCGGGGACCGGGGTGGTGGATCAGATTCTCGCCAGTGATCCGCTGCCTACTCTTCAGACTGCCTTTCAGAGACTACAACGCTTGCCTGCATCGTCATCTGAGACTCCTAATAATACTGGGGATTCGACTGCTTTTGCTGCGATGTCTGGTCGTGGTCGTGGACGTTGTCGTTCATATGATGCTCGTCCTCCTCTTGGTACTGGCATGGGGAGGAATTCTGCGGGTCGTGGAGCATCCTCTGGATCTACTACTGTTGCTGCTCATCCTCAAACTGGCCAACGCTTCTGCAACTTCTGTGGCCGGTCTAATCATGTTGAAGACAAGTGCTGGGAAAAGTATGGTAAATCTGCATGGGCCAATGCGGCCAGTGACACTACTGCTACTTTAGAGACACCTACCCAACCTGTTCTGTCTGATGACTCGGGTACTGCCACTGCAGATTACATTCGTGCTGAGGTGGAGCGCCTACTACGTGAGCATACTGGCTCCTCTTCTACTGCCACTACAAGTGGAGCCCATGCTGCGACCTACTCGGGTTGTGATACTACCTTCCTCAGTACTCCATCTTCTAGTGCTGGTAATACAAAATGGGTTATCGATTCGGGCTCATCGTCTCACATTTCTGGAAATCGAGCTTTATTTAGAAATTTATCTAGACCAACTACTGCTTCTTCTGTCATGCTTGCTGATGGTTCTAAGTTTGCAGTTTCTAGGGTTGGAGACATTGTATCTAAGTTTCTTCTGAAGTCGGCTTTATATGTGCCTCGTTTTCCGCTGAATTTATTATCTGTTAGCAAAATCTTACGCAGCTTGCAATGTAGCCTGACCTTTATACCTGGTTCGTGTGTTTTTCAGGACCTTCGCACGAGGACGAAGATTGGTGGGGGGCATGAAGGATCTGATGGCCTCTTTTATCTGGATGATCTGCCAAGACTGGACAAGGTTGCATTGGCTTCTACTTTATCAGCATTATCTGCATCAGTCTCTGCATTACAATGGCACTACCGTCTTGGACACCCTTCTGAAAAACTAAGACATGTCATTTCTAGTGTTAGCACTCATAAGTTTCAGTGTGAATCATGTCAGTTAGGGAAACAGACTAGGGCTGTTTACCCTAAACGTCCTCAGAGTAGTAGCAAAAACTTTTTTGATCTTGTTCATGCTGATGTATGGGGTCCTTGTAATGTGCCTAATTTGTGTGGCTACAAACACTTTTTACTATTTATTGATGATTTCTCTCGGACCACTTGGTTGTTTCTGTTGAAAAGTAGGTCTGAAGTGTTGTCTATTATTAAATTCTTTTTTGCTGAGGTGAAAACATAATATGCTCTGCCTGTTAAAGTTTTTCGTACTGATAATGCACTTGAGTTTGTCCAAAAAGATGTTGCAATGTTTTGTCGTTCTGTTGGCACTTCACATCAAACTTCTTGTGCATATACACCACAACAAAATGGAGTAGCTGAGAGGAAAAATAGACATTTGTTAGAAGTTGCTAGAACTATTATGATGCACTATCATGTACCTAGATTGTTCTGGCCTGAAGCAATATTGACTGCCTGTTTCTTAATTAATCGGATGCCTTCCTCTGTGATTGGAAATAAAGTACCTGTCCAAATTCTACAACCTGATGCACCCTTATTTACTGTACCTCCTCGGATTTTTGGCTGTACGTGTTTTGTGAGATTGCTTGGTCCTACTCATGATAAATTATCTCCCCGTACTGAGAAATATATTTTCTTAGGGTATTCTCGTACACAAAAAGGATATAGATGCTATAGTCCTACTGCAAAGAAATGGTTTATCAGCAGTGATGTTGTCTTCTTTGAGAATACCCCATACTACTCATCTAGCGGAGATAGTCTGGAGCCTGATATTATTGCTTCCCCTCTGCCTATTACTACTGAATGTGTGTCTGAGAATTTTGATCAAATGCCACCTAAGAATACGACACCACCTCTTATTGTTTATCAACACAGGAACATGCCTCCACCTGAACAAGTACCCCCCACTCAACACCAATCTCCTCCTCAAGAAGGTCCTGCCACACCTGAGGTAATTTCTGACCTGGATATACCTATTGCTTTTAGAAAGGGAACTCGTTCCTGCACTTCTCATAACATTGCTAACCATGTATCTACTGCACATCTGAGTATTCATGCTAGCAATTTTGTCTCTGCTTTATCTGCTGTCACTATTCCGAAAAATACTCATGATGCCTTGCAAAGTACAGCCTGGACTTCTGCTATGCAAGAAGAGATGCGTGCTCTTACTGACAGAAAAACTTGGGAGTTGGTGGATCCACCTCCTCAATGTAAGCCTGTAGGTTGCAGATGGGTATATGCTGTTAAATATCAACCCGATGGTACTATAGAACGACTGAAGGCACGCTTGGTTCCAAAGGGGTATACACAGACTTATGGTATTGATTACTTTGAAACTTTTTCTCTTGTTGCCCGCCTTAATTCAGTCATAATTCTTCTTTCTGTTGCTATTAATCTGGACTGGCCTCTGCTGTAATTAGATGTTAAGAATGCTTTCCTGTATGGTGATCTGCAAGAGGAAGTGTATATGGAGCAACCCCCTGGATTTGTTGCTCAGGGGGAGTCACACAAAGTCTACAGGTTGAAGAAGTCTATTTATGGGCTCAAACATAACCCTCGTGTCTGGTTCGATAAATTAAGTAAAATTTTGATTGCTTTTGGTTTTCTGAGATCTCAAGTGGATCATTCTGTTTTTACTAAGAAGACCTCTACTGGCATTGTAATTCTTATTGTCTATGTGGATGATATTGTTCTTTCTGGCAATGGCTCTATTGCTATTCAGGATACTAAAGCCCATCTCTGCAAGCACTTTGCTACTAAAGACTTGGGTAAACTGCGGTATTTTCTGGGCATAGAGGTATCCAGATGCTCTAATGCACTAGTGTTGTCTCAGAGGAAATATGTTCTAGATCTTTTACAGGAAACTGGTATGCTTGGAGCTAGACCTGCTGACACTCCTCTAGATCCCAATGTCAATTGGGATGTTGATTCGTCTCCATCTTTTGCTGATAATAAAAAGTACAGGAGATTGATTGGTAAAATGATTTACTTAACTGTGACTAGAGCTGACATATCTACTTCTGTGGGACTTCTTAGTTGGTACCTAGATAAACCCAGACAGTGCCACTGGGATGCACTGTCATATTCTGCGATATCTAAAAAAGTCTCCTGGCAAGGGACTTCATTACAAGAAAAATGGGCACTGCTCTCTAGAAGGGTATTCTGATTTTGATTATGCAGGGAGTCGGATTGACAGGAAATCCACTTTTGCCTATTGTACCTATGTTGGAGGCAATCTAGTCACATGGAGATCCAAGAAACAAAATGTGGTTGCCAGATCTAGTGCTGAAGCTGAATATAGGGCTATGGCCCATACTGCTTGTGAGCTGCTTTGGGTACACTCTCTTCTTAAAGACTTCGGTGTTGAGTCTTCTTCTGCTATACCCATGCACTGTGATAATAAAGCTTCTATCTTTATTGCCAACAATCCTGTCTATCATGAGCGCACCAAGCATATCGAGGTCGACCGTCATTTTATTCGGGAATGTATTCTTACTGGCAAGATCTGCACACCTTTTACTCGATCTGAAGACGAGGTTGCTGATATCTTCACCAAATTGCTGCCTAAGAAGCATTTCAGTGCTTTGATGGACAAGTTGGGCATGATTGACATCTATGCTCCAACTTGAGGGGGAGTGTTAATATATGTGTTGCTTTATTTATGTTATGTTATTTTCCATTATATCTGGACCTTTATGTAATTGTTACTTTTCTATAAATAGTATGGTGCACACATTGTGCAACCCTAAGCTCTCTAAATCTCATTGTCTTTCACAGAACTGTCCCAATGCCATGAACAGTTTGAGAGCCATCAACTACCGTAATCGGAGGAAGTTGAGTGGATTTAGTAAGAGAAGAAAATAAATTAATGTTACTGACCATATGGACCGAAGCACTAGAGTCAATACACCATTTATTTTTATCGACAGATGGAGCAGCGAGAAGGGCAGATGAGCTGACCTCTGACGTAGATGGGATTTGTGACATGCGTTCTTAGAAGAGTTTCTCGAACCTAGATCGGAGCCAAGCTGGCGAGGGTGTAGCTGGGGGTTGATTGGAAGCAGAAGAATCAGCAGGAACTTCTGCAATGACCTGGTTAGCCCAGGCGGGCTTGCCGTGTTTGATCTAACATCGGTCTTCATTGTGATTGTCTCGTCTATAGAAATTGCAGAAACGGGGGCCAACAGGTTGGCCCCTACTTGGTGCAGGAGAAGATGCGCGACCTGCTGCAGTAGGAGGGTGACCACCACAACTACGTTCACGACTACGACCACAACTAGAGTTATAATCAACAATACGTACAATGAGAGCAGGATGCTCAGCAACAGGGGTAGAAGTCACAGATGGTAAATGTTGAAGACGTTTAAGTACATCCCGAAGAGTAGGTAGGGGATCATTGGAAAGATTCTGATCGACGAATCGAGAAAATGAGGATGGGAGACCAACAAGAAACTGGACAAGTTGCAGTTCATTGCTTTGTCTCTGAGCTTCCTTGATGTCAGCTGATAATGGTGATATAGACTTCATATTCGTTCCAGAGAGTAGAGCACTGTTATAGTAATCTTCAATAGAGGTGTCACAAGAAAATTCCTTCTTGGCCAGGTTTTTGAAAATTTGGAAGACTTTCTTGGGATTCTGCTGATGGGAGTAGACATGAGACAGTTGATCCCACATAGACTTAGCATCACGAAGGCAGAGTAGTGACTGGTTGATCTGTGGCTCAGTGCTATTAACTATCCAAGACATAACACCCGAGTCATCTTTACTCCATTGTGCATAAGCTTTCTTGGATTCTTCATCTGCCGAGGCATCATGAGCAGGTAGAGGGTCGGTTGTGATATGGGAGTAGTGACCTTGCGCTTTCACATACACGATGAATGATGCCGACCAGAGGTGATAGTAGAGGTGATAGTTGGAGCCATCAAGTTTCACCGTGGTGACACAAAGAGAACATGGAGACTCAATAGATGCCATGTCGCACAGAACTGGAGCAGATGCATAGCAAAACGCAGAAGTAGGAGCAACAATCAAAATAGGTCGGGATCAATAGATTCGAAGAAACCCGCTATGGGGCATAGAGGGCAGCAGAGGATTTGACACACCAGATCGTAAAAAACCCACCACAGGGTAGAGAAGTTGGTAGTAGAACCTATTCTGTCATGGAGAAAATCAATACTCCACCATGAGCGACATGCAGTATGCAGTCGGGGATCCTTTTAAATGCTCATCATGCTATTTTGAAGAACTTCCTGGAGACGGGATGAAGTCCGGAAGAGGACATCAGACGAGGAAAGCGGCTAGATGTTAGGGATGATGGTGGTGTGATGGATGGCATGCAATGACATCAGTTCTGGTGGCTGCAGCACCGACAGGCGGGGGGGGGGAGGGCGGCGGTGGAGGGAAGAGAGAGGGGAAGAGGAGGGCAGGGCGGCGGGGTGGAGAAGGAGGAGGGTTGCCGAGGCAGGGAGAGAGAGAGAGGGAGGAGGGCAAGGCGGCGGTGGGGGGGGCTAGGGCATGGGGCACCTAGGGTGGGAAGGGATAGGGGAACCGAATTGCTCTTGATACCATATAGCATAATGCATGGAATTGTATTGAGTGAGTAAAAGTGTTTATAATGCATTCTCTATTATAGGATGAGAATAAAACAATAAGCAAATTTTAGTAATATGGGATAAAACACGAGTAGAGTACGGAAATAACATCTCTCTTTAGTAACGAAGAAAACTAAACGTTAGCTATGCAAATTAAACTAAATAAGCAAGAAAGGAAGCTAACTAGACTAAGACTAGCTAAAGCGTAAACAATCAGAATTCTAATAAACAATTAAGGGTAGTGGGCCCTTTGGAGGTATGTAACTACCAACATGTTACAAGTCATATTTATGCAATCACATCTAACAAGGCGGCGGTGGGGGGGGCTAGGGCATGGGGCACCTAGGGTGGGAAGGGATAGGGGAACCGAACTGCTCTTGATACCATATAGCATAATGCATGGAATTGTATTGAGTGAGTAAAAGTGTTTATAATGCATTCTCTATTATAGGACGAGAATAAAACAATAAGCAAATTTTAGCAATATGGGATAAATCACGAGTAGAGTACGGAAATAACATCTCTCTTTAGTAACGAAGAAAACTAAACGTTAGCTATGCAAATTAAACTAAATAAGCAAGAAAGGAAGCTAACTAGGCTAAGACTAGCTAAAGCGTAAACAATTAGAATTCTAATAAACAATTAAGGGTAGTGGGCCCTTTGGAGGTATGTAACTACCAACATGTTACAAGTCATATTTATGCAATCAAATCTAACAAGAATGCTATCAAACCAAACAACCAAGAGTAATGAGGATAGAGGGTCCTATTGTACTAGTTGGCCATGGGTGGCACATGGTGTACATAGGGGACCTAGTCCCTACTACCTCCTATCCAACCCTATGAGGCTCAATTAACTATGGAATAGATAAAATCCAATCAAGATTACCATAGTCTAGGTTTCTATGAGTAATTCTCCTAATACATGACATGGAGTGTAAGGGTATTTTACCTCCCATTACCCCTCATCCAACCACTAAACATGCTCATTGCTAAGTGCATGCAGAGCATCCCTAGCTACTCATAGTACAAGAGAATACAAAAATATATTCTCAACATGGTATCAAAGTTACATACCTCCCAAGCAACCCACCAAGGGGGTTGGCTACTCATAGTACAAGAGAATACAAAAATAGGGAAGAAAGTATAGAAAGCCATGTAGCTCAAAGTAGTGGCTGACTCCTTCTCGAACAACAACAAGGACGAGCTCCTCCCTCCAAGGTGGAATGGCATGGAAGGTGGTAGTGAAATTGCAAAATCTAAAAAACTAGAGTAGGTTGTGGCCTTCAATGCTAATGGTAGCTAACCTCCTGCTTCCAGTGTTGAAGGCCCATATCATTGTTTTATCCAATCAAACCAAGTTGAGTCCAATTGTGTAAGAAATCTCACCTTCCAATTTTCCCACCTGCTGCTTCCTTCAATTTTTTTACTCCCCGTCCTACTTCTAGAGGTAGAAAAAATCATTGCTAAATTGTTCCATGTCCTCTCCCTAGTCCCAACCTTGATAAATTTAGTCAACATGCATTGCATTCTGTTAGAGTGTAATAGTATTTAATTTATTTGTGTGGGCTCAAATCTATTTGACCTATTAGTATCTGGACTCCCTAGTCCATTAGAGTTTTGTCCTCTTTCTTGCACTTGCCTTCTCTCCCATAAAAAGGAGAGGAGTTTACCATTCTGTCATCGTAATAAACATTATGGAATATCCAATTATATCTTTTTTGACAAGTATTGGACTAGACGTTCCTGCACCCTAACCCTAAGAGAGAGAGAGGCCCCCTGCTTCTGGTCACCGCCCCTAGGGGTTGTTTGGCTGTCTACGGGAATGCACAATCCTTGCTACTTTTTAGGAGTATATCCGTGGAACCATCTCCATCTCAAAATCAAGGTGCTTCTCTATTGCCCCCAGTGGATCTGTTGGCCTGCAACATCTTTGTGCTTGCCATCCCCCTCCTATTTTGCTCCTTCTGCCATTTGAGTTGTCGTCATCATCTACATTGCTTCCACCACCCTCAACTACTACACCGTTGCCTTTCACTTTGCCCAACTGCTTCTGTCTATGCTGTCGGCATACATGGCACCTCCGCTATTGAGATCTAGTGCTAAATCATTGCAAAAGATCCATCTTTCTACTACAATTTGCAATTACCAATCCCTATCTTGCCTTGGTGGAGATTTGGAAGGATATTTCCATCCTTAGGCTGCATTTTCATGACTTCCTGTCGTTTCGCTGTGCAACATGCTTGTCATTATTTGACATGGCTCTGCGTGGTGTTTTGTCTGTTCAGTGAACTTTTACTGTCGGACATTTGTGTTGGTCCCGAAATACGACGTGACGGCTTGCCAACACGGCGTGTCACCTACTCGGCCTTGACTACTGTTGACTGACACGACATGTCCACTCGGGCACATGGCCTGTTACTTGGATCTTGCCGGCTTCAAGTATTGCTGCAGACATGACATATCTCCTTGACACGATGTGTCATCTGCTGAATGTCATGATGTGTCTCATCATCTACACGCCGTTTCACCTAATCTCTTCACGTACTAATGCACAGTGTGTCACTTGGCGTCTTCAGCGTATGCTACATCTAAAGGTGTGGAGTTTCATTTGGTACTATATTACATAGCGAATGACTTTAATACATGGCATGCTCTTATTTTTTGTCTATATTAGCAACACCTATCTTCGTTTTCCAGCCAATCTTATATTTCATTAGTAGTTCTTTCTTGCCCTGCTGCCATCCCGACGAATAGCCTTCCCTCCCTTAATCCATGTATTACATCACATAAATAATACACGACTATTGGTATTCGGATCTGATTTTTGATCTGATCCATACCGTGGGGGACTACGCTCCCCGCACACCCTCTAAATTTTTGCCTAAGGCCAGGCAAATATGTCTTTTTAGGGCATAGAAAAATCCAATTATATTTCTACCAGGATCCATGTAATCGAGTCATGTAGTACATTGACTCGTGTTATTGGTTACCCTCCTCTAGACATTTGCCTATATATCCATTTCCTCTACTGTTGTTTATGATTCTTCACCCCAACCAGTCTCTAAATTCTGTTTGTCATTGTCGTGAGGGGGAGAATATAGGAAGAGACGAGATAAGTAGAGGGAGGAGATGAGATGGAGAAGAGGAGATGAAGAAAGGAAAAATTTGCTTCTACTGCTATTATATGTTCATCATATGGGGTTGTGAAGCTTATTCATCATATTCTGCTACTTCAACTGTGTTGTATGTTGATCAGATACTACTTCATTTGCTATTTGATCACAGTCGGCAATGCCATTCTTGCTACTACTGCTTTACGCCTTGCTCTATCTGCCTTCCTTGCTTTATTTGCACGTTGACTTTCTGCTGGTAAAGCACATTGCATATTACTTGCGTGTGACCCAACACTATCTCAGCTATTGCCGAACACCCTTTGGACTGCAACATCTGTTACTGTAATGGTAATTTATGAAGAAAGATGATGGAGGTTCTCTTTAGTGACTTGCTTGTAGGAGCTACATATGTGATGAAGTTTCATTTGTACTGCTACTATGCATCTTGGAGTCTTGTATATGCCTACTTCAATGTGCAATAGGTTATTTATTCCAGCTATGTCACCCCTTTGTTACCATATGTCCATGCTATATTTTGTATGCCGACTACTAATACTTGTGTCTCATCACTCTTTAGTTTACCTGTGCTCTAACACTATGTAGTTCATGACAATAGCGACTGAGATGAAGACCCTGACGCCAATCTGTTGTTTACTATTAATCCTGATGCCACTTTATTTTTTATCGAGAAGCTACTGCTACCCACCTTCATATATGCGTTGGGTTATCTGATTGAGGGGGATTGTTTGAGTGTTGAGTGCTCTATTGTAAATTTTTTTTGGGGGTGGGGGGGTTATTCTGGTATGAGCATGATTTATCTTTTTGTTATGGTCTGTATGTTTGCAAGCCAACTTGGGATTCTCCCAAGTTTCAACTTGAGGGAATGTTGGAGTATAGGAGTATTATTTTTGTTTTGTATATGGGTTCAAGTCTATTCGACCCATAGACTCCTAGTCCATTAGGGATTTTGTCCACTTCGTTGTACTTGCCTCTTCTTCTATATATTAGAGAGGGATTTTCCCATCTATCAATAATAATACACAAGGGAATTTCCCATCTATCAATAATAATACACACAAGGGAATATCGCATCATTCTCATTCTCTACATATTCCATCCACACGAGAAGCAGGTCTGATCTTTGTTTGCCCAAAAGGGATATAAGCCCCTGGATGCTGTCAAGGGCAGGTAGCAGACGTCTCGCTGGAGATGTTCTGTTTGTTGGCAAGGTGTCAATCATTCTCCTCAGCCAATTCCAACAGTCATTGAATTGGCCAGCTTTGAGTACTTTCCCAGCTAGTGGGACCCCTTAATATCGTGCAAGTCCCCCACATGGAGCCAATGCCATCCATGATTAGTGTTTGATTAAACTAGGAAGGCTATCAACTCTTTGACTATGAGAACAACCCCTTTAGCTATGATAGGAATTGATGCATGCATGCGGTATTGTGAAATTATCAAAGAATTATAAGCCAATAGTTCCCAATATCTGTCAGGTTTATTTGACAAATGAAACACGTGACTGGTAGTTGTGGGTAGTTGCAGAAAGAGGAAAATGTGTTTAAGCTAGTATATCAATTTCAAATCCCTCTCATCCTATTTGGAAAATTTGGGCAGTCGTTTTGGCAACGCGGGGGGGGGGGGGACATCGATGGGCGAGGGTACTTTGGAGCAGGCCTTGTTGACAATTCTGCGAGCTTCTAAAGACTCATTATGTAGGGCTAGAGATCATGTTTTGTGAGCCAAGGTTCACTCAGGTGGGATCCGGAGAGGAGCTAATCCTGATTTATTGAGCATGCTCCACTTTCATTTAAGCATAGAGGAGCAATGTTCAAAATTTCGGCCGAAATTTATGTTTCTGTGGCAATCAGATATCGAAATTGACTGACGAAACTCTCGAAACAGACATATCATCGATTTTTTTTCTAAGTTTTCATATACTATGTACTACCTAGAGCATATTTTTTGCACAGTTTTGTGTTTTTAAGTCTATATATTGTGCTTGCAAACTATAATGACTTAATTCATTGATTTGACCATTGAAAATTAACATAAAAAATCCCCATCGAAATGCCCATCGAAACAGTTCAGGACCATCCACTAAAAAATGATGAGACCCCACCCCCACATATCCAATATGAAATATTATTCATATTACATATTTGAGTAGATCTACACTAGTAGATCATTCTGGTAAAATTTCATAAATTAATTCGTTTATTTTGCCGTCGAAACGCTAGTAACGCATTTATTGAAATTTCTGTCAAAATTTGTCAAAATTTCTGTTTGTGGCCCGAAACGACATCGAAATTAGACATTTTCTTCCTTGTAGACGAGCTCTAGTTGGGGTCTGGAAATTTGTTCCAATCTTTTTTTTGGTTGAGGTTGCAAGCAACAATGGATCCTTGGTGGGGACAATGCAACTAAATCCATCAGCTGGATGTTTTCATTTTATCTCTTTGAAAGTGTATTTGGGCTATAACACTATCACCGGAGGAGAAAGAAAAGTTCTCTGGTTTACAGTTACTTGGAGTTTGTCATTTTTTATTTTTCTTTTATATACAGCTGCTTATCATTTTCTGCAGTTGTGAATGAGCATGTGGGTGATGAAAGGGATCAAGCTCTGGAAGTGGAGAAAACAACATTGAGGGTGGTTTTGGCTACGTATTAATAGGCAGCTCAACAGGTTATTTAGCTAGAAATGCAGTGGGATAGGGATTGGCTTTTTACAGGAAATGAGAAAAGTAATTCTTTTGCCTATGGTCAGGAAGCAAAATATTACTTTGGAGGTACAGTACGGAAAGGTAGGGAAGAATCCTCCATGTGCAAAATACTGACGTTGAAGCCATTTGGCACCGCATAAATGCTTTTGCATAGGTACGAGGACACACTCAGATACACGCATCAGAGCACATGCGCACACACATGAATGTCAAGCAACTTGGGTATTTACAGAACTAATAGCATGGGATGGCTAGGTAGCTTTTAAGACCTATGTCCTCATGATTTCAGACTGTTTGGTGCATCACATTCATGCATTTACACTTTTAAGTAATTCATAACTTGATATGTACGTGTGTATGTACGTGTGGGGTGTCAATAAGGGTCGTTTGATGGTTAGGAGCCATGGCCTTTGTTGAAAAGATTCTTCCTTGAAAGCTTGGTAAAGAACCCTCTGGTTTGCCTTCAGCTTGCTACCACTTTCTTGTGGGATAGAAGAGTGTGGCAGTTCCCCTGTTTGTTGCTCCAGTATATACATATTATACATGTCTGCCCACAAGGGTGTGATGCAGTTGTGGTCGGATCTTGGTGGCAGCTAGGAGAGTTCAGGTTCAGTTCCTTTTAGGGTTGAATTACTATGAGCTACTACTTGTTTGATGACAGGCAATGATTGCTAGTGAGTAAAGATGCAACAATTGCCGGACTTCATTCATATGTGCTGAATTTCATTGGTTCTGGCCTTCTTGGATCAACTCTATTTTCCTGCTAAGGATTAAAATAGCTTCACTTTTCATTATAAAACTTTGTCGTATCGTGATACTTGCTTGGATAGTTGTAACAAAACTACCTGAAAAAATGTCATTTCTATTAGATTTCATATTCAGCCATACTAAGAATTCCAGTTTCCTTTTTTTTTTTTACATTGTTGCCAGAGTAATTTTTGATGATTTGCACAAGACTGGTATCTACACCTGGGATTACTTCTACCATCTCGGTGTAAACAAGTTCAGTCTCATGAAAAGTTACATCAAAACTTTGAAAAAGCATGGTCTTAGCAGGGATCCAAAGAAAAGAAGACAACCACCTATTTTTGTACAACAGTAATAAGGGGGAGAACTGTATACTTGTACAATATGGCATGACGCAACTTTTTGTTGAATTTCTTTGGAGCGGCCAAGTCCGCTCACTGATATGGCCTTGCCCTCTTAAAGAGCTGCAAGATTATCGAGTCCCAACAACATTGGGATGTAAATTTAATCTTTATGGACAGCTGTTAGCCTGTGCGCCTGCGATTTTCTCTTTACCTCAAGTGTCCGCCACTATTTGTATCCTCTTATAAGTCTTGACGAACAATGCAATTTATCATTCCTGACACCCACTCTGCAGGGTTTGATTACTCCCCCTGGTTGGCTATGGATGAAAGTTCCCATCGTTTGCTAGATATCTTTTAATTTTCAAAAGGTTAATTAATTGGATGAGTTTTTTTTTTTGGTTTGAACGAAGTTGGATCTCTCAAATGTGGTTAAATAGGGTTGTAAATGCGTAGGGTAGGGTAAATACTTACCCTTACCCTTACTTGCGTCAAAGTTGCAGATAGCGAGTAGGATAATTACCCATTTCTTTTAAAACATTTGCCTTACCCTTACATGCATTCTTTTACCCGTAGGGTAAATGGGTAGGGTACCAGGTGAAATGAGTAAAGCAACACAAAGATAGATATATGATTTTATTGACAACAATTTCATATGATATAACCTATATTAGACACAAGGCACTGTTAAAACTACTTTTAGATTAGTAATAAATATGCTTTGGGTTGTATACAACAAAAACAATTAGATTTCATTGGATATTTTTTCTAAAAAAATCCTAAACTTCTTAATACATTTTATTGATGAATTCATTTCTTTATTTAATATATGACTATGAAGGGTGTGACATGTTACTCATCATTTATTAAAGTTTTAGTAATTATAATAGTACACATTACGGCAATAGTGGAATTGGTTGTTGGGGTTTTAGTACGCGTTAATGCATATATTAGAATATGAAATTATTGATTCAAACTTATACTAATGGGTAAATGGGTAAAGCTTCTCTCTTACCCTATTTTCTTTAGATGTGAGTAAAGGGGGTAACTGATAAACTGGTAATGGGTTCAAACTATGTTTATCTTACACCCTACCCTACATGGTATTACCTATATCCTACCCTATAGGGTGTGGGTGGTGGGTAAATGGGTAACATCTTGCCCATTTACAATCCTACGGTTAAAGACAACCGATTAGTCTGGTATCAATATCAGACATAAGAATCACTATATCAAAGTTCAACTTGCATGTTTTCATTGTACAGCCTGCAAAAAAATTTATGTGCAGGGGATTGATTATAATATTATACTAGGTTTATAATAGCCTGATATGTTTCTCAATAGTTTGCAATACATGTGATATCAATAGTCTGATGTTGGGCAATTTTTGTTGGTCCATGGAATGTCAAATTCGAGTAGATTCATTTGGTTTAGATCCAAATTTTGACAGTTGTACCACAACGTCGTATAAGCTGGAATGCCAAATGTGTTACGACATGAAATGTTGTGTCCATAACAGTGGTACTATATTTACACCAACATTATGAAAAGTAATGTTATACTTTTTTGATATGAAATCCACCTTCTCTCCCAATGGGTTTTAAATTATTGGGTAGGCAATGCTTCCTTGGTTTTTGACAAGAAAAAATCTAGTTTTGTAATGTGTAGAAGGTTTTCAAATATTAATGCAGCATTGTTGAGAATACACACTCAAAAAAACATGCACATGAACACTACATCAACGTCAACCTCAACTAGTGAGAGAAAGCTACAACCTCTCTCTATAAGCCACTTCTGATCCCATCGTCTAGCCACAACCATCGAGCTCTGAATCTTACCTTGACCTCCTTAGGACAACAACAACATTGACCACAGATCCACACAATAGCTTGGTGATGCCCTAAAACCTCTAGCAACATCTCCTCGCAAAACAGCACAACTCGGGAGCTCACATCTCCAGATACCACATTCCCACAGTAACATCGGGAGGATTACACACCATTTACTCTTGGGGAACACCATTGCGGCTGGTGCACATATCTGCATTGATAGCCACAGACAAAACTTTGATTCCCAATCAAGAACAATGGTGTAGTCTGATGTAGATTGATCAAATTTTTACGCTAGGGCGGCGTTGCAATGGCCAAAGCCATCAGCTGCTTAACAACAGACCGACTATCCCCCAACATGAGAACAAGACATTTCACGGTAGCTCAGAGTCAAAACAAGCACCTTAAATGCAGGATCGGTGCTCCACTTCATCTCTGCAAGGCTTATATGAACATGAAGACTTCATCAACGCCAACCTCACATAACCCTCTCCATTCTAGTCCAAAGATGGCATCACACTTTCTGTTCATGAGCTATCCTTTAGACGATCCTGATAACCACTCCATCATCCAACTACCAAGAGCATGGAAGTATCATGAACAAGACCTCCCACCAGGCATCAACACGATCCAGATTGGCAACAAAATTTTTGATGTCGTCATTGACTATGATAAGAAGTCTAATATCTACATAGTCCATGGATGGGCTGACATGATTGTAGAGCTTAAACTCATAACAGAATGGACAATCTTCATAAGATTAGTCGCCAACGGAATCCTGATGGCTTGGGTTACATACTTCAACAACGATACACCCACAGAACTATACATGCTCTTCTACTCGAAGGATGAACACATCTCCACCACTAGTTCAGACTTTGTTGATCAACTGTTCGTTCAAAAAAAAAACACTAGGCCATTGAAGGTACCAAAGTCAATCCAATCGAGATCATTTCTGGCCAGACATCTCAAATGAGCTCTGAGGAAGAAGATACTGCTTCATCGATACGAAAGTCCGCCACCATTTCATATAGGTACCAACAATCTCCTACACCCGATCTCTCCCCCACACCCTTTTATGTTTTTGATAAATCTCAAAATCCACATCTACACAAGACTTCATCTCCCTCGTGTTTGTATGATCTCAATTTCCCGCCGCTTGGACATTCTTCAGTAACTGACTTAGCTATACATACCTTCAAACACAACACTAAACCCCAGGCCTGACAAAGAGTCCCTCCTAAACATCATTTCCACTCTCCGCGTTGCAACAAATTCTCCAGTAGAAAACACTTAAGATCCCAATGCATCACGCCTAGATTCCGCTTCTTTTGCCACAAACCTGGACATCTAGCAAACAACTACTTCTGTCGTAACACCCCTTCCCCAGAAAACAACAAACACTTTTCCAGGATGAAGGCTTTACCCCATGCACATGCCACATTTTCCAACAGATCACATCTTTCTAGATTTGACAAATCAAATTACAGACCTAAGCCCAATGAAAAAAGGATTAACACCCATAACTCTTTTGCTTATCTCTTCCCAATTGAGTTTTCTGAAACACCACCACATTCTTCACATGCACACACCCACCACCGTGCAAAATATGCTATAAAACCTTTTAGCTGCTCTCAGCCACCACCACTCATTGCACCAAAGGTATTACCTCATGCTAGCAACCCTCTGAAACCCTCAACCCCTGAGAAACCTAGCTGCATGTCACCTTTCCTTATGGCTCCTTTGTTGCATATGGAAAAAGAGTTCCCCTTTGATCTTCCTGCCAACTCCAAGAGGCTTTTGAAAGTTTTCACTAGCCGTAGCATACTCGTCTCCATCACAAACAACATCGACAACAACACCGTTAACATCCTTGATGTTACCCGACCATTGCCTTGCTTCTCCCTGGTCATACAATCCTGAAGCCAAAAATCCTTTCACCATCCCAACTCCTCTATTCAGTCCCAAAAGGCACAAAGCTTGACCATTTTTTCAGACAGGTTATGACTATACCATGTGGAACCAACTTTATCCAAGATAATATTACTCGATGGATACCTGAACAAGGCTCATCTCTTGCCGGATCTGGTGGTTCTGGATGGGTTGCGATTTCTGATCTTCCACTACACCTTTGGGAGGTCGACGTTTTTAAAGTCATAGCCCACTCCATAGGAGCTACACTTCAATTTGTTAGCCATGACACACTTCAACCTACACAATACATTAAAGCCTTTTGTGTTTTCTCTATCAAACATACTATCACTCTCCCAACATCTTTCAAAATCCATTTGGGTAATTTTTTTTATAGAATGAAACTATCGGATGAAAACCCAACTGCCATCAAGACTACTTTCTCTGATATCAGTGTCCACCCCCCCTCATGGTATTGCCTAGACAACTTAAAAAACCCTTCACAAATGTCAGAAAACCAAGCGAAAGGAATTTGGTTTGGGAAAGAAAGAGTACCACTACCAAGTCCACTGAAGAAACCAACTGATCTGTCAACAACAAATGACCTAGAACGTCTTCACCATTGTAGATAGGACAAACAATACTCTTCTGAACTCCTTCAATCTTTTCCCTTTTCACAACAATGATACAGACTCTACTATGAACTTAGATTCTGATACTGTGCAAAAATTGAAGACAACTATCATTGATGAGATCTGATCATCACAAAGTCTGAAGCCGAAAAGCAAAGGAAAGACTATGGGAACCATCCAATCCATCAACACCATCTCCACCACACCGAAAGGACTAACTAGAAGAAACTACTTTACCTCGGAAGAGCCAGGTACATCTTCGCACTCCATATCTGTAGCTACTTTTGCTGCTAAACATTTACTATCACATTCTACATCTTCTGAAATAGATGATAACAATATAAATAATATAGAAGACATAGCCTCATGGCCTGATATACAATCCTTTACAACTTTTGCTGATAAACTAGCTATCACCTTTGACGATGATACATCAACACATCATGCATTATACATCATAGGACAATTTATGAACAGGAAAAACCACAAAAAGATTCACGATACATACTCACATTTTGGTGCTTTGCATATCTGCTAATACCACTTTACACAATTTTTGCACTTTAATACATTTTACAATATGAAGATCACTTCCTGGAATGTCTATGGGGCATCAAATCTGAACAGAAGAAAAGAAATTTGCAGACACATATACAAAAACAACATTAACATCATCACCATTCAGAACTACTCTGTCACCTTTTGCTCTCAAAACTATAGGAGGCAAACACATTAACACTTGGCATCAAATCCCACCATAAGGTTTCAAGGGGCCCCTCCTTTTATGCTTAAACAACAGCCTCTTTGATATCACACACACTGAACCTCGTACATTCTCCATCATAGAATATATGGCAAAAATGATGCACATCATGAGAATTTACCACGACAAACCCTAGATTATGGGGGGGGGGACCTCAACCTCACTACAAAACTTTCTGACAGAACCAACCCCACCACAACAACATGCCACATGACCACCATAGATAAAACCTTCCTTAAACTTATACAAAACTACCACATGATTGATATCCCACTTGCAAATGCTTGCTACACTTGGACTCGCCAACAAACCTGGGCTAGACTCGATCACTTCATTTTCTCCTTCAAATGGGAAGACCAGTACCCCCATTCCTTTGTCACTTTCGCACACCGATCCATCTCTGACCACTTCTCCATCATCATCAATACAAAACAAGAGAAATGGGGATACAAACCATTTTGCTTCAAAAACTTTTGGATTACTGATCCCACATGCCTGAACCTATGCAAAAGGCATTGGGATTTGGCGGATAACCAAACCAGAAATATAGGCTACCACATTCACAACAACACAAAAAGTGTCCAGAATAGATTGAAAAGTTGGCAAAAAGAAACCATTGGAAATATCTCACAAAAACTTTCCGATCTTGAACATCAACACCTGTTCATTGATAGTGATCCAGCTACAGACCCGACCCTTGTTCTCACAATTAAAGCCGAGCTAGATCATGTAAAACAATGCTTAGATACAATGTAGAGGCAATGTGCAAAAATCAAATGGGCTAAGGAGGGTGATAAAAACACCAAATATTTCCACAAAACTTGTAATAACAATACTCACAAAAATATCATTGTAAAGTTGAGCATAAACAGAAGTATTACATCAAACAAGCATCTGATCACTACACACATTGTTCAACATTTCAACCGCATTTTCAATACTAGACACAAGCATGTTTTTCTCAATTCCATCAATTGGAAGAACTTATGTGGCTGTTATATCACCTTACCACATAACATCATTAGCCCTTTCACCCCTGATGAACTTGATATGGCCATCCACTCACTCGGAAAAAACAAATCCCCTGGCCCTGATGGATTTAATACTGAATTCTATCTGGAAAACTGGAACCACATCAAGGGAGACTTTCAAAAACTCCTCAAAGCTATTCATCACAACACAAACACACAATCTTCTCAAACACATCAACCACACCAATATAGCCTCTTCAAAAAAGTTACTCATCCCGATCAAATCTCACAATTCAGACCCATTAGCCTCATCAACACTTCATATAAGATCATTGCTAAGGTCCTCTCAAATCACATTAAACCCCATCTGAAAAAAATCATCTCACACAACCAAAATGCCTTTCTAAAAAATCGAATCATTCACGACACTTACACCATGGTGAATGAAACTCTACACCTTTGCCAAAAAAACAAAACACCACTTCTAGCCATCAAACTAGATTTTGAAAAAGCTTTCGACTACATCAATGGGGACTTCCTCATCCAAGCCATGTCTGGATGTGGCTTTTCAGACATTTAGAATAACTGGATCCACTCCTGCATCTCCACAAACTACTCCAGCATTATCAATGGATTGCCCTTCAGATACCTTCACAACACCAATGGGTTTAGACAAGGTGACCCTCTCTCTCCATACCTCTTTTTTTTTAAAAAAATTGGCCATTCTATTCAAATCGAGTGTCTAACCATCTTGGTGTCTTTCGTTAGACCTCTCCATACCTCTTTATCATTGTAACATCCATTCTAACCAACATGATTCAACTTGGCACTACTCATGGCCTTATAGCCTCTCCCCATGAGTGCCATGAAAACATCATACAATTTGTGGATGATACAATCATTCTTGTCAAGCCTGGAGACTCCACCATCATCAACACTATCCGTATCATTGGTCTTTTCTCATACATCTCGTGCCTTAGAATAAATCTCTCAAAGTTTTCTATCTTTGGAGTTAATACACATCATGATACCATCAATAGGTACACAGACCTCCTCAAATGCAAAATAGACAACTTTCCCATCAACTATCTTGGGCTAGCTATCACCCCACACCCCATAACTCACTCTGTTTGGAACCCCATCATCGATAAGATTCAAAGGAAACTAAACTCTTAGACAAATAAATTCCTCAACCTAGCTGGTCGACTCACTCTCATTAACAGTGTCATAACACCTATCACCACCCACTACCTCAGCTGCATCCCTTTACCTACCAAGATCCACAATACGATTGACAAAATCAGAAGAAATTTCCTCTGGAACAACCACATATTGAACAAACAACACAGAAGCATTCATTTTGTCAATTGGGGTACTATCACTGCACCTATCATACATGGGGGATGGGGCATCATAAATATCAGAATCTATGCAATTTGCCTCATAACAAAAATCATACACACTCTCACAAACAATACCAACAAGATATGGAAAAACCTTATCTTGCAGAAATATTACAAATATAAACCACCTTGGCAAAAAACCCCACACAACATTTCTTCCCCACTTTGGAAATACATCAACAAAAACTTGGACATTATTGAGAACCTCATTTACACCCCCGACATGCACATCAGAATATCAATTTCTGGGATGACCCTTGGTACCATCACAACACCATTTAAAATC
The DNA here is from genome assembly GCA_963693085.1 of Alisma plantago-aquatica. NCBI lineage: Eukaryota > Viridiplantae > Streptophyta > Magnoliopsida > Alismatales > Alismataceae > Alisma > Alisma plantago-aquatica. The sequence goes on along the minus strand of OY856412.1, from coordinate 1,138,671,645 downwards.
TTAATTTGCTGATGCTCATCCCTCCTTCGCTGCACAATCTCAACATTGCCAAAGCCCTTAAACTTCTCACCAGCAACATGCAAAATTCACTCAAAAGACATCTTCAAAACTATGTGGACAACAACACTCTGAGGGACATGGTCCATGAACTTGAATACAACATCAATAGCAAGATTTCATGGGTATGGGGATCTCTTTACACACCCAAAGAAGCTTACACCCACCTCAATTATAGGGGCCATATTTCAAATATGATTCATCTTTAGAAAACAAAATGGCCACAAAACTTAAAATCTTCTTCTAACTGCTCACAACAGACAAAATCCTAACTGACCATAGCCTCACCTGTAGAGGTTTTATGGGACCTACTAGATGTTACCTCTGCAATGATGATGAAGAAACCACACAACACCTATTCACCAACTACGTAGTCACGATGCACACCCTGCAAAACTTCTTCCCACTTTCTTTCGACACTAAAAACCTCCTCATACCAACCTTTGTCTCTAGGATCAAACCCTTACAACAACACTCTAGATATTGTCCATAGGACCTGATTATCCATACCTTCTGGAACATTTAGATAGAGAGAAACAATAGAAAATTCATAATATCTCTAAACACACCCAGATCTTGCAAACTGATATTAACCATGCCTTATATGTAGAAATTACACTGCAAGACATGCCTCTACATCAACTCAGGTGATACCTACTGAAATCGATCCGAGTAACATTTTTGGAGATCATAATGGAGGTGGATGCTACTCCCTAGAGGATATTATCGTTGACAATACTGAGTTATGATGATCATCAGCTCATTGCAGAGACTGGAACAACTACCTTAGCTAGTACTTTCATTACAAATTTCTAAATTATCTTTCTAAACTGAGGCATTTGTTTAAGGAGTGCCTCCCCTACGTACAATCTCTTTGATTTGCATCACCTTGTTTTTTAGCTTACTATGGTAGCCGGGCCTCATCTCGATGGATGCCTACCTAGCTTTATTTTCAATTTTCTTGCTTGCAAACATCCTGTGTTTGTAAGCACTATGTTTTTTGTTTCTATATTAATGTATGGACACTTATAAAAAAACACACTCAAAAGTTACCGAGAAGTGCACATTGCCTGATAAAAGGTGGGATAATCAATGTCAGACATCTGCCATTTGCTTTTCTTTCATTCAATGCTCATGTAAATGGTGGATAATATGGGTAATACTGTAGCCAAAAGTAAGAGCAACATAATATACTTAGCTAGACTTCCTGGGAGGTCATCTATGCTTGACATCACTTCAATTTAGACACGGATATTGGAGTTTCAACTAACGAGTAACTGAAAAGGAACTATACGTTGTGGCATGTCTCTTTATCAATAAGTTTTAGGTGTCATTTGATATACAACAATGGACTTCATAAGCCACCATTCATACTGTCTAAGCGTTATTGTGAAGGCTCTTTCTATTGTTACATTAACTCTTTCCCTTTCAAGTGGAAGCGACCCATATTGACATGTGTGCCCATATTTTCATTGACGCGAGGGTCTATCTTGACTCCACTATGCCACACTAGACCAACAAAAAAGTGACTCCATGCCTAGATCAACACAAAAGCGACTCCATCATGCCTATATGAGTGGATATCCCTTTTGTCATGGCTTCATGAAATGACATAGCCACAATTTGGGTGTCACATTAATGTGGGCCCCACCCGTAGGCAAGATTTACCTTTTTTACCATGTTGTGCTTGAGTACTTAGTCCTAGGGAGTAGCAACATGCTAGAAGTTGTGACAATATGCAATCATCCATTGTGGGTGTTATTACTTGCAACTTTAGAGGGAAATCTAGGGATGTCAACCATCTTAGAAAGTGGTTCAATCAAGCATCCTTACTTTTGCATTTGTAGTAATGTTCTCTTAGAGAGGAGGTGCACCTTGTGGACTTGAGTAATATTGTAACCTTAACACATTTGATTGAAATCCTGACCAAACTTATCCTTGAACATTATCGCAAACTAGACTTTCTCACCCCTACAACTATGTAAATATTCAGTCATGATATTCTATGCCAATTACTTCAAAATACTCCCTTCTCATCATTTGGATGATTTTGAGTCACATGATGCTCAATTGATAAGTTGCCTTTGATAATTTGTCAAATTGAACTCAATTTTGTAAATTGAGTGTATCACTTCACTTTAAATATGCTACTTCACTTTTGAGTCCCCTTAAAATATAACAAGAGAAAGCTGGTAAACTAAAAGTAAAAATGTTATCTTAATCGGGGTTACTATTTGTGAGTTATAAATGTTGTAAGAAAAGTCTAAAATCCCCCCTTTCTCCTCTTTTTCTGGTTCTTTTTCCACATCAACAATCGTCACGGTTGTTTCCTTTCCAATGGGGGTCTCAGATAAGCTACCCGAGGGTCAAGATCAAGCCTGATCCAATGGCTACTAGGGTCATCCTCTTCCCTAGCAATTTAGGCGCATGGCATGCCGCATGGACACACCGACCATGCCACATCTACACCCTCTGTCACACATAATTTACCCTACTATCCACTTGTTCTCTTTTTCCTCATTCATTCCCTTATCTTTTGCATACAAGATCGCAACACAAAAACCCCTCTCTATCTTCTTCTTCCGCCTCTCTGATTTCCTATGTCATCGCACCCACATGACTAGATCCCTTCATCAACGCCCCACATCAAAAAGTGGAGCCATTGTCGACCGCGTGACACACTCAGAGCATGAACAATAAATTTTGAGGTAGGAAAAGGAGACAATTGCTTGGTTTTTGATCTTAGGGCAGGCTATAATCCAAGTACCTCTTGACTCACTAGCCCTGTGTCCATCAATCTCTCTCTCTTTGTGCCAAGTTACTATGTGTGCTCAATAGTTGCCATTGGATCACATCAGCTGTAAGACCCCTGACGTGTTTTGGGCTAAACCCTATTTTTTTGGATTGATTAAAGTCCTTATAACCTTGCTCTAATCCTTTGGGATGCTTTTATAGCTTGAGTAAAGCTTAAGTTTCTAGTTTGATCCTGTTTGGATGATGTTTGTGCTTTATATGTTTGTTTTTGGTCAAATTGCAATTTACCCGACTGAGAGGGCTATCTTGCAATTCGCCACACCCAGAGTGTGCCTTCCCTTCTGTGGCTTAATGAGAGAGAATGTTTTGCTTTGGGGCACCTTGGTTGAGCCTTAGATGAGTGGTGGCACCACTAGAGGCGATTAGGGTTTCTAGAGTTTTGGTTGGTTTCAACCTTGATGAGCTTGGTTGAAGTGTCACGACCCTTGTCTCGACCTTGTAGGTGTTTTGGGTGTGTCTCGACCAAGACACCTACCTTGGCTTGGTTTGTCTCGACCATGATGGTTTTGGTGGAGTTGGGTTGAGACAATGGTCTTCTTGAGGTGTGTCTCGACCTAGATGTTTTGGTGATCCTTTATCTCAACCAAGACACGTGGTTTGGTGTTTTTTCGAACCCTTTGGAGTGTCTCGACCGAAAACCAATGGGTTGGAGGACCTAAGTGGTTGAGACCCAACATTGGTTGTATCACCATATGTTGCATGCATGCATATAGTGGTTGCATGTTGGTTTCTTTTGTGGACAAGTGTCCCTTTGGTGTCTTTAGGTGTTGACACATCATCTCCACCTTACTTCCCTCCTCCTTCATGTATATAACTCCTATCCTCTTCAACCATGCATTCCGTTGGACCCTCTTCTTCTCCCTCTTGCTTGTGGCTGACCTAGGGGCTTTGTGGAGCTAAGGAGTGCTGATCTAGTTGCATTGGTGTCTGAGCAACCTTCCTTGGTGCATGTGGTGACTTTTAGATCATCTTCAACCTAGGTAAGTGTATGCCTTTCTTTGGTGACATTTCCTTTGATCTCCTACCCCATCTTCTTTTCTTTTCTCGACCTTAGACCACGGATCCTCCATGGTGGTCATTTTGGAGAGAGACTCCTCATTACAAGGGTCATAGGCCATGTTTTGACAAGGTGGTACCCATGTGAGAGGAATTTTCTTCTCTCTTTCTTCCTTCTTCTTTTGGTCCGGCCTAGCATTTATTCCCCTCTTTTCTTGAGCAATCTTTGACCTTGGTATCTTCTTCTTCTTGAGGTGATCTTGTGGCCGAAAGTGGATCCTTTAGTGGAGCTTCATCACCCTTGGTGATCGTGTGCTTGGAGCTTGTGATCCTTGGAGTTGATCGTCCTTAAGGTGGGTTATATAACTCTCTACCCTCTTCTATTAATATCACTCTTAATCTTGCTTGCATGTTGTTGTTTCTATTTCTAAAACATGACCTTAACATGCTAGATGATGTTGATATTATATAGGGTTGATCCTTGGTGACGATCCTATGTGTTTTTCCCCTTTCCTTAAAACCCTAATCTTGGTACCCGATTTTGAGAAAGTTATGAGATAGATGTGTTCCTCTTGTTTGTGATCAAGGTTTTCTATCACCATGCAATGTTTGGAGTACCTTGATGTAGTAGAGAGACTAGGTTCTATTTTGCATGTGTTGATCATGAGTTATCTCTCTTACATAAGGTTCTTTCATGGCGATTTCCATGGTACATGTTTAGAGTTTTTGGTAACCGCCTTAGTATGGAGTTTTCCACCGAATTGGTGACAAGTCTTCCTTGAAGGTAATCTTATGTTTTGACCTCTAATTTGATGATAATATACTAGATGAAGTTATAACAAATTAATGTTTAAGAATTTGTAGTATTCTCATGAAGATTGTTCTCTTTCTTAAACCCTAATTGCATGAATTTGATTTCTGACTGATGGATGGAGTGATGATGCTACATGCAACATGATTCTTGGTTTTATCACCACACACGTTTTTGGCCAACATGTTTTCCTTGAAGTTTTGAGTAGTTTTCATATGTGTTGAAGTTTGGTTTTCTCTATCCTATGTGGATTTACTTGTTGATCTTCACGGTGTTTGCTCTACTATTTGATGATCATGAACACATGAGTGTCGTACAGGTGACACCTGGTTTTCCTACTGTCTACCCTTTGTTTCGGTTGACACATGTGTCTTCTTGGATGTCTTGGTCGAGACACCCTTGTGTTGGTCTAGGTCATGACATTTGCTTTGTCTTTTGAGGTGTTGGTCGTGATGCCTGCTTTCATTTCAGTCAAGACGTGCTTGTGGTTGTGCTGGTCGTAACACACGTTCCTCGGTTGATGTGTTGGGGTCACAACACCTCCCTTGTAGTGGTCGAGACTCCTTTGTAGTGATCAATACGCCTCTGGTCAAGACTTCTATTTTCTATTTTGGTTGATATGTTGCTTTGGTGTTACAATCGCAACCCTAACCCTAGGGTGGTCATGACCATGTTTGCTGGTCGAGACTAGTGTGCTATTTTGTGTCCCTATTGAGACTAGTGTGTTGTTTTGTGTCCTGGTTGAGACACCATGTTGTTGGTGGTCGATACATTGGGTTTAGTTCTGTTCGTGGTGCTTGCATGAAGGTGGTCGAGACACCTTGTCCTGAGTTTGGTCGTGACACCTAGTTGATGGATGGTCGACACAACATATGATACATGGTTGAAACCTATGTATAACATAGTGAGATGGTACACATGCACTTGTACATGATGTTAATACTTAGTTCTGTTGACATAATAATCTAATCATGCTTAAATAATGATGTTCTAATCCTATATGCTCCATGAAAGTGGGAGGTGGCATACTTAGGGTTTGGTGACTAATTTATGCTACGAAACCCTAATTGGATATACATGTAACCCTAACCCTAATGTTGGGAATATGATGTGTTTACTTGTCTCTTTTGAAGTGGTTATCACATTATAATATATTCTCTCTATTGCTTATGAACTCCTAATCTTACAGGTGAAATGTATGTCATAGCTATGCGAATGTTATGGTGATTATTATGAGGTACATGATGATGTCTAAGAGCCTTAATGAGCCATGATGAGATCATATTGATGTGATGGATCCTATAACCTAGTGAAGGCTTAATGCTTATTGTGAGGAGATATCCTCTAGTGCTGTGATAGGATGATTGATATCCCCACAATGATGTGACATTGGTGATAGCCTTGTATGGCTGAGTGACAATGATGAAAGCTTTGTGAATGACAATGCTACATTGCTATGTGATGATATGAAAAGTTCACACGTTATACATTTTATATACTCTGAAGTTGTACTATGCCCTTATTCTTGTAGAGTTTGTTTTGGCTTTGTACATTGTAACTTAATTTATGCTAAAAGATACCCAATTGACTTAATTAATCAAGTGAAACTCTAATCATGTAGGTGCCCTATGCCATAGATCCATTCCAGTGTCAGTCTTAGTGGTGGATGGTGAAACAAGTCATTCATGTGGGAAACTCAGAGTGCATATTTTTGAATATGCGGGGGGGGGGTGCAAGTTGAGTATCTCCTTGCATCCACAATTACAGGCTGTGTGCGATAGCCATGCGTGAGCTTCTCTCCTTGTGATATGGATGGCCATGTATGATCCAATCCTTCTTTCTAGAACGGCCATACGTGAGCCTGTTCTTCTAGCGACTGTACCAACATGGGCTAGGTGTTTATATATGAATGGCCATGCATGATCCAATCCTCCAATTTGACTATATGTCACTGTTACTCTTGTGCTGACCAAGAGGTGCTGGGGAGGTCGTGGATTCCAACTCTTCCATTGACCTTGTAGGGCACCAATTTCGAATTAGCAGTGGTCAGTTGGATTTGGGTGGTACGACTCAAATCCTCAGAACATTAATAAAAGATTTAATGCAACCACGTAGTATATTTGTATAGGGACAAAATGCAAATAATATTGGATGATCCCTTGCCTTATCTTTGTACCGATTTCTCTTGAATTATAATGTTGTAAGAGAAACAAACTATTATACATGTTCTTCATATTCCTTCTTAAAATATTAATTGTTCTACTGTTCAGTGGTAAATGCCTAGCATGTTTAAACTGCATTATCAATTGGATACATATCATTTAGCTGAATCTTCTTAATCTGTTAAGTATGTTATCTACTTGCTTAGTTATCTATGGTTTCAATAGACTTTGGCGGAGAGTTATATCTCTCATAGGGACGTTTGGTCTCACCCCATGAGTTTCCACATCTTTTAGTGGACGTGAACGTTGTGATAGAGATCGTGCTGTTAAAGTTGTCTATAAGAGGAGCCGTAGTCATGGATCATGGACATGCAACTAATGTCTAGTAATAGAGTCCTATGCCTTGTCCCTGTACTCTCAGGTCCTTGGAGGTGTTTTATAGATGTTGTACATCTGTTTGAGTTTTTGGGTCTATACGATGGTGACAGAGACATGATTTGTATACATGAACATGTTATCATATGTAAAAAGTTGTGGCTAATTGACTAGAGAACTATGATATGTAACATCTTTTGGCACGAATGAAATATAAGTGACACAAGCCCTATGGCTTTAAATATGATGTTTTCAGCTTGAGATGCCTTAATGTGATCGATTTTAATTTACACTGGTTTTGTGGTAATGTGTTTATTAGTGATAATTCCACATTTGTTTTAAATAATCTCGCTTTGTGTGGCAATGGGTGTCACATCAATCAAGGTTGACCACACACCCGACATCCTAGAGACACATATTGGTAAATTTTCTCTCTCTACATCTCTAATTTCCAAGCAAAAATGCCCAACATTGCAAAAATGATATAAATCAATCCTTTGGCCAAACTTAGAATATGACATATGATTTTTTATCAGGACAACATGCTTTTCCCTATAAAAATGATTTCAAGATCTAGTTTACTCCTAGATCTATTGTTTTCTCTAAAATTATCACTTTTGATCATTTTGAAATACTTGATGCATCTTTATGCAAAATTATGATGAAATATAAACTACATGTCATGTTATGACTATGATCAATAATGTTTGATGCACTATTATCAAAGATTTGACCTTGATCTAAAATATGTATGTTAATGTGATCATATGAAACACAAAATACTTAATATGAACTAGAAATGCTAGATCATTAACTTTTATGCTCAATTATGTTAATGTACTTCAAATCATCATGATTGCTCTAAATCAATATCATTTGCTATTATTTGAACCATTAAATTAAACTTGATCACACTATGCTCTATTATTGACTTTATGATATGAAAGTACTATAAGATGGGACATCTATGAACTTTTAATGATGATCTTTGAACATTGTGAAAGTATATGGATAAAAAAAGTTCAAAACTACTACGCGACCCCAAAATCAGTAGACTTTGATGCCATGCGACCCTAAATCTCATGATGTTCACTTTTATGCACTAAAATAACAATATTTTATGAAAATTGACTTAATGAACTTTTTGGTACTTAGTTTTTTGAACCTCACCAAATCATATCAGTTTCCCTAGTAAGATCTTCAAACCCTAATATTAAATCCTTGATTATGATGTGGTGATTCACGCTAAGTTAATGATGATTAGCTACGTAATGATGTAGAGTTGATGGACAACTAATCTTGTTGATGTTAATAAAATCATACCTTGCTTGTAATTTTAGGACCTCTTTGAGGGATTCTTTTTGAAGATGTAGTCAAGTTTTTCTAAATCAAGTCGTTTAATCTAATTCTCTTAATCACAGTACACTTTACCTCGTATTTGCCAAACCAGTGGTATTGGAGCTTGTATTAATATTATCTAAAATTGCCTGGTCGTATGTACTTGTTTGAGGTACATGTTCATTATGATTAATATTTTCATATTTCTTGTAATATGTTGAAAAAACTAGAAAATATAATCATATATGCCCATTATACAACCCTTGTGCACCTACTTGTATTCTCGAGATAAGGACTCAAGACTGGTTATACCTACTTGATTTATTAAGAAAGGGTATATCATATTAATAAAAGAGTTAGTTGTTGCGTTGACCTTGAGGTCCCTTATGAATAGGATTAACTCTTAAATTTTTTTCTTGTAGTACCTCACATAGAAACAAGGTTCATACTTAGCTTTGGCTTATATGTCCCTCATGGACCCCTTCTTTTAAGAAATTGGTTAAAGACCTTATGATATTTTGGTATAATGGAAATATAATTCAAACATGCTTGCTTTTTTTAAAAGAAAGACTTTCATGTTCTTTCTTTATTTCTTGTTATGATATTAAGTTTTAATCTAACAATTGTGCTACTTAAAACCTACAATGTTATATATTTGCCTAGCACACTTAACAAAATTGTGCTGATGTGTACCTATTTTATGATTTTAGGTATCAAGTATGAAATGATCATTGCTTTTGCTCTAATATGATACCCATTACATATCTCTCTATTGGACTCACAACAAAGCACATACGAAATTCTATATCATCATGATTGCTCTAAATCAATATTGTTTGCTATTTTTTGAACCATGAAATTAAACTTGATCACACTATATATGCTTTATTATTGATTTTATGATATGAAAGTACTATAAGATGGGACATCTATGAACTTTTAATGATAATCTTTGAACCTTGTGAAAGTATATGGATAAAAAATGTTCAAAACTACTATGTGGCCCCAAAATCAGTAGCCTTTGATGCTATGCGACCCTATGTGTCATGCTATTCACTTTTGTGCACTATAATTACACTATTTCATGAAAATGAACTTAAATGAACTTTTTGGTACTTCGTTGTTTGAATCTTGCCAAATCTTATCATTTTCCCTAGTAAGATCATCAAACCCTAATATTAAATCCCCTAAGTTAATGATGATTAGCTATGTAATGATTTAGATTTGATGATGAACTCACATGATCTTATTGAGGCATTGAGTTGTTCCATGAATGAAATGAGACTTAGATCAGGTGAAACATCTACACTTAATTTATATGAACTGGATGACTAATCTTGTTGATGTTAATCAAATCATACCTTTCTTTTAATTTCAGGACCTCTTTGACATACTCTTTTTGAAGATCTAGTCAAGTTTGCTAAATCAAGTTGTTTAATCTAATGCTCTTAGTCACAATACAATCTACTCCTATTTGCCAAATTAGTGGTATTGGAACTTGTATTAATATTGTCTAAAACTGTCTGTTCATATGTACTTGTTTGGGCTATATGTTCCCTATGATTACTATTTTCATATTTCTTGTAATATGTTGAACAAACTAAAAAACATAATCATATATGTCCATTATACAATGCTTATACACCTACATGTATTATCAGGATAAGGCCACAAGACTAGTTGTACCTGCTTGATTTATCAAGAAAGGGTATATCATATTGATGAAAGAGTTAGTTGTTGGTATTGACCTTGAGGTTCCTTATGAATAGGGTTAACTCTTAAATTTTTGTCTTGTAGTCCCTCACATAGAAACAAGGTACATACTTAGCTTTGGCTTATATGTCCCCACAGACCCCTTCTTTTAGGAAGTTGGTCAAAGACCTTATGATATTTTGGTATAATGGAAATATAATTCAAACACACTTGTTTTAAAAAAGTCTTTCATGTTCTTTCTTTATTTCTTATTATTATATTAAGTTTTAATCTAAAAATTGTGTTAATACCTACCATGTTATATGTTTTCCTAGCGTACTTAAGACAATTGTGCTGATGTGTACCTATTTTATGATTTTAGGTATCAAGTATACAATGATCATTACTTCCTCTCTAATATGAAACCTGTCGCATATCTCTCTATTAGACTCACAACAAAACACATATGAAATTCTATATCGTTTAGGGCTATCAACGGGGTGGGTATGGAGTAGGTAAGGCTCTACCCTTACCCTTACCCTCCAAAGGGTAGCGGGTAAGGTTAAGTGTAATTACCCTTCTTAGTAATCCTCTTACCCTCCCCTTACCCTTACCCTCTTCCTCACATGGTAAACGGGGAAGATAAACGGTAAATGGGTAATTTTGATATAAAACAAATTTTACCAAAAGCTAACTTATTTTAAGGTGGTGCGTATGGTGATAAAAATTAAGTCACATATGTCTTGACTTGTATTTTCATAAATGTGAATATAAGCAGTACAATGTTATACTGGCATAATATGGTTAGACATCAGCACAAAGATAACTTATTTTAAGGTGGGGCAATCATCCTTCTCTTGTTGTTCCCTGATCCTACCAACTGGTTCAACATTTACTAATAATATACTACAAAAATTTGAGTGTGAGTGGGGGTGAGAAGCAAGCCGCAACTTGATGCAGCCCTATTCTAGGGTTTCATCCTGTGTCTTTCTGCACCCTAATCACATCTAAACATGTTAGAATGCAAGTTATTCCCCCAATATGAATTATCTTATCAAATGCACTTATACCTCCTTTTGTGTGTTTTTCAAGGTACTTATGCATGCATTGATGTAAGGAAGAGAGATGAAGAGCATCTTTGGGTCCTTGTACTCCAAGATTGGACCTAATTCTTCCCCGAGCTCTCCTTGGATGCACAAGGATAAGTAGCAAAAGGAGGTCAAATGAAGAAGTTGAAGTTAAAGTCAGCAGAAGGAAGCCCCAAAACGACCGTGGAAAACCACCACGGTTGTGGTGAATTAATCTCCAAATATCAGAGGGACTTCAACAAATTTATACATGAATAACCATGACTGTGGCCACTGAAGACCGTCTGTGTCCATCAACACGAGTGTGGTCAAGGATACTCATCTCGCCCGTGAATCTCACCTCACCCATGGTGATTTAATTGTAAAAGAAACGACAAGATCCGAGGACTTTGGCCAAAATACACATAAATGGCCATGGTCATGGCCATCAACATGACCATGGCTCTTGAAGGCAAACTCACTCATGGAAAGCAGAAGTCAAGACGCCCCCCATAGCAAGCACGCCCGTGGCAACTTCCTCCAACACGGACGTGCTACCCAGCACGAATGTGGTACCCTCTACCCAACACAATTGTGACACCATAGTCGTGGCCACTCCATGCATTTCTCTCCACCTCACAACATTACATATACTATAACCATATCTTCCTCCACGACCGTGCCACTCAACCCCTACCACAACCTTGACACATCAACACGACCGTGGTGACCATTACCTACCCAACTTTTCTACTGCATTTTCACTTCTACCCCACTTAACCTAGTGACACACACGCACGCACGCACAAGCACGCACGTATATATATATATATATATATATATATATATATATATATATATATATATATATATATATATATATATATATATATATATATATATATAAGTGGCAGACACAACACGAAGTTAGATACTCTAGAGCCTCCTTAGCCACTTCCTTGCATTCAACATCATCACCTACCTCCCACCTTCCAATTCCACCCAAAAACCTTCCTACCTCACACCTTCCATTTCCACCCAAAAACCTATGTTTTCTAGGGCTTTTCACTATAATCCCCTACCTTATCATGCCATTTCCATCCTTGGAGGGAGGTTCCATGTTATACATCAACTAGGAGGTGAAGGAGGAGGGTCTTCCATGAGCTCCATGGATTTCTACCTATTTCTTCTCTTTTCCTTTGCTATTTTGTTTAGTTATGTGTAGCTAAGCCCCTTGTGGTGGGCTATTTGGGGGTAAAATGATACTTTGATACAATTTTGGGGGAAGATAATTTGTACACTCTATGATTTCATTCTATGACGATTTCTTTCTACTTATATCTCATTTCCCATGCTTCTATTTGTGGTTTGTATCTGAAAATATGAATTTCTTATGTTTGTGTGCTTGAAGCCACCTAAGTCTAGGAGAAGATATCATATGTGGGATTGTCTTGGGGTTTTCTCATAGGTCCAATTAGTGGATCCCTAGATAGCACCCCATCTCCCCCTACATATAGTCATTCTCCTACTCCTAGGTGTGGGATATAAGTAGCTAGTATAGGGTTGATTAGTGAAATTGCCTAGGAGTTTGCAAAAAGCTAGGTGGTGAGTAATGTGGGGTGAAACACCCTCACCTCTACTCCCCAATTCTACCTTTGGATCCCAATTACACTAAGCAACCTATGCTAGAAACCTAGATTAGACAACTCCTAGTGAGATCCCACCTATACCTTAGGCTAACTAATAGTGCAGGGTGATTTCTTAGCATTTGACTAATTGTTTGGTTTAAGTAATCTAGAATGAATGATTAAGCTTGCTTGTTCTATCTTTCCCCCAATTGGAATCTTAATGTCATTCCCAAATGGCCCACCTCCCTGTATCATTGTTAAAACCCATCTTGTTAATTTAGCTTGTTCATGCTAAATAGTTGCTTTCTCTTAATTGCCTCTTAGTTAATTGTCTAGTTCTTGTTAGTTAGGTTTTGCTTGAGTAGCTAGTGCTCTTTCGAGCTTGATAGTTTTGATCTTTCTAGTTAGTTGTAATTTACATCATTAATTTCTCTAGATCCTTAATTATTAGTGTAGTCTCTTGCTCTTGTTTAGTTAATTGTCTTGCCTTGCTTCTTAGTCTTAACTTGTTTAGGGTAACTTAGGGTTTTTGATAATCTACTTTCTTTCTTGCCTTTAATTTCTTGCAACATTAGAGTAATCAACCAAAATCACCTTTAAACCCTAAAAACCCTACACTCCGCTTTAGGAACATAGCTCACACTAATTATCTCTAGTGCCCCCTCTCTCCCTATAGATCGACCCCTTCGCTTTCCTCTCACTTATACTACGACATGACCCCGTGTGCTTGTCGGAGCATACTTTGGTATTGTGAGTGAACCTTGTTTGGGGATTTATAAATTCGATCACACATGCGTTTGCCTAAGTTGCATCAAATCAAATCCAATTGGCTAGTTGTAACCCAAGGCGCGGAATAACACACCACAACCCACAAGCTTTGTTATTAGAAAAAATAGGGTGAAAGCAGAACTAGAAGCTTCTATATAGTTATATATATCTTTGTTATATAAATGTGGAAAAAATGGTATGGATAATGTACATACCTTACCCTTCCCTTTTAATGTGGTGGGGAAACGGGGAATGGGTAACAAAAATATTTACCCTTACCCTCACCCTACCGGGTATGGATAAATGGCAAATGAGTAATAACCTCCCCATTGACATCCCTAATATCGTTTAATAGAAGGGATTATGATCTTGATGGTTATGTGCTACTCAGTTTTTTTACGCATATGCTCTTTTTGTTCATACCTTATGGTTTATAATGTTGTTGTTTTTTATTCATGCATAAGTTATGTGAATGTGCTCAATTTTGTGAACGGTCACTCTAGTCCTTTTACAATTGACTTTCTAGTCATTTGGATTTGAAATCTGAGTAATAAATGGTTCCATTGAAGACATCCTCTACCTTATGTTTGGTAAATCTCAAAATAGGAAAATATGAAAACAACCTCATTCTATCCACCATAACATCCAAAGTTAGTCTCTTTTATATACTTTTGATCAACTGTAAAAGTGAAGAAAAATCCTTCATTTTGCATGTAATCTTGAGTGGAATATAATAATAAGTACATTTTAAATGATTTATCTTGTAAAAATTTTGGAAAGTCCTTTTTAGCATATGTTTTAGTCATGAAAAAAACTCACAAACTATATTTTATTTATTAATAAAATTTCCTACTAGACACCAGACTAAACACAATCTAAAAAGCCTATAAGACACTCATTGGAGAATTTGGTGTCAGGAAACTTGGCCAAACTGGAAGGGGAATTACCCTTAACTACTTGTGATGACATATGAAGTAAGGTGGATCAAGAATAATAGTTCCATGAGAAAATGAAGATTTGTTGAAATTTGTGGAGAATATAAGTGGTTAGGGAACAAATTCCATTAAGTATATATGATTTTGACTATTTTGGGGAATGTATGATTTCCTTATTATAGAAGGCAAGCAAATAGATTTTGAGGTTTTTCGATAGAAATAGGAAGGTAATTGTCTCTTTCTATCTTTAACTTGGAGTAGTTTGATATGGAAGCAAACACCATATGTGATGGAGAGACCTCCATGTAAAAATGTAAGGCCAGGGAGGAAAAAGAAGCAAATTATCCCTCTATTTTTTCTTGTTAGAAAGAAATAGGAAAGGAAAATAAGATGATGGCCCTCCTAAATCAAGCACAAAATAATGTGGGTCAAACAATAATTTTTTTTGGGAATAGATGGACATGACCAACTCATACCTAGATCGATTGTTATCTACTGGTTCAATCTGATATAACAACTATTCATTATTACTAATATAATTTAAAAGAAATATGTTTCAATTTTTCCCTAATGCATAAATTATGATCCCACTAGTGTTTTGTTTTAGAATTTGTGTTTCAACATTAGAATCATTATCAAGATATTAGTTCCATTTTTAAAATAGAAGCATAATTCATAAAAAGGTGGATTTCTTACCGCATTTCTATAATATATCAAGTGTTCCCAGTTATATAAGATGTTAAAGTATGCAACAAAACATATTTAGTTACCATTCACTGATTACTTAGCACATGTGCCACGAAACTATTTTCATTTATATATATCACATAAAGAAACCATAATTCATCTCCCCCAATATAATATAGATTATATTACTTATTCCCACGTTATGTTCAGTAAAGTAACATCATACACAATGTGACATATTAATACTTGTACAAGATGGCATGACAAAACTTTTGTTGAATTTCTTTGGAGCAGCCAAGTCCGCTCACTGAATGACCTTGGCCCTCTTAAAGAGCTGCAAGATTATGGATTCCCAACAACATTTGGATGTAAATTTATTCTTTATGGATAGTTGTTAGCAATGGATTTCCTCTTTACCTCTAGTGTCCGCCACTATTTGTATGCTCTTATTATTTTGAGCGTGGATTCGTTGCTCCTCTTTTTAAGAGGAGTATGCTACTCCTTGTTTCGATTACATTTGTTACCACCATTTAAGATGTTGGGCTGAGATTACATTTGTTACCACCATTACTTCATCTTGAACAGGGAGCACCCTGCTCCATAAAAATTAAGGACCAGCAGATGCTGCAACTATTATTCTTGACCAACAATGTAATTTATCATTCCTGACATCCACTCCGCAGGGTTCGATTACTCCCCCTGGCTGGCTATGGATGAAAGTGCCCATCGTTTTCTAGATATCTTTTAATTTTAAAAAGGTTAATTAATCGAGTGAGCACATCTTTTTTTGGTTTGAAAGAAGTTGGATCTCTCGAATGTGGATAAATAGAGTTGTAAATGAGTAGGATAGGGTAGGGTAAAGACTTACCCTGACCTTTACTTGCATCAAAGTTATAGATAACGGATAGGATAATTACCCTTTTCTTTGAAACATTTACCCTACCCTTTACTTGTATTCTTTTACCCGCAGGGTAAATGGGTAAGGTACCATGTGAAATGAGTAAAGCAACACAAAGATAGATATATGATATTATCAACATCAGACTCATATATGATATAACCTATATCAAACACAAGACACCATTAAAACTACTTTTAGATTGGTAATAATTATGCTTTTGGTTATATACAACAAAAATAATAAGATTTCACTAGATATCTTTCTAAAAAAGGCCTAAACTTCTTAATACATCTTATGGACGAATTCATTTTTCTATTTAATATAAGACTATGAAGGGTGTGACATGTTACTCATCATTTATTAAAGTTTTAGAAATTACAATAGTACAAATTAAGACGGTAGTGGAATTGCTTGTTGGGGGTTTTAGTATGCATTAATACGCATATTAGAATCTAAAATTATTGTTTCAAACTTATACTAATGGCTAGATGGGTAAAGCTTCTCTCCTACCCTACTTTCTTTAGATGTGGGTAAAACGGGTAAATGAAAAACTCATAATTGGTTCAAACTATGTTTATCTATACTCTACCCTACATGGTATTACCTATACCCTACCCTATAGGGTGTGGGTGGTGGGTAAATGGGTAACATCGTGCCCATTTACAGTCCTACGGTTAAAGACAACGATTAGTCTGGTATCAACATCAGACATATGAATCACTATTTCAAAGTTAAACTTGCATGTTTTCAATTTAGAGTCTACAAAATACTTCTGTGCAGGGGATTGATTATAATATTATACTAGGTTTAAATATAGCCCGATATGTTCCTGAATAGTTTGTAATACATGTGATACCAATAGTCTGGTGGTGAGTTTGGGCAATTTTTGTTTGTCCATGAAACGTCAAATTCGATTGGATTCATTCGATTTAGATCCAAATTTTGACAGCTGTACCACAACGTCGTATAAGCTGGAATACCAAATGTTAAGACATTAAATGTTGTGTCCATAATAGCGGTATTATATTTACACCCACATTATGAAAAGTAACGTTACCCCGCATACTTTTCTGAAATGAAACCTAACCTAGCTATTTTCTCCCAACGGGTTTCAGATTATTGGGTAGGCAGTGCTTCCTCACTTTTTGACAAGCAAGAATCTAGAAACAATTTATAATGTGTAGAAGGTTTTCAAATATTAATGCAACATTGCTGAAAATACACACTCAAAAGTTACCGAAAAGTGCACATTGCCTGATAGAAGGCGGGCTAATCAATGTCAAACATCTGACATTTGCTTTTCTTTTATTCAATGCTCATGTAAATGGTGGATAATACGGGTAATACTTTAGCCAAAAGCATGAGCGACAGAAGATACTTAGCTAGACTTCCTGGGAGGTCATCTATGCTTGACATCACTTCAATTTAGACACGGATATTGGAGTTTAAACTAACAAGTATCTGAAAAGGAACTGTACGTTGTGGCATGTCTCTTTATCAATAAATTTTAGGTCTCATTTGATATACAACAATGGACTTCATAAGCCACCATTCGTACTCTCTAAGCGTTATTGTGAAGGCTCTTTCTATTGTTACATTAACTTTTTTCCCTTTCAAGTGGAAGCAACCCATATTGACATGTGTGCCCATATTTTTGTCGAAGCGAGGGACTATCTTGAATCAACTATGCCACGCTAGACCAACACAAAAATGACTCCATGCCTAGTTCAACACGAAAGCGACTCCATCATGCCTATATGAGTAGATATCCCTTTTGTCACGACTTCATGAAATGACAGAGCCACAATTTGGGTGTCACATTGATGTGGGCCCCACCCGTAGGTAAGATTTACCTTTTCTACCATGTTGTGCTTGAGTACTGAGTCCTAGGGAGTAGCAACATGCTAGAAGTTGTGACAATATCCAGTCATCCATTGTGGGTTTTATTACTTGCAACTTTAAAGGGAAATCTAGGGATGTCAACCATCTTAGAAAGTGGTTCAATCAAGCATCCTTACTTTTGCATTTGTAGCAATGTGCTCTTGGAGAGGAGGTGCACCTTGTGGACGTGAGAAATATCGTAACCTGAACACATTTGATCCAAATCCTTACCGAACATATCCTTAAGCATTATGGCAAACTGGACTTTCTCACTCCTCCAACTATGTAAATATTCAGTCATGATACTCTATGTCACTCAATTGCTTCAAAATACTCCCTCCTCATCATTTGGATGATTTTTAGTCACATGATGCTCAATTGATAAGTTGTCTTTGATGATTTGTCAAATTGAACTCAATTTCATAAATTGAGTGTATCACTACACTTTAAATATGCCACTTCACTATTGAGTCCCCATAAAATAAAGAGAAAATTGGTAAACTAACAGTGAAAATTTTATCTTAACGGGGGTTACTATTTGTGAGTTACGAATGTTGTAAGAAAAGCCTCAAATCCCCCTTTCCCCTCTTTTTCTGGCTCTTTTTCCACATGAGCAATCATCATGGTTGTTTCCTTTCCAATGGGGGTCTCGAATCAGCAACCCGGGATCAAGCGCGATCCAATGGCCACTAGGGTCATCCTTTGCCCTAGCGATTTAGGTGCATGGCTTGCCGCATGGGCAATCTGACCATGCCACATCTACACCCCCTGTCACACATAATGACCCTACTACCCACTCATTCTTTTCTTCCTCATTCATTAAATCTCTTTTGCACAAAAGATCACAACACGAAAACCCTTCTCTGTCTTCTTCTTCTCCCTCTCTGATTTCCTATGTCATCACACCCACATGACTAGATCCCTTCATCAGCACCCCTCAGTAAAAAGTGGAGCCACTGTCGACCCCATGACACACTCAGAGCACGAACAATAAATTTTGACAGGCTATAGAATGGCAAAGGAGACAACTCCTTGGTTTTTGATCTTAGGGAGGGCTATAGTCTGAGTACCTTTGACCCACTAGCCCTCTCTCCATCAGTTCTCTCTCTTTGTGCCAAGTTATTATGTGCGCTCAATAACTGCCATTGGATCACATCAATCAATACCACACATCTGACAACCTAGAGCCACATATTGGTAAATACTGTCTGTCTATCCCTCTCTAATTTCCAAGAAAAAATGCCCAACATTGCAAAAATGATATAAATCAATCCTTTGGCCAAACTTAATATATGGCTTATGATTTTTGATTAGGACAATGTGCTTTTCCCTATAAAATGATTTCAAGATCTAGTTTACTCCTAGCTCTATTGTTTTCCCCAAAATTATCACTTTTGATCATTTTGAAATACTTGATGCATCTTTATACCAAATTATGTTGAAATATAAACTACATGTCATGTTATGATTATGATCAATAATGTTTGATGCACTATTATCAAAGATTTGACCTTGATCTCATATATGTATGTTAATGTGGGCATATGACACACAAAAAACTTAATGTGAACTAGAAATGCTAGATCATTAACTTTTTTGCTCAATTATGTTAATGTACTTTAAATCATCATGATTGATCTAAATCACTATCGTTTTCTGTTCTTTGAACTGTGAAATTAAACTTGATCACACTATGCTCTATTATTGACTTTATGATATGAAACTACTATAAGACGAGACATCTATGAACTTTTAATAATGATCTTTGAACCTTGTGAAAGTATATGGATAAAAATGTTCAAAACTGCTATGCGACCCCAAAATTAGTAGACTTTGATTCCATGTGACCCTAAATCTCATGATGTTCACTTTTGTGCACTATAATAACAATATTTTATGAAAATTGACTTAAATGGACTTTTTGGTACTTAGTTTTTTGAATCTCGCCAAATCTTATCATTTTCCCTAGTAAGATCATCAAACCCTAATATTAAATCCTTGATTATGATGTGGTGATTCATGCTAAGTTAATGATGATTAGCTACGTTATGATGTAGAGTTGATGATAAACTCACATGATCTTATTGAGGCATTGAATTCTTCCATGAATGAAATGAGACTTAGATTAGGTGAAATATCCATACTTAATTTATATGACAAGGACGACTAATCTTGTTGATGTTAATAAAATCATACCTTGCTTGTAATTTCCGGACCTCTTTGAGGGATTCTTTTTGAAGATGTAGTCAAGTTTTTCTAAATCAAGTTGTTTAATCTAATTCTCTTAATCACAGTACACTTTACCTCCTATTTGCCAAACTAGTGGTATTGGAACTTGTATTAATATTGTCTAAAATTGCTTGGTCATATGTACTTGTTTGAGGTACATGTTCCCTATGATTACTATTTTCATATTTCTTGTAATATGTAGAACAAACTCGAAAATATAATTATGTATGTCCATTATACAACCCTTGTTCACCTACCTGTATTCTCGAGATGAGGACACAAGACTGATTGCACCTACTTGATTTATCAAGAAAGGGTATATCATATTAATAAAAGAGTTAGTTGTTGCGTTGACCTTGAGGTCCCTTATGAATAGGGTTAACTCTTAAAGTTTAGTCTTGTAGTTTCTCACATAGAAACAAGGTTCATACTTAGCTTTGGCTTGTATGTCTCTCATGATCCCCTTCTTTTAAGAAGTTGGTCAAAGGCCTTATGATATTTTGGTATAATGGAAATATAATTCAAACACGCTTGTTGTTTTTATAAAGAAAGTCTTTCATGTTCTTTCTTTATTTCTTGTTATTATATTAAGTTTTAATCTAACAATTGTGTTACTTAAAACCTACAATGAATGTTATATGTTTGCCTACCACACTTAGCATAGTTGTGCTGATGTGTACATATTTTATAATTTTAGGTATCAAGTATGAAATAATGATTACTCTCGCTTCAATATGATACCTGTCGCATATCTCTCTATTAGACTCACAAAAAAACACATATGAAATTCTATATGGTTTAGTAGAAGGGATTGTGATCTTGATGGTTATGTGCTAGTTAGTTTCTTTTATGCATATGCTCTTGTTGTTCATACCTTATGGTTTATAATGTTGTTGTTTTTTATTCATGCATATTTCATATGAATGTGCTCAATTTTGTGAATGGCCACTCTGGTCCTTTTACAATTGACTTTCTAGTCATTTGGATTTGAAATCTGAGTAATAAGTGGTTCTGCAGAGGACATCCTCTACCTTATGTTTGGTAAATCTCATTGTAGTAAAACATGAAACACAACCTAATTCTATCCACCATAAAATCCAAAGTTAGTTTCTTTTTATATACTTTTGATCAAGTGTAGAAGTGAAGAAAATCCTTCATTTTTATGTAATCTTGAGTGGAATATAATGATAAGTACATTTTAAATGATTTATCTCATAACATTTTGTAAAGTCCTTTTTAGCATATGTTTTAGTCATGTAAAAAACTACACAAACTATGTTTTGTTTATTAAGAAAATTTCTTACAAGGCACCAGACTAAACACAATCTAAGAATCCTATAAGTCACTATGTAGAGAATTTAGTGTCAAGAAATTTCGCCAAAATTACTTCTGTAAGGGGAATAACCCTTAATTACTTGTGATGACATATGGAGTAAGGTGGATCAAGAATAATAGTTCCATGAGAAATTGAAGATTTGTTGAAATTTGTGTAGAACATAAGTGGTTAGGGAACATATTTCATTAAGTAGGAATGATCTTGACTGTTTTGGGGAATGTATGATTTCTTCATTGTATAAGGAAAGAAAATAGATATTGAGGTTTTTTGATAGAAGCAGGAATGTGATTATCTCTTTTGATCTTGAACTTGGAGTAGTTTGATGTGGAAGCAAAAACCAAAGGTGATGGAGAGACCTCCATGTAAAAATGTAAGGCAAGGGAGGAAAAAAGAAGGGAATTATCCCTCTATTTTATCTTGTTAGAAAGAAATAGGAAACGAAAAGAAATTGATGGCCCCTCCCAAATCAACCAGAAAACTATGTGCGTCAAATAATAAATCTTGTAAGGAATAGATGGAAATGACCAACTACCTATATCGATTGTTATCTATTGGTTCAATCAGATATAACAATTATTCATTATTACGAATATAATTTAAAAGAAATTTGTTTCACTTTTTCCCTAATGCATAAATTATAATCTCACTAGTGTTTTGTTTTAGAATTTGTGTTTCAACATTAGAATCATTATCAAGTTATTAGGTCCATTTTTAAAATAGAAGCATAATTCATTAAAAATAGGTTTGTTACTGGATTTCTATAATATCTCAACTATTCCCAGTCATATAAGATGTTATAGTATGCAACAAAACATATCTAGTTACCAATCACTAATTACTAAGCACATGTGCCACAAAACTATTTTTGTTTATATATATCACATACAGAAACCATAATTCATCTCCACTAATATACTATGGATTATATTACTTATTCCCACGTTATGTTCAGTAAAATAACATCATACAAAATATGACATATTAATATCATTGTAACCTTACAACATTCCTCTGATAATTGTTGTTATTAGATTATATTAGTCATGTACAAGTGGTTAGTTATTTAGCTTGTGGTCTACTTTGGTTGCTTTCACTATTTAGTGCAAGTTATCATCAACCTGATGCTTAATACATATCCAAGCATATAGTCAAACAATAGATTAAAATAAAGCTCAACAATTGAAAATCAAACATCTCTCAATATCTAGTATGTTACTACACCCCAGTCGTGAATAGGGATTCATCCTCAAAATCACTTCAAATATACAAGGCAACTTAATTTTTGCTCTATATTTCTCATGTTGACCATTTATATGTGATCCATCTATATACATTTTCTTCCAAAATCTAAAAAACTCATAAATGGGTAGGTAGAGATTTTATGCATCATTTAGTGCATAAGTATGTCTTGTAAAGGTTCATGTCTCTATACAAAAGATACGGGTTCATAACGATAATTACATACTAATCATGTGATTTCTATAACATTTCCTAATTCTTCAAACATGGATGAAATAGAAAGAGATTTTTTTTGTATAGAGTCATGCTAAGAATGTTTTTTTTGCTATAAGATTTGGCGAAAGTTAAATTGAGTTCATAGTAAATTTGATAACCAGAGTCTATCAATAGTTTTCTTATCATTCATAGATACTTCTTGATAACATGTTATGCATACATGTACCATGTAAAGGTAGAAAATATCATGTTCAAATTGACAAATATATAACATTCCACTTTAGACATGCTTATGCAAAAATTATGGATTAAGGACTACTTCCTTAACTATACTAACTAATCTGTTGGTTTTTCAATATCATCATCACATTCCTCCAATTATTTAGTGTCGATGGAAAACATATATCGTCTCCTCCTCTCAGAAGGTCTCTATTGAGCTATAGATTACTCACCTTTATTGTTTTCCTACCTGAGATTAGGATCTGTTGTATCTCTTGGTGCATAGTTGCACTTCATGTGTCTAGTCTCACAATATTGTTGTAAAAATACCTTCATATTCTTCAATATGGTTCTTTATATATAGATATAGTGATTTTAAGACTCTAGAGTTCATCAACATAACACTTTTTTTTTCTAGTATATGCTGCATAATCCTAAGAAGTAGAAAGTTTTGGACAAATTCTAACATAAATAGTGATGCTAAATATAGGGTAGTGAAATTCATATTTTTTATTTATGAGGGACACATCTAATATGTACATCTCCTTGAATGCTCTAGAAAAGTCCCTCCATGCAAGATGAGTATATTGTTACAAGTGCAACAATAGATCTCCCATAAGATGTGTGTTATTCCATGGAGTACATGTATACATCTTTTAACTTTAAGATAATTGGGACATTCCACTACCTCAAAGTATTCTTAGTACATTTAAGCCAATCATTACCTTTTTCGACTGTGTTGAACTCATTTTCACCAACAATGTCATCATGTTTGAATTTCAAGAGCTCTATGATGTATGTCTCCTATGAATGTTGCAAGATCTTGCTAAAAACTCTCAGTAACATGGTTTGTTCATTCATGCATCAAAGTTTTTATTGGTTAGATATCATTTGAGGTAGAGTTTGTATTTGGATCCAATACAATCACATGAACATACCACAACTATAGATTTAGGTTTCCTAAACAATTATCATTATGAGACACACACATGTTAACATGGATCCCACACATCGATGGAAGATGTAGGATGTTGGTTTACCAACCCAACAATATGAAAGATCTATAGGGGGGTGAATAGAGCTTTTGATACTTTAAAATTTAATTAAAAACTTAAAGCAAAGAAGGAGGAGGAACAATGAATATACTTTGATTTAGAGTGACCTTTGAATCAAAGTTTGTCAGTCCACTACCCCATTGTTTCCAATCAGGATTTTGAAAGTGATTTATTTTATTTACCTCATAAGGATGTTACAATAAAATACAATCACCTTCCAGTCGAAGTAGCCTTCACCTTAAAGTAACCTCAACCTCCTTGAAGCAGCCTTCCTGAAGTAACCTCAAGAAACCTTGGAACAACCTTCATCACCTTGAACTAGCTCCACTACCTTGAGAAAGCCTTCACTTTGTTGAAGTAGCACCAATAAACCTCCTTTCAAGAATCTCCAACCCTAGGAGTAATCAAGGAGAACAAAGTATAATACAGAAGAAATAGATTGGAAGAAGGAAAATACTTATCCAGTGAAGTACAACACTTTGATTCTATATCAAGTGTTTAGATCTCCTATCCACTTAAGATGGACGTGGCTATATGTGGTGTCTAGGATATTTTATCTATAGGACACAACTTTAGAGCACAAGGAAGAAGATAGCAAGTGGATCTTAGCTTTATAGCTCTCAATAATGAATTCTCTAAGTGTAGCTTGGATGTTTTAGGTGTCCTAAGGCCTCTCCTATTTATAGGAATGGTTTTCAAGTGTCTAGGGACATTTTAGGGAGTCTCTAGAGTGTTCTTGGTGCTTAACTAGCCGTTAGGTAGAAAGTATTTGGGTTGCAACGACTAAAATGCTCGTTAAATGTGAAGTTTCTAGAACTTTTCTCGGTCGAAAATATTATCGAACGGATGGCTCTCAGTCAACAATATTGTCGACCGAATGAATGTCTAGGTTCAGCTAGCTATATTTATGTTTCTCTCTTGTTTAAACCTATTACAACGACTATATCTAGGTCCACAATATTGTCGACCAAGAAGGACTTTTGTAAGGATTTGCAATGTATGTGATGTCCTATTGATGACTCATATGAAATCTATCAACCAAAAAGTTTTCATGCGAGTGTAAGATAGAGTTTTGGGTGGATAGGGAAAATATAATGCTTGATTTACATGATACCTAAGTACTTGTACATTATATCTTTGTACAAGTATTTACATTTGAGTACAATAATGAAAACATAAACAATTGAGCGTATTTGATCTTCAATTTATGTTGATCTTCAGTTATCCACTTAGTATGATCTCCTTATTTCCTTAAACCCTAAAATACTCAAGTAGCACATTAGATCCACAATAATGAAATATTTGTCATCATCAAAACAAAGGGTATGCTAATGTCTAATTTAGCCAACAATATTCCCCTTTTTGGAGATGACAAACATTCTTAAAATATTTGAAATGAAATGAGTTTCATACCTGTGATGTACCTGAGATGAATAGAATCTTTTGATCTCATAAAAAGTGTGATAATATACCTAATGAGATATGAAACATGATATCCATCTCTTAAGGCAATGTAGCACCGATTAATGTCAATCTAAGAGATCATTAAAAGACATGATAAAATTTTACTTTATTTTGCTTTATTTTGTTTCTTCCCCTTTGTCATTTCAAAAAGATAATCATACGTGTAACTCAATAATACTCCCTCTTAATTATTTACTTGAAAAATAATTTCAAATTTAGCCACAATTAAAAAACTGAGATTAATTTCTCAACCATTTGCAAGGGAAGTTAAGCCCTAAAATGATATGAGATTTCTTTAGGCTCATGCTGGGATCAATGAATGTATTTTTATATTAATATATCAACCATTTACAAGGGATGTTAAGACCTGAAATGATATGAGATTCCTTTAGGCTCATAGTGGAATCGATAAATGTATCTCTAAATATCGAATGCACTAACTACTACTCTGAGGACCTGAGAGTACATAGACGACACATAGGACTCTATGTACATCTATACAAGATATATCAGCCAGTGTCTCCACCTGCGAATTCACTGCAGTTCCTCCTGCTGCTGCTGTTGTTGTCCTCCACCTACTGAAGGATTCCTTCCTCCTCATCCGCATCCACCTAAAAATGTGGTTCCCACGGGGGTGAGACAATTGTAAAATTGCCCCAGCGAGAGATATAACTCTCCACCAGAAACATTGTTATTGCAGTTTATTAAGATAAAACTGAACAAAGGAATCATAATTGCTTAACAATAGTTAATTCATTATTTAACAGATTAGAACATTATTCTTATATGAAGCATTGCAACTGTAACTGATGGAGCATCATGTCACGTATCCAATAAGGAATGTAAAGAACATGTATAACATTTATTCACTATAGAGTTATAACTGCAACATATATTCTTTTCAGGCTTAGATCACATAGATAATGCTTGGCATTGTCTTTGTGGAGTCATGGCCTGTAGCCATATTCTTTTAACAAAGTACTGGGATCTTAATCCCTCATTTCTTCCAGTACATTTCCATTTCTTAACAAATTCATCATCATGATTATAGAATATGGGTATTTGAACCCTTAACTCATCATAGAATACTTGTTACCACTTATTAGGTAACTTAATACCTTCAGGTCATCTGACCAAGGACATTATGATTCTTTTTACACAAAGCAATCCAAATAGTTTACAAAGCTCATATCACCTCTTATTACCCCTTAATAGGCAACAAGGCATATTATGGCTTATGAAGCCCATAACCAATTTCAATATTTAAAACATCATATGGCACACATGGCTCATAAATTTTCAGATTACTTCTCACTGAGCAATAAAGCATATGAAGGCTTATAAGGCCTATAAAACATTTTCAATATACAGAGCATCATAGCCCATACCTGGCTATGCTCATCATCTCAACACACCTACATGATTAGTACTCATGATAACAATCATATATCAATACCATGCAATATAAGGGTTTTCTTATTACATTCATAACTCATCAATCTATATTTGAGCTTCACATAGAATTTCTCTGTGTTAAGACTTCACATAGCATCACCCTGTATTAGGGTTTCACATAGCATTACCCTATATTACAGTTTCACATGGCATTACCCTGTATTAGGGTTTCACATGGCATTACCCTGTATTAGGGTTTATTATATCTCATTACCCAATTTAGGGTTAGGATGCACTATTCACATTAGATTAGGGTCCATCATGTCCTTTTACCCAATTAGGGTTTACTGTAACATTACATAACATCACCCTGGATTAGGGTCTTATATAAATAACCATATAGGTTCTCAAGATCATATTATTAATGATCAAGTCCTATTCCATTGCTTCACACAACTAGGAATCAATATGGATAACATTAGTACTTAATCATACTTATTTATTCTCATCATTCATCATCAAATGAATTATCAACACAAAGTATAAGTTTCTCTCTTCATCTTTACCAGAATATAATTGCATCATAGTTTATTGGTGTGGATTAACCTTTTCATAAGGCATGTTAGCCTACACTCATCAAAGTGCATTACTTCTCAAAGTAACAATTGACATGACACACTTCATGTGTCACTCATCCAAATATATTGGATTTAAAACACATCAAGGTATATCCGTTTTGAGGTGTTGAATGTGATATCTATCTTATCTTGATGTATCACTTCCCTCATCACCTTTATCATACTTGAGTTCATCCACTTAGATTGTATTAGGGTATTCCTCATCCTAATACTTTATGCACCAATGCATCACATTTATCATGTAATGTATTGGTCATAAGTCACTTATTTAGAATATACAACCATTGCTAATGATACAGAATCATCCTTGAATTAGGAACTATTGATATAAGGGTATCCATTATCAACCTCTCTAGGTGTTACATTTGTCAATATATTAATCACTA
This sequence comes from Alisma plantago-aquatica, assembly GCA_963693085.1. Classification (NCBI taxonomy): domain Eukaryota; kingdom Viridiplantae; phylum Streptophyta; class Magnoliopsida; order Alismatales; family Alismataceae; genus Alisma; species Alisma plantago-aquatica. The sequence goes on along the minus strand of OY856412.1, from coordinate 1,138,643,356 downwards.
TTCCATTATTAGGAATAGGATTTTCCATATTTATAAATTGAGGTTCACATAGCATCTCCCATAAATATGGATTTCACCTAATATCACTCTTCATTAGAGTTTCACATAACATCCTTCTATATTAGGGTTTCACTTATTATTACCTGAAGTTAGGTTTTCACTTAACATCTCCCTCAATTAGGGTTTCACCTTGCTTTTCCCTAAATTAGGGTTTCACATGACTTTGCCCTAAATTAGGGTGAAGGCTCATTAATCTTTTCAATGAGGGTTTCATGATCTCATTATTATGGATCAAACCCTGATTACATGTTTATTCATAATGAGAGAATTAGGGATTAATTATATAAGCATTTCTCTCTCTCTCTCTCATCCTCTCTAGGATGTTTAAGTACTCCAAGATTGATCTAGGTCAGCCCTTCATTTAAGTACACACAGTTAGGGTTAACCATTATGATCACCTTCAGTCTACATCATTATCAATCAAGTAGCTAACTGACCTTTAATCTTATTAGGTATCCAAATGGTTTAACTAGTTTGGTCCTCAAAAAGGTCTTGGTCACTTAGACCCCAAACAGTCTTGACCACTTAGACCTCAAACGGTCTTGACCAATTAAGTTCAAATGGTTTGAAACCGTTTAGCAAGGTTGGTGCTTGAAACCATTTAGACAACACATTTGAAACTGAATGAACTTGGGTCTCCAAACGGGTTGAGACCGTTTGGTCTCAAACGGTCTTGAGACCGTTTGGTCCAAACCCTCTCAAAACTGAATGGACCAACAAGGTCTTCTATCACTTAGTCAATTTAGAGTTTCAATCCTTGAACCATCTATCTATTGGACCACCAATTTATTATTCAATTGAACCATTAAATCACCCTTCAATTGGACCTTCAATTAGGGTTTTGAGCCCAATTGAACTAGGGTTTATAATCAAGAAACCATCACTTAGGGTTTTGAAATCAAGGAACCTTCAATGATTGTCATTGTGGAAATAATTTGATTACAATCATTGAATAACCACTTAGCTATGTAATGACCTGACCTCAAACGGTCTTGAGTTCATTTGGATGACCTCCAAACAGTCTTGAGATCATTTGCCCAATCCATCATGGAAACTATGAAATTCAATTAGGGTTTGCATCATTGAATCAATCATCAATTGATCTATTGATTGTATTTCAATGTAATATCATTGGATCTTCAACCATCCAATCATACTTCATAAAAAACTTCAAAACGGTCTTGGTTGACCTCCAAACGGTCTTGAGACCATTTGGGTGACCTCCAAATGGTCTTGGGACTGTTTGGACTTAGTCAACCCAAAAAGTTTATTCAATTACTTAGGGTTCCACACTCAACCCGATTAGGGATTACATTTAAGGAATCATTCACAATTGAAACCTTCAAGATCAAACCAATTGGAACCATTGGATCAATATCCAAGTACAACAACATATTTCCTCAAATGGTCAACCATTTCAAATGGTCAACCACTCCAAACGGTTTGGAACCCAAACCTCCAAATGATTTGCAAACCGTTTGGTCACCAAACAGTTTGGTGAAACCGTTTGGACCAAAAGTTGAAACCATTTGCAATAGATATTTGTGGAGGTGTGTGCTTATGATGATGTCATAATAATCAAGCTATAAAAACACTAAGCTTGCTGTGATTTTCATGGTGATTGCATCAATCAACCAAATAAAATTTCAGAAATAAAGAAAGAATCAACAATTGATGAAGATATGGAATCAATAACAAAGTTCAAGGGTTCAAGTTATATAACCCGCCTTCAATTGAGATTCAAAGCTTGGATATTCACGTCAACAATGGTGGAAGAATCTTTTTCAACCCTCCTAAGGCTCGTCCTCAAGCTTTGGAGTGAAAAGATTGGCTAGGATTGAAGATGGAGTGAAATAGAGAAAAAATCATGCATTGTTTTGTGATTTCCACCATGAATTCAAGGTGAAAGAAGGTCAAGAAGCTTACCAACTGGTTGGGGGTCGTACTCCTATTTCTCCCAGCTCCCTTGGTAGTTTTTTCAAGCAAGAAGTGAAAGGGGTTTCGAAATTATCCCTTCACCTCAAAGATAAAGGAGCTTATATATGAATTTTATTGAAAATTCATTTAAGAGAGAGAAAGTAGGAATTATCTCCTGAACTTTCTTGACATATGCCCCCTTATCTTCCTTAGGGATGAGGCTATCCTATTTGACTCATATTCATCTCAATTATCCACGATTTAAAGGAAAACAAACTAAGCACCTTAAATCATATTATAATAATATCCATAAGTGAGTGGATATTTCTTTTTCTTTTCTTAATGTGAGTGGGTTCTCCACTCACGTAGATATTTCCTTTGACTTTGCAAGGAAAAAGGACGTCCAAGCATAACCAAACTCAACGATTATAGTTTTGGTTGAAGAGCAATCCAATTAATGTAATTATTTTTGCATTAAATTGAATTAGGGTTTCAATTATGCTTAAATCTTGATTATTTTAATATCAAGATTCTCTCTCCTTAAAAATGATTCAAATGAGGCGCCCCTCTCAAATTATTTTCTCTAAATGATTCCAAGAGTCATGAGGGACCCTCTTGAAGTGGTATTTTTCATATTGAACCCTAGATTTTGGGTAAATTGCACATTACACCAAAACTAGGTTTTAATGTACAAACATTGCTCAACATGCTCTTTCTTGGTATTTAGGCTATCACAATTCATACCTCTGCATCATCTTCATTCTCATGATGCTTCAAAACATGAGGAACATTGTATCATGTAAAATTTGCAAGTTAACCCCTCAACGTGGGTAATTTGCACTTTAGTCCAAAACTAACAAAATATTGTTTCAACATTATTCAAAAGGGACTGAAATTGAAATATAAGTTCCTCTTGAGCCTTAATTACTTTTAGAGAGATAAGAGAGAGCATATAATCAACTTCATTAAGCAAAACATCGAGGGTTAAGCATAACCCAGGTCAGGGATGTTACACTTGTACCGAGGCAATATATTAGTCTAACTTTAATGGTGTTTAGACCCATATGTAAAGTCATGGGTTTTGGAGCCTAATATTTTCCTAGAAATGAAATCGATCACTAGAATCCCACTACATTTTTTGTTATTTATCAATTAGGAAACTATATTATAATCATGTGTAAATGGAAAAGGAACTTCATAGTAATATGAAACATGAAATATATCATTAAAATAACCAAAAAATACAAAGCAATGACCATTTTAAATGCAAAGTACATAATATAATTAAAGAATTTAGAGGGAATAAATTACCCATCTTAGTCTTGGTCTAGGGTCAAGAATCCAATATATTTATGTGTGAGTCTACTCTCAGTATCACCTTGTATTAGCTAGAAGATATGATCCAAAAAGGGAAAAAATGTATACAAGGAGAAATAAACATCAGATGTGTTACAAATGGGGCTAGAAACAAGACTTGGAAAATATTATGAAGTACAAGATAATTTTTTTCCATACATATATTTTAGGAAAAACATGTTTATAAAAATACCAATTTGAAAAAGTATCCCAAGATATTAGAGAAAGATAGTCTTATATAAGTGTATAAACTAAATTTAAATAATTACACCAACGATATGTAAAAAATGCTCACGAAATAGTTTATTCATAAATTTATGCATACCATTGCAAGATAACTAGGGAAACAACTCTAAATATTAAGTTGGGATGTATCTCAAAGAGAGTAACATGTGAAACTACAAGGTGCAATATTTTATTATAGTGTCAATCAATTTAGTAGACCTAAGTTGGTAGTAGGCGATCCAATTCCTATATTCAAATGGTAGGAAGTCCATTATGCCACTACCAAGTATAGTCATGGTAGACAATCTAGTACCCTCTAACATGAGTGTAGTAGACAATATGCATTAGAGTACCTCTATTTACATGAGTAGGAAACTTTATAATTCTCAACTAATTTGTTCAGTGCCCTAATGTCTCTTTTAAAAAGTAATATGAATGATAGGAAACTCAATGTATCTCTACTAAATTTAGGTCAATGGAAGGTGACTCGACGTCTCTCTATAAAATGTAAGGATAATGGTAGGAAACCCTTGTTTTCTACCAGATGTACCACAAGAATTAGGATATCTGAATGTCTCTCTGCTAGGAGTAGCAACTACTACCTCAATATTAAAATCTCAAATTAGCTCACACATTTTGGCTGAACATAGGGGCCTCAATAAGCCACTATAAATGTTTACATGTAACACTAATAATGCTAGCCATAATTCCACAAGTACTAGGTTATATACCCTATTTTCACTCCCAAATAAATGGACCCAATGGAGATGTACCATTTTCACTAGACCGTAGTAACCAATAAAGATAGGAGAGAGAGAAGTGGAAAGGAAGTTCAAAAAAGAGAAAACAAAGACATAGAAAATTGTTTCACTTATAACTTCTAGACCACAATGAATTGAATTTTTTTTGCTTATAACTTCTAAATCGCAATGAATTCTTTTGATAAAATAAAAACCATTGGATTCTTTATAAAAATACTTTCTAACAAGAGTAATGTTGACATATATTTGAAAAATGATGAAATATAATAAGAATATGAAAAATGCATATTATTTTTTGGTGAACTGAGCTCATTGTATTACTATTTTTGTGTTTTCTTTTTTGTGTTACATACAAGTATAGATATCCAAAAGCAGGAAAAACTATTTACAAAGAGGAAAGAAAGCACCCACCATCAACAAAAACTGCAGCAGCAGAACTATTGTATCAGGGAAGCACCTCAAAGGTCTGGAACTTAGCCTAACTCCAGAAAGGCAGCAAAAAGCCTCCACAAAAAGCATCACCAGAAGATCTGCACCTCAAAAGTCTGGAAGATCTGCAGCAACAAAACACCTGAAGGACCATCCTGTTCAGCCTTCAAGGGATCGAACATCCTTCAAAATTAAATCCCAGATGATAAACCAGTCCCTTTCTCTATTTAAATGGACTCTATGATTCCTTTCATCCCAGAGCCAATACATAATGCACAAATCTATAAGATGATTCCTCTTGTTCATACAAGAAGCCAAATCACTGCAAGAGTTTGGCTTAACAGGAAAGTCCAAACAACTATTAGCTTTGTCCCAAATTAAATAGGAAAATCTGCACTTAAACATACAGTGAGTAGTATCTTCCTCATTCATTTTTCAAAGAGAACAATAGGAAGGGGTGGTAATCCCCATTCTTCTAATATAATTAGTAGTGAGCAGTTTACCATGCCCCACTTTCCAAGCATGGATTGCAAATCTACTAGGAACTTTAAAACTCCAGACCCATTTGAAGAACATATTGGGTTCTCCTTTAGAACGAACGACGTCCCAAATGTCCTTCATCTTGATAGAGGTCAGACCATTAAAGGTGATAATATCAGGTCCAAGGGAAGGCTTATCAAGAGAAGCCAGCAGATCATTCAGATTTTTATGAAGCTTGGTGTTATCTAGAATCCACTTACCATCAACAATTAGACTAGAAACTTTACTGAATGGGTCCAGACCCAAATTAATAATGCTTTTCCTGCCTAAAATATCCACCACAAAACGACCTTTTGGGAGCCAAAGATCTCCCCAAAAAAGAGTATGATTACCATCACCAATTATAAAATTGATATACGATTTCAAAAAATCCCTTTCCTTGATAACTCTATTGATAAGCCAGGAATAATTGCCATTATCGTTTAAAGACCAAAAGGTATTTTTGTTAAAATACTTCTCATGAACCCACTTTATCCAAAGAGAGTCCGCTTTCCTTGCTAGGTTCCAAGCATGAAGAATGAGGAAAGAATAGTTAATATCTCTGAAAGAGCGAATATTTATACCACCTTCATCCTTGGGTTTAGTGATAGAAGACCATTTGATCAAATGCACACTTGAATGATTTTCAGAAATGCCCCAGATAAAATCCCTGATGAGCTTTTCAATCTCATCAATAACGGAACAAGGGAGAGGAAAGCAACTGGACCGATAGAGACTGATGGAAGCCAAGGTCGATTGGGCTAATTCAATCCTTCCTTCCATAGACAATTGTTTTGCTTTCCACCCATCGAGCCTTAATTTGACTTTATCCAAGAGAGGACCACAATGTTTCCTTTTCAATTTCCCAATGAACAGAGGAATACCGATATAATTTTGCCCAATGCAACCTTCATTAATACCCAAGATGTTGAAAAAACGTTCTTTCTTAACTCCATAGCTGAATATGATTGAGCTTTTCTCAATATTGCACTTCGGGCCAGTAATCAAATAAAAATCATCAAGAATATTTTTAAGAGTTTGGGCACTACCTTCATCAACTTCCATGAAGACCATAAGGTCATCAGCAAAGATTAAATGAGAAATAGACAGATTCCCAGAAGCACAAAGTGGCTTAAAATCACCACTATTGACATCCCTATGCATTAAGACAGAAAAAACCTGCATCACCAAGGAAAAAAGCTGAGGGGCAAGAGGATCACCTTGCCTTATACCGTTGCTAGGTTTAAAGGACTTGGTAGTCTCCCCATTAACCAACACCTCATAGGAAGTAGTATCAAAGATTTCCTTTAACCAGATAACCCAACAATGAGGAAAATCCATGAGTTCAAGGATACAGAACAAGGACTCCCAAGATACAGAATCATAAGCCTTGGAGATATCCAACTTAAGACAAATTTTGTGCTTCCCCCCTTTTTTATCAAAATCATGAATGATTTCATTACTTAAAAGCACTGCATCTTGGATACTGCGTCCTTTGATAAAAGCACATTGACTAGGGCTAATAATGGAAGAGGTAACTCCTTGAAGTCTATTGCTAAGAACCTTTGTGATAATCTTGAGAGTAATATTGCAAAGAGCAATCAGCCTCCAGTTTTTTAGATTGAGAGAGTCCTTAGATTTAGGGATCAAGGAGATAAAAGTTTTGTTGGACTCTTTAAGCAGTCTGCCAGTCCTAAAAAAATGGAGAATACCTTCGATAACATCCGATCCAATAACATCCCAACAATTCCTGAAGAACATTCCATTATAACCATCTGGTCCAGGGCATTTGTCAGTATTAAGAGACTTCACAATATCCTCTATCTCATTAGAAGAAACAAATCTGTCAAGATGAAGCCTGTGGACATCATTCAGCTTAGTGAAATTAAGAGTATTAAGAAGATCAATGTTACACATATGACCATTGTTAAAAAGGTTAGAATAGAAATTCTGAATGTGATTCTTAATATCCTCAGTATCAGTTATCAACTGCCCCTCAATATCAAGACACTTAATAAAATTGATATGCCTCCTGACCTTGAGAGAAGTATAAAAAATCTTGTATTCCAATCCCCTTCTTTCAACCATTGAATTCTAGATTTTTGTCTCAAGAGAGATTCTTCATCTTTAAGAGCATCTTGAGCCACCTTCCTGCAGAGCATAATTTTGTCTCTCAAATCAATACTCATAGGGTTAGCATCAAAAGAGATCTAAGCTTCAAGAAGAGCATTTTCAGCAGACCTGGCTTTATCAAAGAGATTTCGTACCTTTTCCTTGTTCCACTAAGATAAACAAGCTCTAAGATTTCTCATTTTAGAGTATACTTTGAAAAGGGGAAAACCCTCCTTACTAGTAGACCAGCCCTCTTTCACAATATCTTGGAAATCAGGTCTTTGCACCCAAAAATTGTTAAATCTAAAGGGAGTGCATTTTTTCCTTCTTTCCCCAATGTTAAGCTTCATCAATTTGTGATCACTGACTGTATTGGTGATAAGAAAACTAGAAAAATTGGAGAATTTTGCCACAAATAGATTGTTATACTAGATTCTATCAATGTGAGAAGTAGTGAATCTATCACCACCTTGGTGATTGTCCCAGGAGAAAGCAGGCCCATTTAAATTCAGTTCAAATAAACCACAGTTGAGGACACAATTATTGAAACCGGCCATTGATTTTTTTTGTAAGAGGTTCTCGGCCAATCTTTTCACTTTCAAACCTTACTGCATTGAAATCACCCAAAATTATCCAAGGGAGAAAATCAGAAGAGTTAAGAGATTTGATATTATCCCAGAGATTACTTCTTTCCCTATCTTCGTTATGGCCATAAACAACCAAGAGATTAAAATCATAGTTATCAACTCTAACCAAGGTCTGAATACACTGATCACTTTCAAAGAGATTATTTACAGAACAGACCTCCTCTCTCCAAAGAACAACAACTTTCCCCAGAACGTGAGAAGAATGATTAGTAATCCACTTAAATTCAGAAAAATATTTACTACATAATTTCTTAAACTTCTTTTCTCTAGTTCTCGTTTCATTAAGGACAACTATATGAGGATCCAATTTATTTAGATTCTCCCGGACAGAGATGACTTTGTTATTCAAACCTCTAACATTCTAGGAGACGATGCATAGATTTGGATCATTCATTAGAGCCCTTTTCATCCAATACTTCACTGGGCAGAGTATCAGTGTCATCAGCCACTTCCTTTTCAAGATTTTTAAATCTATTATTAAACGATCCTGGACTAGCCGAAGCAATTGATGACTGATTCTTGTTTCTTGTTTTTGCTTTCTTTGATTTCCTTAGTTTATAAAAATCATCCGATCCCTGACTGGCCTCCAAAAAATTGGAAGCTTCGTTGATACTGGTCGGAGTAATAAGATCCACAATCCCTACTTATCCAGCTGTAACCAAGTCAGTAGCATCTTCTTCAAATTTATCATTAGTACCATGAAAGATTTCAGTTTTAGAGGTTTCATGTAGATCCAACTCTTCAGAGAACGAACTGTTCTTAACAGGCATTTCTTCAATCGATTGGGCTGCATCTTCAGACACATCACTAGAATCTGCAACTACATTAGTCTTAGTCGGGACTGAACTGGTTTTGGGAACCCGCACTCGTTTAATATGTTTCTGAGGAACAGAGTCCTGGCATTCATGCCCAAAAAGATTGCAAGCAGTGCACGATTTAGGCTTCCACTCATAGATGAATTTGATAGTTTTGGATTCACCTTTATCACTCGCCATTTCCAAGCTCTCAGGAAAGGTAGAAGTTGTAGGAATGAGAACTTGCATTCTGGCGTACTCCAATCTTTTAAAGTCATAGGTAGCTCGATCAACTCTTAGTGGATCACCCAAGAATGAAGCAATTCTGTAAAACATGCCTTTCTCCCAGAGTTCAAGTGGAAGGTCATGGACTTGAACCCATATCGGAACTTCCGCCAACTTAAACTTCGTGAGTTGCTGCCCTGGTCTCCATCTCATCAGAATCAATGGTTTGTCTCTAACAAAGCAAGCCGCTCCATCTAGAATAGATTCCAGATCTCTGGCATCGGTAAATCTTATCAAGAAGAACCCCTTGCCATGGTTTAGCACTTCAATGGAACCTTTCAAGGCCCAGATCTGTCTCAGGTAACGCTCTAGAGTGGGAAGATGAGGTTTAAAGCCTACTACATAACCTGCAAGACAAAGCCTCTATTTCTCAGCGTTCTTCTCAGCTTCGACACTTGGATAAATCAGAGTTTGATCTTTAAGCTCGATGCTGACTTTTTCTAGGGAGGTATCTCCTTGAATCACTTTCTTGAACAGACTGCTCCAGATGTTCAGCTGAGCCTGAGAAGACGATCCTTCATCCTTACCTTCTCCACCCACAGTCGCCTCTCTAGTCGAGCCTTCACCGTTTCCTTCTCCGACGACGGTCGTGTCTCCTATCGCCACAGACGGCATCGCCACAGACTTAATTGTTGGAATATCTAAAAATTAAAAAAATGCAATTATTATCTATATATATGAAAAAAATGAGTATTATTCATAAAACATATATAAAATACTTATTTTTGAATGAACAATATTAAAAAACATGTAAAATCTCATTAAACATATTTTTATTCTAAAATCAGTACTACATTAGGAGATAGTACTCATTTTAGAATAACACAGTAACTCAAAATCCTTTTTTGGTACAAAACTCATTTTTTGTCATTATTTTTTAAATACATATTGTTGTTTATCTTATGGAGGCAATACTTATTTTAAAATAAAAATAAACATTATTTCTAAAAATATAATGCCATAATCATTTGCATATTTATTTTAATATATAAAGGCATAAAAATGAGTAGTATAAAAAAAGAATGACATGCAATACTCATTTTTGAGTTAGTGTGTTATATAGAAAATGAATACTACCCCCAATATGCAAGACTCGTTTTTATATTTTCTATCATTTTTTTTTCAAAAATATGTCAATATTGGTCTGGTTAAATTGCATTTTTATAAGGATTCTAAAGATTTTTAATCTAAAGTTATAAAAAAGGCTTCTCTCTCCTATTTTTCTTTTTTTGGGGCTCTTTTCTCTCTCATGTTTTTCTTTGTCTTTCGTACCACATGGAACCTCATCCCTATTCTCTAGAGATAGTGGACCATGGGTACATATGAGGTGTTGAAAATAGGTACATGTATCATTACTTATTGAACATGTTTCTCATATTGTGTAATTTTATGTAGAATTCAATAATTAAATTAATCAATTGGGTCAATAGGAAAACCATGATTTAAAACCAAGTGAGGAACAAACAAGGTTGAATTATGGTTTCACATCATCTGTAGATCAAAAGGGAGAAGTTAGGTTTTCAAATAGTTAAGGACCAAAAAGGTCAAGTTTAGGTTTTACCTAAAAAAGTATTATATGGGAGAAGACCATGGTTAAAAACCCATTCAAGGATAATAGAGTGAAATACACTAACATATTCATTGCTTATGGGTGATCTATACACAAAGTCATCAAGAAATTAATGTACTAAATGAAGAAATACAAATTCATTAGAGACCTAGTTGACATTGTAACATTCCAAGGATATAGTAGACCTCACTAATATATATCAAAATAATAATCTAAGATTTTGTATTTTCGAAGGGTATTTTTTGGATATTTAATAAATATAGGTTAAAAGGACAAAAAAATGCATAAAATATCCTTAAGTTCACAAGTAAGCATAAATGTTGTAATTAATGATAGATGAATTTAGGAATAATGATGTCACTTAGACTACTTAGATTAGCATTTGGGATCAAAATAGTCAAAGTAGTAAAATGAAGTATATGACAAGTTTAACAAGATACACTAAAAATTCAAATTTAATATATGAAATGAGGGTACCAACACCTCGAATCTGGGGTATGAGTATAAGATCAGAAGTGTATGATTCAACTATAAATAGCCTCAATTTAAAAAGAAGGGAATAATAATGTCTTTTATTCCCTAATTACATAGAGGGGAAGAAAATATACATAAATATTAGACTTGGAGTCTGAACATATCTTCAAAAAATTCTCTCCAAATAGAATTCCAATAAACATAGATTCCAAGTATAAGTATACTAATTCAAATATATTTTGTGTGTCTACAATTGTTGAATTATCAATGGTATGTCACTTATATTAAGTGATTCCTCTCATAATTAAAATATTTCCTAAAATTTTGGTATTATTATGTAGTTGTTTATACATCAAATACTAGGAAACCACATTGCTAAAAAAAATAGAAACAAAGGCCAAAATCCAAAATTGAGTCATCAGTTGGATATATAAAAAAGCCACCTTATTTCATGACCTCATTACCTACTAATTATAGAGAAGGTAATGTAGAAATATGACAACTCTTCTTTTTCTTTATTCTTTCTCCTTCTATATTGCTCAAATGATACTTTGTAATCTATTACCAAAGAGCACAAGGTGTGATGAAGAGTATATCCCATCTTTACAGGACTCATCTTGGGTATGGAATCATCAAAGGTAGTTTGAGGAAGAAGAATGTCTTAGGTAAAGAAGCATGCCTATTTACAAAGTGTAAGGACCCTGTCCCACATTTTGGGATAACCCTATTTGTTTTACTTAAGTATGTTGCTTAGCTCCTTTCTCTAATCATCTGAGATGTAATTAGGGCATGTTGAAGGCTTGAGTTCCTTGTTTGAGCTTGTTTACTTGATGCTTATGTTTCGTGGAAAGATTTTGGTGCAAATTGGTGGATGTGCAAGTTTACCACCTCTAGTGTGCTCCTTCTCTCTCTTAGCATCATCTAGGGGAGTGAGAGGGAGATGGACACCTTAGTTGAGCCTTGGTTGAGTGGTGACATCCTTAGTGATGTTTTACACTCATGTTTGAGGTGTATCTTACACCTAGAAGTGTTGTTTTGGGCTTGAGAGCCTTAGAGAGGCCTTGTATCGGTTGTGGGTATCTTGAAGAGACCTCCTATCAGTTTTTTTCATGTCTCTAGATACACCATATCGGTTTGTGACCCTAGTGTTTCATCCCTATCGGTTTGTGAAGGGAGGAGGAGGTATGTATCAGCCTTGACCTAGGAAGGAGGCTTAGTGGGTAAACCGTAGCTCTTTTCACCTTGTTGCATGGTGTTGCATGTGTCTCTTTCTTTGTGAACATGTGTCATCTAGAGTTCTTTGGTGGTGACACCTTCCCCTTGTTCTCTCTTTTATCTTTCTAGTATATATATCTCTTTCTTTCCATGTAAGAGAAACCTTTTAGTTATCCTTGCATTTCCTCCTTGGTGGCCGATCTTAAGCTTGAAGAGTGCTCTTCCTTGGAGCTTGGTGGACGAGCTTGTGGTGTTCTATTTGCATCTTCTTCCTTGGTAAGCGATGATCATTATCTCTTCTTTCTCTCCTTCTTTCTTCTTCTCGGCCATGGACCTTGGTATCTTATTTCCTCTCTTTTTCTCTCTTAACCTTGGTTCCCTCTTCTCTCTTAGAGGTGTTGTGGAGATTGAGCTAGGAGGATCTTCTTCTACCTTGAGCTTGGGAAGCTTGGTGCTTGGTGATGATCCTTGAGGTGGGTTATATAACTCTGAACCTACTATGTAACTAACACCGTTTACTTGTTATCTTGCTCATGATCTATGTTTCGTTATTACTTGCATGCTAGTAACTTTTCCTTGGTAGCTTTGTGTTTTGTTTTAGAAAAATGAGCTTTCTTAGTTGCTTCTAGCATTGAACCTTCTTTTACCTTGTTTATAACGTTGTCATAAGGTATAGGATGAGTAGGCGGACATATAGGAGGAGGCCGATATGTTTGTGCTGGCCGATAGGCTCAGAGGTCGATGTGCCTTGGGAGGCCGTCACGACCTGTGACGTACCCCTAGGTCGTCATGACTTGGTGTCACAGTCAGAGACACATTGCTTGAAGTGTTGTTGGACCCTAAGAGGATCATATCCTATCTAAGTTGATACCCTAGAGTGTTTCCTGTTACCCCTTGGTGACCAACACCCTATGATGACGTGCTAATAGGAGAGGGTGACTGATACATCCCATTGCCGATATCTGTGTTACATTGAGTCGTCATGGTGTTGGTGTTGCAAGCCCGATAACCCTAGCAGTTGTCATGATTTGGGTGTTGCCCGATATACCAGTGTTGTTGTTAATGCCTGTTTTGCTTTGGAGGTGTTACCCGATACCCCTTGTGGCTGACACCCTTTCTTTGAGGTGTTATGCCCGACACACCCTTGTGATACCTAAGAACGATACATAACTTGGGTAGATAGACCGATGCCCTACCTTAGTGTGGTTTCCTAATACACTTAGGGTTAACCGATACCATAGGTGTAAACCATAATCGGTACCCTATGGTGATGGTTGAGAGACACCATGTTGATGTTAGTGTCTCATAGTGATGATGTGACATCCAATGGAGTAGTTGTACGTATGATGTGAGGGCTATGTTTCTGTATATCATAACATGTTTTATAATGATGATGAGAAACATGCTTCTATGTCTCATAACACATCTCATAATGATGAGGAAATTGATAACCTAAGGGTGGTTGTTGATCCAATATTGCAAACCCTAATCAGGTAAAGTGAAACCCTAATTGTCATTACGTAAAATGTATGGCATGAGTCCTATGAGATAATGATGTTGATGATACTTTGCCTTCTTGTTATCAGTTTCTAACCATGCAGGTGATACCAATTGATGTACATAGCCATGTATGAGCCATGATGGTTATGACCTATTGGACATTGGTCCTTGTGATGGACATTGGTCCTTGAGATGGACATATGTTGAATAATAAGCATAGACAAACATGATGTGATGAGATCACACTTAATGTGATTCAATTTTCTCTAGTGATGAGTTATGTCCTGTTTATGTAGATCCTATTTAGAGGTTATATATTGTAACTTGATTGATGCTTAAAAGATGTTTAACTTGATCTAATTAATCAACTGAAATCTAATAGTGTAGTTTTCCCTGTGCCATAGATCCATTCAGTGTTAGCACTTACTGGATGGTGAAATGAGTTTAACTTGGAGTGCATATTGTCGAATATGCAGGGTTCAAGTTGAGGTATCTCCTTGTGTCCTAAATGTATATGAATGGTATTGGTTGTGGTCATACCCTAAATATGAGTACAACTGCGGTTGTAGCTCAATTTGAGATATAGGAATGGCTGCAGTCATATCCTAATAAAGAATGCGGCTGTGATCGTAACTCACTAGCGTTGTGACCTGTACCAAGGCAGTCTATATGTGTACAACTAGAGTATATGTCACTGATAATAGTCTGACTAATGATATCACTGCCAATGTTCTCACACTGACCAAGGGGATGAGGTCGTGGATTCTGGCTCTTCCAGTAGACCTTGTATGGCACCAATTTTGACTTATCAAGTGGTCGGTTGGATTTGGGTGGTACGACTCAAATCCTTGGGGCATAGTAAAATACATAATCAACTGTGTAGTATAATTGTAAAGGATCAAATAAAAAAACATTGGTTGAGGCCTTGCTTGATTTTTGGACAATGTTGTTGATAGAAAATATACATGTTCTTCATATTCCTTTTAAATTATTAAGATGTTTCATAATTCAACAGTAATTACCGTTCCTATTAATAATCATTGCCTGCTTCACATAATTATATTTATACTACTGCTTAGTCATCTTATCTGTGATGATAACAGAGTTGGTGGTGAGTTATATCTCTCGCTGAGATTTGGAATCTCACCCCGTGGGTTTCCCACATCCTTTTTAGGTGGACAGACACGAAGAAGTAGAGATAGTGTAGAGGAGGTTGAGTAAAAGCCAGAGGAGTAGTAGCTGATAAGGTTGGAGGTGTTGTTGGATGTATTTTGTTGATAGAGTCCTAGAGTCGTCCCTGTACACTTGGATCTTTGGGAATATTTTGTAGATGTTTTGTGAACGTGCTATCTTTGTGTGCCCTTTGTAGATCATATATGATGGAGTCATATATATATATATATATATATATATATATATATATATATATATATATATATATATATATATATATATATATATAGGGGATATATTGGCTGCCCGCACGGATATATTGATTTGGCTACCCGTGCTTCCGTGTTTTTGATTTTTCTGCTTATTTATGAATTCTGCCACCGTCTTCTCCTGGCCCTCTTTGCGCCGCGCCGACTGTTCCCGCTTGGTCACAAGCTCGTCTTCCTCCCGTGTTACTTCTGCCGGTTTTAGGTGCTCCTCCTCCGCTGCTCCCTTCTCTCCTCCACCGCACAGCTAGGTGTTCCCTCATTCTCTCTACTACACTCGAGGCGAGTTGGTGGCATATCCACAGCTGTAGACCTAGTGACGGCATATCCACAACTGAGATCGGAGGTTTTCTCCTCCTCCGCTGCTCCCTTCTCTCCTCCACCACGCAGCCGGGTGTTCCCTCATTCTCTCTACCACACTCAAGGCGAGTTGGTGGCATATCCATAGCCATAGACCTGGTGACGGCATATCCACAACTGAGATCAGAGGTTTGCTTTACATAATCTTCAATCCAAGAGAGAAGAGTAGCGGAGACTCTAGGAGAATAAGGTAATCCTCTTATTCGTTGATGATCTGGCGTCAAACATTGCTTCCAACCTTAGTAATCTCCCAACTACCCTCTGTAAAGAGGTCCATTTGATCTGTACCATCGTCGCCTGGGCTCTGTTTGCCCCAAATCATCGTTCAACCTATTGTGTGTCCGATGAGGTCAGTAGTCACTAGTTGTCCACATGACCAAGCCCCATTGCATGACTTCTAGGGCTTTTAACCTGGTGCTTAGCCAGCTTGTGCAACCTTATTTCTCTCTCGGAACTTGATGTCCAATGTAGTTCCTCTGCTTGTATATCTTAATGATACAATGCACATACTTCAGAACTTCACATTACCTACTTAAGAATTCTCTACCACAATACGCTGATTTCTATTGCTGTCTATGTGTCCTATTATAATGCACTGCTTTCATTTACAAAATATGTGTCTGCATTACAGTTTTCTGCCTTGGTTTTATTGAATGTGTATTCTCTTTGCAATGAACTACTTTCATTTACATAATGTGTGTATCCATTACAGTTTTCTGCCTTGGTTTTACTCAAGGATTATCTGCATTACAATTTGCTGCCTTGGTTTTACTCAAGGCTTGTCTGCATTACAGTTTTTTGCCTTGGTTTTATTGTATGTGTGTTCTCATTGCAGTACATTTTTTCTGTTTACTCTTTGTGTGGTACTACCACATTACACTATTTTGATTACTATTTGTGTGTCCTATTACAATGAACTACTTTCATTTACATAATGTGTGTATCCATTACAATTTTCTGCCTTGGTTTTACTGAAAGTGTGTCACCCTCACATTTTATGCAGGTTTTTGTTTATGAGGTTGTTACTGTTATGGATCCCAGCCTTAATACTGATGCTAGCAATGCTATAACTGACTATGGTGATAATCTGCATTCTTCTTCATCTGTTGACTGTGAGATCCTTTCTGTAGCTGATATCCCTAGGATTGGACTTAGTTTTGGAAGTTTAGATGATGGTATAGCTTTTTATTGTAGATATGCTGGTTTGATTGGTTTTAATGTAAGGAGAGATGATAATCGTTATCAAGGTCGTACTAAGGTTTTGCTGGAAAAAGATTTGGTTTGTGATAAACAAGGAGAAAATAGGCGTTCTAAGAGATCTAGTGGTCTATTGAGTCCTATTTGCAATGATGTTGGTGATCTACATGAGAAGCTTTCCAAGAAACATAAACGTTCTGTGAAAAGGTGTGGGTGCAAAGCCATAATCCGATTGACATTGGACACGTCCTCCTCCATATGGGTTGTTAGTGCATTTGTTGAGGATCACAATCATGATCTTGTTGATACCGCTCACTTACGCTATTTGAAGTGTAATTCATCACTTGACCAGAGTCAAAAAGACATGATTTCTTCTATGAGTCAAGCCAATATACCTGTGTCAAGCAGCTTGCATTAATAGCATCTGAGTCTGGTGGTTATGACAGGTTGACATTTACAAGTAGACAAGCTCATGGACACCTCAATAGGAAGAGAAAAGAGTCTGCTGATCATGATGTGGATATGGTTTTGGATCGTTTTGAAAACTTCAAAGTCTTGGATTCTAAATTCTTTTATGAGTATCAAAAGA
This sequence comes from Alisma plantago-aquatica, assembly GCA_963693085.1. NCBI lineage: Eukaryota > Viridiplantae > Streptophyta > Magnoliopsida > Alismatales > Alismataceae > Alisma > Alisma plantago-aquatica. The sequence goes on along the minus strand of OY856412.1, from coordinate 1,138,625,907 downwards.
TTCTAATGGTTGTTTGACGTACTTGTTTTGGTCTGATCCGATCTCTATTGATGACTCTCCATTGTTTGGTGATGCAATCATATTTGATACCACTTATCCAATAAGTATTCCATGGTTTTTGGCATGTTTGGTGGTGTGGATCACCATCGCAAGACAGTGTTATTTGCCTCAGCCTTGTTGGCGGATGAGAAGTATGATTCTTTTATATGGGTTTTCAAATAATATTTACTGTGTTTTGGCAAAGAGCCTGTCTCCATCATAACTGATCAAGACCCAGCAATGACTTCTGCAATTATTACTATTTTTCCAACTTGCAAGCATCGTTTCTGTAGCTGGCACATTCTACAGAAAATCCCATCTAAACTTGGTGGAGTTCCTAACAAGGATGAAATCATTAGTACGTTGAATGATTGTGTCTGGAATGTAGATGATATAGACAATTTTGGAGAGAAATGGAGTTCTGTAGTTGAAGAGAATGGCTTATTGTCCATTAGTTGGTTTTGTGATGTGTATGCTATGCGGTGTCAGTGGGTGCCATGTTTTATGCAGGATTCCTTCTTTGCTGGCATGAGGACAACGCAAATAAGTGAGAGTCTTAATGCATTCATTAGAAACCATGTCAACAGTAGGAAAACTCTCTTTGAACTTGTTTGTAGCTTGGAGATTGCTTATTCTCATGTGCGGGAGATAGAAAACTTCAAGGATTTCGATGACGAGTACATCAATCTGCCTTTGGCTTCATTGTGGCCTTTGGAGGAGCAAATGAGAGGTATATACACAATGTCTATTTTCAAGATCTTTCAAACCGAAGTTCATCAAAGTATGGTGTATAATGTGAAAGAAACTTCTGATGAAGGTGTGTTTGAGGTCTATCGTGTTGGTGGTTCTAGTTGTCCTCATGTTTTGAAAAAGGATTCATCTACGGATATGTTATCTTGTAATTGTTTCATGTTAGAATTCAAAGGAATTCCATGTAGGCACATTCTTGCTTATCTAAAGAGTCATGATTTTTGCACTCATCCTGAGCCATATATATTAATGAGGTGGAGCAAAGGATATAGAGATCACCCTTTGGTTTTTGGCAAATCATCTGTGCATTCATCCACAAGGAGGACACTTCAACTTATTTCTGCTTGTAATTCAGTTGTCAACATGGCTTGTAGGAACAATGCCACAGACTTTTGTCATGAAAAGCTTATTTCTTTGCAAAAGGAGCTGTCGGAATTGGACAGTGCTGATATTGGTGTAACTGGTTCTAATACAATTGCTTCTTCTGCTGTCAATGTCCATATTCCTAGTATTTGCAAAACAAAAGGCAGACCTAGAGCGACCGATGTGCGGTATAAATCTGGAGTTGAAATTTCCCAGTCTAAATCAAGGCAATGTAAGAATTGCTTACAATACGACGTCAATCATGATAGCAGAAACTGTCCTTTAAAGAAATAGGTGTGTATGTTACCTATTTTGCAAATAAATATTGTAAATCTATAACATTGTCATTCTGTTTTGGAAGTTGACTATATAAGTAGGAACTGAGTAGGGTTTTTGTTTGTATATGTGCAGGAACTGAGTAGGGTTTCTATTTGTATATGTGCATAAACTGAGTAGGGTTTCTATTTTGGAAGTTAACAAGGTCTTCATACTGAAGAAGTTGCTGCTATGGTGGATTTGAAATTATTCTGTTGCTTTTGGACTTGATGTTGCTGCTGCATTTGTACTGGTGCTTCTGGATTTGTAATGGAACTGCTGGATTTGTAATGAAACTGCTGGATTTGTAATGGTCCTTGCTGCATTTGTACTGGTGCTTCTGGATTTGTAATGGAACTGCTGAATTTGTAATGGAACTGCTGGATTTGTAATGGAACAGCTGGATTTGTAATGGTCCTTTCTGCATTTGTACTGGTGCTTCTGGATTTGTATCAAGTCAATGTATTGGATCGGAAACTCTCTATCATAACCCATTGTGTCTCTTCCCTAGGTTTGGATCATAAAAATATCAAAAAATAACATCTAATTGGGAATGAAATCAGATTGTTTGCTTGATATAATATTATAGATCTTTGTGCTTTCTCAATAATCCTCTACCAAAGCTTCCAAATGTGATCGTAAACCTCATTTGTTTATGTGGATGATGATTATGGTATTGTTTTGTCACTCATTAGAATTTTCTTAGTCTTCATAAACTTATTTAATAAATTCCTAAACCACATAGCTCCTTCATTCCCTATACTCACTAGAAGAGTATTAGACGATTTTTTGTCATCCAAACTATTTTAGAGTGCCTCATAGCTTAGTTAATAGATTGAATACTCTAAGAAGGAATTCTTTCAACGTCCTAGACTTGTGAGCATATTTCTAATCAATTGTGGGCCAGACATAGACATCAGTATGGTGAAATAAGAATAAAAAAAAAAATCTCAATTAAAAAATAACACATTTCCATAATCAAATTTCTACATGCGTGTGTCTTTTTCAATGCATAGTGTGGTACTCTTATATTGTCCTTGATATATATCCTAGAACATTTTAATTCACCTTGTTATGTTTCAACCTTAACTATGATGATATTGAAGTCTCTCTCTCTTTCTCTCTCTCTCTCTCTCTCTCTATATATATATATATATATATATATATATATATATATATATAGAGAGAGAGAGAGAGAGAGAGCTAGGCTAGAATACACTTGAGTGTATCCATAGTAGAAACACTCCAATAGTTTTTCATGATGTAATATTTATTTTAAATCTAATATGTTGATCTTATTAAACATCTTGTGAATAGCACATATACGAAATTTGAGCCCATTTGGACATTTACAGGTCATGTTATAAGACCAAAAAATAATGCATTTCAAATTAGTTTTGTGTGTCAATTTTTTTCCCTTGGATGAGTGAATTACAGTCATTCAAATGGTTTAAAATTTGTATGTAGCCTAATTATAGTATGCCAATGAAGATCAATGGTTTACATTTTAAAAAAATAGACTTGATATGCAAACACTACTTCAGTGGATCATTCCATCTGTACACTTAAATGTATTCTAGCATGACTATATATATGTATATATATGTGTGTGTGTATATATATATATTAATTCATATTCCAAAAATGTGATCTCTAGTAGGTGGAGTAATTATTTTCAATGAACTTGTTACTTTCAATTGAAGTATTGAATAAGAATGATCATGCTTAAAGTTTTGATGCAGTTTTGGCCTTATGTTAACATATGGTATGTCTAGCTACTAGTGATAAAGCAAAGGAAAAATATGAGAAAATGGCCCTTAATGTTATAACGTAATAGGATTCAGCCGTATTCATAGTACATAAGCCTTATGAAATTCTTACTAGGAAAATAAATCAAAGTGAAGTATGTGTGTCCCATATAATGAATTAAAAGTACGATGGATCTGTTATAAAAAATGGATCTTTTATACAAAATGGATCTTTGTTATTTAGTTCTAGTGTTGGTTTAGTGAATTTTATACAACAAAACATATTGATTAGTGGTATCATATTTTGTAATTGATTACTAAAACTCTACCAATATCTAATTCATTTAAATCAACTAATTTCAATGCTACCTTTGTTAGACTATTCTTAAAAAGCTACATGCACAGATGTTCTTCTGGTCTAAATTAATCATATTAAATATTTATAAAAAAAGATATCTAAACATTAAAATAATGTTTCTTGTGAGTTTGGGATTTAGATTTAATGCTCCATTTTGGTCTATGCTTATTTAAGGTAGAAATGAGTGTTGTGTCCCAACCTCAACCATTGGGATATCATTACATGACCTTATTGAGTAGACATGGACTTGAGATTGAATAGTAGTACGAATCTAAAATGTATTTTCTACTCTTCCCTTAGGCATGATGTTATAATATGTATCAATCAAATCCTTTGGCCATTGAAGATTAGCTGGAGTAGGCAGTTGAGGCATCCCACTTCTCATCTAGTCAAGCAGTTATCTTAAGATTATGATCATTTGAGGTATTTTTTTATTCATTCATATGTATTCTTTCATGTATGAATATCATTTTTCCTTCCTCCTTATACTTTTCAATACACCTACTTCCATTTTATCCTTCCTCATTCTCCCAAATTCATAATTTTGTAAATTGCAGTGAGAACTTATAGTCCCTAGTCCTGTTATGTGGTGCATCATGCCCCGCTTAAATGTCTGGGTCAATTGGGATAATCCTACCCATGGAAGTAGAGAAATACCATGAAACTTGACCCCTATGGTTGTTGGTGTAATGTCCCCATAGAGGATTAAAGAAGTTGGAGTTTCCTAACATTTGTGGATTAGTATAGAAATTTGAGAGTTGTTCTTAAGCATGATTGTAAGATCAACATATTGAATCATGTCTTTCCCAAAGAGCCTACTCCCATTGTGCCAAAGGCTTAAAGGAATGTGTACATGATGTTCAGATAACTCCAATGATGTGGCATAATGCATGCTAGCATCAATGGTTTCTGTCGTGCAAAATCAACATGAGAACTTGAATGTATTTGAAATGATTGAGCATCTCAATAATTATTTTCAAGGACAATCTAGATAGGATATGTGTGACATACAAAAGGTGTTACTTTAGTGCAAGTACCATAGGGAGATCATGCTCGGAGTCACATGTGCAAGATTATTGGGTATGCAGAGGACCTAGATAGAGTGGGATGCCCCATAGTCCATGAGTTTGTCATAGATTTTATTCTACAATCATTCCTTGATTATTATACCTAATTCATAATGACGTACAACCTAACTAAAATGGTTAAGTAGTTTCCGCAACAACTGAACATGTTGCAAACTATTTATTTGAACATGAAGAGGTCAAGACTAAAACTTTGTTGATGGTGAATGGGGTGAAAAGGAAGACCAGGGGAAATAAGAAGGCTAAGAAATGTACTAAGCCTAATCATATTCTTTGTTTTAGGAGAGAAGGGAGGTTTGAACAAGGATGGAAACTATCACTATTTTCATAAACATAGACACTAGAAAATAAATTCTCTACACTACTAGGAAAAACTTAAAAAGTCAAATGTGAATAGAGATATCCACTTTAGGTATATACATCATTGAGATTAACTTATCTACTTATTTCATCATGAGAACTAAATATCATATGTAGATGTCACATATGTCGTAGTGTGTAGGATCTAAAAATTAGACCCTAAAAGAAGGGAGTTGTGTGATTATGAATCACTAAGGAGGCAAAAGATGTAGCTTCAACTATAGGAATATATATTTTATCTCACCCCTCTAGGGTTCTAGTAGAATTACATAAGTGTTATTACGTACCTCTGATAAGTAGATATATTTATTCAACTTATTTGGATGAGGATGGTTTTCATTCCTTATAAACTATAAAGTTTTCAATATACTTTTTGAAGATATTTTCCCAATAACTTATGGTATTTATCGTTGGATCTAAAGATGTATGTTTATAAAGTATATACCAAATGGATTAAAATACATGAGTGAAATAGGATGTACCTTTGGCATTTTTACATGGATCATATAAATGAGAACAGATTTATAAACTACATAAGGATGGATATGTAGACTCACTTTATATAATCTCAAATCTCTCAGTACATGTCAATCATTTTTGTTGTGCATGATGCAAAATGCATTATTTATTATATATAGTGAGAGGGAAACTTGTGTATGTGGTTCATTTAGACCTTCTAGAAGTTTATAGTGATTAGTAATTAATAGTGTGAGATAGCTTCTACAATACATTCATCTTAATGTATGTGTTTGATTCAGTTTGATATTTAGAGAAGGGCTTAATACTTCTTGATTCAGTTTGATAATTGGAGAAGGGTTTAATACTTCATCACATATACTAAAGATTTCAGTAGATATGGATATGTGTATCTTTTGAGATACTAATTAGAATCCCTTGTATTTATCAAGGTAGTCAAAAGTGTAGTAGAGAACCAACAATGAAAAAATTAAGATACTTTGATTAGATTAAGGGGTGAATTTTTGTAGCTAAGAGTTTGAAGACCTTCTTAAGGAGTATGGTATGTATCATAGTTGAGTCCACCAGGATGCAACATATAGTGATTTTGACACAAGGAATTCACTTTGGACATGGTATGACCCTTGAAGAGAATAGAAATACTTCCTTATTCCTTATAGGGGATTGCAATGTTAACTACCATGTTTACAGTTATTTTTGTTCCTTCTAAATAAGTTCCAAAGACAGCATGTGAGATATTGACCAGTAGAATACCAATATACCTTTTATAATGGTTTGGGGTGGTTAATCTCATGTGGAGCATCCACTTCCTGATAAATTGGAACCCAAACTCTATGAGTGTTAATTTGTGGGGTATCCAATAGAAACCAAAGGATACTATTACCTCATTTTTATCCCAATTTAAAGTGTTTGTTTTTAGAAACTATACTTTCCTAGAGAAAGTGGTACTCTCCTAGAGAAATTATTATCTCTGTAAAACTAAAAGGAGGAAAATATAACCCAAAGAGACTCAAGATATAGAAGATGACAATGAACATGAAGAAGATCTGAAAGAGGCACTGGAAGATATTGTGGTATGGATGACTCCTCAAGAAACACAAGAACCACATAAATCTAGCATGACTCGACATGAGTTTGAGATATTTTTATTTCTCATGAATAAATATGGTGACGAGTTGGCCATGGATTATTATGATCCAACCACCTACAAGAAGGTCATACTAGGACCAAAATATAATAAATGTCTTAAGGCCATGGTATCTAAAGTGGATTTCATGTATACCGAGATAGGGTGCACATAGGTCTTCAAGAGGAAGGCTAGCATGGATGGATGTTTCTAGATCTACAAATGTGATTGGTTGTAAAAGGTTTTAAACATGTTCATGGTGTTGACTATGATGGAACTTTGTTTGCCACATTTTATGCAGGTCCATTAGGACATTTCCTGCCATTGAATCTTATCATGACTTTAAATCTTGAGCATTAATTTCTAAACTGCATTCCTTAGAAGAATTATTCTTGAGGATGTGTACATGACACAGCCTAAGACTTATAAGTGATCTTTAGGTCAATCTAGAAAGGTCTATAAATTGCAAAGGTTAATTTATAGATTGAATAAAGCATCCCAGATAAGGAATTTTGATGTTGATGAATTGGACATAGCAATTGGCTTAATTTATTGTGAACACTATAGAAGGTTATTGTGAGAATTATAGTATTCTTTATATTGTATGTGTATGATATACTACTAAAATTACGTTACAAAATTTGTGTTCTATATCAAGTAGTCTATTTTGTATGTTTATTGTGCAAGGATAAGAATGGGTGGGTAGTTATGATAAATGATAGCGTTTTTGCAAACCCATGTCAGTTTCTCAGAAAAGGAAACACAATTGAAAACAAATGTTCATGAGAATTGGTTGATCATGATATCTTTAATGCAACAATTCTAAATAAGGGTTTCATTACATGTACCTCATCGTGGAAAAGTTCAAAATATATGACTTGAATACATAGAGTAGATATATATCATTTAGTCAATTGTCAATTTGGTTCTCACTATATGTGGCTTGATGTGCAATCCAAATGCTATGATCTCACATAGGGGAGCAGTCAAAATCTAGATTCTTGTTGTAGCAAATTCTCTTAATCAGATGTCTATGGTGAAGGTAGAAAACTTTGTTTTACGGGCCCCTCCTGGTGGCAGAATAACCTATTTTGCTACTATGGTTGTGGGTTCCATCGATGAACATGTGGAAATTGTCATTATCGATCTTGATCATTGTCCTAGTCCCCACATGTAGAGCCTCATTCAGTGGATGATACCATCTTTGGTAGACATTTCTCCATGGTGGTGATCTTTTCTACTTTTCCAATGGGTTTTCTCATCCCAAGAGGGTTCATTACATGAACTTGTCTCTATGGTATCTAGGTGAGTGTCAACAGATGGTTGGGGGTTGCTAGTCTCCTCTTCCTCTCTATCTCTCTCTAGTTACTCCTAGGGTTTCTTATACTTATAGGAAACAATCAGAAAATGAGATTGTGTACTTTGAAGGTAACCTCTCATATTATATATATATAGATGAGTATATAATAAGGGTTTTCAAAGACCATTGTGAACAAGAAGGGAATTACTCACGGACTATAAAAATATGTATACCACTGGGAGTTTGAACCTATAACGTTCTATAGATCCTAGTATGGCATGGATTTCACTATTAGATGAGGATTGGTCCCTATTAACTTCAATAAACTACTTCCTTAGTTTAGACCCAAGTTTAATTATAGACTTAAAAATTACTCTTAGTTATAAAGTGAAGTTCTATTAATCCTTTCTTCAATATATCTTATATATTTGTGACCTTGTAGGATTCAAACTTTCCTATAAACACTAAGAAATGTCTATCTATATGTCATTTCTACCTAAGTAATAGGATTAGTCAAACAAGATTGATCCTTAAAAATGTAATGTTACCATTTTGTATTATACCTTCATCAAAGTTTACAATTTGAACTATAGGCATGGATATATCATACTCATCATGGTCAATCCAATTTTCTTTAGTCCAATAGAATAGTGAGATACATATGAGCCTAGCATTACATACCGACTCACATGATCATGGTCATGCAATTATCATCGTCTCACTTATCAAGAATCCTAGGATATATCTCCCATTATATGGGACGGGAAATTTCTTATACTCCTATCACTATGTGTAGCATGACTTCCATCACACCCAATCATCGTCCACTCTACCTCTTGGTAGCCATTTTCAAGATCACATTTAGTAGTGTAAAAGTATGAGGACCATCATGTCACCTTGTAGTGGATTTATTTCAAAGGACCTCAACACCCTTGTCATATTAAGAGTTGATTATGTCTAGAATATAACAATGCTAGAATCACTCTAGGTGGGTCTCTCTATTACACTTATCATTATTAAACACATATGTCTCTGACTAGGCACTCAACACCAATGACCCATGAGACATGGTCATCAGTCACCACACACTAGTCTCTATGCTATGTTGTTGTGCACTCCATAATAGTACTTGAATAAGGACCATTTCAAAATTTTGATTTTACTATCTATTAGGATTTCACATTAAAGTCATTATGAACATCATTCTAATAGTAAAAAATGTACATCAGTGAAATAGAATCACCGTTAGTAATCAAAACAAGAGTACAACATATTTCTATAACTGTTATTTAATTATTGTCTTCTAGGGCATATAGACCAACAATATCACATTTTCACTATATAAAACCACTCACATATCTAATAGCAAGTGAGATAACAAAATCGTCATTCTTTTGTTGTAAGAATGCCTTTCTCAAGGAAAGAGCAATATTGATATCTACCATTACCCTACATAAATTCCATATCCTAACCAAATGATTTTTCATAGGAGATGAAAGTGTTGAAGAATATTTTTGGAACACAGATGTGATCTAGATTACTTGTCTTGTGTAATTTCCCCATTGTTTTCATATTATAGGTCTAACATGTTAGAAATGCAAGAAAAACCTTCAAGATCATCAATGAACTTACTAATTCATTCAACTTCTTTTGTGAAATCTGATGTGATAATATATTTAGCATGTATTGTATAATTAACAATGGTCTCTTGCTCATAACTCTTTTATTTGTAAACACCAAAATTGATGCAAAACATAAATCCATATTGTAAGCTATAATCACCTTTTTGGTAATTATAAAAATCATCTTTTTTGGTTTGGAATTTAACATCATTATAACCCCTTAAAACCATCTATATTCATCCATATATATGAATAATGCTACCATGGTTATTCTCAAGTACTTGATGATATAGTTGATTGATGTGTAGTGAGATACACTTGGATGTTCTTAATATCAATCTATCATTCTCAAGGCATATGAGGCCTATTAATATCTACATAACATTGTGTACATGATAGATCCAATTTATCATATGGGCATTACTCTTGTCATACTTTTCTATAGAGACAACTAGTCTTAGAAATACTTACATCTAAAAACATGTAGGTTACCTTTCATAGACCCTTACATATGAACTAATTTAGGAGTTTTTCCATGTTTGTACTTTGAACTAAAAAATAACCATCTAGATATATGTGATCTTGATACTGAAAATACATGTGGACTCTCCTAGGTGAATTGCACAATTATGACATCTAATGATGTCCAACAGGAACATTTTTTATAATTTCATCCCATAATTGTCAATCATAATTTTCAATCATAGTGACTTTCAGTTGTACCAATAATTGATTAGAAACCAAATGTAATAAAAATTCTCATGGTCTTTTGAAATTGTTGAGCATTTCTTTGAATCGTCTCCATGTATCTTGATCTCCCTTGAGATGTTACTCAATGACCTAAACTTTTCATATTTATTTTCTTCGCTTGGGGGTGACTTTTAGTGCCTTAAGGCCTAATTTTGGTGAGTACTATTACACCCATTTTTCATCACCGAACATGTTTTGGTTTTGAATTTATTTTGGCATATCTTGACTTTATTCATTAGTCATTTTAACTTATGGTTGTCATGAATTCAACTCACGACTATTTTACTTGAGTGTATTTAGGTGTATTTTTGCGGGTTTGCAATGTAAAATTGTACAACAAACTTGCACATTTTCATCAAATACACCCTATCAGATAGGTCATCATGTGGAAACTAGATCACCTATATCAAAAATTGCATGTCAATAGAAGGAGAAAGAAAGATTTTAGGTGGCCTTACATTAACCTTAATGAGAAACTTATGGATTACAAACCACTATAGTATACAGAATATATTACACTTCTTAATGAGGCAAACGTCGTCTTTAAGAATTCACTTAGGTTAATATCATATTTAAATAACATGGTATATACATTGTTTTAATTATCGTAAAAAAAAAATCTGATAGTGGGTGATAAAAAGTCACACCATAGAAGTTGATGTATAACAACACTAGCTTTGATGTAGTGTACTTTAAATAAGAAGAGGGTGACAATTGGTTTAGTATGGTTCTTTGTTTTTCAAATCCAATTTCCCTATATTTGTGTGTTCCACATACTCTTAGCTTTTATATTCAATCGTTATATGATCCTTTGTGAGACTCTCCATGCCACACAAAACAAGATTACTCAAAACATAACCATGGAAGAAAGATTAACAAACATATTATCAGAAAACACTAAAAATTTAAAACCTTTTTCATAAAACAACCATATAGCAAGAAATTTTACACATAAGTCCTTTCATGCCTCAAAGCATTTACAAGGCATGTTGTCAACCTGTAACAGAAGTACTATTCCAGAACACACACACACACACATATATATATATATATATATATATATATATATATATATATATATATATATATATATATATATATATATATATATATATATATATATATTGGCTACCCGCGCGGGTACAATTATTTGGCTACCCGTGCCTCCGTGTTTATGATTTTTCAGCTTATTTACAAAATTTTCCACTGTCTTCTCCTGGCCCTCTTTAGAGTGACGCTCCTACCTGCGCCCCTCCTATTCATTTCTTTAGGGACGCACCGCGGGCGGAGAAGACGCTGCGGAGGCGATTCCTCAGAGAAGGCACTGGCGAAGGCGATCTGCCTTGAACTTCAACCCTACCCTGCTCCCTCTTCCTTCCATTACCCTGCTTCCTCTTTCTCCGTTCAAATCACAGCTATGAGGAAATCTAAGGGCATGCAGAAAGGGGGAAAATGGAATGTCATTTCTAGAGGATTCGTGTCTACTGAAGCTTTGGTCGTTGATGAAAGCAGGACTGAGGCAATGGTCGACGCTCAAGATATGGTCATTGATGAAGCAAGGGATAACTCCACAGCTTTGAGGAAATCTAAGGGCAAGCATAAAGGGAGAAAACGGAATGTCGTTTCCAAAAGAGCCGTATCTACTGAAGATGAAGCAAGTGATGACTCTGGAGGAAGGGCCAACTCTGGAGGAAGAGCTGACGATGAAGGCAGTGCTGATTCTGGAGGAAGGGTTGATGCTGAGGGTATAGCTGACGATGAAGGTAGGGCTGACGCTGAGGGTATAGTTGATGATGAAGGCAGGACTTACGATGGAGGATTGGTTAGTAAATCCCGAGGTAAATGCTACATTGAGTTTGCTGTCAGCTCTTGTGTGTAATGATTTGTTCTACAAAATGCTACATTGAGTTGGCTCGTGTGTAATGATTTGTTCTACAAATCAAGCCACTGTTAGTCTAGTTTAACTTTAAAAGATGGGAGCTTATTGGCCCTGAGGGGCTGTTTGCCCCTTATATCTAAAAGATATAATGACAATAATTGAAACATTATCTCCCTTGTATTACTGAAACATTATCTGCCTTATAGTTTTCATGTCTTGAGTTACATAAACTCTGTCACCATTACAAACTATCTTCTTGTATTACTGAAACATTGTCTTTGTTATAGTTTTCATGTTTAGAATTACATAAACTCTGTCTCCATTACCCTAAATGAAGCTTTTGTAATACAAATGCAGCTATTCAATTTTTAAATCATCGGTGTTACATCAATGGATATATCCAAATCCGTAATGGACTGATTTTCAGTGAGAATCAGCTTAAAATGATGAAGAGTACATCATTTGCCAACTTAATCAATATGCCACTGCTAAAAGCTGAGACTGTAGTTTTACATGACATAATTGAGAAATATGTTGGTGGTGATAAGTTTGAATTGGAGAAGGGTTTAACAGTGAGTATGACAGTACAAGATGTTGGTGTCTTACTAGGAATACCATATGCGGGCATTGATATAGTGCCAATCAAGAACTCAGCGGTAGTTAGGAAGGTTGGGGAGGAGATGTTTGGGGAGGAAAAGTTTTCCAAGATGACAAACAAGGAAGAGAGGAAGCAGGCATTTCAGGAGAAAAGGATGAAGGAACTTGAGCTGCTTCACAAGGAAAACCTTGCCACGACATGGCAAAGAATGATGACTGGTGATACTGAGCTTGATTGCCAAAATATGTGTAGGTGTTGGATGTTGTACCTCATGGTCACATTCCTTTTACCAGACACAGGGTACAATGCACCACTGTATATCTTGCATTATCTCAATGATGTGACAACAACTCCATCCCTAAATTGGGCAAAGCTGGTACACAAGCAAATTTTCCAGCGGATGGAGTTCATGAAAGGACAGATTAGGACAAGGAGATCAGGTGAAATGACGATGAAGAAGACCATTTATGCCACCGGTTGTATGGTGTGCTTATATGTAAGTATGAAAACCATATTTACTTTTTAGTTTTTCCTTCGTAAGTAAGACAATCAAAATGAAAATGTACTAACTACAAAAGATTGAGTGTGGGTTTGGGCACTGGAAATGACAAACATTGTCGAACCCAAATACAAGAATGCGAAGCCGAGGATTAAGAAATGGGAAGTTCCAGTGAATAGGACAAAAGAAATGTCAGCAATAGGAAAAGATGAGGTAAAAAGTTCATATTACATAACCTCTGTCTCCATTAAAAACTATGTTCTTGTATTACTGAACATCTGTCTTCATTACAAACTACGTTCTTGTACTACTGAACCATTGTCTCTGTTACAGTCTTCATGTTTACAATTACATAACCTCTGTCTCCATTACAAACTACATTCTTGTATTACTGAACCATTGTCTCTGTTACAGTCTTCATGTTTACAATTACATAACCTCTGTCTCCATTACAAACTACGTTTTTGTATTACTGAACCATTGTCTCTGGTACAGTCTTCATGTTTACAATTACATAACCTCTGTCTCATTACAAACTACGTTCTTGTATTACTGAACCATTGTCTCTGTTACAGTCTTCATGTTTACAATTACATAACCTCTGTCTCCATTACAAACTACGTTCTTGTATTACTGAACCATTGTCTCTGTTACAGTCTTCACGTTTATAATTACATAACCTCTGTCTCCATTACAAACTACGTTTTTGTATTACTGAACCATTGTCTTCATGTTTCGAATTACATAAGCTTTGTCTTCATTACATAAACTACAAAAGTATTACTGAAACATTGTCTTTGTTATAGTCCATGCATGTTCTAAAAAAGATGAAGGTGGACAACAGTGATGACTGGGAAGTGATCAAAGAGTTAAAAGATATCCCATTTTACATCACATGGAAAAAAGTTCCCACACTTCAAGTCCAAGTGCATGCACCAAGGGAGGACCAATGTGGAGTGAAAGGAAAAAGAAAACAGTTAGATGAAGAGACTGACACAAGATATGATAACTTGGTAGATAGAGTCAAGTGTCTTGAGGATGATCTAGCAAAGCACAATGAGATGTGCTCAATGAATGCCTTCACAAGTTTTGCTGAGGTAATGGAGGAAAACAAGAAGTTGAAAGTAAGGGTTCATGAATTGGAGGAAGAGAACAAAAATTTTAAGAGACAATTCAGTTCTACAGAGGAATCACCACAGTACACTCCACTGCATTTCATCTCTACAGAACATACACCTCCATCAATAAAAGAAGCTCCAGTAGCAGGGAAACAAGAAACACCTGCACCAGAAAAGAAGGAAATGAAGATGTTTTCCAAGAAGAAAAAGAAACTAAATTCAAGAGTTGGAAGCATTGAAGAAAATGTAAAGATTAGAAGGGAGCCGGTGGTAAGCTAAATTCATCTTTCCTTGTTCTACAGGAAGTGCAAACAAATATTTATAATCCTTGTAATCTAACATATATATAGGAAAGGAATGCAAACTTCATTGGATATGAACACTTCAAGGGTGATCAGTGGAAAGAAGAAGTAAAGAACTTCAAGGAAAACATCGATGAAGTGTAAGAGAACACAAGAGAAGAATTTTATCATACATACATATACTCAACCTTATTTAATATATTTGGCTAACTTTTATTCTACAGGTTTTAAGAAGGGAATGGCATTTCGAAAATGAAACATGGTGCACAGGAAAACAACTATCAAGGCTGCTTTTCAAGAACCAAATGATCGAATCCCCTGTAACGTTGACACCTCAAGATCTAATACAGATACAAAGTTTCCATGTAAATTATTTACTAATGTTCAGTTATAATGAACAAGTGATTGACAGCTTTGTGGACATGCTCAATGCAACTTCAAGTAAGAAAAGAAAGAAATCAATCAAATGGCATTGCTTGAAAACATATGTCCCGGTAAGAATGAACTACAAGCAGAGTTTATGTAATAATGTAAATTTATAGACTAATGGCATTGCTTGTGTAAATTATGTACTGATGTAAATTTGTGTTTCTTGCAGCAAAAAATACACATGGGTGTGCAGAGCATTACAGTGGACATAATAAGTGAACTACCAAGTCTATTCAACATTAGGCCAAGTGATTTTGATAAGATGGATTCATTGTTCACTATTCTGAACAATGACACGCATTGGCATCTACTGGAAGCTAATTTCATACAACAGAAATTCAGGGCATTTAACTCTCTTTCTAGAAACTCAGCTTACAAAAGAGAGGTGCAAAGATGGGTAAGTATCAATCATTTTTTGAAGAAAATTGTCCACAAGATTGTAAAGTAAATACATTTTATGACATAGATATGTTATTTTGTTTTAGGTTGGATGGCTATTGGAATACTTAAGAGGATTGTCTGATAGAGGGAGTCAGATGTCTAAATGGAAAGTTGAATATGTTGACTGCCTACAACGGGCAGAAAATGAGGTGGATTGTGGCGTGTTTGTTATGAAATATTTGGAATGCTTAGTTAATGGACATAGTATGACCTTTACAAACCAAGACATACCGGCAATACGAGGTGATATATTTCACAAGATGATGACATTTGGGAAATTAAAGAGCATTGAAGAAATGCAAGAGTCAAAGGGGAGTATTGAAGAAATGAAAGTGTCAAAGGGAAGCAGTGAAGACATGCAAGAGTCAAAGGGGATCATTGAAGAAATGAAAGTGTCAAAGAGCAGCAGTGAAGACATGCAAGAGTCAAAGGGGGAAGAGCAGAAATGATCTTTTTTGTAATGTTTGATGTAAATATGAAACTAGTAAACATGTTACTTTGGTAATCATCTGAGTTTTCTGTAATCATTTGATGTACATATGAATCTAGTAAACATGTTACTTTGGTAATCATCTGAGTTTCAACTGCCTTCTGTACAAGAAGATAGGAACTCAGTTGTCTTCTAGCAGAACCTTAGTTTTCTATAATCATCTAATGTACATATGAATCTATCGAACCAGTTACTTTGGTAATCATCTGAGTTTCAGCTGCAGATTTTAGTGTAATACTTTGTTACTATCAGGAAAAGGATTTTTGACTTCGATCCAAAAATTCTGTAGATTCTTGTACAGATGGGTGCATTTATGACTATCATTTCTTTTCTTTATGTAATATAGTATCTGTCATCCTTTGCCTTTGATCAAGTCGGTCATCTCTCCTAAGCTTGTTAATCCTTTTTGTCCTCTAAAATGCCGATCTTGGTAGTAATAGAAGTTTTTTAGATGGCAGTTATACATATGATCATCTGTATGATCTATAAGAAAAAAATTTGATTGATCTATATGTTAATGCAATAAAACTTAATCATCAGACAGATGATAACAAGTCTCAATGTGTAAATCACTACAATTTTCTTATAGATTTTCATTATGTTTTGAGGCCTCAAGTCATTATAGATCTTCCAGGAAGAGCTAACCCATCCGTTCATGTACACGTATGAATCCATCAGTTTTATTACAAACCCAACAACTCCATTACATATGGTCGTATGTATGATCTATAAGAAAAAAAATTGATTGATCTATATGTTAATGCAATAAAACTTAATCATCAGACAGATGATAACAAGTCTCAATATGTAAATCACTACAATTTTCTTATAGATTTTCATTATGTTTTGAGGCCTCAAGTCATTATAGATCTTCTAGGAAGTGCTAACCCATCCGTTCAGGTACACGTATGAATCCATCAGTTTGATACAAACACGTTGAATTTGATACAAACAAAAACAAAAGGAAGAAGTATATAAGTCAAGCACATAAGAACACAGGGCACATATGCCATTATAAAATTGAAGAAGTATATAAGTCTCACTCAACACGGTTACATTATATTTCAAATCCATAAGCACCAGTACAAATCCAGAAAGGACCATTACAAATCCAGCAACACAATTACAAATCCAGCAGTTCCATTACAAATCCAGAAGCAGCAATACAAATGCAACAAGGACCATTACAAATCCAGCAGTTCCATTAACTCCCACTTTGGGCCACACTACCATCTTGCCTTCTGCTTCACCTATCGTCTCAGTGTCGGGGTGGTCATATGGTAGTGGATACTTCTTCCAAGCTTCGTAGACAAGCCTCGGGCACATGCGAACTACATCGGCGGGTAATGGAGCACCATGAAGAGTGGCACTGTAAGGGGTGGGCAATCCTCACCCATAGAAATGACATATTCTTGTAATTTTATACAACATGGCCTCAACCCCCTACAAATTTGTGTAGAGTGTTATATATATACCTAAACATATCATATTGAAAAGACTACTATGTCATAAAATTACTTCCAAGGAACGTTCTAGGTGTTGGGTCCACATGGTTAGTTCCCACCACCTCTATCGTAGGGGGGTCCACCGTGTATGAAGAGAGAGGAAGCACAACTGGTACTGTCTGATTAGCTGATTGAGAAGCCTCCCATTGGCTCATTGCTTCTTGAATTCCCTTTGCAATTAACTCTTTTACCTCCTCTTTTGAGAATCCTCCTTTTTGGACAGATTTGTTCTCTGATGGCCAAAAGAACGCCCTTATACCCACACCAGCTCCTGCAGCCCTAACACGTCTAGGATGCTCTGCATTACCTAGAGCAACTATCAATTCATCTCTTGTGCCCTCAGGGATGAACTTGCATTATTTCATTTTCTCATGAAGCTCCATCTAATCATCATCAATAGTAATTGGTAAGTAAAACATAACAATCATCAATACTAATTGCTATGTGAGTTGAATTTTACCATTTTTACAACCGCCTCAGTAGTTGTGGGTAGGATATTTCTCCAAATTTGGATTTCCTCCCAACTATCCATATATCATGGTAAAGTAAAGGTTCAGTAGTCATAGAGGACTCAACAGTCCCATGAGTAGGTTGCTGATAAGAAGACATGTGTCATAGCTTTTGGAGAAGATTAGCATAGCCACCTTGACCCATCATGTGGTTGTGTACATTTTTTGCACGCCTTTCTCTTTGAGCATCACTTGCTGCCTGGTTAGTAACAATCATCAATAGTAATTGGTAAGTAAAGCATAACCTACTATGTCAAGGTAAAATAATGAATTCATAAGAATGTATTCAAATGGGGAGTGAGGTTTAATATTTGAATTCATTAGTGTTTTCCATAGCAAAAAACACCTCCCATGTCACAGTTGTAACATAGCTCCATTTCTCAGTGGCTGACTTCTTCCTCTTCTCAACCTCTTGTATGTATAGTCTTGTCAGATTTGTTCTATAATTCCTCAGAATCCTCCCATAATGTTGCATCATCTTTTTGCAATGCATATTTTCATCTAGGTCAAATATGCTCTTAATGTAATGTTCTTAAAAATAAAATAGTAAATAGTTTTAAAAACAAAATTGTAAATGATAATATATGACACATAGTTCTTTTCATATGAAGTCTTTAGTGATTTTATCAACTTTATGTCAAGATTCTACTTCTATACTACAATGGCTATGAGTAAGAACCCCTAGATATGAAACAAAAGAGCTATGGTTCTTTCCAATAGGATTTCCTACATGATCAAACTCAACGACCAACTTTGGTCTGTTACCCCTTTTTTATATCAACTAGTTCATCATGGTGATGCCCCTTATTTTTTATTTTTTATGCTACTCATCAAGCTAAAAAGGATCCTCATGACATACATCGTCAACCTAAAATTGACAAAAAAAATACATAGAGGTCATAAACAAATATAACTTATTAAATGTGATACAACAAGATAGACATATTGTAAAATGCACAGAGTGTTGATAAAACAACACACAATTTACACCAGTGTGTGCAGGATGTTGCTCATCCCGATAAGGAAGATCCCAAAATATTAACCTCTACTTGGATAAATATTTGTCACTTGACGTGGGAATGGTACATTGTGATCTCTTACTGAATTCATTAACAACATCTTTTAATCTTTCATAAACAACTTCCCCTACTATAGGTTTAGGGGCACTCTATTCCTCATTCGATCCATTGAATGCTTTACGCAACCTTCGATAATGATGAAATTTTGGTAGAAACCTTTGATGATCAAGATATACAACCTTGCTGTCACATTTTAGTCATATTGAATCAGTGTTCTCTTCACATATAGGGCATGCTTTGGATCCTTTTACACTGTATCAATACAAATTCCCATGTGCTGGAAGCCATTAATAGTGCAAGAAAACATAGAATGCAGACAAAATGTATCTCTAAGAGAAGCGTCATAGGTCATCACACCTTCACCCCAGAGTTTCCTTAAGTCATCAATCATAGGTTCAAGATAAACATCAATACCATTTCTAGGTTTCTTAGGGCCCGATATCAACAATGACAACATAACATACTTATTTTTCATACACAACCAGGGAGGAAGATTGTATATAACAAGCATAACAGACCAAGTGCTATGTTGTATATAACAAGCACAAAAGACCAAGTGCTATGTTGTCTGATCAATGTGTCGTATAGATTCATCCCATCGGTACAAAGTCCAAGTCTTCGATTCGTCACTTCTTCACCAAATTTAGGGTACAATAAATCAATCTTCTTCCACTATAGGGAGTCAGACACATGTCGTAGGATCCCATAATTGTTCTTCTTAACCTGTGCATACCACCTTAAATTCTCTGCATCCATATGATTCACAAACAAGCATTGAAACTATGGTATTATAGGTAGATACCACATCACCTTGTCATGATAGCCATTTTTGGACTTCCCCAAAGTTGTCATTTTATACCTTGACGCCCCACATTTTGGAAAATCTTTCAAATCGACACAGTCCTTTTGAAATAACACACAATCATGCAGGCATGTGTGTATCTTCTTAGACTTCATTCCCATTGGACATAACACTTTCTTTAATTCGTATGTTGAGATTGGAAGCTCGTTGCCTTCAGGAAGAAATTCTTTCAACAAAGACAACAATGACGTGAAGCTTTTTTTGCTCCATCTATTGTTAGCCTTCATATTATACAATCTCAACACAACACTCAACTTCTTAAACTTAGTACAACCTATGTATAATAGTCTCTCAACATCATGCACAATGTTCCTAAATAAGTAAGGTGGATCAGTGTGCTCTGCCCCACAACTATCTAACATCACATCAACCATGTCTATCAAGTTCGGTTTGTTTACATCTACATCATAGGCGGCAATTTCTTCTTCAACACAAGTACTTCTATTGAAATCTACTGATCTCAAGTTTGGAATCTCTCCATGCCAGTACCATTCTGTATAGACCTATACAATCCCATTGCACATGACATGCCTTTTGATTTCATCACCAATGTTGACTTTCAAGTTGTTACAACAATACCTAAATGGATAATAGAACCTATCTCCAATTTGTTTCCTATGTTCCTCTGCAAATCTTATAAACTGATCAAGATCAGTAATAAACTCTGGGATGTAGTGATTTGGAATGGACATCCATGATCTATCCATTCTATGATCAAAGATAAAAAAGTATTAGGGTTTAGGATTTACATATTAGGTTTAGGATTTACAGATAGATTGGGATTTATTGTTTTAGATTTAGGGATAAAGGTTTATAGATTAGGGTTTAGGGTTTAAATATTAGGGTTTATGATTTAAATATTAGGGTTTAGGGTTTAGTAGTGAATATGTGTACCACCTATTTCTCGATGGGAAACATTTCAATGTGAAACTAAAAAATGGCCAAAATTGATGTGATAACTGAGTCACAATCACCTCTGAACAACTTTCTCAACATTCACCATACTTGCTACTTGACTCATCTATTCACTAATGGTTTAGGGAATAAGGATTTCATTCACAAATCTAAACTTGGGCTTCTAGTTTTTGCTAGTCTCCTTCCCATTTCTAGGTTGTTCACATTTTATGACACCTCAACTCATCTCTACTAATATGGTGATGTTTCATCTTCACTAATGGGTAAGTCATATGAGTTTGTCAAAATTAATTCCACCTAAGTTACTATTTTCATTTAACTAGATAAGGCTAGCAAGACTAGGGTTGGTTCTAAACTACTTGACTGAGTTCTAGGTATGTTAGTTCTAAACTACTTGACTAGTTCATATTAAATCAATTTCGTGTAATAATGTCTTGTTTTCAAGTCACATGATCATAAAAGAGCATAAGGTAGTCCAAGATAGGATTTAGGGCTACAAGTATGATAAATCTACTAATTTGAAGTCTTAGGATAACACATGTAATATTAGATAATGAATCTTAATAGATTACAATTCAATACACTACATCAAACATTCACATTAGTGGCCTTTTAGAAATGCCCCTGAAAACAAATAAACGCCACTAAACATGTTTAGTGGCATTTGTTGACACTTTAAAAAATGCCTCTAGTACCAATGCCACTAGAAAGATAGTGGCGTAAGTTGTAAACACCACTAAACATTTGTCTTTAGTGGCTTCCAATAAATGCCAAATAAAGGCCACTAAAACATCATTTGGCATTTATAAAAAAGCAACTATCCATCAATTGGATTTTATACAAATGCCACTATTTTGTATTATGTTGGTGTATGAAATGATTCTTTATTAGTGTAATGGGGTATAAAAAAGCCACTAATGATATACTGGTTTTGTATTACTACATTTTTATGTCTTTTAGTCATTCAATTTTTAGTTCATTATCAAGTTTTCTAATTGAATGCCAATTGCAGCAAAACTCAGTTTTCCAAAAGTATGAATATTTTTTATTTATAGTCAAATGACAATTACATGGGGAGGACATTTTACCTTGCCCCTTATATTGAATACAACACCATTGATATACTTTCATACAACATTTTTCTATTTTTTACAAACGAATCACTTCTAAATAAATTAATAAACATCCTTACAGAACTTTACTAGTTGGTAATTATCTCATACAACCACTAAGATGGGAGAGAACACTACAAGAATGACACATTTAAGCCCCTACGACCTCAGGCTCTAGTTCAACTACCTCTTTTGTGGGGCGATCCACCTTGATGCCAACGTCTTCAGAATAATCACCATACACCTCCATTAGTTTCCCAAGGTCAACCTTTGGGGCCTTCAAGATCTTTACTTTGTGGATGAAGACATTTTGAAGAGGGTAGATGCCAGACGTTGCCTTCTCGATTTCTTTTCCAATAACCTATGGGATGAAATTCAAGACAAGCCCATTAAGATCACAAGAACATGCTTGGTTGACCATGATCTCAGTCATCTTTTTACGGATATGTCTAATTTGACTAGACTGTGCATAAGAGGTTCTCTTTACTGGATTAAGCGTAGTCCCGATGAAACCTATGCAGAACAACCTGAGGGTGTAATTATCAATAGTATTGATGTCTACATGGGCCTCAATAAGAGTCTGCCACTTGCGGACTAGAGATCTGAGCTTGTTAGTGGTAAAATCCATGCCCCAGAAATTGGTGAGAACATTTTTCCTTTGGACATCCTCGGCCCTTAGACGGATCTTCCTGTATGACTGATCTTCATCCTATTGTAAATCAGATAGAGAAACCTCAAAGACTCGGTGTTTTAGTTCCTCAGAAGCAATCTTGGTTCCCTACAATAAACCATAAGACAATTAGAAATTAATATAACCACACAACTGTAAAACAACTAAAAAGGTTGAGAACTGAATAGGGTGAATATGCAATAGGATGGAAGTTGAGGTTGTTGAAAGTAGTAAGGTAGCAGACCAGAAACTCTATAGCTAATCATAATAATGGTCAATATTGAACCACCAATAGTTCAAATAGCACTAGCTGAACATAATCACACATGATAAAATGTCTCCAATGTGCATTGTTAAATATTTACAATTCATTTGTGGTTTGATTTAGAGGTGAACATGCACCCCCTTTGAATATGAAAGGTATTTTGGCTAATAATCTCCAATGTAGTTTCATTTACTGAATAATGCCATTCAAATTGAATATGTTTGCAAGTCTAGAGTTTTAAGTCAATTAACTTACAATAAAAACCATGTACATATAAAAAAATACCATACCATGTGTTTGTTCATACCCGCAAGTGCCCATTGGCTATGGTCATGATGCCACGCATAGTCTTTGTGAGATAACCACTCTGACATAGATAGCATCAGCTTAAAAAACTTTCAACATCATCTTCAATACATCACCTACAAGCCATAGCAGTTCAATGTTTTCACTTCATAGGCAATATCAATACAAGGCAAGCACATGCAACAGATTTGAATTCTCACAACCAATTAAGTAAGAAAGTACCTAAAGCCAAAAAAATAGGGTCAAATTAACCACCTCATAAAAAAATCAGGAGACAGATTTAAGCTGACTGGTGTGAATGTAATGAAAAAAGGTAAAAAAGGACACAGAGGCTTGCATAACAAAACCAACAATGTCATATGACTTTGCAGAGAGGAATACACACTTCAGAACAACTCTTTTGGACCACCATTTAGCAATCTACTCTAAAGTTTATAGTATCAAAGGAATCAATGTTTCTACTTCACATGTACATGAGTTGTACGGTCATTACTTACAACAAGCAAATTCAGGAAATTGATAATCATCTTGTAGGGTTTTCTATACAAGGGTGAGCAGAGCTGCAAAAAATAGGAAGCACCAGGTGATATATCACTAACACTGTGATAAATAGACTACCTAATAATATGAGGCATATATAAATACTTACTAAAAGCCAACTAGCAACAATACAGTCGTTTGACATTGTAGCTTCATTCCTGCAACTTATAGCCCATGTGTAAGGCTAGCATTCCTAATCCTTGAGCCAGAACTATCACCATATGCAGGTTTGTTGCTGCATATAATTTATCGTATTGTGCTTGAGACTTATCCTCAATGAAGAAAACTAAGTTTGCAATACATTTCCTTCCTTGGATCAAGTTTTATCTAGACTACTTCCTAACCCTGGTCTTCTTTATCAAGTGCACTCGTGGTCATCTAGGTCTGGTCTATGAAGCAATAGATTTTTGGTCAGTGAGACCTTGAATAAGGGCAACTAAAAAGACTAAGTAAATGGGTATGGATCATATAAAAAAGGTGTATGTCACTAAAACATACATTCATGTGAAGTGTAAACACATTAAGTGTAATCTAAAGAAGATATAGAAGCTACATATTGCCCTATCCTACAAAATACTCACTCTCACCCCAATGCATTGTAAGGATTTCAAATATATCCATTCTAGGTAGAATATGGTGTGGGCATGGAAGCTAATCCACCACTAGCCTTTGCCTTCTCTCCCTAACACTTGATGCAACTGTCATCAAAGTTCGTATTCGATATGGAAAACATATAAAAATCATGTCAGACTATACAATAGAAACATGGCTAGTAGAGATATAGATTTAAATCCATAACAGTAATAATATATGTCCTATCCAGACTACGATCACTCTTCTTAGGGCATGGTGTTTGATCTGCAACTTGTTCAAGAAACTTAGATTATGTTAAATTGTGCACCAATAGACCCCTTACTTATACATTAATACAATATAAGGTTTTCCTTTTATTATCCCTGGGTTTACTATTTACTTAATGAAGCCTCTTCCGAACCACCATTGTGTGTTAGTGTAGATAAGCACGTCTAAAAGGGGTATATTAACAAAAGTGCAAAATCAAAATGCACATTTGAATTCAAGAAAAACTCATACAAAGTTAGCTACTACTTATTTTGTTACTATTCAACTACAAAGTGACATCAAGTAGCTTTCCACCGCAATTGCTACTACAGACAGGGGAAATTTATTTAGAGTTCTTAAAGGTAATACTTCTAAGTTACAATGTAACTAAAAATCTGCATTTCAGATAATATTCAGACTTGTAAATTTATTTAGAGTTCTTAAAGGTAATACTTCTAAGAGAAGGGAAGTTCCATCTTTGTATATATAGACATTCCACTTGGTTTATATCCTTGTTCACTTATGGTAATATAATAAAAACTATCTATCCAGTTCATGTTTAGTTTATTCTTCAAGATATAAATACAAATGCAACTATGGATTTCTAGAGTAGCACTTACAATTACCTTCTTTATTATATATGATGATAACATGCTTTAGAGGTTTTGGTACAATAGGAGACTTCTACAATCATGAATTATTCATCAAAATCTTTGAGGATAACCTAGTTACATAAAGTCTAAAATCTGCTTTAAAAAATAAGAAATGAAGAAAGAATGAAATGCTACAGGGTGCAAATAAAGAAAATTAGTAATTTCAATTCTTTTTGGTTGACCAACCTGAAGGACAATCGTCAGATTTCTCAACTGAGTTTTCATCTAAAGAGCCCAGTTGCCGTCCATAAATTGGACCTATCTGCACAGAGATGGAAGACATAAATTGCAGTACTACCATTCAACCTTCATATGTATAGATGTATAACAGTGATGATTAAGAAGGTGGTATTTAATTTGGGACCTATCTGCACAGTTGTAACCTTCAAGCAATATTCACTACTCGTATTTGAATTGTTAAGCTCTTTATGTGAAAAACCATTATGGCAAGAAAGTGAAACACTATTACCTTACTTATGAGTTCTTGATTCAGATGCTTCAGCTAACAAATAAGTTAATCATCCACATACAAGCACAACTCAAATGAATTACCCAGAAGGTAACATGTGAGACCTCAAGTGATGTGAGACCTCAAGATGTGGGAATATCAACTGAAAATTTTTTTTTGCTGTACTTCCTGTTTCAATATTCCTCCCAAATAGCTAGATCTAGAAGCTTTCTACATCTCAAGTGATACAGATAAAATAGCTAGATCTGGAAGCTTTCTACATCCCAAGTGATATAGATAAAATAGCTAGATCTTGAAGGGCCTTATGCCAGCATAACCAAGCCATCTAAATAGAAGAATGGATCCCAAGGACCAATTTCTAAGCTCCAAATTAGATCTTGAATATACTAAGATGAAACATTCATATATATCATGAAGTCATTAATCCATAGTAAGAACAAATGCATAGATGATCCATCACAAATGAAAACATTGCTAATATGTAAATATCACAAACAAGAAGCTAAAACACCGCTCATAGCTAAAAACCACAAACCAATCATAGTGCATGTATCATCCATAATACTAAGATTCTCCATAACAAAATTAAAAGTAGGTCAAAACAAAATAAGATTGTTATTTGGCAACATTGTCTACGATAATGGACATGAAACACCATTATTTGGATCATCATGTACAAATAAAAAATTGAATTAAATAAAAAAAAACTATAGATCTCCTCTCTTTAGATAGTATCCAAGAATGCAATTAGCATTAAACTTCATGTCCTGCAACAAATGGAAATGACTTTAGATACTACTTTTGTTTTCAATTATGTAACAGTATAAGCAATACTTTATGCTCACCTTGGCAACATATGTGTTTTCGGCCTTGCTATGACATTGCCAACAACATCATCAATAGATTGATATTGATCATAAGGTCTCACTAGAGGATCGTTGCCCAACAAAGCAACCTCTACAAAAACATCAACAAATGATGAGCCTAAAATTGCAGCTCCCACCCTTTTCATGGGGTCAACCTTAGATACTCAACCAAATCCAATTCTAGCATCTGGATCTGTAAAACTCAACAGATACACATCCTAGAAATAATATATAGTTTACATAACAAATTTATATAAACGTAAAATGAAGTGCAATTTACACAAATACAAACATACTTGTCCCTTCTTGAATTATGAATGTCTTATATGGAGTGGAGTTTGCATTGATAAGTTTGTCTGCATAATTATTTTATTTTTTTCATAAGTCCATAAAAGTCAATATGGAAAATAATTGATATCACACATCTTGTATAAAATGTATTCATACTTAGCCAGTGCCAACATGTTGTGCTTGACTATTTCCTGCTCCAGTTAAGGCAAGTAACTCCTCTAACTTTTGGTTCAATAAATCCTTTTGTTCTTGAAGTTTTGCATCAAATTCCAACAGTTGTTCTTCAAGCTTATCCTGGAAATGCTTCCTTTGTGCTTCCTCAGCTTCTCGGGATTTATGGTTCTTGCCCTAGATATCAGAAGGTGATGGTCCAAGTCCATAACCATGAACATATCCTAGTCTCTCTTATCCCATAACATACCTATAAATTTCATCTGAAGTAACATCAAGTTGTTTTCTTCGCATCTCTTCTCCTACCTCAGAAATTTTTTCCTACATACAACAAATCATAGGAGATGCATTTTATGCCAAATATATACCTCTTTGAAATTAGTATATATAACATAATACTATAGGATAGGATGTGTTGTACCAAAATTTTGGCAAATTCAACATCAACTATGCTCCCATCTTTTTTACAATGACTTTTCTCAAAAAATATTATGGGATCCACTTCTCTGCCTATTTCCTTCTCAATCTTTATCATTCAAACAAGGTTATTGTAAACTTCAAATAAATAGATGCCATCATATTGTCTAAATGGATCACAAAAATTAATAACTTACATCATATTTCAGACATGCAAATGACTTGGTTCCTATTGTGTGGCTAACCTTTTGAAATTTTCTGCTTGTCTTGTTAGTTATAGACTTCCTCTGTGAAAAACATTGTAGTATTGTGCATAGTAATTATTTGTGAGGTACTTTAAGTATCAATGAATAGAAAAAAATTATTACCATTCCTTTATTACTCCTCCAATAATCCACAAGAAATTTCCAATTTGACTTGTCCACGCGGAGAACAACTTGTTCAAGTTGTTGTTCATATGGACTATCTTCTAGGAAGTATAGTCTCCTTAACTCCCACTTGTGGTCCTTCCATTTCTTTCCTAGTCTCTTCATTGTCCACTCCTTCATATTTGAATCCATTGTAAATTTACTCTATCGACATAAAGGATATCAATTAGAAGCTTCATTTAACCATTTAAAAATAAAATTTAATAATATACCTTCACAAAATTCCATATAGAATCTTTTTTATTTGCTGGAAATTGTCTCTAGTCCTCGTAGTTTAGTGGACAAAGATTGGGATCTCTTACAATGGTTGTCAGAAAACTTGATAAGTGACAGTGGTTTTCACTTACTGGTTGTCCAAATTGATTTTTCTCAATGGGAATTGGATCATCAGGCTTTCTTTTCCAGACTTTCAAACATTGTGTTTGGCCATGTGCTCGATGTTTTTGACCTAAGCATTCATTCATAAAGGATAAAATATATATATGGAAAATTATATATCATTAAATGCAACACTATAAATGCAATGATATGAATGAAATGATTACCTAGCCCATCAGAAGGTGTTGTTGTAACATTCAATGACTCAACATGGTGATCAGAGATGTCATTTTGGTCCATGTTATTAGGAAATGCATTGCTATTTTGGTTACTGGCAGCTCTATTCTCTACAATTCTCGAATGAATAGACACAGAAGCATTGACATTAGGCACACGTGATAGCTGTGAATTTCTTGATCTTGTAACTTTATCACCACTTTCTTTGTTGTGCTGATTTTGGAACCTTGTTCCCATCTCCTTTTCAGTTGTGCATGTTTGAAAGGATTTCAAACCACCAACCATATTAGAGTCTTGGAAAGACATGGCTGATTGGGTATTTTTTGCAGAGATAGTAGTAGTTTTATTGAATTTGTTTGCCCTATCATTATGAATTTCAGCTGGAAGGGAAGCTAAAAAAATTTTGGAGCGATTTGAGGATGACAGGTTAAAGATTGCCAACAACCATGTCGAGTATTGTTAGGTAAATGAGTCGTCGTACAAGAGTCATTATTATTGTTCTTATCATTCCTTGTGGTTGTCTTGTTATGGAAGTTGTCACTGTACTGTTCTCTCATCCTGAGTATATCAAGTCACATAAAAATGAAGTCATTTAAAAAAATATTGAACAACATAATAACAATTTTATAATTAATATTTAAAAATGAAACACATATATTTAAGCAAATATAATTATAAACAATAGTAGAGACAAGGATAAATTTGATAAGAAGAATGTCAGACATGCAAAATGCATACACCTAGCTAGAGCACAATGTGAGATAGAAAATTAAAGAGATACATCATGCCAAAAAAGGCTTATTTAAGTCAAATAATAATGACAAACTAAAAGAAACATTGGCTGCTATTTTGTAATCTTCTCATTTATAACTGTCATCATCATCACTTTGAGATACACTTTCATCATCCTACTAAATTTGGGATTGGTCTTTTTCAATTGTTGAACTATCAACAATAATTCCTTCCATATCCAATCTAACTATGTCACAATCAGTATCTTCATCCTCTGATGTCATTGATGGCCCATCTCTAGTTTCAACTTGCACATAAGCTTCGACATTCTCAATACAAGATTGTTCTTCCATGTTGACCATATCTCGTGGGGCAATCTTTACAACAAAATGCCACCCTTTTACAGTGACATCTTCTACATAAAATACTTTTCCAACTTGAGATGCCACTACAAACGATTCTCCTATAGTTTGAAGTCATCTCAAATTAACAAGAGTCAACCCGTGTTCATCATGCTTGATTCCCCTCTTTAAGTAGATGTCCAACCAATCACACTTAAATAATGCCACCTTAAAGTGTTCATAATAATTGAGCACAATAACATCCTTCAAAACACCATAGTAGGTAACATCTCTAGTAACTGGATTGCGGTCAATGGTTTTAGAATAACAATCAGTCTTAGCTACCAGAAAGACTCCACTATTTTGTGTTGTTCGATTTGCATCTTTTTCCTTGGTATGAAATTTGTGACCATTGACAACATAGCCCTTGTACTTAATGGCCAGTTGATGTGGACCTTGAGAAAGAAACTTGATTTTATCATCCACCATCTCTGTTCTTAGGAGTGTCTCAATCTAACAAAAGAAAAGTTTGTTAGACTTTATTCATGAAGCATAACAAATTTAATTAGCACAACTAAACTTACATGTTCCTTAAACCATCCACCAATGAGTTACTATGTATTCTCTGAACCTCCTTTAAGGACTTTTGAGGATGTTTTTGCCTAATGATATCATAGTGCTTCCTGAATACAAAATATGTGCAATATGTCATTGGAATATGTTATAGCATATTATTAATAGAAGCTAGTTGTCACTAACTTACTTAATGTAGGGTTCAATTGCTTCACAATTGAATAGTACATGCTTATGGGCTTGTTTCAGTGTATGTTTGTCCAAGACACATGTTACCATTTTACTAATACCATAACCTACTATCGAGAAAATAGGCCAATCATCAATGTCAAGTGTTTGGCGCATTTTCCAAATTTGCTTCATCTATTCTTCTCAATGTGCATGACATCGAGATTGTGCCTTACAATGTTAGATTTCCAACATGGTAGCTCAAAAAATATGCTTTTCCTTTCCCAATTGTGTGTTGAATCTTTACCTCTATGCCTTTTCTTACCAATTATAGTTCTTCCATCCTCCAATTGTGAAAAGATTTGAGCTCCAGAAGGAGGTTTAGGTGGACACCTAAATTCTTGCTCATCGTCAAATGCCTTTGCTTCTTTTCGAAATCTGTGGCTAGTTGATAAAAACCTACGGTGTCCTCTGTAGCAAACTTTATGGCTATGTGGCAACAAATGTGAGATAGTATCTTTATTACAATAAGGACATGCTTTGTAGCCTTTAGTACTCCAACCAGATAGATGTGCATATCTTGGAAAATCACTAATAGTCCATAATAAAGAAGCACGCATCAGAAAGAATTCCTTGGTTCCAGTGTCATATGTATGTACACTAGTATCCCATAGTTCTTTCAACTCATCAATCAATGGACGCAAGTACACATCTATATTTTTGGGTGAAGTTGGTCCAGGAATGAGTAGGGACAACATAAAATATGGTTGCTTCATGCACAACCAAGGAGGTAAATTATATGGAATAATCACAACAGGCCATGTACTGTAAGAAGTACTCATTGTCCCAAAAGGATTAAATCCGTCAGTTGCAAGTTCCAATCGAATGTTTCTAGCGTCTATAGCAAATTTTTGATGCATCACATCAAATGTTTTCCATGCAGGTGAATCTACCGGGTGTCTTAACTTGTCATCTTTTTCATATTCTTCTGCATGCCACCTCATTAAGGAAAAGGTTTTTAATGACATGAACAACCACATTAGGCATGGTATAAGTGGAAAGTGTCTGAGCACTTTGACAGGTATTCTCTTGGGTTTTTTGCAAGCTTGTCATCATCATCTGGGATTGTAATCATTTTCCATCTTGATGCTCGACATGTATCACAGCCGTCTTTATCAGGAAAATCCTTCCAAAACAACATGCAACCATTTGGACAAACATGAATCTTCACATAATCTAAGCCCAACCCTGTAATCATCTTTTTTAGCTCATAAAACGAATTGGGTAACTGTTCTCCTTCTGATAGCATCTTCTTAAAGAACGTAAGAAACATAGATGATGCTTTCTTACTTAAGCCATTAAGACAAACCAGGTGATAGAATTCTAGGATGCAAGTAAGTTTGCTATATTTCTTACACCCTGGATATAATTTTATCTCAGAATCCTTTAACAAGATATAAAATTTGTCAGTATTGAAATGTTGATTACTAGATGGCTCCACTCCTTCTGTATTTTCATCTTCACTAAAACTAAAAAAAGTATCATGCAACATATCTTATAAATTTTCAGCATTCAGGAAGTCTCCCTGATCAGTAGGAGCATCCATTTGAACATTGACATCTTCACCATGAAAAGCCCAAGAAATATAACTTGGTAAAAAGCCATGCCACAATAAATGGATCAATGCAGTCTTTCTGGTGATCTAGTATACATTTGCACACTTTCTATACGGGCATACAATCTTGTCTCCAATTGATGAATGTTCAAAAGAAAAATCTAAAAATTTTGATACTCCACATAAGTATTTACTGCTCATTCGGTCATCCTCTATCCAAGACTTATCCATTCTATAAAAATAGTAAAAAATATAACATATATGAGTAAGTATGTCATATTAAAAAAGACTATACAATATGAGAAAATATTAGTGTAATCATGCAAATGAAGTTCACATGAGCCTATCCGACTAGGCAGGAACCCAAGAATTTTTTGAAATATTTATAATAAGGATAAAAGAACATAGTTATAATAAGGATAAAAGAACATCTATAATGAAATTTATCAATAATTTATAACATAATAGGATATGCATATTTCTTTTTATTGTTGGGTTTCGAATGTGTCATTAGATAGGATGGATTTGTGAATTTGGAACATTCATGGGAACACACACTTCAGTTATAAGCATTCATGTAGCAACTTTCAGTTCCATTCATTAATATCTTTTTACATCCACACACATGGGTGTACCCCTAAATAGTAACTAAACAAAGGGGTTGGTGTACCCCTAAACATGTGTATAATTAAAATAACTATTAATACAGACAAGTCTAGATAGATAGACAACTAAATACTACACCAACATTAACCAACATTAGTAACTTTGAGGCTTCTTCATTGTGGCGATCTTCTCCTGAAGTTTAGAAAAGAAAGTAGCTATGAGGATTGATTACTTTAAGACAAAAACTGTAAACACAAATTTTTTGTCATGACAATTATATTTTTTAATTGGACCTACCGTGGTCTTTTTGATGATTGTGTTGTGTCACGAAGCTCGTCACTATATTCATACGAATCTAAATTGATAGATGCCTCATCATCAGATTTGTCTGAGATGGTTTTCTCCATCGTGCGCTCATACTGCTGTAGATGATCAGGGGTCCCGTTGTTCATGTTGGTTATCCAAACTTTTATGGTATTATGGCCAAGTGGATGGAGAAAAATTTTATCGCTACGGCCCACTAGAATCTTTATAATCCAATCACTCCAACCGGATTTTGATATAAGATTTCCCACCAAATCATACTCTACCTCGATAACATGTAAAGAATTGTCAAAATTTTGGGTCACTTCACCAGGCCTGTAGTGTCTTCCATTTAGAAAATGCCAATGTTTGGGGTATGGTTAGTTGGTTTAAGGAATGATCATCTAGGATGATATCCAATTGTTCTTCTTCAGGGAACAATAACATTGGCATAGAGGCCCAGTTCATAGTGAGTGTTGTGGGTGGACAGAGACTACAAAATATTAGTACTAACAATTGTAAGTACATATAACGATGTTATATATTTTTAGAAAAAGTAGTATAACATAAGTTAACCTTTTATTTCTTGTCATAACCAACTTTATTATGGTGGACATGATAGCTTGAAAAGAAATCTAAGAGAGGATATCATGTCCTATATCTTTGCAATTGGTCCAATGTTCATTAATCCTTCTTTGAGAATTTCAAGGAAGTAACTAGTATTTTCTATAATTTGATGTATATTGGTATTTCATACAATTAGGTGACACTTATTAACTATTTGTTGAATCAACACTCATATTTTAGATTATCAAAGAGGTTACTTGTGTCTGGATTATTTTGTACATGTGTGAGACCTATTTAATTTGGAGTATCCATGCACTACTATAGAAGGTGTGAGACCTATTTAAAGAGGTTACTAGTGTCTTTCCAAATTTTTACTATAGTCTTGTACTTATGTGTTTATCAAAACACTACTACAATATATCTTATCATCTTATTATTTTGATAGTACCAAAAATTTTATGACAAGAAGGATTCATCTAAAAATTGTAAATTTTCTAAATGAGTTATGTGAGGTTATTATTCTCTGACCTATATGTAAATGGGATAGATTTCTGCCTCTTTAGTTTTATGAGTACATGACACTATGTTTGAAATACTTTTTATAAGGATAAAAGAACATACTTATAATAAGGACCCAGGCACATTCTAATCATTTTGAACTAAATGAGAAAATGAACAGGAGCCTGGGTCCTATCCGCTAGTATCAAAGGAGAATTGGTAAACCTCAAAACCACCAATATGGTTTCCAAACCTACAACCTCAGCTTCTACAAGCTCTCCTTCTACAAACCTTTAGAACATATACAACTAGAAAGTATCAATGGCTGCACATATCAATGACTGCAAAGTCTATCATGCAGCTTGCTTGGCACATGAAAGAGAGACATGTTCAGTTGTATTGGCTCAAGTGGAAAGAAAACCCTATTAGGGATAGGTCTAAATCTGACTCATAAGCACTATTTGGCAAAGGCAAGAAACCCATCAATGCCTAGTATGACTTTGTGCACTACAACTTTGTGCACATATAAATTGGTTGTACACTACAACTTTGTGCACAACTTAGACCAAATAGCTACCAAACTACATCTAATAGTAGAAAAGATCATCTTTTTAAGTTATTTAATCTTCTATATAGGTTACAAGTGTTATTACCCTAAAATAAACATATTTATGCTTTGGCTAATGTTGCACTCCATTAGTTTGAAATGTACTTCTCTCAACTTGAGCCATCAAATCCAAAATATAATGTTGTACAAAGTGATTTCCATGAACCCACAAAGTTCACTTTGCCTACCTCATCTACACAATGAGACAACGTATCCCACCAGAGATCATCGTGCCTCCTCCTCACACTAAAAAGTCTGGCTGAACTTATAACATATATGATACATATCTGTGTCATTAAATATCATAATCTTAAAGATTTGTCTTACTTATCAATCAACAATGCAATATCAAATGTGTTCCTTATATATGTTTCACAACTAAAGTTTAGCATAGCCTTAAGAAATCAATTTCTACTGAATTTTTTATGTTTCAGCCATAAAAAAATTCAGCTTGATGGTTTTAAGTCTGTGGTCCTTACAAAAGTGATGTATGTTGAGCTTCTTTTCATAAAAATTCTATTTGAACCTGAATGATCACATGTAATGCACCTGGTATTACTACTGGTTTTTCATTTTTGAGTCAAGTATTTGCTTGCAAACTATAAAAAAATATCTGAAGCAACATTTCTATTTTTACTATAAATATAATGGATTTTTCTTAGTCTGTACTTTGCTATCGCCTAGCTTATTATCTAATTCTAGTTTCTACTGGAAGCAGCTACTAGATACAACTTTACATATAACAACTCTAATACAAAATGACATACTATTCCATTTTTTCATGTTTCAATTAACTGACATTTGATGTATTCCATTTTTTCATGTTTCAATTAACTGACATTTGATGTTCAACACTTAGAGAGAAAAAATCTAACTAATATGTATGTGTTGCTCTCCCCAAATGCAACTGTTGTAGGTCAAGTCTTCATGGTTGATACTAACATGGGAATATTTGATCTTGGTCTTACATAGTCATGAGCAACAACTATTTACGATTCCCACTGATTTCTCAACAACCCAACCTACCAGGAAACTTTGAAAATAAAGATATCACATGTTCATCTAGTCAAAGGTTCTATTGGTGATGTCGAACCATTATTGACAACTTGATCAAACTTTCTCAAAATAAATTCATCCACATCAAGCCTAATTATGCTTGATCATGTAAAACCTTTTTCTTGAACCCAGTTATAGATGGTTGAATTCTATTGATTTCCATAATCTTTATGTAGATATATTTTCCATGGAAGATTCAAAACTACAAAATTCTTAGAACTGCCAAGACAGGCTGCAAGATCCTCAAGATTGTTAGGCAACACATACCTAGATTCCTAGCAATACGTTGGCACAATTAATATCAGAATGTAATACAAAATACATATAGAAAGGTATAATAATTAATAATCAATGACTATGTACAAATGATAAGATAGGAAACATATCTTGACTAGCTCTCACAATAACAAATGTAAAATACAACTATTTTCCTCCCTACATAATCCATGATGAGGAATATTTGAGGATCTTGATTTTGGCCTATCATCACACCCATTTGAGGCCCATGGAGAATGAGGAAATATCTAGACCTACACCTA
The DNA here is from genome assembly GCA_963693085.1 of Alisma plantago-aquatica. Taxonomy (NCBI): domain Eukaryota; kingdom Viridiplantae; phylum Streptophyta; class Magnoliopsida; order Alismatales; family Alismataceae; genus Alisma; species Alisma plantago-aquatica. The sequence continues at coordinate 1,138,589,800 of OY856412.1, read as the reverse complement.
CCACCTAAGAGGATGAATGGTAATAGAATGGACTTAGTTTCTCAATAGGGAACCCCAGTCGCTGATTAAGTCATCAACATATAAAACTGAACAAATCAAACCACATAGATATTGAGCCATGACAAGATGGACCCACACTGCTATATCAATGCAAGGATTCATGGCAGATGTTATAACTCTCATAGGGAAAACCATAAAGGAAATTATCTTAATTTTAATAGGTAGAATATCCCAATCATAACCAAGTCAAATCAAGACCACTTGATGAACCCTTCTAATCTCTACTTGCCCCTTTATGCATAAGAGGAAAGTTTATATATTACCCATAACACCCCACTAAACAAACCTGAGAATGAGTCTTGAATGATAGTATGAAGACCCTTGCCACGCAATGGGATTTTTATGTACCATGTATTAGTTCATTCATTTCCCTATCATTGCATTCTTTATTTATTGCAAAAATTGGGCACTCTATTTCAAATCCCCCTTTCAAAGGGACATATTTATGTTCAACATCTTGTTTAGGGTTGTAAAACTTGATACTTACATATAATTAGTGGCATGTACTTTCACCAGCAGACATGCGACTACAAGACCACTCCTCCAAAGAAGCCCTAATATGCTCCATTCCTAGAAACTTATAGAATCATAGATGTACATAACATATGGAGGTAATCCTCAAATCATGCCACATGAAGATAGTCATTTGGTCATCCAATATGCATATCTTGTGTTCCAGATCAAAGAAAACCAAAGCTATCATGTCTATCACAAGCAAATTAAACACATTCACATATAATTAAGCAACAATACTTTTGTAGATGTTGTTTTAAAGAGGGATGCTAACACTAACAAGGAACATGGATGATCCATATATACTTAAGAAGCCTAATTGACTAAAGCTTACATAGTTTCTATAATTAAAAACTTTATAATCTTTTGATTCATGGCTTCAAACTGATGATTAACCTATAATTGAAGATGGTCATAGCAAAGTTGCAGGTCTGTAAAATCATTTTTGGTGTTTCAAAATAGTTTTTTAATGAAATGGCTGGAACAGAGCAAGTAAGCTTGAAAATTGGTTTCGCTAAAGGAGGGGCAAAGCATGCAAACGAAGATCGGTCACCTCTTCAAGACTGTCTACTGAAGCTGTGGGATTGGTTTCTGGGTCTAACTGTGGCCGAGAAGCCTAGCTGGAAGTCTAGCTTCCCTGGCCTGAACCTAGTTTGTGGGTAGATAGATGGGGTGGATCGAACACCCTAAGGAGATAAGGGAGTTGTAGAATAGGGTGCGGCGATGGTTACCTGAAGAGGATTGATTAGAGTCCCTGACTCAAGCTCGCTGACGCCGGAGGGGCAAATTGAGTTTGTGGCGGTGCTTCGGCTGGGCTTGGTCCAAATTGGTGGAGGAGGAAGGTCAAACGATGCTTGAGTATGCTTCGGTTGGGACTCACCGGAAATGTTTCACTCCGGCACCGGCAAGTTGGCACTCCACGGATGGCAAGTTGGCACTCTGAGGCTGGCAACTAGCACACAACATGCCGCCACCAATCTCCCAGTCAGACGTGATCCACCAACACCTAGCTAGGGCGACGATCGGCCATGACACTATATCTCCTCCACGCGTTGGTCTAGCTCGTGAGCGAGGAATTAGGGAGAGAGCGGAGAGATCGACCGTCTCACTGAATTAGGGAGATAGAAGAGAGATCGATCGTCGTGATCTGTTAGAGTGCGAAGGGTAAAATTTGGAGCGTGCGGGAAGTAAATATTGCATTAGCAATTACTTTCTAATTTGGTATGGCAATTTAAGATTGCCACTAATTAAAAATAAAAATGCCTTTAATGTTATGTCCTTTTTAGAAACTCTATAATAGGTGGTTTAGAGGCATTTTAATTTAAAATGCATGTATATTAGAAAGATAGTGGCTTTTTTTATAAAATCTACTTGAATAAATGCCACTAATGGGCAATTTTTCTGTAGTGATATGTGCATGAATATTATGTTAGGTCTAATTATTTTACAAAGATGAATCTTTATGTCATATGAGGTACCCCTGTAAAGAGGCATGATATCTTATCTTTCATGTCACATAGCATCATGAATTTTATTGATTTCAAAATGGGATAGTCATTTGATGTATGATCAAATCAAAGTTTAATGTTCATTAGGTAACAACATGCATTAGCATAAAGAGTTACTTTCAGGTCAAAATAGTCATTAGTGGAATATCAAATATGATCCAAGATATTGTTTGAGTAAAAAGTAACGTTATCTTATAGATTTAGAGATACTATCATGTTTTGGATCATAAAAGATCAAGACTGAGTACATAGCAACATTAATCATCTTCAAGATATTCAAGCAAGCATTTTTGTAAAAATAGTTAAGGTATGAATACATTTAGGTGGTATTGAAATCAATGACGACTTTACCTCTAGCAATGTAGATGATGGCAGTGGTGGTGGTGGTGATGATTGTAGTGACGCACTGGCATTGGCGACTGGAGGTGGAAGATGGAGGCGAGTAGCTTGAGGTGGCAGATGATGCATAGAGGGCGGCTGGAGGAAGAGCGTCTGGAGAGAGCGGTGGTGAGCAATAGCAGTGATGAGCACTGACACAATGGCGGTAGTGAGCAGCGGTGGAGGTAGATTGAGCAACTAGAGTGGAGGGAATCACCAGAGACCTAAGCTGGAGGGGGGAAATCATGATGAAATAGAGACTATGAGAAAGTCTATTTCACATGGGTACTATTAAGTTATCCTTAGTCGTCGGTTGGTTTGAAAAGTCGACAAATAAGAACATCATCATTGATTAAGAAGACAAAATTTATGACTAACTCCTTAACCAAACAGAAAATAGACACTAGCTTAGGGGCATAGTCGTCAGTTATGTCTGAATAAACTGACAACTAACTACATATTCGAACAAAAAAATTTCCCTCGAGTTAGGGGTATAATCATCGGTTAAGAATACAAAATCAATGAATAATTCCTAAATCAAACAAAAAATAGACATCAGTTTAGGGGCATAGTCATCAGTTATGTTTGAAAAAACTGACAACTAACTCCATATCCAAACAAAAAAATTGCCCTTAGTTAGGGGTATAGTCGTCAGTTTTACAAGAGAAACTGACGAGAACAAGCAATTTGGGGGGGAATATTTTTGTAGGGACATGGCACAAAAACACCTAGCCGTTGGTTTCATCTAAAAAATCGACGATATAGACCCATCTCCAAATAAAAATTATGTGTCTCAATAAGGGGACTTAGTCGTCGATTGTTTGGTAGACCCGACAACTAATGGGGGGATAATTTTTTCCATGGGGACATGACACGAATACCTTATCGTCAGTTATATACAAAAATGATGTCGGACTAAAAAGTTTGGAGACAAATTTTTCCCTAAAAAATTATATTTTACTGACAATTTAAGACGTTAGTTTCCATGAAAATAAACCAACATTAAAGTAGAAATTGTAACGACACTCACCATCGTTAAGATAACAAGTGCCATTAACAATAATAAAACATGCGGAAGCAAATCATTTGCAGCGGAATTACTAAAAATCACTAAAAATTTAAAACTTTTTCAAAGAGATCCATTCACAGGAAAACTCTTTAACCAAGAACCAAAGTGTTTCCATTTCATCCTGGTTCACAAGTACACAGCCTGTACAATTCCTTTTTAAGGACTACAACATTGACTGCCCTGTTACAAATATACACAGGCAGTATAAAAACTTTGAGGCACTATGCCAAAACTCCGATTGAATCATTTAAAACTCTGAGGACCTGAGAGTACAGAGACGACACATAGGACTACTATCTATATGACTTGACAGACAATATCTCCACCTGAGATCTGATTGATGTCCTTGTTGTTGTTGTTGCTACTCTTTTTCTGATCTTAGGGATTTCCTACCTTGCCTCCCATGCATACCTAAAAATGTTTCCCACGGGGGTGAGACAATTGAAAAATTGCCCCAGCGAGAGATATAACTCTCCGTCAAGACATTGTTATTGCAGTTTATTAAATTAAAACTGAGCAGGGGTTACTTTTACCTTATCAGGAAGAATTATTCATCATAGAACATAATAAGATAATCTCCTATTCTCAAGGAGAGTATTGCATCTACCCATGGTAGATAAGTAATTCATCTGTCTACTTTGCAGAGAATATAAAGAAACATAAATAACATTTATCCGCTAAGGAATGCACAAAGAAATGCAACATCAGCCAATGAATCTCCGTATTCAATCCTTAAGCAAACATGCTATACGGCTGATTACATTTTACAATCATATTTAAGCTCTGAGGAGATGAGGTACACCGCTCATACTCCAACCGGCCATTGCAAAGTCGAAACCGGTACCATACATAGGTCTAGGGAAGAGCCAGCTTCCAAGACCTCCCACGTCTCGGTCAGTGCGAGACAAAACGCAGGACATCTCGTGTCTCTGCTAACGTAGCTTTCCAGGGTATACTGGCAACTTCACTACAGAGTTACAACGTCAACTGCGCTCTCGTCGGCAATCGAGAGATTTCATGTTTATCTCCATCGACCCGACAAAAACATTGGGAGATGGGTACAACATCTGGCCCAATCATCGAGAGATTAGTGATACATCTATCCCGACCTATTCATGAAGGATTTGAGAGGTTTCTTGTTTACCTCCTCACAATCACTTCAAGAGGACGTAAGGATATTTTCGCCCATTAAACCCCGTATATTCAAAAATATACGAAATCCAGGATATGCCGTGGAGCAACCTGTTTCACCATCACCTATTCCTGACGATGATGGATCTATGGTCAGAGTACTACATGAATAGATTTCACTTGATTAATTAAGTACATTATCATATTCTTTTAACACCAGTCAATTTCTCAAACATATTTTATTCAGACAAATTCCATAAAGAGACATGTACCACTTCCATCATATACTTATTCACATGGCTCAGAAGCCATTCACATCTTGTCACCTCTCACTAGGCAACAACTTTATTCACATGGCTCACAAGGCCATTCACATCTTGTCACCTATCACTAGGCAACAACTTTATTCACATGGCTCATAAGGCCATTCACATCTTGTCACCTCTCACTAGGAAAAGGTTTACAATCCCATACTAATCTTGTTACTTCTTTCTAAGTAACAAAAACATAATGGCACATATGGCCAATCAACTCTTATAAAATAGACATCATAGCTCATACCTGGATATGATCATCACCTCATGAGACTTGCATGATTGTCACACATGATAATAGACTTATCAAGTTCACAACACATCATGCAATACAGGGTAACACCACTATTCCCTTACCAAGGTTAGGGTTTACCATCAATTAGGGCTTTTCATCCTTTTACCCAAATCTAGGGTTAGGATTTTCCTTTCTTATCAATTAGGGTTTCATATTTGTATTATCACTCCAACCCTAATTTATTGCTACACTCCTCTGGGAGCATTCATTGATATCCTAAGTATTCATTCATATTTATTACATTCATCATGTATCATTAAATGATTATCATCACAAGGTATGAGTTTCTCTCTCATCCTTAGGTTGGAAATTAACAAAACGACCATGTTAGGTCACTTTCAATTCAGCTCTAAGTCAAGCATAGAGCACCACAGCCGTGTAACCAAGAACGGTCGTGCAAAGGGAAGCCACCACGGCCGTGCTACCTTGCATGGTCGTGCAAAGTGAAATCCACCACGGCCGTGCTACCTTCTACGGTCGTGCCACATGGGTTCACCTCATAAATCATATTCAAGTATGAATTCGATTCTTTCATTAGGGATTAGGGTTTCACATACCATCTCCCTTCTTTAGAATAGAGATTGTATATAGCATCACCCTTCATTAGGGATTTCATATCACATTGCCCATAATTAGGGTTTACTAATCATTCCCAATTAGGCTTTCTCATGAAATCACCCTCAATTAGGATTTCACATGGATACACCCTCAACTAGGGTTTCACTTGGATACACCCTCAACTAGGGTTTACTATTCATCCTAATTAGTGATTTCACATGTAGACAACCTCTTATTAGGGTTATACATGGAATCAACCTCAATTAGGGTTTTCATCATGTATTGGATCCATGAATTTTTTAAGCATTCTTACTTAGTACCATTAAGGTATCTCTCACCTAATTACATTAGGTTTCCAAAAAGGTTTGATCAATTGGACCTTCAATAACATGAGGTATCCAATTGAATTAGGGTTTCCAATGTTGATTCCTTCAATCATTGAATTCATGGAACCAATCATCAATTGGACCTATATTCATACTTCAATTGAGTTTGATAAGTCAACCTTCAACTAATTTGACCCTCAATTGACCCTCAATTGATCATCAATTAGGGTTTTATTCAATTGAATTAGGGTTTGGAATCGATGATTCAACAACACTAATCAATGTAAGACTAGTTGCTTTGAAACCATTGAACCATCATCCAAATTGGGTATGACCTGACCGCAAACGGTATTGAGGTCATTTGGATGACCTCCAAACGGTCTTGAGACCATTTTCCCATCATATCACTCAAATCTAAGCAATCCAATTGGGGTTTGGTTCATTGGATTGATCACCAAATCAACATTGCATTGTATATCAGCTTAGTACCTTTAGACCTTCAAACACCTAACCATACTCAACCCTAGACCTCCAAACGGTCTTGGGTGACCACCAAACGGTCTTGAGACTTCTTGGATGAGCTCCAAACGGTCTTGAGACCGTTTGTCTCATCCAAACTTTGGACTTTAGTGAACAATCATCATGGATTGGTCTATCGAGTTGATCAACAAATCAGCATTGAGTTGCAGTATGATTTGGTACCTTTGGACCTTCAATTGATCAACTATACTTGACCCCAGACCTCCAAACGGTCTTGGGGTGATCCCCAAACGGTCTTGAACCCGTTTGGATGATCCCCAAACGGTCTTGAACCCGTATGGGCTAATCAACCCAAACTCTCAACTTAACTCATTGGAATTTCAGCATTGTTTTCAATTAGGGTTTGCCTAATTGAATAGCCTTCAACTCACGATTCCTTGGGAGTTAACCCCTAAAATTTGGAGAGTCATTAACCAACATAATTATGAACAGGAATCCCAAACGGTCAACGCTTGGTCAACTCACTCAAACGGTCTTGAACCCGTTTGCCCAAGCAGGTCATGTTAATCAGGTTGAAAATCAGCACTTAATCCAATTCGATTTTCCTAATTGATTAGCCTTTCACCTATGATTACTTTGGGGTTAACCCCTCAAATTTGGAGGGTCATTATCCTACATAATTGGGAACGAGATTCCCAAACGGTCAACGCTTGGTCAACTCCTTCAAACGGGTTTGAACCCGTTTTCCACAAAACGGTTTGCAACCCGTTTGGTCACCAAACGGTTTTGGTGAAACCGTTTGGTCCCAACTTTTGAGATCGTTTGCTCCCAAGATATTTGGTGAGGTGCTTGCTTATGATGATGTCATCATCATCTTCCTTCGTGCACCCAAGAACAGCAACCTTTCTTGATGGAAATTGCAGAAAAGAAACAAAAGTGTATAAAATTGAAGAAATCAATCAACAAAGCATAGAAGATTGATGCAATAGCAATGTTTAAGGGTTTAAGTTATAAAACCCGCCTCCAATTGAGATCCAAAGCTCCAAGATCACGCCATCAATGGTGGATGAAGCTCTAGCAACTCCCCCTAGGCTCGTCCTCAAGCTTTTGATTGTAAAAGTTGGCTAGGGTTGAAGAGGAGATCGAAATAAGAAGGAATCCATAATTTATTTTCTATTTCCACCATGAAATCATGAAGAACGAGGGTCAATAATCTTACCAACAGGTTGGGGCTCGTCCTCATGTTTCTCCTAAGTCCCCTTGAGCTCATCCCAAGCAGAGGAAGAAGAAAGGGCCGAAAAAGACTTTCAATTCATTTGGAAAAGGCACTTTTATAAGGAAATTGATGAGAGAGAAAATGCCTTATAAAAATCCAATTAATCCAAAAATTATGGCCGCCTCTTCCCCCTCAATTCCATGGATACGAGGAACCTTCCTTTGCCTTTTATTCCCCTTCATTATCCTCAATTTAAAGAAAAGCAAATTAAGCACCTTAATGCTTATTATATTAATACCCCATATGTGAGTGGAAATTACTTTTCTTTATAATAAGGTGAGTGGAATTTCACCTACTTAAGATATTTTCGTTCCTTATCTTAGCAAAGGAACATCCATCCTTATTCAAAATCAACCCAAAACATTTTGGTTGAAAGCCATTCAATTATTTTTATTCATTTTTGCCCTAAATCGAATTAGGGTTTCAATTAGGCATTATTCTTGATTATTTTAATGTCAAGATTCTCTCTCCTCCAACTTAGTTCAAATGAGGAGTCCATCTCATTTTCTTTGCTATACATGATTCCAAGAAACATTAAGGACCTTATTGAAGTGGTGATTTGCATATTGAACCCTAGATTTTGGGTAAATTGCACTTTACTCCAAAACTAGGTTTTAATGCACAACATTGTCCAACAAGCTCTATCTTGGTGTCCAGGCTTGTAGAAACCATACTACTACATCATATTCATCCTTATGATGTCTCAACATCATAGGAACATCTTATCATGTGCAATTTGCAAGTTAACCCCTCAACTTGGGTAATTTGCACTTTAGTCCAAAATAAGAAATCATTGCTTCAACATTGTTCAAACAGGACCAAAATTGAAACATAAGTTCCTCATGAGCCCTAATTACTTTTCACAAGATGAGATTAAACATATAATCATCTTTATTAATCAAAACACCTAGGGTTAAAGTCTAACGACACTTGCCATCGTTAAGATAACAAGTGCCATTAACAATAATAAAACATGCGGAAGCAAATCATTTGCAGCGGAATTACTGAAAATCACTAAAAATTTAAAACTTTTTCAAAGAGATCCATTCATAGGAAAACTCATTAACCAAGAACCAAAGTGTTTCCATTTCATCCTAGTTCACAAGTACACAGCCTGTACAATTCCTTTTTAAGGATTACAACATTGACTGCCCTATTACAAATATATACAGGCGGTATAAAAACTTTGAGGCACCATGCCAAAACTCCGATTGAATCATTTAAAACTCCGAGGACCTGAGAGTACAGAGACGACACATAGGACTACTATCTATATGACTTGACAGACAATATCTCCACCTGAGATCTGATTGCTGTCCTTGTTGTTGTTGTTGCTGCTCTTTTTCTGATCTTAGGGATTTCCTGCCTTGCCTCCCATGCATACCTAAAAATGTATCCTACAGGGGTGAGACAATTGAAAAATTGCCCCAGCGAGAGATATAACTCTCTGCCAAGACATTGTTATTGCAGTTTATTAAATTAAAACTGAGCAGGGGTTACTTTTACCTTATCAGGCAGAATTATTCATCATAGAACAGAATAAGATAATCTCCTATTCTCAAGGAGAGTATTGTATCTACCCATGGTAGATAAGTAATTCATCTGTCTACTTTGCAGAGAATATAAAGAAACATAAATAACATTTATTTGCTAAGGAATGCACAAAGAAATGCAACATCAACCAATGAATCTCCGTATTCAATCCTTAAGCAAACATGCTATACGGCTGATTACATTTTACAATCATATTTAAGCTCTGAGGAGATGAGGTATACCGCTCATACTCCAACCGACCATTGCGAAGTCGAAACCGGTACCATACATAGGTCTAGGGAAGAGCCGGCTTCCAATACCTCCCACATCTCGGTCAGTGCGAGACAAAACGCAGGACATCTCGTGTCTCTGCTAACGTAGCTTTCCAGGGTATACTGGAAACTTTGCTACAGAGTTACAGCATCAACTGCACTCTCATCGGCAATCGAGAGATTTCATGTTTATCTCCATCAACCCGACAAAAACATTGGGAGATCGGTACAACATCTGGCCCAATCATCGGGAGATTAGTGATACATCTATCCCAACCTATTCATGAAGGATTTGAGAGGTTTCTTGTTTACCTCCTCACAATCACTTCAAGATGACGTAAGGATATTTTCGCCCATTGACCCCCGTATATTAAAAAATATATGAAATCTAGGATATGTCACGGAGCAACCTGTTTCACCATCACCTATTCCTGACGATGATGGGTCTATGGTCAGAGCACTACATGAATAGATTTCACTTGATTATTTAAGTACATTATCATATTCTTTTAGCATAAGTCAAGTTCTCAAACATATTTTATTCAGATAAATGCTATAAAGAGACATGTACCACTTTCATCAGATACTTATTCACATGGCTCGGAAGCCATTCACATCTTGTCACCTCTCACTAGGCAACAACTTTATTCACATAGCCCACAAGGCCATTCACATCTTGTCACCTCTCACTAGGCAACAACTTTATTCACATGGCTCATAAGGCCATTCACATCTTGTCACCTCTCACTAGGCAACAACTTTATTCACATGGCTCATAAGGCCATTCACATCTTGTCACCTCTCACTAGACAACAACTTTATAAGAAGGCTTACAAGCCCATACTAATCTTGTTACTTCTTTTCTAAGTAACAAGAACATAATGGCACATATGGCCGATGAACTCTTATCAAATACACATCATAGCTCATACCTGGCTATGATCATCACCTCATGAGACCTGCATGATTGTCACACATGATAATAGATTTATCAAGTTCACAACACATCATGCAATACAGGGTAACACCACTATTCCCTTACCAAGGTTATGGTTTACCATCAATTAGGGTTTTCATCCTTTTACCCAAAGCTAGGGTTAGGATTTTCCTTTCTTATCAATTAGGGTTTCATATTTGTATTATCACTCCAACCCTAATTTATTGCTACACTCCTATGGGAGCATTCATTGATATCCTAAGTATTCATTCATACTTATTACATTCATCATGTATCATTAAATGATTATCATCACAAGGTATGATTTTCTCTCTCATCCTTAGGTTGGAAATTAACAAAACGACCATGTTAGGTCACTTTCGAATCAACTCTAAGTCCAGCATAGAGCACTACGGCCGTGCAACCAAGAACGGTAGTGCAAAGGGAAGCCACCACGGCCATGCTACCGTACACTGTCATGCACAATGAAGCTACCACGGCCGTGCTACCTTGCACTGTCATGCAAAGTGAATCCACCACGGTCGTGCTACCTTGCACGGTCGTGCCACAGGGATTTACTTCATAAATCATATTCAAGTATGAATTCTATTCTTTCATTAGCTATTAGGGTTTCACATACCATCTCCCTTCTTTAGAATAGAGATTGTATATAGCATCACCCTTCATAAGGGATTTCATATCACATTGCCCATAATTAGGGTTTACTAATCATTCCCAATTAGGGTTTCTCATGAAATCACCCTCAATTAGGATTTCACATGGATACACCCTCAACTAGGGTTTCACTTGGATACACCCTCAACTAGGGTTTACTATTCATCCTAATTAGTGATTTCACATGTAGACAACCTCTTATTAGGGTTATACATGGAATCAACCTCAATTAGGGTTTTCATCATGTATTGGATCCATGCATTTGTTAAGCATTCTTACTTAGTACCATTACGGTATCTCTCACCTAATTAAATTAGGTTTCCAAAAAGGTTTGATCAATTGGACCTTCAATAACATGAGGTATCCAATTGAATTAGGGTTTCCAATGTTGATTCCTTCAATCATTGAATTCATGGAACCAATCATCAATTGGACCTATATTCATACTTCAATTGAGTTTGATATGTCAACCTTCAACTAATTTGACCCTCAATTGACCCTCAATTGATCATCAATTAGGGTTTGATTCAATTGAATTAGGGTTTGGAATCGATGATTCAACAACACTAATCAATGTAAGACTAGTTGCTTTGAAACCATTGAACCATCATCCAAATTGGGTATGACCTGACACCAAACGGTCTAGAGGTCGTTTGGATGGCCTCCAAACGGTCTTGAGACCTTTTGCCCATCATATCACTCAAATCTAAGCAATCCAATTGGGGTTTGGTTCATTGGATTGATCACCAAATCAACATTGCATTGTATATCATCTTAGTACCTTTAGACCTTCAAACACCTAACCATACTCAACCCTAGACCTCCAAACGGTCTTGGGTGACCACCAAACGGTCTTGAGACCGTTTGGATGAGCTCCAAATGGTCTTGAGACCGTTTGGCTCATCCAACCTTTGGATTTTAGTGAAAAATCATCATGGATTGGTCTATCGAGTTGATCAACAAATCAGCATTGAGTTGCAGTATGATTTGGTACCTTTGGACCTTCAATTGATCAACTATACTTGACCCCAGACCTACAAACGGTCTTGGGGTGATCCCCAAACGGTCTTGAACCCGTTTGGGCTAATCAACCCAAAATCTCAACTTAACTCATTGGAATTTCAGCACTGTTTTCAATTAGGGTTTTCCTAATTGAATAGCCTTCAACTCACGATTCCTTGGTATTTAACCCCTCAAATTTGGAGAGTCATTAACCAACATAATTATGAATAGGAATCCCAAACGGTCAACGCTTTGTCAACTCACTCAAACGGTCTTGAACCCGTTTCCCCAAGCAGGTCAAGTTAATCAGGTTGAAAATCAGCACTTAATCCAATTAGTTTTTCCTAATTGATTAGCATTCCACCTATGATTCCTTTGGAGTTAACCCCTAAAATTTGGAGGGTCATTAACCAACATCATTATGAACAGGAATCCAAAACGGTCAACGCTTGGTCAACAATCGAAAACGGTCTTGAACCCGTTTTCCCAAGCAGGTCAAGTTATTCAGGTTGAAAATCAGCACTTTATTCAATTCGATTGGTCTAATTGATTGGCCTTCAACCTATGATTCCTTTGGAGTTAACCCCTCAAATTTGAAGGGTCATTAGCATACATAATTGGGAACGAGATTCCCAAACGGTCAACGCTTGGTCAACTCCTTCAAACGGGTTTGAACCCGTTTGCCACCAAACGGTTTGCAACCCGTTTGGTCACCAAACGGTTTTGGTGAAACTGTTTGGTCCCAACTTTTGAGATCGTTTGCTCCCAAGATATTTGGTGAGGTGCTTTCTTATGATGATGTCATAATCATCTTCCTTTGTTCACCCAATAACAGCAACCGTTCTTGATGGAATTTGCAGCAAAGAAACAAAAGTGTATAAAATTGAAGAAATCAATCAACAAATCATAGAAGATTGATGCAATAGCAATGTTTGAGGGTTTAAGTTATAAAAACCTCCTCCAATTGAGATCCAAAGCTCCAAGATCACGCCATCAATGGTGGATGAAGCTCTAGAAACTCCCCCTAGGCTCGTCCTCAAGCTTTTGATTGCAAAAGTTGGCTAGGGTTGAAGAGAAGATCGAAATAAGAAGGAATCTATAATTTATTTTCGATTTCCACCATGAAATCATGAAGAACGAGGGTCAAGAAGCTTACCAACAGGTTGGGGCTCGTTCTCCTATTTCTCCTAAGTCCCCTTGAGCTCATCCCAAGCAAAGGAAGAAGAAAGGGCCGAAAAAGCCTTTCAATTCATTTGGAAAAGGCACTTTTATAAGGAAATTGATGAGAGAGAAAATGCCTTATAAAAATCCAATTAATCCAAACATTATGTCCGCCTCTTCTCCCTCAATTCCATGGATACGAGGCACCTTCCTTTTCCTTTTATTCCCCTTCATTATCCTCAATTTAAAGAAAAGCAAATTAAGCACCTTAATGCTTATTATATTAATATCCCATATGTGAGTGGAAATTACTTTTCTTTATAATAAGGTGAGTGGAATTTCACCTACTTAAGCTATTTTCGTTCCTTATCTTAGCAAAGGAACGTCCATCCTTATTCAAAATCAACCCAAAACATTTTGGTTGAAAGCCCTTCAATTATTTTTATTCATTTTTGCCCTAAATCGAATTAGGGTTTCAATTAGGCATTATTCTTTATTATTTTAATGTCAAGATTCTCTCTCCTCCAACTTAGTTCAAATGAGGATTCCCTCTCATTTTCTCTACTATAAATGATGCCAAGAAACATTAAGGACCTTATTGAAGTGGTAATTTGCATATTGAACCCTAGATTTTGGGTAAAATGCACTTTACTCCAAAACTAGGTTTTAATGCACAACATTGTCCAACAAGCTCTATCTTGGTGTCCAGGCTTGTAGAAACCATACTACTACATCATATTAATCCTTATGATGTCTCAACATCAGAGGAACATCTTATCATGTTCAATTTGCAAGTTAACCCCTCAACTTGGGTAATTTGCACTTTAGTCCAAAATAAGAAATCATTGCTTCAACATTGTTCAAACAGGACCAAAATTGAAACATAAGTTCCTCATGAGCCCTAATTACTTTTCACAAGATGATATTAAACATATAATCATCTTTCTTAATCAAAACACCTAGGGTTAAAGCATAACCCAGGCCAGGGATGTTACAAATTATAAACCCCTAACAAGGATTTCGTCCCGGAAATCCCAGATAAAGGGATCATATATTATTCATTCATCATATCATCATGTCTCTACATAACACCTCATTGTTATGGAGACATCATAGAGCTTTAATCAACACAAAGTTCCTTCTCACAGTATTCTCATAGAGTCAATTGAGATCTTATCTTATAGACATATTTAGTTGTTATGTTTATGCAAAGCATAAACCCCTAACATATGATGTTCATATCATTTTATATAATCAGACTGATTTCATAGTTGACCACTCCAGGTAACTAAACTAAACCATCTGATAATTCTCAGATACCAGAAGCCATTACCCTGGTATCAGTCACATGTGTTGAAAACACATCATATTCTCATCTTTCTTTTATCATATTTACAACTTTATTGAACAGGGATCACCTCCCTTGTCCTCTTTCTCATCATATGAGGGTCATACTTTTACTTCCTCATATACACATACTGATCTAAATTCCTATCAGATCCTTCTTTCTTGTACTTAAGGTATGATACATTTATCCATACCATATTTCTTATTTCATGATACTCATTAGATTGTATCAGAATGATTGCTTGATCAGGGCAATCAAAAAGATATCAATCTAAGAGTTTCCATACTCACTTTATCATCAATAGTTGTAAACCTTATCAGGGTTTACAAGTACTGAGATCAAGTAGTATGCACTTACATGCTATCATATTTCTTGTTTTTCATATTATCATAACATAAGATTTAACATCCCTGTATTTTATCCAGGCATCTCTTCTATACCTCTTCCTCTTTCATAGAGGTAAGATCAATATAGAACATTTAAAAGAATACTTGAACAGAATTCAAATTCTAATTCTCATCATTTCTTCCCTATATGACAACTAATAGGGAAAACCAAATCATCAGTCCTCCTTTTTATAACAAAAGGGGTTTAGTGTACTCAACATGTACACATTTATAACATACATTGTCCTCACATCATGGTCTTATTAGTCTTATTACTGATGCAAAAACTAAGCCATGGAATTGTATAGGTGAAAGGTTAAGACCTTTACACTTACTTAGGGGCTGCTGCCCTGGTACACTAGGCATTTATTGCACTATTTGTACCAAAAACCTTGGCTTTTTAGAACCATTAGGCAAATGTCTCTAAAATTATAGAGATCATCACCTACTTCTCAGCTTATTGCCCCTTCTTGGGCCCTGCCATCACATATTTATTATCAGTCTAAGCTCATGGCAGAGTCTACTTTCTTGCCATAAGTTAATCTTTTCCATATTTTCCCTTGTTCCAACATGACTAAGTCATTTAGGAACTCATTTTAAGATCAAGCTTTCTGTATTAAGGACTGATTACCTAGGTTATAAGCCTAGCATCCATTCCACTCATATGCATTACTGTTGCCCTAATCTACCCAACAAGAGCATGATCATAGGATTCTCTATCCTGATCAGGTCTTAATGGGGATTCTCAGGCACTCATTCTATTCTTGCATGATCCCTTGCACCTCTTCTTGGTGCAACAACATCGCCCTTAGCAATGTGTTCCTTGTGCTCTCCAGTCATTTTAAACTTTACCCTTTCTCTGCACAAGCAGAAATCATTATAGGGTATACTGGAGGACACTAACACAGACTCAACAACTTAGTCCTATGTCTCTGTAGACTCAGCGAACCTAGAGCTCTGATACCACTAAATTGTAACGACACTCGCCATCGTTAAGATAACTAGTGCCATTAACAATAATAAAACTTGCGGAAGCAAATCATTTGCAGCGGAATTACTGAAAATCACTAAAAATTTAAAACTTTTTCAAAGAGATCCATTCACAGGAAAACTCTTTAACCAAGAACCAAAGTGTTTCCATTTCATCCTGGTTCACAAGTACACAGCCTAGACAATTCCTTTTTAAGGATTACAACATTGACTGCCCTGTTACAAATATACACAGGCGGTATAAAAACTTTGAGGCACTATGCCAAAACTCCGATTGAATCATTTAAAACTCTGAGGACCTGAGAGTATAGAGATGACACATAGGACTACTATCTATATGACTTGACAGACAATATCTCCACATGAGATCTGATTGCTGTCCTTGTTGTTGTTGTTGCTGCTCTTTTTCTGATCTTAGGGATTTCCTGCCTTGCCTCCCATGCATACCTAAAAATGTTTCCCACAGGGGTGAGACAATTGAAAAATTGCCCCAGCGAGAGATATAACTCTCCGCCAAGACATTGTTATTGCAGTTTATTAAATTAAAACTGAGCAGGGGTTACTTTTACCTTATCAGGAAAAATTATTCATCATATAACAAAATAAGATAATCTCCTATTCTCAAGGAGAGTATTGTATCTACCCATGGTAGATAAGTAATTCATCTGTCTACTTTGCAGAGAATATAAAGAAACATAAATAACATTTATCCGCTAAGGAATGCACAAAGAAATGCAACATCAGCCAATGAATCTCCGTATTCAATCCTTAAGCAAACATGATATACGACTGATTACATTTTACAATCATATTTAAGCTCTGAGGAGATGAGGTATACCACTCATACTCCAACCGGCCATTGCGAAGTCGAAACCGGTACCATACATAGGTCTAGGGAAGAGTCGGCTTCCAAGACCTCCCACGTCTCGGTCAGTGCGAGACAAAACGCAGGACATCTCGTGTCTCTGCTAACGTAGCTTTCCAGGGTATACCGGCAACTTCGCTACAGAGTTACAGTGTCAACTTCACTCTCATCGGCAATCGAGAGATTTCATGTTTATCTCCATCGACCCGACAAAAACATTGAGAGATGGGTACAACATCTGGCCCAATCATCGGGAGATTAGTGATACATCTATCCCAACCTATTCATGAAGGATTTGAGAGGTTTCTTGTTTACCTCCTCACAATCACTTCAAGAGGACGTAAGGATATTTTCACCCATTGACCCCCGTATATTAAAAAATATATGAAAACCAGGATATGCTGCGGAGCAACCTATTTCACCATCACCTATTCCTGACGATGATGGATCTATGGTCAGAGCACTACATGAATAGATTTCACTTGATTATTTAAGTACATTATCATATTCTTTTAGCATCAGTCAAGTTCTCAAACATATTTTATTCAGATAAATGATGTAAAGAGACATGTACCACTTTCATCAGATACTTATTCACATGGCTCAGAAGCCATTCACATCTTGTCACCTCTCACTAGGCAACAACTTTATTCACATAGCCCACAAGGCCATTCACATCTTGTCACCTCTCACTAGGCAACAACTTTATTCACATGGCTCATAAGGCCATTCACATCTTGTCACCTCTCACTAGGCAACAACTTTATTCACATGGCTCATAAGGCCATTCACATCTTGTCACCTCTCACTAGACAACAACTTTATAACAAGGCTTACAAGCCCATACTAATCTTGTTACTTCTTTTCTAAGTAACAAGAACATAATGGCACATATGGCCAATGAAATCTAATCAAATATGCATCATAGATCATACCTGGCTATGATCATCACCTCATGAGACCTGCATGATTGTCACACATGATAATAAATTTATCAAGTTCACAACACATCATGCAATACAGGGTAACACCACTATTCCCTTACCAAGGTTAGGGTTTACCATCTATTAGGGTTTTTCATCCTTTTACCCAAAGCTAGGGTTATGATTTTCCTTTCTTATCAATTAGGGTTTCATATTTGTATTATCACTCCAACCCTAATTTATTGCTACACTCCTCTGGGAGCATTCATTGATATCCTAAGTATTCATTCATACTTATTACATTCATCATGTATCATTAAATGATTATCATCACAAGGTATGAGTTTCTCTCTCATCCTTAGGTTGGAAATTAACAAAACGACCATGTTAGGTCACTTTTGAATCAACTCTAAGTCCAGCATAGAGCACTACGGCCGTGCAACCAAGAACGGCCGTGCAAAGGGAAGCCACCACGGCCGTGCTACCGTACACGGTCGTGCACAATGAAGCTACCACGGCCGTGCTACCTTGCACGGTCATGCAAAGTGAATCCACCACGGCTGTGCTATCTTGCACGGTCGTGCCACAGGGATTTACTTCATAAATCATATTCAAGTATGAATTCTATTCTTTCATTAGGGATTAGGGTTTCACATACCATCTCCCTTCTTTAGAATAGAGATTGTATATAGCATCACCCTTCATTAGGGATTTCATATCACATTGCCCATAATTAGGGTTTACTAATCATTCCCAATTAGGGTTTCTCATGAAATCACCCTCAATTAGGATTTCACATGGATACACCCTCAACTAGGGTTTCACTTGGATACACCCTCAACTAGGGTTTACTATTCATCCTAATTAGTGATTTCACATGTAGACAACCTCTTATTAGGGTTATACATGGAATCAACCTCAATTAGGGTTTTCATCATGTATTGGATCCATGCATTTGTTAAGCATTCTTACTTAGTACCATTAAGGTATCTCTCACCTAATTACATTAGGTTTCCAAAAAGGTTTGATCAATTGGACCTTCAATAACATGAGGTATCCAATTGAATTAGGGTTTCCAATGTTGATTCCTTCAATCATTGAATTCATGGAACCAATCATCAATTGGACCTATATTCATACTTCAATTGAGTTTGATAAGTCAACCTTCAACTAATTTGACCCTCAATTGACCCTCAATTGATCATCAATTAGGGTTTTATTCAATTGAATTAGGGTTTGGAATCGATGATTCAACAACACTAATCAATGTAAGACTAGTTGCTTTGAAACCATTGAACCATCATCCAAATTGGGTATGACCTGACCGCAAACGGTCTTGAGGTCATTTGGATGACCTCGAAACGGTCTTGAGACCGTTTGCCGATCATATCACTCAAATCTAAGCAATCCAATTGGGGTTTGGTTCATTGGATTGATCACCAAATCAACATTGCATTGCATATCAGCTTAGTACCTTTAGACCTTCAAACACCTAACCATACTCAACCCTAGACCTCCAAACGGTCTTGGGTGACCACCAAACGGTCTTGAGACCGTTTGGATGAGCTCCAAACGGTCTTGAGACCGTTTGGCTCATCCAAACTTTGGACTTTAGTGAAAAATCATCATGGATTGGTCTATCGAGTTGATCAACAAATCAGCATTGAGTTGCAGGATGATTTGGTACCTTTGGACCTTCAATTTATCAAATATACTTGACCCCAGACCTCAAAACGGTCTTGGGGTGATCCCCAAACGGTCTTGAACCCGTTTGGGCTAATCAACCCAAAATCTCAACTTAACTCATTGGAATTTCAGCACTGTTTTCAATTAGGGTTTGCCTAATTGAATAGCCTTCAAATCACGATTCCTTGGGATTTAACACCTCAAATGTGGATAGACATTCACCAACATAATTATGAACAGGAATACAAAACGGTCAACGCTTGGTCAACTCACTCAAACGGTCTTGAACCCGTTTTCCCAAGCAGGTCAAGTTAATCAGGTTGAAAATCAGCACTTAATCCAATTAGGTTTTCCTAATTGATTAGCCTTCCACCTATGATTCCTTTGGAGTTAACCCCTAAAATTTGGAGGGTCATTAACCAACATCATTATGAACAGGAATCCCAAACGGTAAACGCTTGGTCAACCATCTCAAACGGTCTTGAACCCATTTGCCGAAGCAGGTCAAGTTATTCAGGTTGAAAATAAGCACTTAATTCAATTTGATTTGTCTAATTGATTGGCCTTCAACCTATGATTCCGTTGGAGTTAACCCCTCAAATTTGGAGGGTCATTATCCTACATAATTGGGAACGAGATTCTCAAACGGTCAACGCTTGGTCAACTCCTTCAAATGGGTTTGAACCCGTTTTCCACCAAACGGTTTGCAACCCGTTTGGTCACCAAACGGTTTTGGTGAAACCGTTTGGTCCCAACTTTTGAGATCGTTTTCTCCCAAGATATTTGGTGAGGTGCTTTCTTATGATGATTTCATCTTCATCTTCCTTCGTGCACCCAAGAACAGCAACCGTTCTTGATGGAATTTGCAGCAAAGAAACAAAAGTGTATAAAATTGAAGAAATCAATCAACAAATCATAGAAGATTGATGCAATAGCAATGGTTGAGGGTTTAAGTTATAAAACCCGCCTCCAATTGAGCTACAAAGCTCCAAGATCACTCCATAAATTGTGGATGAAGCTCTAGCAACTCCCCCAGGCTCGTCCTCAAGCTTTTGATTGCAAAAGTTGGCTAGGGTTGAAGAGGAGATCGAAATAAGAAGGAATCTATAATTTATTTTCGATTTCCACTATGAAATCATGAAGAACGAGGGTCAAGAAGCTTACCAACTGGTTGGGGCTCGTCCTACTGTTTCTCCTAAGTCCCCTTGAGCTCATCCCAAGCAAAGGAAGAAGAAAGGGCCGAAAAAGCCTTTCAATTCATTTGGAAAAGGCACTTTTATAAGGAAATTGATGAGAGAGAAAATGCCTTATAAAAATCCAATTAATCCAAAAATTATGGCCGCCTCTTCCCCCTCAATTCCATGGATACGAGGCACCTTCCTTTGCCTTTTATTCTCCTTCATTATCCTCAATTTAAAGAAAAGCAAATTAAGCACCTTAATGCTTATTATATTAATATCCCATATGTGAGTGTTAATTACTTTTCTTTATAATAAGGTGAGTGGAATTTCACCTACTTAAGATATGTTCGTTCCTTATCTTAGAAAAAGAACGTCCATCCTTATTCAAAATCAACCCAAAACATTTTGGTGGAAAGCCCTTCAATTATTTTTATTCATTTTTGCCCTAAATCGAATTAGGGTTTCAATTAGGCATTATTCTTGATTATTTTAATGTCAAGATTCTCTCTCCTCCAACTTAGTTCAAATGAGGAGTCCCTCTCATTTTCTTTGCTATACATGATGCCAAGAAACATTAAGGACCTTATTGAAGTGGTAATTTGCATATTGAACCCTAGATTTTGGGTAAAATGCACTTTACTCCAAAACTAGGTTTTAATGCACAACATTGTCCAACAAGCTCTATCTTGGTGTCCAGGCTTGTAGAAACCATACTACTACATCATATTTATCCTTATTATGTCTCAATATCTTATCATGTGCAATTTGCAAGTTAACCCCTCAACTTGGGTAATTTGCACTTTAGTCCAAAATAAGAAATCATTGCTTCAACATTGTTCAAACAGGACCAAAATTGAAACATAAGTTCCTCATGAGCCCTAATTACTTTTCACAAGATGAGATTAAACATATAATCATATTTCTTAATCAAAACACCTAGGGTTAAAGCATAACCCAGGCCAGGGATGTTACATAAAGCATAACCCAGGCCAGGGATGTTACAAATTATAAACCCCTAACAAGGATTTCGTCCCCGAAATCCCAGATAAAGGGATCATATATTATTCATTCATCATATCATCATGTCTCTACATAACACCTCATTGTTATGGAGACATCATAGAGCTTTGATCAACACAAAGTTCCTTCTCACAATATTCTCATAGAGTCAATTGAGATCTTATCTTAAAGACATATTTAGTTGTTATGTTTATGCAAAGCATAAACCCCTAACATATGATGTTCATATCATTTTATATGATCAGACTGATTTCATAGTTGACCACTCCAGGTAGCTAATCTAAACCATCTGATAATTCTCAGATACCAGAATCCATTACCCTGGTATCAGTCACATGTGTTGAAAACACATCATATTCTCATCTTTCTTTTATCATATTTACAACTTTATTGAACAGGGATCACCTCCCTTGTTCTCTTTATCATCATATGAGGGTCATACTTTTACTTCCTCATATACACATACTGATCTGAATTCCTATCAGATCCTTCTTTCTTGTACTTAAGGTATGATACATTTATCCATACCATATTTCTTATTTCATGATACTCATTAGATTGTATCAGAATGATTGCTTGATCAGGGCAATCAAAAAGATATCAATCTAAGAGTTTACATACTCACTTTATCATCAATAGTTGTAAACCTTATCAGGGTTTACAAGTACTGAGATCAAGTAGTATGCACTTACATGCTATCATATTTCTTGTTTTTCATATTATCATAACATAAGATTTAACATCCCTGGATTTTACCCAGGAATCTCTTATATACCTCTTCCTCTTTCATAGAGGTAAGATCAATATAGAACATTTAAAAGAATACTTGAACAGAATTCAAATTCTAATTCTCATCATTTCTTCCCTATATGACAACTAATAGGGAAAACAAAATCAAAAGTCCTCCTTTTTATAACAAAAGGGGTTTAGTGTACTCAACATGTACACATTTATAACATACATTGTCCTCACATCATGGTATTATTAGCCTTATTACTGATGCAAAAACTAAGCCATGGAATCTTACAGGTGAAAGGTTAAGACCTTTACACTTACTTAGGGGCTGCTGCCCTGGTACACTAGGCATTTATTGCACTATTTGTACCAAAAACCTTGGCTTTTTAGAACCATTAGGCAAATGTCTCTAAAATTATAGAGATAATCACCTACTTCTCAGCTTATTGCCCCTTCTTGGGCACTGCCATCACATATTTAATATCTGTCTAAGCTCATGGCAGAGTCTACTTTCTTGCCATAAGTTAATCTTTTCCATATTTTCCCTTATTCCAACATGACTAAGTCATTTAGGAACTCATTTTAAGCTCAAGCTTTCTGTATTAAGGACTGATTACCTAGGTTATAATCCTAGCATCCAGTCCACTCATATGCATTACTGTTGCCCTAATCTACCCAACAAGAGCATGATCATAGGATTCTCTATCCTGATCAGGTCTTAATGGGGATTCTCAGGCACTCATTCTATTCTTGCATGATCCCTTGCACCTCTTCTTGGTGCAACAACATTGCCCTTAGCAATGTGTTCCTTGTGCTCTCCAGTCATTTTAAACTTTACCCTTTCTCTACACAAGCAGAAATCATTATAGGGTATAATGGAGGACACTAACACAGACTCAACAACTTAGTCCTATGTCTCTGTAGACTCAGCGAACCTAGAGCTCTGATACCACTAAATTGTAACGACACTCGCCATCGTTAAGATAACAAGTGCCATTAACAATAATAAAACATGCGGAAGCAAATCATTTGCAGTGGAATTACTGAAAATCACTAAAAATTTAAAACTTTTTTCAAAGAGATCCATTCACAGGAAAACTCTTTAACCAAGAACCAAAGTGTTTCCATTTCATCCTGGTTCACAAGTACATAGCCTGTACAATTCCTTTTTAAGGATTACACCATTGACTGCCCTGGTACAAATATACACAGGCGGTATAAAAACTTTGAGGCACTATGCCAAAACTCCAATTGAATCAATTAAAACTCCGAGGACCTGAGAGTACAGAGACGACACATAGGACTACTATCTATATGACTTGACAGACAATATCTCCACCTGAGATCTGATTGCTGTCCTTGTTGTTGTTGTTGCTGCTCTTTTTCTGATCTTAGGGATTTCCTACCTTGCCTCCCATGCATACCTAAAAATGTTTCCCACAGGGGTGAGACAATTGAAAAATTGCCCCAGTGAGAGATATAACTCTCCGCCAAGACATTGTTATTGCAGTTTATTAAATTAAAACTGAGCAGGGGTTATTTTTACCTTATCAGGCAGAATTATTCATCATAGAACAGAATAAGATAATCTCCTATTCTCAAGGAGAGTATTGCATCTACCCATGGTAGATAAGTAATTCATCTGTCTACTTTGCAGAGAATATAAAGAAACATAAATAACATTTATCCGCTAAGGAATGCACAAAGAAATGCAACATCAACCAATGAATCTCCGTATTCAATCCTTAAGCAAACATGATATATGGCTGATTACATTTTACAATCATATTTAAGCTCTGAGGAGATGATGTATACCGCTCATACTCCAACCGGCCATTGTGAAGTCGAAACCGGTACCATACATAGGTCTAGGGAAGAGCCGGCTTCCAAGACTTCCCACGTCTCGGTCAGTGCGAGATAAAACGCAGGACATCTCGTGTCTCTGCTAACGTAGCTTTCCAGGGTATACTGGGAACTTCTCTACAGAGTTACAACATCAACTGCACTCTCGTCGGCAATCGAGAGATTTCATGTTTATCTCCATCGACCCGATAAAAACATTGGGAGATGGGTACAACATCTGGCCCAATCATCGGGAGATTAGTGATACGTCTATCCCGACCTATTCATGAAGGATTTGAGAGGTTTCTTGTTTACCTCCTCACAATCACTTCAAGAGGACGTAAGGATATTTTCGCCCATTGACCCCCGTATATTCAAAAATATACGAAATCCAGGATATGCCGCGGAGCAACCTGTTTCACCATCACCTATTCCTGACGATGATGGATCTATGGTCAGAGCACTACATGAATAGATTTCACTTGATTAATTAAGTACATTATCATATTCTTTTAGCACCAGTCAATTTCTCAAACATATTTTATTCAGACAAATGCCATAAAGAGATATGTACCACTTCCATCATATACTTATTCACATGGCTCAGAAGCCATTCACATCTTGTCACCTCTCACTAGGCAACAACTTTATTCACATGGCTCACAAGGCCATTCACATCTTGTCACCTATCACTAGGCAACAACTTTATTCACATGGCTCATAAGGCCATTCACATCTTGTCACCTCTCACTAGGAAAAGGCTTACAAGCCCATACTAATCTTGTTACTTCTTTCTAAGTAACAAAAACATAATGGCACATATGGCCAATCAACTCTTATCAAATATACATCATAGCTCATACCTGGCTATGATCATCACCTCATGAGACCTGCATGATTGTCACACATGATAATAGACTTATCAAGTTCACAACACATCATGCAATACAGGGTAACACCACTATTCCCTTACCAAGGTTAGGGTTTACCATAAATTAGGGATTTTCATCCTTTTACCCAAAGCTAGGGTTAGGATTTTCCTTTCTTATCAATTAGGGTTTCATATTTGTATTATCACTCCAACCCTAATTTATTGCTACACTCCTCTGGGAGCATTCATTGATATCCTAAGTATTCATTCATACTTATTACATTCATCATGTATCATTAAATGATTATCATCACAAGGTATGAGTTTCTCTCTCATCCTTAGGTTGGAAATTAACAAAACGACCATGTTAGGTCACTTTCAATTCAGCTCTAAGTCAAGCATAGAGCACCACAGCCGTGTAACCAAGAACGACCGTGCAAAGGGAAGCCACCACGGCCGTGCTACCTTGCATGGTCGTGCAAAGTGAAATCCACCACGGCCGTGCTACCTTGCACGGTCGTTCCACAGGGGTTCACCTCATAAATCATATTCAAGTATGAATTCTATTCTTTCATTAGGGATTAGGGTTTCACATACCATCTCCCTTCTTTAGAATAGAGATTGTATATAGCATCACCCTTCATTAGGGATTTCATATCACATTGCCCATAATTAGGGTTTACTAATCATTCCCAATTAGGGTTTCTCATGAAATCACCCTCAATTAGGATTTCACATGGATACACCCTCAACTAGGGTTTCACTTGGATACACCCTCAACTAGGGTTTACTATTCATCCTAATTAGTGATTTCACATGTAGACAACCTCTTATTAGGGTTATACATGGAATCAACCTCAATTAGGGTTTTCATCATGTATTGGATCCATGCATTTGTTAAGAATTCTTACTTAGTACCATTAAGGTATCTCTCACCTAATTACATTAGGTTTCCAAAAAGGTTTGATCAATTGGACCTTCAATAACATGAGGTATCCAATTGAATTAGGGTTTCCAATGTTGATTCCTTCAATCATTGAATTCATGGAACCAATCATAAATTGGACCTATATTCATACTTCAATTGAGTTTGATAAGTCAACCTTCAACTAATTTGACCCTCAATTGACCCTCAATTGATCATCAATTAGGGTTTGATTCAATTGAATTAGGGTTTGAAATCGATGATTCAACAACACTAATCAATGTAAGACTAGTTGCTTTGAAACCATTGAACCATCATCCAAATTGGGTATGACCTGACCCCAAACGGTCTTGAGGTCGTTTGGATGACCTCCAAACGGTCTTGAGACCGTTTTCCCATCATATCACTCAAATATAAGCAATCCAATTGGGGTTTGGTTCATTGGATTGATCACCAAATCAACATTGCATTGTATATCAGCTTAGTACCTTTAGACCTTCAAACACCTAACCATACTCAACCCTAGACCTCCAAACGGTCTTGGGTGACCACCAAACGGTCTTGATACCGTTTGGATGAGCTCCAAACGGTCTTGAGACCGTTTGGCTCATCCAACCTTTGGACTTTAGTGAAAAATCATCATGGATTGGTCTATCGAGTTGATCAACAAATCAGCATTGAGTTGCAGTATGATTTGGTACCTTTGGACCTTCAATTGATCAACTATACTTGACCCCAGACCTACAAACGGTCTTGGGGTGATCCCCAAACGGTCTTGAACCCGTTTGGATGATCCCCAAACGGTCTTGAACCCGTTTGGGCTAATCAACCCAAGATCTCAACTTAACTCATTGGAATTTCAGCACTATATTCAATTAGGGTTTTCCTAATTGAATAGCCTTCAACTCACGATTCCTTGGGAGTTAACCCCTCAAATTTGGAGAGTCATTAACCAACATAATTATGAACAGGAATCCCAAACGGTCAACGCTTGGTCAACTCACTCAAACGGTCTTGAACCCGTTTTCCCAAGCAGGTCAAGTTAATCAGGTTGAAAATCAGCACTTAATCCAATTAGATTTTCCTAATTGATTAGCCTTCAACCTATGATTCCTTT
This sequence comes from Alisma plantago-aquatica, assembly GCA_963693085.1. NCBI lineage: Eukaryota > Viridiplantae > Streptophyta > Magnoliopsida > Alismatales > Alismataceae > Alisma > Alisma plantago-aquatica. The sequence goes on along the minus strand of OY856412.1, from coordinate 1,138,562,423 downwards.
TGCGTTAACCCCTCAACTTTGGAGGGTCATTAACCAACATCATTATGAACAGGAATCCCAAACGGTTAACGCTTGGTCAACCATCTCAAACGGTCTTGAACCCGTTTTCCCAAGCAGGTCAAGTTAATCAGGTTGAAAATCATCACTTAATTCAATTCGATTTGTCTAATTGATTGGCCTTCAACCTATGATTCCTTTGGAGTTAACCCCTCAAATTTGGAGGGTCATTAGCCTACATAATTAGGAACGAGATCCCCAAACTTTCAGCTCTTGTTCAACTCCTTCAAACGGGTTTGAACCCGTTTTCCACCAAACGGTTTGCAACCCGTTTGGTCACCAAACGGTTTTGGTGAAACCGTTTGGTCCCAACTTTTGAGATTGTTTGCTCCCAAGATATTTGGTGAGGTGCTTTCTTATGATGATGTAATCATCATCTTCCTTCTTCCACCCAAGAAAATCAACCGTTCTTGATGGAATTTGCAGCAAAGAAACAAAAGTGTATAAAATTGAAGAAATCAATCAACAAAGCATAGAAGATTGATGCAATAGCAATGTTTGAGGGTTTAAGTTATAAAACCCGCCTTCAATTGAGCTCCAAAGCTCAAAGATCACGCCATAAATGGTGGATGAATCTCTAGCAACTCCCCCTAGGCTCGTCCTCAAGCTTTTGATTGCAAAAGTTGGCTAGGGTTGAAGAGGAGATCGAAATAAGAAGGAATCCATAATTTATTTTCGATTTCCACCATGAAATCATGAAGAACGAGGGTCAAGAAGCTTACCAACAGGTTGGGGCTCGTCCTCCTGTTGCTCCTAAGTCCCCTTGACCTCATCCCAAGCAAAGGAAGAAGAAAGGGCCGAAAAATCCTTTCAATTCATTTGGAAAAGGCACTTTTATAAGGAAATTGATGAGAGAGAAAATGCCTTATAAAAATCCAATTAATCCAAAAATTATGGCCGCCTCTTCCCCCTCAATTCCATGGATACGAGGCACCTTCCTTTGCTTTTATTCCCCTTCATTATCCTCAATTTAAAGAAAAGCAAATTAAGCACCTTAATGCTTATTATATTAATATCCCATATGTGAGTGGAAATTACTTTTCTTTATAATAAGGTGAGTGGAATTTCACCTACTTAAGATATTTTCGTTCCTTATCTTAGAAAAGGAACGTCCATCCTTATTCAAAATCAACCCAAAACATTTTGGTTGAAAGCCCTTAAATTATTTTTATTCATTTTTGCCCTAAATCGAATTAGGGTTTCAATTAGGCATTATTCTTGATTATTTTAATGTCAAGATTCTCTCTCCTCCAACTTAGTTCAAATGAGGAGTCCCTCTCATTTTATGTGCTATACATGATTCCAAGAAACATTAAGGACCTTATTGAAGTGGTAATTTGCATATTGAACCCTAGATTTTGGGTAAAATGCACTTTACTCCAAAACTAGGTTTTAATGCACAACATTGTCCAACAAGCTCTATCTTGATGTCCAGGCTTGTAGAAACCATACTACTACATCATATTCATCCTTATGATGTCTCAACATCAGAGGAACATCTTATCATGTGCAATTTGCAAGTTAACCCCTCAACTTGGGTAATTTGCACTTTAGTCCAAAATAAGAAATCATTGCTTCAACATTGTTCAAACAGGACCAAAATTGAAACATAAGTTCCTCATGAGCCCTAATTACTTTTCACAAGATGAGATTAAACATATAATCATCTTTCTTAATCAAAACACCTAGGGTTAAAGCATAACCCAGGCCAGGGATGTTACAGAAATGGTACCCATATATTTTTCTAAACTGGAAATACTTTACATACGGTGACGGTTGTAATGAAAAACTAATGTTTTTGGTGCATTGGTGTTAGTTTTTTTAAAGAACCAACGTCAGTGAAAGTGATATTGAATGTTAGATTTGTACTATCTGTGATTAGGTATGCACCTCATATCTGGGTTGATGAATTACTTTTCTTTGGCATTTCCATTATTGGTTCAAGGGGTTCAGCCTAAGGTGACTTCATCATCATCATTATCTTCAAGAACCAACTTGTGGTTGGTTTCTGGGGCCGGTGGTTCTGGTAGAACAAAACTAGAATGGGTGGTCATAGCCTTTAGCTACTCCTTCTGATGCTTGGGGTTGTTTTTAGGTTTACCTGCAAATGAACCAACTGGAAGGTGAATCATTGCAACAGTCTATGCTAGTGAGTCTCCACAATTTTAGTGTATGTGTGCTTGTTCACAGGCATCTTCTTCATAGCATCTAGACAAACTTGACTTTTAGAGGCAAGAATTTTTTTTTTGGTTTCCTTGCCCTAGGAGAAGTTGTCCTTGGTTATTGTAGGCTTGGTGCTATGGATTGTAGATTTTTCTTTGATTGAGTTTGTTGCACTATTATATAGGGTTGAAGTTGTTTTGGCGGTAGATTTGGTTCTGTTAGAATCCATGAGGAGCCAATCTTGGTTTTGATTTAGTCCTAGATTGGGATGATATGTGTTAGCTACTTCTTTTGGGTTCCCATACTGAAAGTATGGATGGTTCCTCGGTCAATTGTAGTCATAGTAACCCTATCCTGGAATAGAGTTGACAACCTTGACTTCTTCAATGATTGAACTGCTATCAAACTACGACTGGTGCAAGTTTAATTTGGCTTGGTAGAGGTGATTGCACTCTAGACTTGTATGCCCCTCTACACTATAGACTTGACAGACTTCTTGGGATGCCTTATCTTGAAAAGAGGATTGACCTCTCTACCAATACCTCTGGAAGGATGACTCAACATTGTCTTTTTTAATTGCAAGAGCTTTCAAAGATTTAGCAATAGACTTCAAATCAAACTTTCCCTTTGTCATAACAACATTGGTAACTCCTCTCTTGCTTGATGAGTCCCAATTGGCATGGTTCTAGATCCCCTACTCACAAATATACACGCTTCATCAAAGATCTGTGGCATGAAGTATCTAATCGAGGCGGCGTCAAGAAATGGTTTAATGTCATCATACACTCCCCTATATAACTGCTTAATAATAAGTGAAGAATGAATGTTGTGGCGATGACATTTGTGCAGTAGCTCCTTGTATCATTTCCATGCTTCTGATAAAGTTTCACTAAGGAGTTGTTTGAATTGAGTTATTTGCCCTCAAATTTGACAAGTAAGTGAGAGAAGAATGAACTCCTCTAGTAACTTGTTCTGAAGTTCCTCCCAAGTTGTGATGTTGTGATCATCTTTAGATTTGTACCACACCCTTGTATTTTCAGTGAGAGAGTAGTACAAAAGACATCACCTAATGGTTTCCTCAAACACACCACCTTGCTTTCTTAGTCCACAAATATATATGGACTTTTCTAGATGGTCGTGCGCATCCCCACTGGCTCTTTCTATAAAATGTAATTTTGCATCATTTCTACCCATTACATCTTGATATCAGAGTTTTGTGATGTGATGGAAGAATGGACGACTGGGTGGTAAATATTTATAGCATTAGGAATAGAGAACTGCCATAGATCTCTTTTTCATTCTACTTCATGAGTAGGTCATAACTTTGCTTGCATAGTGTCTATGCCTCATCCAAGAGTCTATCTCTCCATGTTCTGAGTGATGCTTCCACTCCATGGTTTATCTCTTATTTGTCCATCTTAGTTTTGTGTTAGCGAAGGAGCCTATGGTAGGTTCCTTCTATCTTAGGGTCAAATTCAAAAATTGAGTCAATTCTATAAGAGTGTTGCATGCATAATAGATGTCACTTGAGAAGTTCACACAACCAAAACCATATGATTGAAGATGAGTTGGATTATGGATGATTGTCAATATTGTCAATTGTAACAAAAAATTCTAACTGATTAAGTTGGTTAAATTGATCAAGAAAATTCATTATCTCTGACAACAACAATAAAATTTGATGCAAGATTTATTCACACACACAAATTTCCTAGAGCTAAAATCCCTAGGTTTTACCTAAACCAAATGTATGACAATCCCACCTACAAGCAAATAGATCTTATTGTAGTACAATATTAGGATCGAATCAAAGAACAATATTTTTAAGAATTATCTTATCCATGTAACTAAGGAAGGGCGAATATTATCAAAAAATTTGAACTTTGTTTGATTAAAATAAGTTAGAGTAATTAAAATTTTAGATTATTCATTAATGGAAACACTAGGGTGAATGAGTTTCAAAACAAATACCTATTGTTCACTCTCTCAATACATCAAAAAATGCACAAACATATTACATTGAGGCTGAATAAATCCATCCTTTCACCATTGAGATTAAAAATAGACATATATTACTCTATGCTCATCATCGTGTTACATGGTGACCATGTATCTATTGCCTCAAGAAACACCTATTCTAAATTCTCATCATGGGTTATATCAGAATCTAATCAATATCCATGTTCTTATGTTTGAAGTTCTCTAAACCCAAGTCCAGATAAACATACATATATGTCATCCAAACACATAAACAAGTAGTGAATGATATATTTAAAATGTAATAACGTTCACACATGTTTTAATGCAATTAACAGAGCAAAGCAGAAAACAAGTTACTTGTTGCACCCTAGTGAGGGAAATTGTAAGGCCCCTAAACTTGCTTAATGAGTTGAATGATCTTAATTATCATAATTGAATTCGTATAACCCTAATATAACCTTGTTATATTCTTTGAAATCATAATACAAGCTTAAGTTTCAAATTTGGTCCAATTTGGACACTGTTTGGGCAAGTTATGCAATTTTATGCACATTTTGGACTTTTACGTAATTTACACAATTGAGAGGGTTTCTTTGCAATTTATCACTTGCATTATGTTCCTTGGATATTCTCTCATCATGCTTGAGCTTTTTGAGCCATGGGGCACCTATTTAAACCTTGGTTTGAAGGTGTTTTCTCCAAGAGTATTTTAGGGTTTACCCCTTCACGGATGAGCTACCTTTAGTAGCTATCAACTAATGAATTATTTGATTGGCTGGGAAATTTGACAAAGGAAAGATAAACAGGTCAAAACACATTGTGGGGGATCTTCTTGTGTGTTTGCTTGTATATTCTTAATAAATTAAGGCCATGGACACTTGGATAGATACTAGAACTTCAACTTTTTCTGTATCTTTATCTTAAAGTTTCATATACTTATCCCCAAGCATCAAAAGGAGCCATTTTATCTCCACCACTTCCCTCCTTCTCCCAACCTCGTTCTCCCTCTGTGCTACTGTGAATTTTTCTGTCCAAGGAAGAAGAAAGTGGGGATCTTCTTGGAAAAAGGATCTAGGGTTGCAATTGACTTCATTTTAGGGTTGAAAAAGTTTCCTTCTAGTGATCTTGACCTAAAAGAGTAAGAATTTCCCTATTTCCTACATCTATATATTTTTTATCCTTCCTCCTAGATTTCTCCATGTCAGAACCTTTTTGTTCCATGGTAGAAATTTCTCTAAAGCTCTAAGACCCTACCTTTCTTGCTCCTTATGCTTAGGGTTTGCTCATTTGATGAAGAAAGGTTCTAGATGGACGAATTCATAGCTTATTCTTGGATTTTCTACCCTACCTGCTCGAGTTTTCTTATGTGTGGGGTTTCATCTTCTCATTAGAGGCAAGTTTTATAACTTGCTCTACGTTTATTGCTTACCATAAGCTTTCTAGCTCTTGTTCTTGCTTGAAAATGATGATCCATGCACTAAAAAGTTACGCTTGACTTGGATTTCAATTTTTATAATGTTCCCTATTCTAATTTTAGTTTTAGATGAACATGCGATCATGTGTACATTATTCCTAAGGTATAATATGACTTGTATCAGGTTGTTTTGACAACCTATGGTGCTAAGCACCTATCAACCAATGGTCAATTTTAGGGTTTTAAGATGATTTCTTCTATAAACCCATGACCCGATGATGGTACCATTGCAACAACCCTCTGGTGTTGTCTTCATGACAACTGATGGTCGTGATCAAAGGTGTCATATGATGGTGACAACTTATGGTCACCCCCTTAGGTCAGGTTTTGGATCAATTAGAAGTTTAATGATCAACCATTAAGTACCATACTGCTGTTATCAATCAATGATGACATTAGCTTAATATTTGATGCTGATTAATGAATATAGTGCTGATCTAACAACCTATGGTGACTTAATGGTCACTAATGATGGTGTATCAGATCTCTAAAATCTATGGTGAGTTAATCATATAGTTGTAGCATCAATTAAGCTTTTGATCAATGGTTTCTTGGGTCACTTGATGCAATGGTTGAACCTATACTGTAACTGATGGTTTTAACATATGAACTTGAACCAATGGTCAAGATCTAATGTTTATTCCTCCAATAAAGTGGAATGATTGATAATGTAATATGTTGGCCCTAATATAGTTATTTATATCGTCACACCCGAATCCCACGATTACCACTAATCATGAGATGTAGGCATGAGTTGAGGATTATAGTTAATACAAAGTTCACTCCCTTACTTTTTTTAGTTTCAAACTCTTTGTTTTCTCGCATCCAATCACATAAAAGAACTTTACAAGAGAATTAAACTTTTATTTCTCAAATATGATCTCAACATTTATGATACACATCCATACATTCATTCTATTTCTCACACTTCCATGTACATATGACATGACATTCAAATACATTCTCTCTTATCAAAGAAACAAAGATACAAAACATCATTTACAACTCTCTCACATCTATACAAGGACCTAGAGTGACAGAGACCAACTGAACTTAACTAACTCATACTTAACTCATGTGGTAGATCTACTCTGATGCTTTGACCTTCTTCGAGTCCATGTGGTTTCCCTAACAATTGTGAGTAGAGGGGTGAGCCTACTCTCTCAGTGAATGAGTACTTCAAAGAAATAGTTTAAAGCACTTATATAATTGCAGATATATTGTTGGGGTGAGTCTAATCATTAACAATCATAAATATGGCAGGATACTCTAGATATCTACAAAAATGAATCAATATATGAACATGCTTTATTGATCATAAAGAAATTAAACTAATAACTTAGAAACATACAAAGAATAATTCAATAACTGCACATACTTATTTAACTTCTCATTCATCTTATTATGCCCTAATCCCACATGAGGTATACCACAACATGTGAAAGAATCACAACAAGCTATGATCCCACTGTACAAGGCTTAGAAGCATGCTCGGGTTCCTAAGCCTATCTCTTGAGTAAGACCCCGCCTATAGTGGGCCTCAGCACGTCTACCTCTCGGTGGCTAATAGGAGTGGCCGGATATCTCAGACTCCACCTCTCAACCTGGGTACTCATGCGGTGAGTCAAAGCCCTCAGGCTTATTGTGCATCAGTGGATCTACTGACCACTAATTACTCAACATGTAACACAGGTACCACCGACATCCCCAGTTGGTGTTGGGTACCACACAATTGTAAGGAATATGCCCTACTGGTCAAGACCCCCACACCCTACAGGTGTACTCCAACTTACCTTGATCTGGACTACCTCGAGTCGGGAAACCATTTCCTCCTCACGGTGCAACCCTCATCATATGAGGATTCTACAATGTTCAGGGCATCTACATGTCTAATTCACTCTTTAAATTCACAATTCAATCATCACATCAACGTATCTTTGATCAGCTTTGTAAATTGTTCATTTCATAAACCATCTGATAACATATACCACAACTGAATTGTTAAGCATCACCACATCTCAAGCTGAGAAACATTGAAATCACAATACTTGTTTCACTAAATACCCTATCATTAGGGTTTCATTTACCTCATTCACTTATCCCATAACTCACATGAGGATTGAATACATCATAACATCATTCAATACGAATTGCTCTCAGTAGTTCACATATAAATGAATATATATATAAAATGAACTAGGGTTCCATGCCAAATGAAGTGAAAGATCTTATCTGACATACATGTAATTTGCATACAAATAAAACAATCATTCATAACCAAGGAGATTCAACTAGTCAACTTCTTTATTCAATTATACAACAATTTTAGTCATAGTCAAAAATCTTAGATTTTAGTATATTCATGTAACCTCTACAAATACTTTATAATTTCTCATTTAGATGGATTGCAGTCATTTCTAATGTAATTTCATAATCTGAAATACATCACAATAGAGAAATAATCCATTTCATATCATATTGAAAAAGCTAGATCAAAAAGGCAACTTAGGGTTTGTACTCACATACTAAGCAATTGAAGATATTTGATGATTTAACTCATTTTCGTGCAATCTACTATTTAAAGGAATTACCCACTCACCCTAAGGTGTAAAAACACCGTAAAAACGTAGCCCATCTCTGAAGATCTCGAATCCATAGAAAGACTCTATCAAAATCCGCAGTTTCTTCTTCCTTTTAGCCCTAAACCCGTCTGCTAAAGGTAGAAGACTAAGGTCATAGGTTAATCCAAACCTCAAGATCGTTAGATCAAGGGTTCTGATCAAGGGGAAGTGAAGAGAAGGAGGAATCCACAGTTAAAACTACTTACCAAGTCAAATCTATAACAACCCTTTTGGATTTCCGTCATTCTTTACGTTCTTCCCCAAAAATCACCCCATAAATTACCTTCCAAGTCACCCTGTCATTGAGTAAGATGTATGTGAAGATAGAGTATTGAATTGTGGTTCCAACACACTTCGTTTCATTGAAAATGAATAAGTATTGCTCGAGATATGATCATTTTACGATTTGTTGTCTTGGGCGGTGTCTACCGTGGTCGTGGTGTCAACGCAGCGTCGTGGTCACGGTGTAGACCACGGGTCGCAATGTCGACGCAGCGTCACTATCGCAGTGTAGACCGCAGGTCACGGTGTCGACGCAGCGTGGGTCGTGGTCCTCAATACATATTTACTAAAAAGGACATAACTCTCTCATTTTAACTCTGATTTGGTTCATTATTTTTTTGTTGGATTCATAATTGAATTCTATAAAATCCTATAATATTATTTTTATAATATTTTAAAATGAAAAATTAGGTATTAATTATTTCCTCCAATGTCATTAACTCTCTTATTACACACATGTATGGGTTAATGATATATTAACTCTGACTCAGATCTTTATAGTATGCTTAAGTTATGATGATGAGTATCCCAAACAAGTATTGAAGGTTATAAAAGTTAAGATAAAGCACAACATAGAATATTACTAACAAAAGTATGCTAAGCATTAAGATTATCTTAAAACTCTAGGATTACCAACAAAGCTAGGAACAGTTTGTAATGATTCTCCCCCTCTAATAAAAAAATTTCATCCCAAAATTTCTAAAAGATGAAAAGATACTTGTTAAACATCTCTGATTCTAATTTCCAAGTAACTTCTTCTATACATGATTCCTCTGAAAAACCTTTACTAGGGGTATCTCTCTCCTTTTAAGGTTTCAAATACTACGATCTAGAATTTTATTTTCCACATTGAGTCATTTGTTTCTCTTCAAATCACAACTTTTAAAAGATATAAAACGTGTGAAACATAATTTCTCATCTCATCATCACATGGTGCTATTCAGTTGCCATTCATGAGACCACACTAGTCATTATACTATCATAAGATATAAATCCTTTTTAGAATATCACAAGGTATCAACCCTTATCAACACAAGAGGATTACACCTCATCCAGGGCTTAACCATGCCCAAAGGTCATTAAGACCATCATACTATTCCCTGCAAGATCATCGTTATCTTTGCATGCCTTATAACAAGGCTCAACAACATCACTTACATATATTACACCGGATCAACACAATATTGCATTAATGAACTAGGAGATATTCATAAACAATCATAGCAGGGTTATATTAACATTAAGAACCTTTCTTTATCAGATCAACATGCAAGGAATTTAGATATGATTAACCCTCATCATATACATAGTGTACATGTTTAGTATAAGAAAGTTTCAACCATGTGGCTATGATAACCACCAATTAACATATTAAGGTTATGATCATATTAAGGAGGTTATTCTACCATCATTCCATCATATAAGAATGTTAAACATGAATATTCATCTTTATCCATTTGTATTAAAGTTAGGTTCAACAAGATAAATTATATTAATGTTACTAATCAGCACTTATACCCAAACCTTTACCCATGTCATCCCCATTGTATCGTGGATGCATAAGGTGAAGCATCACCATCACATTCCATACTATTCTCAATTATGAATCCACAAATAAATCAAGGTGTAACCATCATGTTATAGCATACTAGGGTTTCAACAACAGTAACAGAGTACTCCATTATTGTATTAGTCATTCAAAGACTATTCATACCCAATTACCATCACTTAGTTATATTTAAGAAAGGTATAACAAGCTATACCTCATCAAGGTTACATATCAATACAATATGGTCATCATCCCTTCTATTCATACGAGTGAATAGGTAAGACTATCATATTCAGGGTAACCCTCCATTTATTCCATCACCATTTAACCCATATCACCATACCATAATTGTACAATGCTAAGATGGATTACTGGTATGAATGAATAGGACTATCAGACACCTTTAATTAACATATTGCTTGCACATGTACACTAAAATCATACGTAGAACCAATTTACATCCCTCATTATACCTTCAACAGATTACACTTCTAAAAACAAATTCACATATTACTAAAAGCCATTATTTTCTCTTATCTCCTCATTCATTACTACAGACTTCTTGTTACTTATCCTTCTCATTTTGATCATATAGAATAAACATCCCTAAAATTGAAACATACAAGGTAAGAATAGATTATTCATCATTCTTGACATCACTGCAAGAATTTGCTTTAGATTACACTTTGCTCATCTTGTACTTCTCCTTTTGTTCAAAACACACTTGTTACATTTCAAATTTATTTCTTACCCTTTTCTCTGAATCATTTTCATATTGTTCATCAACCTTTTAGATTAGCTAGGATCACTATCAGTGCTAGTTTACTTCTCATAGTGAAAATCACATGATCTTGTTTTATAGAGATGCTAGTATTCAAGGTCAAATCACTAGTGAAATCCCTTGAACTACTACAACTCTAAACATTCTAGGGTTTTATCCTTATCAGTAGCATGGAATTATTTTTATGTGACTTTTCTCCCTTAATTTGAAATTCAAACTTTGGATCTCACAAGTTTTACTAAAGTCTTCCTTATCTTATCAATTGAATTTCTTCTCTTACTTGGCCATTCAGATAAATTACATTCTCAATTTACCTTTCTAGGGTTTCATCATCATATTGTGTGTCATTATTACATTCACTAGATGTCTCTGCCATGGTGGTTATGCATCATATATGATTCATTTTCTTATCACTTCATTCCCACATTGCTCTCATTAAGGAAGATATGAAAGACAAGATGATTCTGAGGCCTAGAATTCTTATCTTCAAATGTTCCCTTAATACATTTCTCATATGTAGGTTTAATTAGTTATCAATAAGGATACTTGAATAATTAGCACTTGCTTAAATCTCCTAACCTCTTTCTTTTACAATCTATATTACTCCATCATGTTTCAAACCCTTCCTTACTTTCCATAATCCTCTTACCATATACTACTCTTCCACCTGTCATCTTTAACTTCTACTTTTCTCTTATGATCATGTTACTTATTCATGTGTATTATCATGTATACCATGTTGCATATTTTTTTTATCCTTCTACTAATGTGAAGTTGAAACTCTAAATCAATAATCTCTCTACTAGTTTCACCTCATGTTTAATAAATTACATATCCTTCATTTTAAATCAAACGACTCATGCATGGGTCAAACTTAGTTTCTCTTTCAATCGAGTTTTTCTTTTTCCTTCCTGAATATAGTCTACCTTTGTTTGACTTATTCATTTGTTTATCTACACTTTTGTTCTTCTTTTAGAAACTAGTTTGCTTCTATAGAGACTTAGAACCCCAAAGGTAGTAAGGATGAATCTATTGAACTTTATAATAAAGGTATACATTTCATACTCTCAATTATATCACGTAACCCTCATTCCTTAATCAAGCTCATTATTTCCAACAATTCTCTTTGTTTAATCTAAGTTTCTTATCCTAGTCTTATGATTTACATGCTTATCTAGTTCTCTTCACTTTCATTCCTCTAAACTTCACTTCTATGTACTTATCGTATACTTAACTCTTTTCTTCTATTTTCCCTTTGCTTTGGAGTACATAAAAGCATTGTACTCGATTATATGATCCATTCCTCATGATTGATTCTTACTATCTTGACCCTTACATACTTTTCTCATATCTATTCCATATTTCATATCTGTAGTTCATATGATACCAATCATAACTTAATCTGAACCTTATATTGTGTTCCTTTTTTCCCAATTAAGGGTTTCTCATATGAGGCCCCAAAGTTGGATCTCATATATCAGTACCAACTGGTTCTTAGCTATTCTAATCTTTCCCATATGTTTCAACATCTTAGTGTATGAAAATTCTCACTATGATATCGGTCTAATTTATCCATAGTCTACTCTTATTATATTTTCAATAGGAATCATTAGATCCCAGTAATGCATCTTGTCAGCCGGATCAGGCCAAACCTGTAGTCCTAAAGCCAAGAGCTACTCAAGATTAACTGACTCCTATTAATCTCAAACATGTGGAAAGAATATCCACTTAGGGAAAACTCATTTAAACATAACTTCTGGTCTGCTTGATACAAAGAATATAAATAATAACTGAATCACTTCATGATACACAACAATATAAAAGAACCATATATATTCTACAAATTGATAATCTGAATTCATACATATAAGAGCATTTCTATTGATCTCCAATCAAAGAAGAAATATAAAGCAAGAGTTGTATCACATTATATGTTTAATCTCTTACTCCTTCATTACTTTTCGGTCTCCTAAAACTAATATTTCTAGGGTTTCTCTCTATCCCATCCTTCCTCTACATACCTGGCCAGGGCATCCAGAGAAGAATAGACAAAGTAGCTTGATACTGGTCAATCTAAGTATTCAGATACTGGGCCAGGGTATCTAAATACTCAGACCTTCCAGAGCTAAAGACACATCACCACCTATCTGTCACACTTATAACTCTGACTTTCTATCCTAATGGTCCCTGACGACTCAGCCTAAGCTCTGATACCAAAAGATTGTCACGCCCGAATCCGATGATTACCACTAATCACGATATGTGGGCATGAATTAAGGATTACAGTTAATACAAAGTTCACTCCCTTACTTTTTTTAAAATTTCAAACACGTTGTTTTCTCGCATCCAATCACATAAACAAACTTTACAAGAGAATTAAACTTTTATTTCTCTAATATGATCTCAACATTTATGATACACATCCATACATTCATTCTATTTCTCACACTTCCATGTTTCTCTCTTATCAAGGAAACAAAGATACAAAACATCATTTACAATTCTCTCACATCTATACAAGGACCTAGAGTGATAGGGACCAATTGAACTTTACTAACTCATACTTAACTCATGTGGTAGATCTACTATGATGCTTTGACCTTCTTCGAGTCCCGTGGTTTCCCTAAAAATTGTGAGTAGAGGGGTGATCCTACTCGCTCAGTGAATGAGTACTTCAAAGAAATAGTTTAAAGCACTTATATAATTGCAGATATATTGTTGAGCAACTGATATCAATTATAACAATAGTAAGCTTCAAAGAGTCTAATCATTGACAATCATAAATATGGCAGGATACTCTAGATATCTACAAAAATGAATCAATACATGAACATGCTTGATTGATCATAAAGAAAACTAATAACTTAGAAACATACAAAGAATAATTCAATAATTGCACACACTTATTTAACATCTCATTCATCATGTTATGCCCTGAACCCACATGAGGTGTACCACAACATGTGAAAGAATCGCAGCAAGCTACGATCTCACTATACAAGGCTTAGAAGCATGCTCAGGTTCCTAAGCCTATCTCTTGAGTAATACCCCGTCTGCAGCCGGCCTCAACACGTCTGCCTCTCGGCGGCTAATAGGAGTGGTCGGATATCTCAGACTCCACCTCTCAACCTGGGTACTCAGGCGGTGAGTCAAAGCCCTCAGGCTTATTGTGCATCAATGGACCTACTGACCACTGATTACTCAACATGTAACACAGGTACCACCGACATCCCCAGTTGGTGTTGGGTACCACACAATTGTAAGGAGTCTTCCCTACTGGTCAGGACCCCCACACCCTACTAGTGCGCTCCGACTTTCCTCGATCTGGACTACCTCCATCCGGGAAACAGTTTCCTCCTCACAGCACAGGCCTCATCCTGTGAGGATTCTACTGTGTTCAGGGCATCTACATGTCTAATTCACTCTTTAAATTCACAATTCAATCATCACATCAACATATCTTTGTTCATCTTTGTAAACTATTCATTTCATAAATCATCTGATAACATATACCACAATTGAACTATTAAGCATCACCACATCTCAAGCTGAGAAACATTGAAATCACAATACTTATTTCACTGAACACCCTATCATTAGGGTTTGATTTACCTCATTCACTTATCCCATAACTCGCATGATGATTGAATACATCATAACATAATTCAATAAGAATTGCTCTCAATAGTTCACATATAAGCGAATATGTATATATATATATATATACATATATATATATATATATATATATATATATATATATGAAACCATGTAATAAACTGAACTAGGGTTTCCATGAAAAATGAAGTGCAAGATCTTATCTGACATATATGTAATTCACATACAAATAAAACAATCATTCATAACCAAGGAGATTCAACTAGTCATCTTCTTTATTCAATTATACAACAATTTCAGCCATAGCTGAAAATCTTAGATTTTAGTATATTCATGTAACCTCTACAAATACTTTAAAATTTCTCATTTAGATGGATTGCAATCATTTCTAATGTAATTTCATAATCTAAAATTCATCACAATAGAGAAATAATCGATTTCATATCATCTTGCAAAAGCTAGATCAAAAAGGCAACTTAGGGTTTGTACTCGCATACTAACCAATTGAAGATATTTGATGATTTAAATCATTTTCATGCAATCTATTGTTTAAATGAAGTACCCACTCACCCTAAGGTGTGAAAACACCTTAAAAACGTAGCCCATCTTTGAAGATCTGGAATCCATAGTAAGACTCTATCAAAATCCGCAATTTCTTCTTCCTTTTAGCCCTAAACGAGGTATGCTGAAGGTAGAAAACGAAGGTCAGAGGTTAATCCAAACCTTAATATTGCTGGATCAAGGGTTCCGATCAAGGGGGAGTGAAGATAAGGAGAATCCACAGTTAAAACTTCTTACCATGTCGAATCTATAACAACCCTTTTGGATTTCCGTCATTCTTCACATTCTTCCCAAATAACACCCCATAAATCGCCTTCTAGGTCCCCCTATCATTGCGCAAGATATATACAATGATAGAGAATTGAATCGTGGTTCCAACACACTTCGTTTCGTTGAAAATGGATAAGTATTGCTCGAGATATGATCATTTTATGATTTACTATCTTGGGCGGTGGCGGCCGCGGTCGCTGTGTCGACGCAGCATCGCAGTTGCGGTGTAGACCACGGGTCACGATGTTGACGCAGCGTCGGTCGCGATCCTCAATACATGTTTACTAAAAATGACATAACTCTCTCATTTTAACTCCGTTTTGGTTCATTCTTTTTTATTGTATTCATAATTGAATTCTCTATAATCTTACAATATTATTTTGATAATATTCTCAAATAAAAAATTAGTTATTAATTATTTCCTCCAATTTCATTAATTCTCTTCTTGCACACATGTATGTGTTAATGCTATATTAACTCCAACTTGAATCTTTATAGTATGCTTAAGTTATGATTATGAGTTGCCCAAACAAGTATTTTAGGTTATCAAAGTTATGATAAAGCACAACATAGAATATTACTTACAAAAGTATGTCAAGCATTAAGATTATCTTAAAACTCTAAGATTACTAGAAAAGCTAGGAACGGGTTATAACATATATGGTTTCCTTTATATGATCAACTTAAGGAGCTTACCTGTTCACAATGGATGGCTTGTTTTAACTGAACAATCGATTGTGGGTTTTACCCTACTCTCAATGGAACTTTTTGTGTTGTTAATCAAGGGATGTCTAGGGTTCGATGGTGACTCTTTCTAGAGCACCAATCAAGGACTTCCTTGGTGGTTTATCCTAGGTGTTTACTTATGTAAACAACCAATTCTCTTATATTTTAAACATACAATGATTCTGGGTGACATTGTGATATGGTGATATGGGTTGAATGATGATGGAACAAATGGAGGGTTACCCTTAATAAGGTAGTCTTACCTATTCACTCATATGAATAGAAGGGATGATAATCATATTGTGTTGATATGTAACCGTAAAGAGGTATAGCTTGTTATACCTATCTTTAATATAACTAAATGATGGTAATTGGGTATGAATAGTCCTTGAATGACTAATACAATCATGGAGTACTTTGTTATTGTTGTTGAAACCCTAGTATGCTATAACCCGATGGTTACACCTCGATTTATGTGTGGGTCCATACTTGAGAATACTATGGAATGTGATGGTGATGCTTCACCATATGCATCCATGATCCAATGGAGATTCCTTGAGTTAGGGTTTGTGTATGAATGTTGATTAGTAACATTAATATAATTTATCTTGTTGAGCCTAACTCTAATGCAAATAGATAAATATGAGTATTCGTGTTTAGCCTTCTTATATGATGACATGATGGTGAAATAACCTCCTTAACATGATCATAACCTTAATGTGTTAATTGGTGGTTATTATAGCTACATGGTTGATACTTTCTTATGCTAAACATGTGCATTATGAATATGATGTGTGTTAATCATATATAGATTCCTTGCATGTTGATGTAATAAAGGAATGTTCTTAATGTTAATATAACCCTACTATGATTGTTTATGAATATCTCCTAGCTCATTAATGCAATATTGTGTTGATCTGGTGTATTATATGTAAGTGATGTTGTTGAGCCTTGTTATAAGGCATGGAAAGATAATGATGATCTTGTAGGGAATAGTATGATGGTCTTAATGACCTTTGGGCATGATTGAACCTTGGATGAGGTGTAATCCTCTTGTATTGATAAGGGTTGATACCATGTGATATTGTGAAAGGAATTTATATCATGTAATAGTATGATTGTAACATCCCTGACCTGGGTTATACTCTAACCCTAGGTGTTTTGATTAAGAAAGGTGATTAAATGTTTAATATCATCTTGTGAAAAGTAATTAGGCCTCAAGAGGAACCTATGTTGCAATTCTAGTCCTTTTTTAACATTGTTGAAATCAATGTTTTATTTGTTTTGGACTAAAGTGCAAATTACCCAAGTTGAGGGGTTAACTTGCAAATTGCACATTATAAGATGTTCCTCTGATGTTGAGACATCATAAGGATGAATATGATGTAGTAGTATGGTTTCTACAAGCCTGGACACCAAGATAGAGCTTGTTGGACAATGTTGTGCATTAAAGCCTAGTTTTGGAGTAAAGTGCATTTTACCCAAAATCTAGGGTTCAATATGCAAATTACCACTTCAATAAGGTTCTTAATGTTTCTTGGAATCATGTATAGCAAAGAAAATGAGAGGGACTCCTCATTTGAACTAAGTTGGAGGAGAGAGAATCTTGACATTAAAATAATCAAGAATAATGCCTAATTGAAACCCTAATTCGATTTAGGGCAAAAATGAATAAAAATAATTGAAGGGCTTTCAACCAAAATGTTTTGGGTTGATTTTGAATAAGTATGGACGTTCCTTTTCTAAGATAAGGAACGAAAATATCTTAAGTAGATGAAATTCCACTCACCTTATTATAAAGAAAAGTAATTTCCACTCACATATGGGATATTAATATAATAAGCATTAAGGTGCTTAATTTGCTTTTCTTTAAATTGAGGATAATGAAGGGGAATAAAAGGAAAAGGAAGGTTCCTCGTATCCATGGAATTGAGGGGGAAGAGGCGGCCATAATTTTTGGATTAATTGGATTTTTATAAGGCATTTTCTCTCTCATCAATTTCCTTATAAAAGTGCCTTTTCCAAATGAATTGAAAGGCTTTTTCGGCCCTTTCTTCTTCCTTTTCTTGGGATGAGCTCAAGGGGACTTAGGAGCAACAGGAGGACGAGCCCCAACCTGTTGGTAAGCTTCTTGACCCTCGTTCTTCATGATTTCATGGTGGAAATCGAAAATAAATTATGGATTCCTTCTTATTTCGATCTCCTCTTCAACCCTAGCCAACTTTTGCAATAAAAAGCTTGAGTACGAGCCTAGGGGGAGTTGCTAGAGCTTCATCCACCATTGATGGCGTGATCTTGTAGCTTTGGAGATCAATTGGAGGCGGGTTTTATAACTTAAACCCTCAAACATTGCTATTGCATCAATCTTCTATGCTTTGTTGATTGATTTCTTCAATTTTATACAGTTTTGTTTCTTTGCTGCAAATTCCATCAAGAAAGGTTGCTGTTCTTGGGTGCACAAAGGAAGATGATGATGACATCATCATAAGAAAGCACCTCACCAAATATCTTGGGAGCAAACGATCTCAAAAGTTGGGACCAAACGGTTTCACCAAAACCGTTTGGTGACCAAACGGGTTGCAAACCGTTTGGTGGCAAACGGGTTCAAACCTGTTTGAAGGAGTTGAACAAGCGTTGACAGTTTTGGAATATAGTTCCTAATTATGTAGGATAATGACCCTCCAAATTTGAGGGGTTAACTCCAAAGGAATCATAGGTTGAAGGCCAATCAATTAGACAAATCGAATTGAATTAAGTGCTGATTTTCAACCTGATTAACTTGACCTGCTTGGGAAAACGGGTTCAAGACCGTTTGAGATGGTTGACCAAGCGTTAACCGTTTGGGAATCCTGTTCATAATGATGTTGGTTAATGACCCTCCAA
Organism: Alisma plantago-aquatica; assembly: GCA_963693085.1. Lineage (NCBI taxonomy): Eukaryota > Viridiplantae > Streptophyta > Magnoliopsida > Alismatales > Alismataceae > Alisma > Alisma plantago-aquatica. Next base: position 1,138,543,458 of record OY856412.1, on the reverse strand, counting down.
ATTTGAGGGGTTAACTCAAAAGGAATCATAGGTTGAAGGCTAATCAATTAGGAACACCTAATTGGATTAAGTGCTGATTTTCAACCTGATTAACTTGACCTGCTTGGGAAAACGGGTTCAAGACCGTTTGAGTGAGTTGACCAAGCGTTGACCGTTTGGGATTCCTGTTCATAATTATATTGGTTAATGACTCTCCAAATTTTAGGGGTTAACTCCCCAGGAATCGTGAGTTGAAGGCTATTCAATTAGGCAAACCCTAATTGAAAACAGTGCTGAAATTCCAATGAGTTAAGTTGAGATTTTGGGTTGATTAGCCCAAACGGGTTCAAGACCGTTTGGGGATCATCCAAACGGGTTCAAGACCGTTTGGGGATCACCCTAAGACCGTTTGGAGGTCTGGGGTCAAGTATAGTTGACCAATTGAAGGTCCAAAGGTACCAAATCATACTGCAACTCAATGCTGATTTGTTGATCAACTCGATAGACCAATCCATGATGATTTTTCACTAAAGTCCAAAGGTTGGATGAGCCAAACGGTCTCAAGACCGTTTGGAGCTCATCCAAACGGTCTCAAAACTGTTTGGTGGTCACCCAAGACCGTTTGGAGCTCTAGGGTTGAGTATGGTTAGGTGTTTGAAGGTCTAAAGTTACTAAGCTGATATACATTGCAATGTTGATTTGGTGATCAATCCAATGAACCAAACCCCAATTGGATTGCTTATATTTGAGTGATATGATGGGAAAAAGGTCTCAAGACCGTTTGGAGGTCATCCAAACGACCTCAAGACCGTTTGGGGTCAGGTCATACCCAATTTGGATGATGGTTCAATGGTTTCAAAGCAACTAGTCTTACATTGATTAGTGTTGTTGAATCATCGATTTTAAACCCTAATTCAATTGAATCAAACCCTAATTGATGATCAATTGAGGGTCAAATTAGTTGAAGGTTGACTTATCAAACTCAATTGAAGTATGAATATAGATCCAATTGATGATTGGTTCCATGAATTCAATGATTGAAGGAATCAACATTGGAAACCCTAATTCAATTAGATACCTCATGTTATTGAAGGTCCAATTGATCAAACCTTTTTGGAAACCTAATGTAATTAGATGAGAGATACCTTAATGGTACTAATTAAGAATGCATAACAAATTCATGGATCCAATACATGATGAAAACCCTAATTGAGGTTGATTCCATGTATAACCCTAATAAGAGGTTGTCTACATGTGAAATCACTAATTAGGATGAATAGTAAACCCTAGTTGAGGGTGTATCCATGTGAAACCCTAACTGAGGGTGTATCCATGTGAAACCCTAATTGAGGGTGATTTTATGAGAAACCTTAATTGGGAATGAATAGTAAACCCTAATTATGGGCAATGTGATATGAAACCCTAATGAAGGGTGATGCTATATGCAATCTCTATTCTAAGGAAGGGAGATGGTATGTGAAACCCTAATTCCTAAATGAAAGAATAGAATTCATACTTAAATATGATTCTTGAGGTAAACTCCTGTAGCACGACCGTGTAAGGTAGCATGGCCGTGGTATCTTCCCTTTGCGTGACCGTGCAAGGTAGCACGGCCGTGGTGGCTTCTCTTTGCACGGCCGTTCTTAGTTACACGGCCGTGGTGCTCTATGCTTGACTTAGAGCTGAATTGAAAGTGACCTAACATGGTCATTTTGTTAATTCTTAACATAAGGATGAGAGAGAAACTCATACCTTGTGATGATAATCATTTAATGATAAATGATGAGAATAAATAAGTATGATTGAATACTTATGGTATAAATGTTGGCTCCTAGATGTGGGGAGCAATGAATTAGGGTTTGATCATTGATAATATGATCTTGAAAACCTAAAAGGGTAATGATATGTGAGAGAAACCTAATCAATAAGAAAGGAAAATCCTAACCCTAATGATGGGAAGGTTGTATTTCTCTTATTACATAAGCCTTGAAAGGCATGTTAAATACTTGTATAACAAGTATAATGCTTAATGGCCTTGTGAGCCATGTGAATAAAGTTGTGGCCTAGTGAGAGGTGACAAGATGTGAATGGCCTTGTGAGCCATGTGAATAAAGTTGTTGCCTAGTGAGAGGTGACAAGATGTGAATGGCCTTGTGAGCCATGTGAAATAAGTTGTTTCCTAGTGAGAGGTGACAAGATGTGAATGGTTTTGTGAGCCATGTGAATAAAGTTGTTGCCTAGTGAAAGGTGACAAGATGTACAATGTTCTGATGAGCTATGTGTGATGGAAATCCAAATCCTGGTAAAGGATTAAGGATAATACCCTTGAATTATTAATATATTGTTTTTGCATGGTGTTGATAGATAATTGATGTGCTGCTATCATATGTGCTAACCATGCATGTATCATGAGATGACGGGCATAGCCAGGTATGAGCTATGATGTGTTATTAATTTAAATTTGTTTATTGAGCCTTGTGTGCCATAATATACCTTGTGCCTGGTAAGAGGTGGCAAGAGAGTTAATGGGCCTCAAGTGCCATGATGGATGCTTGTGTAGCAAGCATCATACTTACCTTGGTCAGATGACCTAAAGGTGTAGTTACCTAAGAAAGAAGTAACAATGCTCAGGTGATGAGCTAAGGGTTTGAATACCCATGATTTCATGGTTATGGTATTGAAATTGTGAAAGGAGGAGAATTCCCAGTGTTGAAATGAGGGATTAAGATCCCAACATTTGTGATAAGAGTATGGCTACGGGCCATGACTCCACAATGATAATGCTAGTCTTTAGATATATGATCTAAGCCTGAAGAAAGTTAATGCAGTGGTAATGATTCTATAGTTTGAATAGATGTTATACATGTTCTTTATATTCAATAAAGAACAAGTGACATGTTGATCCTATCAAGTTATAGTTGCACTGCTTCTGATATAGAATAGACATTAAAATATTTGTTGTCAAATAAATATGATTCCTCTGTTCATATTTATCTTCTTAAGTTGCAATAATAATGTTACTGGCAGAGAGTTATATCTCTCGTTGGGGCAATTTTTATAATTGTCTCACCCCCGTGGGAACCACATTTTTAGGTGGATGCGGACGAGAAGACAGAAAACCTTCAGTAGGTGAAGGATAGCAACAACAGCAGCAGAGACAGCAGTGAGATTTCAGGTGGAGATATTGTCTGTCAAGTCATATAGATAGTAGTCCTATGTGTTGTCTCTGTACTCTCAGGTCCTCGGAGTAGTAGTTAATGATTTTGAGATTTTGGCTCAATGCCTCGAGATTTTGAACTATCTATGTTTAGCTTGACAGGACAGTTAATGCTTGTAATTCTCTAAAGGAGATGATACAGAATATGTACCTGTGAACAAGAATGTAATTGTGTTACTTTTGTTCTATGTGAGAAAGTTTTTACTTGATGTATCTTTTGATAAAAAGGTTTTAATTTTTAGTGATTTTTGGTAATCCGTTGCTTAATGAACGCTTCCGCATTAGTTAATCTTGTTTTTGTGAGACGGTCATCACAATGATGGTCTTAATGACCTTTGGGCATGGTTGAGCCCTGAATGAGGTGTAATCCTCTTGTGTTGATAAGGGTTGATACCCTGTGATATTGTGAAAAGGATTTATATCTTGTGATAGTATTATGACTAGTGTGGTCTCATGAATGGCAAGTGAATAGTACCATGTGATGATGAGATGAGAAATTATGTTTCACACGTTTTAAATCTTTTGAAGTTGTGATATTTATATGCTTGCTAGAAGTGAATTAGGATTTGTATGTCCACTTGTTTGATGTAGCCTTAATTCACCCAATTGGCATAACTAATCAAGTGAAACTCTAATCATGTAGTGCCCTGTGCCATAGATCCATCTAAGTGTCAGAACATTCCAGATGGTGAAACGAGTATTCTTAAGGGAAACTCGGAGTGCATATTGATGAGTATGTGGGGTGCTTGTCATCCTGAATTCAAGTGTTTAGGGAGGATGACTACAATCATACCTAGCCCTCAGTTTGAGAACGGTTGCGGTCGTGTCTCAGTGATTATATATGTGATGAGATTGGAGGACAACTGTGATTGTACCTCAGATGGTAGGGTATGCGTGCCCACCTCCTTTCACTAGTGTCATGACCTATACCAAGGATGGACTAGGATGTTAGCTAGTTGACCTTATGTGTCGCTTTGGCGGAGCCGTACTGACCGGGGGCGGAGAAGATCTTAGGAGTCTGGATCTTCCTAGATCTTATATGGCACTTATTTCGAATTAGCAGTGGTCAATTGGATTTTGAGTGGATTCCTCAAATTCCTCAAGGCGTAATAAAAAATGTAATACAGCCGTATAGCATATCTATTTAGGGTTATACATGACACTTCACATTGGATGATAACCCTTGTTTGTTCTCTTTACATAAAGATGATGCTTAGTACAATTAAGAGATAGTAGATATACTTATGTTGTGGATATGCTTAAGATTGTAGATGCGTACATACAATAGCCATGATTGTGTTGATAACTATAATGCTATTGTTTATTATAATCATGATGCTAGCTATCTCATATTGTTAGTTATGTTTAGCATGCTAGCCATGCCTTTGTAACTAGATATGCATATACTGCTGATCATGCTTATCCAGATAGTCGTGCTTATGTTGTTAGCTCTTCTTATAATGTTGATATGTTCAACCAATTAGACATGCTCATGTTGTTAGCTATTCTATGTTACTAGACTTGCTCATGATGCCAGATATGCATATACTATTGAATTACTTATATTATCAACAACATAAAGGATGATAGTCTGGCTAATGATGATAGTTATTATCTACTTCCTTGTGCATTTTGTTAATCATCAGTGCTTCTGAGCTCATTTTTTATATCTGATTAATTTGCTTAATTATTTAATTACTTAAAAATGTTGTAATCAATAAATGTTATTGGAGGTTATATCTCTTGTTGGGACTAGGTCTCACCCTTGTGGTTTGCCACATTTTTTAGCTAATTGAAAGTGACGAAAACAAACATGTGGAAGAAAGGAGGAGCTATAGTAATGAACCTTTGAGAAAGTTGATTAGATGTCTAGTGTGTCCTACAGTCGTCCATGTACTCTCAGGTCCAGGAAGGAATAGTTTGTATAGGGTGTTTCAAACGAATCGAAATTTTGTTAGCATGTTACTGTTTGTTGTGTGGCATATAGAAATATTGTTCTCTTGTGTATATATGTTGTGGCTAAGGCGATAGAACAATTTGTATCAAAATTCTTGGCATAGTATCGATATAAGAAAGATGTTGGGCTCTTATGCAAATGTTTCTGAGCGGGTTCTGACGTTGAAATCGGTTTTAATTTACCCATATTTTTGGGTGTGTGATTAATTAGTGATTGATTGTGTTTTACGTTTTAATTAATCTTGTTTAGTGTAACGGGTTCTCACAGAAATAATCTATCCTCATTCCAAATACAAGATAAACAATATATATTGAACAAATTCCATAATCACAAAAATAAACAAATGAGTAGTCGTGATGTGCAGATGTTTATCTTCTGGCTTAGGGACGTCTTGAGAGGAGAAAAATATCACAATAGTTGATTGGATGATGGAGTGGAGGTTGATTGTTACTGAATGGAATTTGATCAATCTATCTTTTCTGAGGTTGATCGGTCGAGCTATGGAGTGGTAGAGGTCAATCAAGCTGGTAGACGAAGGTGGTAGTTTGAGTTGTGGAGTGGTAGTGGTAAATCGAGCTACCTCTATCAAGGTTACACTATCGACCTCAGGCAGAGGGTTGATCGATCGACTTATCTCTTTTGAGAGTGATCCATCTAGCTGCAGAGTGGTGGAATAACTTGACTACACATTTTAGGAATCCTGGAGGAGAGATACTAAGATTTCCTATCATAGTTGGGTTACATCTAGGATCAACAATGAGCCCATATATTTTTGTTCTTGTTATGGATGAGTTGACAAAGTGGTGTTTAGGAAGATATACCTTGTTGCATGTTATATGGTGATAATCATGTTTATTGATTAAATAAAATAAAATTAATTGATAAAGTTGAAATTTGGAGAAATGTCTCTAGTATAGAAATGATGTATAATGTCACATTTGATGCCATCGGTTGATGCACAAAAACCGACACCAATAATCTAAAACTTCAGCTTATAAAGATAACTGACACCTATATGTGAAGACTGACTGATTTATAAAAGACATTGATATCACTTTTTTATTAACGTCAGTTTTTAATAAACACAACCGATGTCTAAAATCACCCGCAAAATATATTTTTTCAGTGAAAAAAAATTTCCTCCAAAAAATTTAAATTCGGCGTCAGTTGTGTAAAATCGACGACACATGTTTCGCGCTAAGCCCTGCAAAAGTTTTTATCCCCTCATTTGTCGTCAGTTCTTTAAAGAATTGATAACTAAATATCCTTCACGAGGAAAAATTCTTTCCCTTATTTATTGTCAATTTTGGAGGAATAACCGACGTAGATGTGTTAACTTAGTAGCACCCACACGAGCTAGTTGAGTACTCTTCCCCTTCGCTGTTTAGTTCTCGATCTTCTACTACCTAGCTAGGTCTGGAAATTTTTTTGCCACCTCCCCTTCTCTGCTCACTTCCTCCGCACATAACAACGATGAGCTTGAAGCTGCTCGTCTCCTCCGTGCGCCTTGAAGCTACTCATCGCCTCCGCGCGCCGCCATGATGAGCTTGAAGCTAGCTGCTCACGTCAGAGCTGCTGCTGCTGTCCAGTCACCGACCGCCACCACCTACTCCCGTCACCACCAACACCTACTCCAGCCAGAGCGATGATCCTTCCTCTAGACACCTTCATCTACTCCAGTCACTGCCACCGGCCACCGCCTGCACCTCCTCTGCTTCACCTGTAGTGCCGAACACCTTCACCTCCAGCCCGGTCACCTCCACCTCCGGGTGCTGCCACCACAGCCTGCTCGATCCACCAGTGCGGTGAGTGGTTTAATCAATACTAGATTTGTACTTGGGTTAATAATGCCACCATATAGTTGATTACTATTGATTAGGGTTAATGATGCATTAATGAACTTAATTAATTAGATTTGTACATAGTTTCTCTAAGATTGTATAGTTGATTAATATTTAATTAGGGTTTAATAATGAATGAATAAACATAAAATGGAAGAATGAATTGAATTAATTGATGAGGATGATGATGCGGATGAGGATGATGATGATTATGATGGTGATGATGGTGATGATGATGATGGATGAGATGATGATGAGGAGGATTCTGATGGTGGGGATGATGATGATGATGACGACGATGCTACTACTGCTGCTACTGATGATGATGATGACAATATTGACATCATCATCATCATCATCATCATCATCGTCGTCGTCGTGTCATGGTCGTGGTCATCATCGTCATCATCATCATCATCATCATCATCCTCATCATCATCGTCATCGTCATCGTCGTCATCGTCCTCGTCGTCGTCATCATCATCATCATCATCATCATCATCATCACATGAGGATGATGATGATGATGATGAGGATGATGATGATGATGAGGATAATGATCTGGATGAGGATGATGATTGATGAGGATGATCATCATCACATGAGGATGATGATGATGATGATGAGTTCCTTGGTTGAAGAATAGTTGGACATCATTCTAGATGATCATAATGATTAGGATGATGATGATGATAATGATAATAATGATGATAATGATGAGGATGATGAGGATGATGATGATGATGATGATGATGATTGAGGATGATGATGATGACGACGACGATGATGATGATGACGACGACAAAGACGAAGACTATGACGATGATGATGAGTATCAACCTCATCCTCATCATACTCATCATCATCATCCTCATCCTCATCATCATCATCATCATCCTCATCATCATCATCATCATCAACCATCATCATCCTCATCCTCATCATCATCCCTCATCATCATTATCATCATCGTCATCATCATCCATCATCATCATTATCCTCATCATCCTCATCATCAATTATTTCTCCGTCATGAATATGAAATAACCCATGTTGTTGTCTGTTGTTAGTACTTACATTTATATTACTTTTTCTCAACATTTTACATTGTTGTAGGAATAATGTCTTGGGCCTCTACCCGAATGTTACTATTCCCTATTGAAGAACAGTTAGACATCATTCTAGATGATCGTTCATTAGCACAACTCAATATACCTAAACATTAGAGTTATCTAAACGGAAGACGCTACACAGCTGGTTAAGTGACCCTAAATTTTGGAACTTCAACATCTGTTATCGAGGTTAAGTACGATGTTGATGGAAATCTTGTATCCACATCTAGTTGGTGCGAGTGGGTTAGGAAGTTGCTATTGGGCCATAGTGACAGACTTTTGCTTCATCTGGTTGGCCATAATACCATCAAGCTTTGGATAACCAACATCAACAACGAGATGCCCGATCATCTAGTCTGATTTGAGTACTCGGTAGGGGATAGCACATATTTGGACTCATTCAATGAGGAGAGCACACCCAATTTCTCTTACTATTGGTACCGTTCATTTCCCTATCACCATCAGTTCAGATTCATCTAACAACGATGAGCTCCGTGACACAACAACATCAACAAAGTAGGTCCAAGCAACAAATTTACTTTCCCGTCTTATGCACATGTTTAGGGGTGTACAACAAGCCCCTTATACTGTCATGTTATTTTCTAAACTTTGTTGTCATAATTAGTATTTTGATAACATGTTCAATTTTGAAAGACACTTATATATAATGTCTGGATGAATTTTTTTGAATTGTCCTATCTATATACATGTGTTTGTGAAGATGGAATAAATGAATGTTTCTGTGTGTGAATATGAAAAGAGATGAAATGAGTTAATAGAACTGCAAGTTGCTAAATGTGTGTGAATACAAAATGGAGGAATGAAATGGAACTACAGGTTTCTACATGTGTGTGATGAATCATATTTGAAAATTAAATGTGCTTATACATGTGTGTGAATCACATGATCCATATAAATATATATGATTGTACATCTTGTTAATATTTACATGTTTGTGGCCTGTTGTTGGTTGAAATCAAAGGATGTTGTAAACTTGCAGTTCAAATCTGAACTACAGGTTCTGCATCCTGCTGACCATCCGGATAATAGGCTTGGGAGCTGATAAGAAAAAAAAACAAAACATCGACGTCGGTTAAAAACCTGCAACCAAAAACAATTCTTAATTCTGTCAGTTGTTTGCTATAAACCGACGCCTATGGTCCGTCCAACTACTGGCACTTTTGGGTTGTAATCGGGAATGACTTTGTGTCATCGGTTATGTAACCGACGCTGAAGAAGTCTACTTTTAGTGTCACCCACTTGGGTGTCACTTCAAAACCGATGACAAAGGTCTTAGTTAACTGACACTAAAGGTGTTATCTGTACTAGTGTGTGTTGGTATCCAATGTACTAAGTATAAAAAAAGAATAATAGAGTAAATGTGTTGAAATTTCATCCAATCTAGAATTCTTAATGGTTTAGCCAAGTTGGATGGAATGAATGTACAAACATGTGACAAGGTTCATCACTTGGGTTGAATAACTAAACAGATAATGATGTGCAAGATGATATTTTTCACATGACCACAACATACTGGTTGAAATTGAGGAGTGCGACTCGAGTAATATGTGACAAAAAGATATCTCTTAAATGAAAAAATTAATACTTATATAGTTTTGCTATGTCTATACACATGTTGTATGGAAGTTAATCTTGGGTGCTGAAGAAACAATGTCTCCATATAATGAATGTGGCTACTATGTTTATGTTGAGATTTATGTGTGGTAATAAAAGATTATTTCAAAAATTACTATATAAGGAACAAAGTGGGGGTGGTGAGTATTGGGGTTGCACAAGGATCACTTGAGATGGTGTTGCATGTGCAATGTAGAGTAACATTATTGAGTCAAGCATAGTTAAATGATGAGGTGACATGCCTAGGTTAAATTATGAAGACCTTATTAGGAGATATTTTGAGGCTTTATATGTTGATTAGAATATGACTCATGGAGTTAATTGGAAAATAATGGTCCATCTTGATGACCCACATGGTTGTAGTTGAGGCTTAAATGATAGTGATCTCCTCTTACAAAAAAAGTCAAAAATGTCGTAAGAAGAACTCGTTGTAATACTAATATCATTACAAGAGGTCTTTTGTTAGAAGAGCCTACTACTCTTCAAGATTGACTCTCATAAATCTGAAAATCATTATGTTTCTATGTGAATTTATAACAATTCTACTTATTTTATAGGATAATCTTTTTAAACTCTTGAAATATCATAAAATCTAAATGGGAACATGAGTGGCATTCCTTCTTGTTCATTGGCCCACTATTTTATATTTTGTAGACAAATGAGACCTATTGTCACTAAAGCCGTTCCAATTTTCCAACTTAACATGGTAACACATAGAAGCAAATATGGAGACTTATATATTATATAATCATATTAAGCATGTTACAATTTTAGTTCTTTTCATATCATTTAAATTGTTTTCAAACCCAATTTTGATAGAATCACATATATTTAGCCTTACAAATAAGTATAAATATTCAAAAAACTATCATACACTTTGACACTATAAATTTCATGTGCATGGTGAGCCCAATTTTGTTTCTAAAGCTTTCATGCATTTAGTCAACTAGCTACAAATATATGATGTTTTTCTAATTATATTGATTTGTTACATGTGTTGTAAGGGCCTTCAAATATATTTATTGGTGCAGATTCCATTTAAATATGACAAAGTAATCTAGAGGCTAATTTATTCCCACTAAGAGGTTATGAAATGTTTACTTGTCAGTGAGAGTATCATATAGTACAAAGCTAAGATGGTGAAGATTATGTTTGTCTTTCTAGCATGTGTATTGGATGATTGCTTATAGTATTGTAAACTTTAGTATTTTAGTAAAGACGATAAATGACCTATGTTGATACCTAAAATAATTTGACATGGTTTTTTTTCATACACACTTGTAATCATTTCTTACATATTCATTCTAAAATTACCTATCAGTTTGTTCGAGTGATAAGTCTAGTTCATAGGTTGGGCGTTTGATACTCAGCTAGAGAACCCAGAGGAAAGGTTTACGGTGACAACTCAAAGGCTCTAGTTTGTGATTTTGTAATACGAGTAGACCTCTCCTCCTTACAATAAATTCTTCTATATTAAGAAAGTATCCAGTCTAGAAAATAAATTTTATAAAAATAGAAAGTTATTGTTGGTACAATATTGAAGAAATGATTTTTTATAGGTGAGTTCTACTAAAACAGACATCTAAAGATCTATGAGATAATATTCATATCATCTAACATGATGAGATTGTGGTAATATTACAATGGAATAAACAAAATAAAGACCACAACCTAGATCAGCCCTTCATTTGAAGACATACATTTGTCTGCATGACAACTATGCTTTAATTTTCTTCAATTATATACAGTGAATAATGGATTTTCAATTAATTGATTTCATTGATAAAGACGTTAGACTACAACTCAAGATTATGTCAAAGAACCATTAAGAATATCACCACACTAATTAAGTATCATTGTGGATGAAAAGGCTTTGATGAGAGTATCAACTAGAGCCACAAAAATGATAATAAGATATAAGTACAACATGATTTGATTCGGAGTGGAGGCCTCCTAAAACTGACCCTCATCCTCCCCGTGGACCATTCAAGATTACCGTGTCTCTTGAGCTATGACAAGATTAACAAATATGTGTAGTTGTTATTACTAGATGCTAACTTGGCACATAAATTCTTTCTCCATCTGGCATTCTTTTTGGAAAAGTTAGGAGGTAATCTTATTCATCCCGTCCTCCCCTGGCAAATTAAATAGAACTTAAGATTGCAATCAACTAATTCATTACAATGTCTATTCATATACATCACTTGCCAACTTCTCTTCTTCTGTTCTAAATTCTGTGAACCATCTTTGCATATTTAGGGTTCTCCTGCAATAGTTCATGAACCATCTTCACAGCTAACTAGGAGTCAAATTCAACTGATACATCCTCTAAGCTACTAAGTTGTACTACCGCCATGGCAAGGGTTATGCCTTTGAGCTCAGCATCCATGACATCTAATATCTGTAGACTTTCAACAACTCCCCCATCCATCTGCCTAAATCATCCCTGATCACCACAACAAAACAAGCTTTTCACTAGTTGATTGAGGCATCCATGTTGATCTTGAATGCCCTGTATCAGGTCCCCTCCATTATTTTATTCCTCATGCATTGGAAGTAGGATGCAACTTATGAAGCGCCTCTAGATGTGCACCAACTTTCTTCCTTATGAATCTAACCTATTGCAAATAATGGGAGTTTGCATTCTCAAAGGTATGTTTATTTCTACTCACCTAGATGTGCCAAGGTAAGGAAGGTAACTGTAGTATATACATCTACCTTCATCTACTCACTAAACAATACCTTGAGGTCCACTGTGTCAAAGAACCCGGTTATGTCTCTATCCATTAGGAGTGCCTCCCAAAACTCTTTAGCATACTAACAGTCCCTTACAACATGCATGGTGGTTTCATCCTTGACCAAGAACCTGTGACACATACTGCATGATGCTATTTTTCTATGCATTATCTTTCTGTCGGTCATCAACACCTCATGCAGGAGAAGCCAGAAAAATATTTCTATGTGTCGATTAACCTGCTACTTCCACACATCATTCCACCTTCCCGATACTCTAGTGCCCTTTCTTCTCTCAGTTTTGTGTAGGCTCATTTAGTCGAGTATGTACCATTATTTATGTGCAACCAAAGTCAAATGTACTCTCCATCTTTATCCAAAGGGAGATGGAGTTTCTTAATTTTCTCTACCACTTGACTTGGAACCATCCTCAAGAAATCAGTGTCCCATCCACCATTCAGATTGACCAAACAATTTACTCATAGATCCTCCAGCTCACGAGGGGTAGGTTTAAAGCATGCTCTTTTAGAATTGGACCATCCCTCCACCACCTATCATTCCATACATTTATGCTCTAGCCATTTAGAGGGACTAGATAGGAGTTATCCACTATAGATTCTTTGCTTGCTATTGTTGTATTTCCATTTCTTCAACAGTTTGATCTCCTCCCCTGGTGTTCCTTTTCATACCGATCTCTCTCATGTTGACACACCACAATGAGTTCCTATTACCACTAAGTCCCAAGAATGTTAGTAGAGAAGGGCCTGATTCCATTCTCAGATCATCTTTAAGCCCATACTCCTATCTTGTTTATGGCATGTCACTTTATCCCAAGCCATGAGCACCATTAGGTGTGTCTTATGATTGTCCCGAGATGAATCTCCTAATCATGTCATCAATTCTTATCACACATCTATACGGGTAAAATCAAAGTGCATGACATAGGTCGACATTTCAGCTAATATCCTTCCATTCACCTTCTCTGATACCTCATTGTAGGTGGTTTTGTTTACCCAACTATAGATTATCCACACTCCAAGGTATTTTCTTAGGTCATTAATGATATGAGATTCACTTATCCTACTCATTCTTCTCTTCAGTCTTCGATCTACACTCTTGGAATAGAAGATTCTTGATTTACGCTTTGACATGGCTTGTTCAGATGCAATCTCAAACTCAAAAAATCACTCCATCATAACCTTCATATGTTCACTACTTGCGTTAGAAAAAAGGATTAAATCATCTACAAAGAAGACATGAGATATGTTACACCTTTACTTCCCAATCTTACCAGCTTCCATGAACCTTAGGTCACTTCCCTCTAGATAAGCTAGTTGAGCCTCTCCAGCTAGAGAACAAATAGGTAAAGTTATATAGGGTCACCTTGTCTGAGGCCCCTACTAGCTTTAAAGGGATTGGTAGTCCTACCATTCCCTACAATGGATGTTTCTCCTCCTGAGATACATGACATGATGTATGAGATAATGTTAGGTGGGAGCCCAATGTGAGAGAAAATGATTGTAAAAAATTCCTAGGACATTTGATCGTAAAAAATTGTGAGGTCTATCTTAATAGCCATCTTTAGCCCCCTTTCTATGCTTCATGGCATGGATAAGATCCCAAACCAGCATTATGTTATCCTATATGTGTCTTCCCGACACAAAATTGCTCTGAGCTTGGGACACCCAATTAGGAATGAATGGTTTAAGCCTCTCCACCACTAGTTTAGAAATGATCTTCAGAGCAATATTATTGATGGAGATTGGTTGTAGATTTTCACATTTGTCCAATATAGTGACTTTCACGATCTACATATTAGTGAAATTTTAGAGATCATCAGGTAGCGATCCAGTTGTGACAACTTCCTTGACTGTGTTGACAATATTGGGTCCAACAATTTCCCAGTTTCTCTAAATGAATTTGTTGTTGTCCCTGTCAGGCCCTGTTACTTTCACTGGATCGAGTTTTGTAACAATGGAGTGGACCTCTGTGTCCAATGGACATGTCCCAAGAGTGAGTAGTTGAGTAATTCTTATAGGCTTGAAGTGAACTGGGAAATCAATGCTACTTGGGGTATCATAGCGTGTTGGGGCAGTGAGAACACACTCAAAATGTTTAACGACCATCTTCATAAGGTCTTTCTCATCAGTGAACCAGTGTCCATCATGGTTTGAGAGAAGTGATCTTATTTCTCCTTCTTCTTTGGTTGACAAAAATATGGTAGAATCTTGAATTATTATTCCCTTCCTTAAGACAATTTGTATGGCTTTGATGCCTCAGATAAATTTAATCATCCTTAAGGATAGTGTCTAATTCCGTCTACATATCCAAGCAAAGGGCATATAAAATTTCATTAAACTACTATGCTAACTCGATTTGTAATATGTTGATATTGTGGGTTAGACATTCCTTATGTTTACTATTCTCTCTACTTTGTTTCTTATCCTAGTTGGAGATAGAGTTCTGTGCTTTCTTTAATGCTTCATTGAAAGTAAGGGAGCCATTCCGTTAGTTCCTTAATATGGAGGAGAAACCTTCTGTTTCGTTCCTTGATGCTTTGATGATAAATCTTCTAGGTACAGGTCTGGAAGAAGAAAATCTTACCAGTAAAGGATAGTGGTATGAGCCAAGACATGGAAGGTTCTCAACAGTGGCATGGGGACAATATGCAATGAATGCACTATTCATTGTAGCCCTATCCAACCATTCCTATATTATACTATGACAATAAGTGTATTTCATACTTGAGAAGCCAAGATTAGTCAGGTCCATCTCCATCAGGCATGTTAGAACACCGCCACCTTAGCTTAATTATACTGTTCACTTCTATTTTTTTCACTTGGAGTTATAGTAGTGTTGAAATTGTCTAAGGCAATCAAAGGCGCTTTGAGCTTGTTCCCGTATGAATCAAATGCTTCCATAATAATTGTCTACGAATATGTAGACTAGCATATATAAAGGAGATGTAACACTTTTTGTTTGCTCTACAGGCTATAAACTATCTATGGCTACATATGACTTTCACTATGCACTAGTTCACATTACAGCATAACCATAGGCATCCCGTGAAACCCCTCACCTCAACTCAATAGGAATTGGTGAAACCAAGATATATGATCATTTTAGAAGTAGCTTCTATAGGGAAATATGATGACAGAATAGGTAGAGGAAATAAAAATTTTACTATCATATTCCCATTAAACTAGCGGATCACGTCAATAACTTTATAATTGAAGTGATAGTTTCGAGGATATACCTAGTCCTGAATCAAGTCCAACGACATCTCCTTGTCATTTTAGTCATTCAGTTGTCTTTCGGTTGCACTGGGACTCGTCTGCTATGCCTCCTAGTCTTCACCATGGAAATAAGTTGATGTTGTCCTCCTAGAGGTAGACAATGGCCTGCACGTCTCTATGGAAGTCCACGCAGACTGCCTAGAACTCCTGTCATCCTACTAGAATGGACAAGAAGGAGTTATCCCTCCCATTGATGTACTAGTCACCAGCTTGCTCTCCCAAAATTGTTCTCCCTTGCTATCCCTCCCTTTATCGGGTAGAACTTGCTCGAGTTCTCTCGGTTACCACAACTACAAAAGACAAACAATTTTTAGAGGCAAATTTATGTGTCTGAGAAGCTCCCATTACCCCTCTGTTTATAGAATGGGTTAGGGTTAATGCTCCTAGTCTGTGTGGGAATGGAAGGGATCCAAATCTTGAAAATTTACAAACTCAGATGGAGAACTAGTTGGTTTACCAGGAAGACTGGCGAGTTCACATGCGAGCTGAATAGTTCACTCGATGAACTGGTCATTTCATCATGTTTCCCAATCACATGTGAATTGACAATTCTGATCCAATTAATGCATGACATGACATCAACACTAATCCTTGATGCAATCAAATTACACCACAAATTGAGAATCTCATGAAGCAAGCCGGTCATCTCACGACCACGAACTAGTCAATTCTCTCGCTAAGTGAGCCATTCGGTTGGTGCCCCAGCTCAACCAAAATTCAGCCAATGCATTATCCAATCAACCAGACACTCCAATCAGGCATTTCATCACATGAGATGATCAACTGGGAGTCTAGTCAGTTGATTTGTTGCTTGAATTGAATACTTGAACACTTTCTTAATGTGTTCATATGTGTGTGACCCTATAGGTCCCATATTGCATTGGTAGTGAATGTCCATAACCGGTTATGACATCACAAGCAATGAGTGGTTCCTAGTCGTACATCAATGCTACCTAAGTAAATAGACAGTTTGAGAACAACTTCAACTTACAATTTGTGTATGGTTCTACAATGTTTGTATAGTTCCTTTGTTATTGATATCTGAATTAAACTCGAGGCATGGAGTAGTCATCCTCTTCAACATTCAATCTTGTTTCTTGAACCAGAGTAGACTGTCTGAGATATATGTAAGTTTAATATCTCATATTTACTCACATGTGCATGGACATGCATTTCTCAATCTTGCTGATCAAGAGGCCTAGGATATACTACTCTTATAGGAGGAAAAATCCCATCTATATCACTGGCAGTCAGTCTCCATGTGTCACAGTCACCCACTCATCACCAGTATGGCAACTCTTATTCAAGATTACATTGTATGATGTCAAAGAATATCAAACAACATGTGATGAGTGTAGTGACTTCAGGTCTAAGAACCAAAATCACTACCAACACCAAGAGAGATGACTATGACTACCATATTAATGGCTTCCATGTGTCAATATCATGGTGGGCCTGCCTGATACACTATTCTCTAACATGTATCTATGTGCTTGGTTTGATGTTACATATCATGACTAATGAGGTTCTGTCATTAACCAACACACACTCTAGTCTTATGTGTTATTTCTATCTATCTGCCTTCCACAATAACATCTGACTAGGGACATAATGAGAATCTATGTACTTTTAACATCCATATGATCTCATTGTTCAAGTCACGTACTTGAAGACATACGTCATTGACTAATATCATTATCTAGACATTTATTATGTTAAATCATTATGTCATAACTGAATAAAACAGAATAAATTGGAAGCTTGCCTTTATTATTAATCAAATGATTCACAAATTATGCCACTACAATCATCATATGATTGGCTCTTTGGGCATACATACCAATAGACTCCCACTTGCACTTGGAGTCAATCTCCCACGAATCTTATTCCAAGTGATCTAACATGTCCATCATTCTTCTGCTGTGAAAGTGCCTTTGACAAGGTGTCATCAACATTGTTCTCAGTTGGTACTCTACAAATCTTCACATCTTCCCACTGTACAATTTCTCGTATGGGATGGAACTGCCTTTGTATATGCTTAGAATGTTGATGTGATATGGGTTCCTTATATTATGCAATAGCTCCATTGTTGCCACAATATAGCTCAATTGTGTCGTTGATGCTTGGAACAAACCCAAGTTCTGAGATGAACTTCTTGATCCATACAACCTCCTTTTCTACATTCCAAACAAAAATATACTCGACCTCTATTGTAGAATCAACAATTGCCTCTTGCTTGGAACTCTTCCATCTTACAACTCCATGGTTTAGGTAAAACATGAAGCTTTAGTGCGATATTTGATCATCCTATCAGTTTGAAGCTTGCATCAGTGTAACCCTTTATCACTAACTCTTCCTCTCTGCCATAGACAAGGAACTGATCCTTAGTTCTTCTCAAGTACTTAAGGATGTTCTTCATGACTATCCAGTGAGCATCACTTGGATTTTACTGCTATCTACTCGTCCTGATCAAGGCATATGAGACATTAGGATGGGTGCCCAACATAACATACATGATTGATCCAATTGCTGATGCATATGGAATCAAACTCATGCATTCCCTTTCTTCACAAGAACTAGGACATTGTTCTTTAGAGATGGTAACTCCATGACACATGGGTAGATTTTCTCTCTTTGAGCTCTCCATGATGAAGCGCTTCAACACTTTGTCAATGTATGTGTTCTGACTTAGCCCAAGAAGCCTTCTAGATCTGTCTTTGTAGATATTGATCCCCAAGGTGTAGGATTCTTCTCCCAAGTTCATGGAAGATGTATTTCCCAACCATGTCTTTACCTTTTGTAAACTAGGGATGTCATTCTCCATCAATATGTCATCTACATACAATATAAGGAATGTCATTATGCTCTTGTACACACAAGGTTCATCTTCATTTTGACTAAAGGCAAACTCTTTGACTATTTCATAAAAATGAAGATTCTAGCTCAGAGATGCTTGCTTCAATCCATAGATTGACCTTTTTATCTTAAAGACTTTATTTGCATCCTTTGGATTTATAAAACCCTCATATTTTGTTATATACACATCCTCGAGAACATTCCCATTAAGGAATGAGGTTTTGACATCCATCTACCAAATATCATGGTCATGATAAGCTATAATAGCAAGCACGATCCTGATAGACTTAACCATGGCCACTGGAGAAAAGGTTTTTCCATAGTCAACACCTTGAACTTTTCTGAAACCCTTTGCAACCAATCTGCCCTTATAGGTTTGTACTTTACCATCCATGCCAGTCTTCTTCTTGAAGACCCACTTTCACCCTGTGGGTTTTACCCCTTTAGGTGGATCCACCAAGGTCCATACCTTGTTGGTATACATGGATTCCATCTCAGATCTCATGGCCTTGGGCCATTTCTGATACTCTAGTTTCTCAGTAGCTTCTAGATAGGTTGTTGGCACATCATCTAAGACCAATTCACTGCCTTCATGAGTCATAAGATATCCAAATCTCTCAAGTTCAAGGTGTGTCCTATCAGATCTGTGAGTTACGTGTGTTACTTGAGGAATTCAAAATTCCACAACACTTTGCAATTCTCTTTGTTCCTCTTGTACATCTATCAGTTCAATTCTTTCTTGTTGGTCTCGAACCCCTTCGAGTTCTACTTTCCTCCCACCGATTCCTTTGGAAATTAGATCCATCTCTAAGAATGTAGCATCTTTGGTAACAAACACTTTGTTGTCAGATAGGAAATAAAAGTAATATCCTATTTTCTCTTTAGGATATCCAACAATATAACATTTATCAGATTTAGGGGTAAGATTTTTAGGAAACATTTTCCTCACATAAGCTTCACATCCAAAAATCTTCATAAAAGACACTTTGAGACACTTCCTAGTCCATATCTCATTTGGATTCTTTTGAACCGAATCAGATGGTACTCAGTTTAGTGTAACCGACTCAGAAGGTATTCAAAAGCTGATCTAAACTCATCATTGATCACACCATATCCAACAATGTATGATTCCTTCTTTTTGATACACTATTATGCTGAGGTGTTAGAGGTGGAGTCCATTGAGATATGATTGCATGGGCTCTAAGAAGGTCCTCAAACTCTTGGATTAAGTATTCTCCACCTCGATCAGAATGAAGTGCCTTAATACTTTTTCCAATTTGGTTCTGTACTTCATTTTTGAACTCCTTGAACTTGTCAAGAGTTTCTTATTTATGTTTTATCAAGTAAACATAATCGTACCTACTGAAGTCATCCATGAAAGGTAATGAAGTATTTATACCCTCCTCTAGAGGTTGTTCTAAAAGTCCCACATACAACACTATGTATGTGTCCTAATAGATCACTAGTCCTTTCATTTTTACTAGTCCAACAAACAATGTTCACATGTCTCTATTAATTCAAAATCAAAGGAGTCTAGATAACCATCTTTATGTAGTCTAGATATGCAATTCTCATTTATTTTCCCTAGACGACAATTCCAAAGGTATGTTTTGTTTGAGTTGTTGAGTTTTAGTCTTTTGGTATTTATGTTATAAATATATGTCTTTAGATTTAGCAAATAAAGACCATAAGACATAGGGGCACTGCCATAAAAGATCCCATTTTTTGAAATAGAACACTGACCATTCTTAATATGAAATTCATATGCATCCTTGTCCATACAAGATACATAAATGATGTTTCTATTTATGGCAGGTACATAATAGCAGTTCACTAACTCTATGACAAGCCTTGTGAGCAGAGATAAACTATATGTTCCAACTACAGTGACAACAACTTTTGCTCCATTTGTGACTCACAGTTCAACCTTGCCCTTTCTCAAAGGCCTACTTCTTTTTAGATTTTGCATATTTGAGCATATGTGAGATCCACATATGGTATCTAGTACCCATGATGAAGAAGTAGATAAGTTTATCTCAATGATGTATATACCTAAAGTGGAGATCTGTATCCCCATCTTCTTCTTCCTGAATGCCTATAAAGGATAAGTTCTTCTTATACTTCTCTTTCTCCTCATATTGAGTGTTGAAGATCTAGATTTGGGCTTGGTCTCAAAACTCTTCATGGCCTTTCTCTCATCTTTGGACTCAACTATGATGATCACTATCACAAATTTGTCCTTCTTCATTTTTAATTCAACATGAATTAGCATACCAAGAAAATATGACGTCAGTCTGGTCATATTATTGAAGTGGTAACACTTAATAAAGTGGCTATATGATTTTGGAAATGATTTCAAAATCATATCCATGTCCAACTCTTGACTCAAAGATATTCCCAGTTCTTCAAGATGATACACATGTCCAATCATATTGAGAAGATGATCTTCTTCTGAGTCTCCCTCTGTCAGTTTACACTCAAAGAACGCCTTTATGAAATTGTTATTTTTTTTGCTTTGCTAAGATATATGTGTTACCATCTCAATAATCCCCATGTCCTCACATTGCTCATGCAACTCATAGTTCATGCAACTTAGCATAAGGTACTTTATGTCTAAGGCATCATTGGCATGCTTCCAGTAAGCATCCACATCAGCCCTAGGCACATCAAGAGCACATTTTTCCGGCACAGGTTTATCAAGGACATAGAGTTGCACTCTTCATTGAGAACCCTTCTCAAAGTCCAAAACTAGTCATGGAGATTTGTCCCGTCAAGGCCTAATCACAATATTGATTTGTTCATCATTTGAATCTACAAGAGAAAATTTACATTTAATCAAAAACTCTTTTTGATTTGATTTGATTTAAAAAATTTCACGATATTCAATTAGGTCTTTAATTAATTATATCTCCAACAATTTTATTCAAATTGATATCCCTCACATATCAATTTGGAAGATTGCAGCGTACAACCTGCTAATGAGCCAAGATCCAAAACAATTGAACTATTACCCGGACAATGCCATCATCCATAGTCAATTATCAAGGTAGGCAACTTTTGCCAATTGCAATATATGCAGCTGTTGGTTAGATGATATGCGTAACTCCTTGCTATAATCATTTGCATGCTTCTGGTTCTTAATCTCATTAAGGACACACATCTAATCTTGACCTGAAATCCAGCATGATAGATATGCACCATGCTTGGGAAAAACCTAAATATCTACCATCACACTCATACAAGATGGACAACGCACCATGCTTGGGCGTAACCTACACTTAGTTGATCAAGCTTTTCATGTGTGCTGCTTTTAGAAAACATCTTAGACTTAATATTTAATTGAGGTAGTTTGTATTTCTAAATAGATATACTTTATCCAATTAGCACATATATAGTGTGTATCATACACATGCTATATCCCACAAAAAAACATGCCATAAATAAAAGTGATGGTTATGCCCATTATAATGTAATTCCTTAGATCCACAAGAAATTACCACAACCTAGGGTCTACATCACATGAAGAAACCTGTTGTTGGTGAAGATCTGTGATTTCAAATATCGGTTGATCAGTTCAACCCTTGAACTGATCGGCTCACCTCCTGGTCGATCGGTTGGTCATCTCATCGGTCGTCTGGTCTGCTATCCATCATCTTTTGGGTCCTTCTGTCAATCGATCGGGTCCACCAGTGGATCCGTTCAACTCATCCTCCTCAGTCCTCTAGCTGATTGACTTGGCTTTGAGATGGTCGATTGGCCTGATCTAAGCATCTTTCTTCTTCTTCATAACAAGAAAATAAACTATCTTACTATTACATGATTATAGAGAAATCTTGAGTTACATTTAAGGGGAGCAAAGGTAGGAGAGAATAATACTTTTACAATTGGAAGATCAGGTAGAGGCTCGGTATGCAAACCGAAATAAAATAGAAATAACCAACCACACAACCATACACAGATAATAGGGTTATTGTCCATAACCACGCTACACATCCACCATCAAAACTCACTTTTAGGGTGACACATGTAATATATATATATATATATATATATATATATATATATATATATATATATATATTAGTTTGGGATTATATGTGGTATTTGGTTGATCAAAATTATTCGCATCGCATGCAATAAAAACCAAACATACGATCATATCAATTATCTCAAAATATAGTAGATTGATGTGGCTTTGATACCACTATAGGGAAATATGGCGATAAAATAGACATCAAAAATAAAAAATTTACTACCATATTAAACCGGCAGATCGCGTCAAAAACTATATAATGGAAATGATGGTTTTGAGGATATACCTGGTCCTGGAGCAAGTTCAGCGACATCTCCTTGTCATTATAATTGCGCAACTGTCTTCTAGTTGCGCTGAGACTCGTCTATTGTGCCTCCTTGTCTTCACCATGGACAACATGTTGATGTTGTCCTCTTAGCGATAGACAACGACCTCCATGCCTCTATGGAAGTCCACACATATCACCTAGAACTCCTGTCGTCCTACTAGAACAGATAGAAAGGAGTTGTCCCTTCCATTGGTATAATAGTCACCAACTTGCACTTTCACAATTGTTCCCCCTTGCTATCCCTCCCTTTATCGGGTAGGATTTGCTCGGGTTCTCTTGGTTACCACAACTAGAGAAGACAAATAACTATTAGAGGGAAATTGATGTGTCTAAGAAGCCCCCAGTACCTCTCCATTTATAGGGGGGTTATGGTCACGGTTCCCAGTCTGTGTGGGAGTGGAAGGGACCAGAATCTTGAAAATGTGCAACCTACTAATGGCGAGCCGGTCAGTTCACATTCCATCTGATCAGTTCACCCAGTGAACCAATCATTTTGTCATGTTTCCCAATCGCATATGAATTGACAATTCTAATCCAATTAATGCATGCCATGATGTCAACACTAATCATTGATGCAATCGAATTGCACCATGAACCGGGCATCTCGCAAAGCAAGTTGGTCGTCTCACGACTATGAACTGGTCGGTCACTAAGTGTACCAGTCGTTTGGTGCCCCAGCTCAACTAGAATTCATCCAATGCATTATCCAATCAACCTAACACTCCAATCGGTCATTTCATTACATGAGCCGATCAGTTGGGAGTTCAGTCAGTTGATTTGTTTCCTGAATTGAATAACTAAACACTTTAGTAATCAATCCAATCATCATTCAAGATTGAAACTCCTCTTATAGGTCAATTCCTATGTGTGTGACCCTATAGGTCCCATATTACATTGGCAGTGAATGTCCATAACCAATTTTGACATCACAAGTAATGATTTGTGTCTAGTCACACATCAACGCTACCCAAGTTAATGGAAAGTTGGAGAACAACTTCAACCTACAATCTGTGTATGGTGTTAATGTGTTTGTATAGTTCCTTTGTCACTGATATCAAAATTGAACTCGAGGCATGGAGTAGTCATCATCTTAAACATTCAATCTTATTTCTTAAACCAGAGCAGACTGTCTAAGATATGTATAAGCTCAATATCACATATTGACTCACATGTGCATGGCCATGCATTTCTTAGTCTCACTTATCAAGAGGCCTATTATATCGTACTCCTATAAGAGAGACAAATCCCATCTAAATTACTGACAACCAGTCTCTATGTGTCACAATCACCCAATCATCACCGTTATGGCAACCCTTATTCAAGATTAGGTTGGATGATGTCAAAGAATACCAAACAACATGTGATTAGTGTAGTGACTTCTAATCAAAGAACCACAATTACCACCAACACTATTAATATTGACTATGAATACCATTGTAATCTCTTCCATGTGTCATTCTTATGGTGGGTCTACCCGCTACATTGTTCTCTAACATGTATCTGTGTGCTTAGTTTGACATCACATCCTCATGACTAATCAGATTTTGTCATCAACCAACACACACTCTAGTCTCTTGTGTTATTCCTGTTTATCTGCCTTTCACAATAACATTTGATTACGGACATAATGAGAATATATGTACTCTTAACATCCGTATGATCTCATTGTTCAAGTCACAAACTTGAAGACATATGTCATTGAATAATATCATTCTCTACATATTTATTATGTTATATTATAATCTCATAACTGAATAAAATAGAATAAATTAGAAGCTTGCCTTTATTATTAATCAAATCATTTACAAATTATGCCATTACAATCCTCTTATGATTGGCTCTCCTGGCATACATACCAATAGCTTCTATGCTGATTCTTGATTCCAGGATGGCCACGATCTTAGGTTTATACATAACTATTATCTCTTTTAGGGTACAACATCTATCATCGCTGCCGATCTCATGTGTTCCAACAAAGAAAATCTATTGTCAATAATGTATGATTGGCAGTGACAGTATGGGGGTCGTGATCGTCACACACATTCCCCTCCAATATCAGCTTCCTTACATTTTCACTCACCATCATTGCTTAATACAACTTCATCCTCTCCCACACTGTCCATTAGCCTTGGACTTTTCCTTCTATGCTCATATGACATTTCACCCCTCGTCGTCTTCAATTTGGAGCTACTTCCATTGTTTTTCATACTTGAGGGTAGAGAATTGGGAATTATGGTATTCACTTCTGCTGCCCATGTATTATCCCCATGATCCTTTTTATTCCTGGTGTCATCCTCCTCCTTCATTTGCGAATGTTTAGTCGTAGGTTCTTAGTCTTCCAGGATATTGGTCTCTTCCTCTAGTGTCTCCTTGCTTGTTTTCATGCTTCTAGTGGGCATTTTGGTACTTCGTCATCCTCGATTGTAAGCAACTTCTCCATATTATCTTCCTCCATCTTCAGATTACTTCATCCACAACTGAGTTGACTGCCTTGTGATACTACTCGTTGTCCAGATTGTTTGAGGTATCATTGTTCTCCTTAGATTTCTCTTGGGCATTCTTAGTAATTTCATTTAAGGCGACTCTCTTTTTACTAGCAATGTCTATTTTCCTCTTCGGTTTCCATATTTCCATAGATTTCTCACGACTCTAATTGTGTGCTTCATTTCCCTGCTCCCCTTCATCTATGCCAGTGGCCTCACTTGTATTTTGGTCCTCATTATCTAGGTTTTTCAAACCTATTACTGGTACTAGGTGTGTCAGATGGTTTGTCCGCTTGCATTATCTTCTTGGAGTTTTGTCTTTGTCTTTGTTTGTTTCCTCTCCCATTTGGCTGTTGCCATACCTCTTCATGTGCAACCTCCTATCCATTTAGATCAGGGCTTCTACCATTATCCTCCCTACTTGGGTTGGTAGTTTGTTTGAACATGTAGAATTTGTCTTTATGTACAAGCTTTCCACAGATGGCACATGTGTCTGGTGCCATTTCATACTCCACCAAGTTTTTGATTCCATCGATAAGTATGGACAGACATAGTGTTCTAGTTGTCTCAGAATCAATAGCTAACCTTGCAAATTTACTCCCTATTTTTGAAATCTGTGTAGCTATCCACCTTAATCAATTGCCCTAGAGCCAAGCCGATGTATTTGAATAATGTGGACACATATAGGTTTAGGGGTAGGTTTAAGAAACAGATCCATGTAACCACATGTTTAGGCATCTCTTAGTGGTCTTGAAGGTAGGGAACCGGTCCCAAATAGCCAAACAACTTCCAAGGCCCTCCCATCATTGCCAATTCATAGTCATCTCGGTAGGATGGCTTCACCACATAATGATCCAAATCGAGTTCACACATGTTGAACCTGCCCTTTGGGTTCCAGAGTAGTTTAATCCTATCTCTCATTGTCATGAATCCTACATCAACACCCAGTAGTCTTATAACAACCACATACATCCATAAGCACCCATATCATCTTCTGCTTCCTCGTTGATAATGATAGTCAGGCACCCTCCACCTATGTTAGCTCAACAACTTTGTTATCCAGATGATCTTCAAATTAATTTTCTAAGATGAAATCCTCCTTGTCCCCTGACTGCATCCTTAAGACGTAGAGCTACCTACGTCTGCACAGAAGGACAGTGGTTACCCGTGTGGGTATCAGACACTACTAAGCTTGTTTTGCCATCTGATTGACGATGAGTTTCTAGGGTTCTTTGTTGTCCAAGAACCTCGTCACCATATTTTTGTTTGCTATTCGCTCCTGAGCCCTGCTAATCTCCCGTTCGATGACCCCCTCATACCACCAAAGTGAAAATTAATACCCACTACGGGTACCGAAACCCTAACGCTCTTCATTTGGCATTTGTGTTCAAACGAACTATGAATTAGCCCAAATTTATATGAAATATCTATGCATGACCCACTTCCTTATCTGTTATGTTGGACCAACATAGAAATCACAATTCATATCTTAAAAAAATGCCCTTTTGCAATATCTTTGTGTTAACAATTCAATATACTTTTCTATACATGTCATCTTTTTAGACAACTTTTCTAGATACTCTCAATTTCATCCATTTCATTAAAACAACTGATATACTACAAAAAAATCTCCTTAAGAAATTTGGACAACATGGATTGAGAGAAATCAAAGATTCTTTGATAATAATTATACAGCAATATAAAATATGATTTATAATCTTTCTACATATATTGTCTAATCAATCATGTCTACAATCATATTGATTATTTTAGACTCCGCTTGTAAGTTCACTGCTACTATAGACTCTTGAATCCAACCACGACCTTGCTGGTGATACACAAGTTTCATCCACATCTACATAATGAATAATGAGTCATCTGCTTATAGAAGACTTCCTCTCTCTGATCATTTTATTTGGCTCGTATATACATCTCTCTAATGTTGGATTTTTGACGATATTTGGGGTTACATGTGGAGCTCCTCTTCCTTTTTCCAGATATTTTCTTAAGGGAGTTCCCCACCCATAATACTCTCTTCCTATTTACAACGTTGCCCCATCAAATGGTAAACTTCATATTTGACCCCTCCCAGCTCCTCGCGTGCAACCCTGGTTTTAATATATGAATGGTTTACAAAAAGAAATGGAACTAATTGCTACGGGTAGCCTTTAACGGAAAATGATAGCTATCTGCTCGAAGAATTTATATTTTCTTGCTCGGTAATACGTACTATTTCTTAATTATGACTGTCCTGTCGACTAGATGCCAACATGGCTACAAATAATACCTAAAGCTCCATCACGATCCGTATCCCTCGTCAATTGATTTACAGGGGAAGAGCGTTATTCATGAGCCAAGACAGAACACCAATTTTTCCGCTCAAAGAGAAGAGAATGATGGTGAATGCAGAAAAAACACAGTGAAAATCAGCGGCAATTGTTTATCATCTCTAGGATTCATTCACGTAATACCTTGACCGATGTTTGTATTAAATAAGCAGAGCAATGAATACGTGTGCATCGTTCATTTTATTTTTCTTTAATCATAACAAGCAACAAGCTGATTCATGGGCCTCCGGATTCCAAAGCACAACATTGCGCTTTTACAAGAAACTCAGCATACAAAAAGCTTGTCTGTTGACGTTAATATCACAACTTTCTCAGCAGCTTTATGAAATCTGAGCCTCCATTGCCCGTCGCGGTGCCCAACTCCATGTATATATCTAGCTAGACGCAGTCTGATCTTTGCAAGTTCTGAGGCAATTGTCCCAGCAGATCTGGTTAGTGGAGCGCGTCTGTTTCAGGCACATCTGCATGCAGTCAGCAATGCAGTCTGCAGTTGTTGTCGGTAGCCAAGACACCGCCAGCACCAGCAGGGCCATGAGGATCAGTAGCTGTGCTGCTTTCTTGTGGCTGTCCGTGCTCGCCATGGTATATATTCTCTTCTTCCACGCCAATGTGCACAGAGGTATACGTTGGGTTGGCCCTGGTTCTTGTTTCTCTCGTTTAGAGGAGGATCCTATTGTCAATGATGCCTATATATGTACCCAGATGGATGGACATACTAAAGCTTGGGTTACAGGGAATAGTAGCACAGCGAGGATTTCGTCTGTTTTCAAGGGTTGTTGAACGTGGGTGTTCAGGAATTGGTCAACCAAACCTTTTTCCGTGTCGTCTTGCTCGTAATGGACGGGTTTAATTTAGTTATAACTGTAACCGTTGCCACCGGTTCCAAATGCATCACACGGTTGAGAAAATTTGGAAATTATACATGTTCTTAACTAATGACGTTAAAGATGTCCACGGGCATATTTTGAAATTTAATATCTATAACCGCTGCCTACTACTACCCCGGCCCTCAAAAACTAGCAACATTATCCTCCACAACCAACATCCAAGTGGCGTCAAAACCTTCACAAGGAATAACGAAGGGGGTAGAAAAAAAGTAGATAAATAAACATGCATTTACTTTCAACGACAAATGAGTGTACTGTAAAGTATAAGAATACATGGAGAATTGGGTTTAGTTTTTTTTGAGGGAGCGAGGCTGTATTAGTTCCGTAAGGTTCTGTTTGAGCATATATAGGATACCTCAAAGAACATGGGTAACTCGACTAAAACCATGCTTGGAAACAAAGGGTTGTACCCTTGGGCCTTGTTTGAATCAGGTTCTTCTAGGGGTACATTTTGGGCTGAAACTGGGTAAGATGGGGATTTCAATCAAAAGGCTCTTTTTATTACCGGCATTGCTCTTGGATAAATTTGTTTTGTCTACTTTTAGATGGATTATGAAATGCCACTACAAATTGAAAAATCAAAGGAGATTGTTGTGGGTGTATACGAGTAATGATTAAGTTATAATAAAAATCTTAATAAATAATATGTAATAAACTATTTAGTTACATTTACTTGTATTACTCTCCTGTTGTAAAAATCATTGCAGTTGTGATCAATGAATTTGATTATGTATACACCAAAGTTTGCTCACTTATTGTGATTACATTCTATTATTAACTGAATCATCTTTGTTGTAATTTGGGATTTAAATCGAAGTGAAGGACAGACCGACACCAAGTTCCGCTGCTAGTCCTTTTTGGATTGTAAAATCAATACTTTGAAATACTACATCTATATACTTAGAAGTTATAACATTATAGTTCATCACTTTTTAGACCCTCTTCAGAAGCTCTACAACCTCTAATACTAAGAATATAAAAGTATCAAATCTAAAAATAAATAGTAAAATATTTAAAGTCATAACTGAATTGTCGCAGTGGTATATATATGCAACAATTGAATTCGTCACCTTCACTTGTTGATTACAAAGCCCATGTGGCAATAAACAAGTGCACAAACGATATATAACAATAGACAAAGTTGGCATAAGCTAGAATGTATATTAAATACTTTTGTTTTGAATACGATTACATAATAACATAAAAAAAGTTTCCTTAAGGTGAAAAATAATGTTTGAATGCTAATCATAGCAATATCACATCAACACAAAGTTTGGATGGAGTAGATAAATCTTCTTCAAATAGTATATTATTTAAAAATCAATTAAAAATGTGGTAGATGATAATAGTTATAATGAAATTTAGGTCCTCCTAAGTTGTTGGCTTTCCTGTTTAATACACTATATTCTATTTGGTTTGGTCGATATAATTCTTTGTTGTTGTATCTCATTATAGAGATGGCTCTGAAATTCATTGCTTGATGTCAAATGGCATTACACTCATCATTTGGTCATCAAATTTCAGATTTTAAGATTCCTTAGTTGCAAGAATATCTTTTATTCACTAGAAATATATGCATAAATCTAATGTGGAATATTAATAGCACAAAAATTTTCTTTAATATATTAGATTTAAATTTCCAATATCCTATATGCAATAATCATCACTCATAACAGACGTGACTTATTGCCGTATAGTATTAGAACTGTATTGTCCATGATGGCTATATACGTACATAGATGGACATAATAAAGTTTGGGAGGGAGGAAATAGGAGCGCAACCAAGATTTCACATTTTACCCTCTTGGACCCTGTGTGTGTTTTCAAGGGTTATCCAATGTGGGTATTGAGTAGATAGGTTTGATTTCGTTGAAACTGTGACCGTTGCCTCGGGTTATAATTTTCGAATGCATCGCATGGTTTAGAAAAATTGAAAATGAGACATGTTCTTAGCTATTGACGTTAAAGATGTCCATAGACAAATTTTTGAATTTAATATCTACCACCGCTACCTACTACTACCTCGGCCCTCTAAACACCACCCACCATAACAACCGCTCAAGTGGCGTCAAAACCTTCGAAAAGAATAACGAAGGGGTATAGAAAAGTAGAGAACTAAGCATGCATTGCTTTCAATGGAAAATGAGTGTAAAGTATATGACTACAAGGAGAACTCGACTTGATTATTTTCAAGGAGGGATGTAGCATGTCTCAGTTCTATAAGGTCATGTTTGAGCATATATCAGAAATTCCAAGCCAGGTTAGTGTACCCCAAGGAACAAGGGTAACTTGATCAAAATCATGTTCGGAAACAAAGGATTGTATCCTCATTTCAACCATAGTCTTGTAGGGATACATTTTGGGTTGAAACTGGGATACATGGGAATAACGACCAAAATATATATGTCTTTTTAATACCTATATTGCCCTTGGACAAACTTATTTTTTTTCTCTCTCTATTTTTAAATAGATTATGAAATGTTACTACAAAATAAAAAATGCAAGATATTATTTGTTGGCTAAATTGGACATTAGCTTATCTTCTCTATTGATGATGATAAATATTTTTTATTTGTGAATTTAATGCGTTGTCTAAGTATTTTAGGTGCCAAACACATCTTGGATAAGATTAATCAAGATCAGAGCATTAAATGTTTGAAATGTTGTTTATATGTGCTTATTTGTAGTACGGATGTACAAGTATTTAGAACTTATGTAAAATCAAACTATAGACCAACCCCACCTATCTCAAACCTATTCAAATGTCAAAACTTAGTGTCTAGGTAGGTAGGTCTTATTAGAAAAATCATTAGATAAAATTTTCTAAATTTTGTATATTTTTACAAAGATTTTTCTCGGTCAAAAAACTTGTCAACCGAGACACCCTCGGTTGAAGAAATTGTCACTGAATCTCTCCCCAGACGAGGACTCAGAACACCGGATTTTTTTTTACAATGCAGTTAGCTCTGAGTCATTCTTGATCGAAGTCTTTTTCGATGGAAACAAATGCGGTCAAAGATTTGGTCGACTAAGAATAGATCGTTATGCATTGTTGACCAAGAAGATAGACCAAAACATAGCTGTTAGAAACATTTGCATACTCAAGTCATTCTTGGTCGAACAACTTCTCGACCGAGATAGTTCCGGTCCAACTATTTATCGACTAAAAATAGTTTTGGAATGTTAGTTAATTAACAATCAAATTAGCCATTGTAACTTGATTAACTTCGTCTTAATAGCTAATTGACCACCTAGAACACTCTAGACTCGCCACAACTTCCGTAGCCACTTGTAAATATTTCCTATAAATATAAGTGGTCTTACGACACCAATAACATAATTTGCAAACTTGAGCATACTGAATTTGAGAAATTTGAGCTAAAATGTCTTGCAATCTTTTATAGTTGTTATTCTTGTGTCCTATCTATAGATTCCCCACCACCACTCATCATCGACATATCCATCATGGTTTTTTTCTATAAGCTTGATCTAGAACATCGTTGAGTGAAATTGGTGTATTCCCTTCTCCAATTTCCATTCTGTGTTCTTATATTGCGGTTGGATTGCGCCAAGGAGAGGAGGTTATCCAGGACCTCACAAGAGAAGGAGTCTTCTCACAGGTGCTCTTCTGTGACCGTCAAAGAAGAGGTGGTGAATCGATATTCTTCTAGGTCTGTGAAAGAAGAGGTGGTTCAGTGTTCTTCCATATCTGTGAAAGAAGAGGTGGTTTGGTACTCTTTAGTGTCTGTGAAAGAGGTTAAACATGTGTTCTTCTTTGACCGATAAAGAAGAGGGAAAAGGCAACAATTGTATCTTATAACTTGTCCTTACATATAACTAATAACATTCATTGTTGTAAATCTTAGTTGGAAACAAATAAGTAGTGGACTAATATCTTAGACAAAACCACTCTAAATCACATCTCTTCTAGTTGCTTTATTTCTCTTTCTCTTTGTGAGCTAAGTTAATTTATTTGTTTAAAATTTTGAATAAGCTCTATTCACCCTCCGTCTAGATCTTTCGTTTGGTATCATAGCGGGTCTTCAAGGAGCCTTAACAGTTTTGAAGAATGGGGGATGACGTTCTTGGCAACCTCAACTTGGAAGGAACACGTGAGTTTGCCACCAGTGTTTGATGGGTCAAACTACACACATACTGGAAAAAGAGGATGCAATTCTACTTTCAAGGAATCCGTTTTGGACTATGGAATATGATAGCTCATTCATACGTACTTCTAACCACTGAGTTAGAATAATGAAATCCTGATACAATAAAGCAAGCCACACTCAATGCAGAGATAGTAAGCATTTTTCAAAATTCATTATCTATTAGTGAATTTAATCACATATCCTTGTGTGAATCTAATCATGAAATTTGGAACAAATTATCTACAATGCATGAAGGAACTACCCAAGTTCAAAACACTAAATTAGTATGTTAAAATACAAGTTTGAAATATTTTGTATGCAACCTAACAAATGCATTGAAAAAACATATGCTAGATTTTCTAACATTGTAAACTACCCAAGTGCGTTGGGGAAGAACATAAGTGAGTCAGATTAAGTATCCAAAATGAATTGGGTTTAGTTTTTTTTGAGGGAGCGAGGCTGTATTAGTTCCCTTGGGCCATGTTTGAATCAGGTTCTTCTAGGGGTATATTTTGGGCTGAAACTGGGTAAGATGGGGATTTCAATCAAAAGTCTCTTTTTATTACCGGCATTGTTCTTGGATAAATTTCTTTTGTATACTTTTAGATGGAATATGAAATGCCACTACAAATTGGAAAATCAAAGGAGATTGTTGTGGGTGTATATGAGTAATGATTAAGTTATAATAAAAATCTTAATAAATAATATGTAAATAAACTATTTAGTTACATGTACTTGTATTACTCTCCTGTTGTAAAAATCATGGCAGTTGTGATCAATGAGCTTGATTATGTATACACCAAAGTTTGGTCACTTATAGTGATTACATTATATTATTAATCAAATCATCTTTGTTGCAATTTGGGATTTAAAACGAAGTAGAAGACAAGCAGACACCAAGTTCCGCTGCTAGTCCTTTTTGGATTACAAAATCAATACTTTGAAATACTACATCTATATACTTGGAAGTGATAACATTACTGTTCATCACTTTTTAGACCCTCTTCAGAAGCTCTACAACCTCTGATGCTAAGAATCTAAAAGTATCAAATCTAAAAATAAATAGTAAAAATTTTAAAGTCATAACTGAATTGTCGTAGTGGTATATATGCAACAATTGACTTCGTCACCTTCACTTGTTGATTAGAAAGCCCATGGGGCAATAAACAAGTGCACAGACGATATATAACAATAGACAAAGTTGGCATAAGTTAGAATATATGTTAAATACTTTTGTTTTGAATACGATTACATAATAACATAAAAAAAAGTTGTCTTAAGGTAGAAAATAATGTTTGAAGGCTAATCATAGCAATATCACATCAACACAAAGTTTGGATGGTGTAGATAAATCTTCTTCGAATAGTAAATTATTTAAAACTCAATTAAAAATATGGTAGATGAGATAGTTACAATAAAATTTAGGTTCTCCTAAGTTGTTGGCTTTCCTATTTAATGCACTGTATTCTATTTAGTTTGGTCAATATAATTCTTTGTTGTTGTATCTCATTATAGAGATGGCTCTGAAATTCATTACTTGATGTCAAATGGCATTACACTCATCATTTGGTAATCAAATTTCAGATTTTAAGATTCCTTAGCTGCAAGAATATCTTTTATCCACTAGAAATATATGCATAAATCTGATGTGGAATATTAATAGCACAAAATTTTTCTTTAATATATTAGATTTAAATTTCCAATATCCTATATGCAATAATCATTACTCATAATGGACGTGTCTTATTGCCGTATAGTATTAGAACTGTATTGTCGATGATGGTTATATATGTACATAGATGGACATAATAAAGTTTGGGAGGGAGGAAATAGGAGCGCAACCAGGATTTCACATTTTACCCTCTTGGACCCTGTGTCTGTTTTCAAGGGTTATCCAATGTGGGTATTGAGTAGATAGGTTTGATTTAGTTGAAAATGTGACCGCTGCCTTGTGTTAAAATTTTCGAATGCATTGCATGGTTTAGAAAAATTGAAAATGAGACTTGTTCTTAGATATTGACGTTAAAGATGTCCACAGACAAATTTTGGAATCTAATATCTACCACCACTACCTACTACTACCCTGGCCCTCTAAACACCACCCACCACAACAACTGCTCAAGTGGCGTCAAAACTTTCATAAAGCATAACGAAGGGGTACAGAAAAGTAGAGAACTAAGCATGCATTGCTTTCAATGACAAATGAGTGTAAAGTATATGAATACAAGGAGAATTCGAGTTGATTATTTTGTAGGGAGGGATGTAGGATGTCTCATTTCTATAAGGTCATGTTTGAGCATATATCAGAAATT
Source organism: Alisma plantago-aquatica (assembly GCA_963693085.1). NCBI lineage: Eukaryota > Viridiplantae > Streptophyta > Magnoliopsida > Alismatales > Alismataceae > Alisma > Alisma plantago-aquatica. The sequence continues at coordinate 1,138,508,293 of OY856412.1, read as the reverse complement.
CCAACCCAGGTTAGTGTACCCCAAGGAACAAGGGTAACTTGATCAAAATCATGTTCAGAAACAAAGGATTGTATCCTCATCTCAACCATAATCTTGTAGGGATACATTTTGGGTTGAAATTGGGATACATGGGAATAATGAACAAAATATGTCTTTTTAATACTGATATTACCTTTGGACAAACTTATTTTCTCTCTCTCTAATTTTAAATAGATTATGAAATGTTACTACAAAATAAAAAATGCAAGATATTATTTGTTGGCTAAATTGGACATTAGCCTATCTTCTCTGTTGATGATGATAAATATTTTTTATTTGTGAATTTAATGTGTTGTCTTAGTATTTTAGGTGTCAAACACATCTTGGATAAGATTAATCAAGATTGGAGAATTAAATGTTTAAAATGTTGTTTATATGTGCATTTTTGTAGTACGAATGTACAAGTATTTAGAACTTATGTAAAATCAAACTATATACCAACCCCACCTATCTCAAACCTATTCATATGTCAAAATTTAGTGCCTAGGTAGGTAGGTCTTATTAGAAAAATTATTAGATAAAATTTTCTAAAATTTGAATATTTTTTACAAAGATTTTTCTCAGTAAAAAAACTTGTCAACCGAGACACCCTCGGTTGAAGAAATTGTCACTGAATCTATCCCCAGACGAGGACTCAGAATACCAGAATTTTTTTTACAATGTAGTTAGTTCTAAGTCATTCTCGGTCGAAGTCTTTATCGATGGAAACAAATGCGGTCAAAGATTTGGTCGACTAAGAATAGATCATTATGCATTGTTGACCAAGAAGATAGACCGAAACATAGCCGTTAGAAACATTTGTGTACTCAAGTCACTCTTGGTCGAACGACTTCTCGACCGAGATAGTTCCAATCCAACTATTTGTCGACCGAAAATAGTTTTGGAATGTTAGTTAATTAACAATCAAATTAGCCATTGTAACTTGATTAACTTCGTCTTAACAACTAATTGACCACCTAGAACACTCTAGACTTGCCACAACTTCCGTAGCTACTTGTAAACATTTCCTATAAATATAAGTGGTCTTACGACACCGATAACAAAATTTGCACACTTGAGCATATTGAATTTGAGAAATTTGAGCTAAAACATCTTACTTGCAATCTTTTATAGTTATTATTCTCGTGTCCTATCTATAGATTCCCCACCACCCCTCATCATCAGCATATCCATCATGGTTTTGGTCTATATGCTTGATCTAGAACATCATTGAGTGAAATGGGTGTATTCCCTTCACCAATCTCCATTCTATGTTCTTGTATTGCGGTTGGATTGCTCTAAGGAGAGGAGGTTGTCCAGGACCTTGCAAGAGAAGAAGGAGTCTTCTCACAGGTGCTCTTCTGTGACCGTCAAAGAAGAGGTGGTGAATCGGTACTCTTCCAGGTCTGTAAAATAAGAGGTGATTCAGTGTTCTTCCATATTTGTGAAAGAAGAGGTGGTTTGGTACTCTTTAGTATCTGTGAAAGAGGTTAAACATGTGTTCTTCTTTGACTGATAAAGAAGAGGGTAAAGGCAACAATTGTATCTTATAAATTGTCCTTATAGATAACTAATAAAATTCATTGTTGTAAATCTTAGTTGGAAAAAAATAAGTAGTGGACTAATATCTTAGATGAAACCACTCTAAATCACATATCTTCTGGTTGCTTGATTTCTTATTCTTTTTGTGAGCTAAGTTAATTTATTTGTTTAAAATTTTGAATTAGCTCTATTCACCCTCCGTCTAGATCTTTCGTTTGGTATCATAGTGGGTCTTCAAGGAGCCTTAACAGTTTTAAAGAATGGGGGATGACGTTCTTGGAAACCTCAACTTAGAAAGAATATAGGTGAGTCTGCCACTAGTGTTTGATGGGTCAAACTACACATACTGGAAAAAAAGGATGCAATTCTACTTTCAAGGAATCAGTTTTGGACTATGGAAGATGATAGCTCATCCATACATGCTTCTAACCACTGAGTTAGAATAATGAAATCCTGATACAATAAATCAAGCCACACTCAATGCAGAGATAGTAAGCATATTTCAATATTCATTATCTATTAGTGAATTTAATCACATATCCTCATGTGAATCTAATCATGAAATTTGGAACAAATTATCTATAATGCTTGAAGGAACTACCCATGTTCAAAACACTAAATTAGTATGTTAAAATACAAGTTTGAATTATTTTGTATGCAGCCTAACAGATGCATTGAAAAAACAGATGCGAGATTTTCTAACATTGTAAACTACCCAAGTGCGTTGGGGAAGAACATACACGAGTCAAATCAAGTATCCAAGATACTTACATCATTACCTCTCAGATACAGGTCAAAGGTTACTACTTTGAGGAAGCTAACAATCTTACATCACTAAAGATGGAGCAGCTCATCGGAAACCTGGAGACGTATGAAGTCACTTTAGAAGAATAAGAAAAGATTGAGACTGAACAACAAAGGAGAAGAAAGAAGGACCTCATGGTCAATGTCAAAGCATCATCAAAGAATGTCACTCAAGCAAAGATGATGAAGAAAACATGTCAATTGTAAATGGTAAGAAATATAAAAGATTTCATTCTTCTAGGTGTTTTGAATGTGGAAAGAAGGGTCACTTGAAGAATGAGTACCCAAAGATCATGAAAAATAAGTCCTCATCAAGAAGAAAGATAAGGGAGAAAATCCAACATAGCCACTTAGGATAAATCAAGTGATGAAAGTGGAAGCAGTGAAGAGGAGCAGAGAATTCTCATGGTAAGAGAAGATGAAAAAACCTTGATGAGGTAGATATTTTTGAATTATCTAAAGAAGATTAGTTAGTAGTCTTGAATAAATTCATGCAAAACACATTGACTGCAAGAAACAAAAGAAGAAACTTACTAAAGTTATTTATGAACCTCATATCAATCTAGCTACCCTTAGTTCTTAAAATGATACTCTAAAATATTCAAATAATGCATTAAAAGAATCTATTGAAAATCACATGGCTAACTCACTTTTTACTAAAAATAACAATAATCCTCCTGATCAAGAAAAAAATGACATGCTTGCTAAACTAAATGGTTATCAAATTCAACCTATTTTGTGCACACATAGAGATTATGACTCCTTAGTAAAAGAAAGAGATACTTCACTTTCAGATCTTGCTCAACCAAATTTTGATATAACTAAAAAGCTTGTTGAAAATATTAAATTATAGAAACAAGTTTCTTGATTAATGCAAGGAAACAATAGTCTTGACAATATCCTATATAATGCTTCAAAACAAATAGGAAGGAGAGGTATATGATATGTGCCAAAGAACAAATCTTCACATAAGCTTAAAAACAAAACGACATATGTTACTAAGACTAAAATGCCTAAAAGTAAGAATGTAGACTCTCATAATGCTAACCAATTAGCGTTTATTTCATGCTATTATTGCCAACATCTTTGACATTATTCCTTTTCATGTGAATATCGGAAGAAAGGAGCCCTTGATATAGTTTGAGTTCCAAAGTCCCCAACTTAAAATAAAAGGAGAACTTATTAAGATTTGACCCGTGCTTAATCTTGGTAAATACATTTATGTCTCATATCAACCTAATTTGACATTCATTTGCATATCTTTTATTTAAACAACGATTCATTTGCATATCTTATGTAAATTTATTAATATGAAATTCTGGTTTCTCCAGAACTTGTTATCAATCGACAAAACTTTGACCGAGAAGATCCTTAGTCGAAAAATCTTCTCGACTAAAAATAAGTTTGTTAGAAATTCAACTTGAATATTTAATTATCACAAGATTTTTTTTAATTTCATATCTGTAAAAATCATTCTGGCTTGATAACATCCATTACATCCATGATATTTATCTTATATTACATTGACCATCATGGACTCTACTTGGGTACCAAAAACCTTCTCAAAATTGTAGGATTAGGTAGTTGATAGTGGATGCTCCAAGCATATGACTGGAGATAAAAATGCTTTCAATTCACTCGAAAAGAAAAAGGAAGGATCAATCACATTTGGAGATAATGGGAAATGTATCATCATGAGAATAAGTAATGTCAGAACTTATCTTACAATTAAGAGTGTGCTTTCAGTACATGGCTTGGATCACAATTTGCTAAGTGTTAGTCAATTATGTGACAATGTTTATGATGTGATTTTCAATAATCTGCAAATTGCTTGAAGAAGACACACATAATGTAGATATGAAGGAAAAAGAAAAGGCAATCTTTATGCTCTTAGTCCTAAATCCTTAAAATCAATTACTGGAAAAAGTCTTATTGCAAATGATAATACTCAAAATCTATGACATAGAAGATTAGGTCATGCAAGTACTCATGTTATTAAAAAGTTAAATAAACATGATCTAGTCCATGGTTTACCTAAAATTTTTGATAATCCTAAAAAATTATGAGTCGTGCACCTTAGGAAAAAAAATTAAAACATATTTTAAAGAAAAACAAATCCTTGGTACATGTCGACCTCTTTAACTCATACATATAGACTTATTTGGATCTATGAGAACACAATCTATTGGTGGAAAGAAATATTATTTTGTAATTGTTGATGACTACAATAGTTACATTTGGGTGCACTTTCTTTCTAGAAAAGATGATGCTATTGGAATATTTATTCAGTTTTGTTCAATAATTAAAAATCAACTTCAAAATAAAATTTGCACCATTAGGAGTGATCATAGGAAAGAATTTGAAAATCATGCTTTTGAAGATTTCTGCTCGTCTAAAGGCTATACTCACAATTTTTTTGCCTGTCACACTCCACAACAAAATGGTTTAGTAGAAAGAAAAAAACATTATTTGCATGAAATGGCTAGAACCATGCTATTAGAATATGACACACCTAAAGCTTTTTGGGCTGAAGCTGTTAATACGACATGTTATGTTCAAAATAGAATATCGATTCATCCATAACTTAAAAATACTGCTTATGAAATACTCTTTTCTAAGAAACCAAGAGTGGATTATTTTCGTCCACAACTTAAAAAGACTGCTTATGAAATACTCTTTTCTAAGAATTGGGTTTATATTTTTTTTAGGGAGCAAGGTTGTATTAGTTCCGTAAGGTTCTGTTTGAGAATATATAGGATACCTCAAAGAACAGGGGTAACTCGACTAAAACCATGCTTGGAAACAAAGGTTTGTACCCTTGGGCGTTGTTTGAATCAGGTTCTTCTAGGGGTACATTTTGGGCTGAAATTGGGTAAGATGGGGATTTCAATCAAAAGCCTCTTTTTATTACCGGCATTGCTCTTGGATAAATTTGTTTTGTCTACTTTTAGATGTATTATGAAATGCCACTACAAATTATAAAATCAAAGGAGATTGTTGTGGGTGTATATGAGTAATGATTAAGTTATAATAAAAATCTTAATAAATAATATGTAAATAAACTATTTAGTTACATTTACTTGTATTACTCTCTTGTTGTAAAAATCATTGCAGTTGTGATCAATGAGTTTGATTACGTATACACAAAAGTTTGCTCACTTATTGTGATTACATTATATTATTAACTGAATCGTCTTTTTTGCAATTTGAAGTTTAAATCAAAGTAGAAGGCAAGCGGACACCAAGTTTCATTGCTAATCCTTTCTGGATTACAAAATCAATCCTTTGAAATACTACATCTATATACTTGAAAGTTATAACATTACTCTTCATCACATTTTAGACCCTCTTCAGAAGCTCTACAACCTCTGATGCTAAGAATCTAAAAGCATCAAATCTAAAAATAAATAGTAAAATATTTAAAGTCATAACTGAATTGTCATAGTGGTATATATACAACAACTGAATTTGTCACCTTCACTTGTTGATTACAAAGCCCATGGGGCAATAAACAAGTGCACAAACCATATATAACAATAGACAAAGTTGGCATAATCTAGAATATATGTTAAACACTTTTATTTTGAATACGATTACATAATCACATAAAAAAAGTTGCCTTAAGGTAAAAAATAATGTTTGAATGCTAATCATAGCAATATCACATCAACACAAAGTTTGGATGGAGTAGATAAATCTTCTTTGAATAGTAAATTATTTAAAACTCAATTAAACAAATTTGGTAGATAATGGTACTTACAATAAAATTTAGGTCCTCCTAAGTTGTTGGCTTTCCTATTTAATGCATTGTATTCTATTTGGTTTTGTCGATATAATTCTTTGTTGTTGTATCTCATTATAGAGATGGATCTGAAATTCATTGCTTGATGTCAAATAGTATTACACTCATCATTTGGTAATCAAATTTCAGATTTTAAGATTCCTTAGTTGCAAGAATATCTTTTATCCATTAGAAATATATGCATAAATCTGATGTGGAATAATAATAGCACAAAAATTTATTTAATATATTAGATTTAAATTTCTAATATCCTATATGCAATAACCATCACTCATAACGGACGTGCCTTATTTCCGTATAGTATTAGAACTATATTGTCGATGATGGTTATATACGTACATAGATGGACATAATAAAGTTTGGTAGGGAGGAAATAGGAGGGCAACCATGATTTCATATTTTACCCTCTTGGACCCTGCGCCTATTTTCAAGGGTTATCCAACGTGGGTATTGAGTAGATAGGTTTAATTTAGTTGAAACTATAATCGTAGCCTCAGGTTATAATTTTCGAATGCATCACATAGTTTATAAAAATTAAAAATGAGACCCGTTCTTAGCTATTGACGTTAAAGATGTTCACATACAAATTTTGGAATCTAATATCTACCACCGCTACCTACTACTACTCCGGCCCTCTAAACACCTCCCACCACAACAACCACTCAAGTGGTGACAAAACCTTCATAAAGAATAACGAAGGGGGTACAGAAAAGTAGAGAACTAAGCATGCATTGCTTTCAATGACAAATGAGTGTAAAGTATATGAATACAAGGAGAATTCAAATTGATTATTTTATAGGGAGGGATGTAGGATGTCTTAGTTCTATAAGGTCATGTTTGAGCATATATCAGAAATTCCAACCCAGGTTAGTGTACCCCAAGGAACAAGGGTAACTCGATCAAAATCATGTTTGTAAACAAAGAATTGTATCCTCGTTTGAACCATTGTCTTGTAGGGATACATTTTGGGTTGAAACTGGGATACATGGGAATAATGACCAAATATATCTTTTTAATATTGATATTGCCCTTGGACAAACTTATTTTTCTCTCTCTCTAATTTAAAATAGATTATGAAATGTTACTACAAAATAAAAAATTCAAGATATTATTTGTTGGCTAAATTGGACATTAGCTTATCTTCTCTTTTGATGATGATAAATATTTTTTATTTGTGAATTTAACGTGTTGTCTAAGTATTTGAGGTGCCAAACACATCTTGGATAAGATTAATCAAGATTGGAGCATCAAATGTTTGAAATGTTGTTTATATGTGCTTATTTGTAGTACAAATGTACAAATATTTGGAGCTTATGTAAAATCAAACTATAGACCAACCCCACCTATCTCAAACCTATTCATATGTCAAAACCTAGTGTCTAGGTAAGTAGGTCTTTTTAGAAAAATCATTCGATAAAATTTTCTAAAATTTGTACATTTTTTACAAAGATTTTTCTCAGACAAAAAATTTGTCAACTGAGACACCCTTTGTAAGGAGGCGGGATCACCCCCTTACTAATTTTTTTTTGAAGAATTAACATCCATTCCAAACATACTCAAAGGTATGTTAGAATAGGTATAAATTTTCCAAATTTATCATAATGGTATGCAAAAGACCAAAGTGTAGAAGCGGAATAAAAATAATGACTATATTCAATTTTCACAAAAGATTCCAAAAGTACATCATAATATCCCATAAGGGTTTACATATATGATACAACATAAGGATATAAGTAGAGGAAAATTTAAACCATAATAACTTTGTCTCCAAGCTTTAACTCCTTAAGCTAGTCCAAAACTTCATGCCTTATCATCCAAGTCCTTCACCTAGGATTGGAATCATATCCCAACAAAAAGAGAAAATAGATGACATCAGCAAAGGCTGGTATGTGCATACTAAAAAGAAAATTGAGAAATATATGAAATAAAGGACATCAAATATAAAAGTCTTCCCATAGAAAGGATAAGGACCACCCAAATGGGTTTCAAGAGAAAAGGAATTGAAATCATACGATAACAAAAGACTACTTGCCATTAATAAAACATAAAGATTGTGCCACACAAGCACATGTAAAGAATTAGGGCACACACCCCATATCATCAACCTGCATGCGTGTAAGATAAATATAGCCCTAGAACAATATAAACACAAAGGCGGCCAAGTCTCATAAACTTGAAACATGATAGAGAAAGGAATATTGCCAATCTCCCAAATATATAAAACATAGGCCAAGAATCACACATCTTACCCTGGGTATGAGGTTCCTTTCCATCCCAAAAGAGTAGGAAATATCACATATGCTCAGCAGAAAATAAAACATCTACCATAAAAACCAATGCAATTACACTACTCTAGTGCTACTGAATCACATAGCATGTTAAATGTATAGGCAAGTAGAAAGTATAGTCAGAATATATAAACTAGTGACCACATAAGTAACCAACATATACATCCACCTCATAAGTGGGCAAAAGACATCATATGTCATATTTTAGAGTTCCATCATGAACAAAGCATATAATAAGAGTTCAAAAGAATATCCATGATCACATGATCAATATCAAATAAGGTAGTCTACATGAACCATGATTTTCAAAAGAAAAGACTTTGTGTATAGGCTAATGTCCATAGGATAAAGAGAATGAATAAACATAGGTGAATTTCTCATCATAGAAGAATAAGGGATACATCATACCTCAACTTCAGAGTATAAACAGTCCAAGTCAAGCCTAGGCCTCCAAAAAACCTCTAGGGAAGTTGGACATGTCCAATAAGTAAGGTTCCCAAGCTTAGAGAGGCCAGTTTCTCCAACAAAACTCCTATCTCAAGCCAGAAGCACCTTCTCCACTTTAGAGGTGAAAAACCCTAACAAAAGAACATGGACATGAGGTGTTTATGGGTTCTAGGTGGGGTTTCACCATGGAAGGTCATGGTTCCGACCTGGCGGAAGGTGGAAGGAAGACTAACAACGTGAAAATAGGGAAGGAAAGGAGGATACTTACTAGTTTTGGTCAAAGTCACCAAGGAGGTGCTTAAGAAATCATAAATAGAGAAATTTGGAACCCTAGGAGCCTTCTTTACCAAGGTAGGCACCTTCTTTTACCTTGGGACAACACCTTCATGGCCAAACAGAGTAGAAGTTATGCTCTAAGCTAGAGGAAAGAAAGAGGAGCATGAGTTTTCGAATTTGGAGTTGGGAAGGGGTAGATATGGCTATATAAATAAAGAGGTCAAGTATGAGGTGTCTATGAGACTTTCCATGTATCATGTATAAGGGTGTCTATGAGACTTTCCATGTATCATGTATAAGGGTGTCCATGGACATGCATGCTTTTATGGATAAGGAAGAAGTCAAGTATGAGGTGTCCATGGAGCTTTCCATGTATCCTTAGCCTAGGGATATAATTGCCATGCAAGAGGATAGCTAATAGAGGATTCTTCAATATCAAATGTCGGTTTATGGACACTTATAGGCCATCCCAACTGAACTCGAATCAAGGAAATAACCTCATTGGTTATTAGCTGTTAAAGATAAGCTCATTCATAAAGAGAGTAATTCCTAAAATGGCCTTAGAAAGAAACACCTTCAAACCAAGGTGAAACTAGGTGCCCCATGGTTTAAAAACTATATAATGGCAAGGGAATATATAAGTATTATAATTCATGTGACATTTTCAAAGAAAACCTCCCAATTGGGTAAATTGTAGAAAAGTCCAGAATGTACCTACAATTGCATAACTTGCACAAACAACATCCAAATTGGACCAAACCTCATCCACAAGTTATCTTTGATGTGTTGAATATGAATTTGTCATTATTTCAAGATTTTGAAGTTATATAATAACATTATTCATTACTTATGCCTTTTACTCATTTTCTCTCTCCTAAACTTATCCTAATATTTCAAGGTTGTCCAAATTAGATGAAATTTGACATGTAGACTAATTTTGATATGTAGATTTCAAATTTGAAGTTTGTTTCCACTTTTGAGACTTCTTTTTATGAGATATGTCATATGGCCTATTAACGGACCATTATCTAAATTATTCATCCAATTAAGTTTCTTATCTTCATATTACCACCAAAATGAGTTATGTGGCATATTTTATGTATCCATTATAAACCTAAGATTAATATTAGAACATTAGGTTAAATTGAGGTGATCTATACATGCATTAGCTCATTGGGCTTATACTAAACATCTATTTAGGTCTAACCTTCAACCGTGTTTGGCTAAGTCCAAAATGTCAACTTCCAGGGTAGGGTTCAAGATCTAGTATGTTACACCCTTGGTTGAAGAAATTGTTGGGTGTAAGCAGGGCAGGTACGGTGCGGGTCTAGTCATACCCATACCCATCAAATTTAGCAGGTGCGGTTTTGGTTCTAGACCCGCATAATAAAAAACTTAGACCCACACCATACCCGTACCCACAATAATAGCGGGTATGCGGTGTGGGTATGCATGTAAGCAGTTCTATAAACCATCATATTATTTTTGTAATAAAAATAACTATGTTCTATATATTTTAATACAACAAGATATTATTATTATATAATATATTAACATGTAATAGTTATATTAGATAATGCTATATTTTATACATTAATATTAATTGAGTTAATTATTTACATATTATGTCCATTCTTGTAACTATAATAGTTAATTCTTAATTATATGACTAGTCTCAACCTTATTGCAGTTAGAGTAGGATATAATATCAAGAATTATATAAGTTAGACTTGTAAAGTATGATATATATAACATATTATTTAAGTAGTTACTTATATATAGAGGGTACAAGGGTCTAGCAGGTCTGGATCTAAGCATACCCATTATTAGACCCACATATATACGGATCCACGGGTATGCGAGTATAAAAAATTAGACCCGTGATGAGTTTTTTAAGGGTCCAGATTTGCGGGTCCGTGGATCTACCCGTACCCATTTACATCCCTAGAAATTGTCACTGAATCTCTCCTCAGCCGAGGACTCAGAACATCAGAAAAACTTTTATAATACATTTAGCTCTGAGTCATTCTCGGTCAAAGTATTTGACGATGGAAATGCATGCGGTCAAAGATTTGGTCAACTAAGAATAGATCGTTATGCATTGTTGACCAAGAAGATAGACTGACACATAGCTATTAGAAACATATGTGTACTCAAGTCACTCTTCGTCGAACAAATTCTTGACCGAGATAACTGGTCGAACTATTTGTCGACCGAAAATAGTTTTGGAATGTTAGTTAATTAACAATAAAATTAGCCATTATAACTTGATTAACTTTGTCTTATTGACCACCTAGAACACTCTAGACTCGCCACAACTTCTGTAGCCACTTGTAAACATTTCCTATAAATATAAGTGGTCTTACGACACTGATAACATAATTTGCACACTTGAGCATACTGAATTTGAGAAATTTGAGCTAAAACATCTTACTTGCAATCTTTTATAGTTGTTATCCGTGTGTCCTATCTATTGATTCCCCACACCACCACTCATCATCAGCATATCCATCGTGGTTTTGGTCTATAAGCTTGATCTAGAACATCATTGAGTGAAATTAGTTTATACCCTTCTCCAATCTCCATTTTGTGTTCTTGTATTACGGTTAGATTGCTCCAATGAGAGGAGGTTGTCCATGACCTCGCAAGAGAACAAGCAGTCTTCTCACAGGTGCTCTTCTGTGACCGTCAAAGAAGAGGTGGTGAACCAGTACTCTTCCAAGTCTGTGAAAGAAGAGGTGGTTCAATACTCTTCTGTATCCGTGAAAGAAGAGGTGGTTTGGTACTCTTCGGTGTCTGTGAAATAGGTTAAACATGTGTTCTTCATTGACCGATAAAGAAGAGGGAAAAGGCAACAATTGTATCTTATAACTTGTCCTTAAAAATAACTAATAAAATTCATTGTTGCAAATCTTAGTTGGAAACAAATAAGTAGTGGACTAATGTCTTAAACGAAACCACTCTAAATCACATTTCTTTTGGTTGCTTGATTTCTCTTTCTTTTTGTGAGCTAAGTCAATTTATTTGTTTAAAATTTTGAATAAGCTCTATCCACCCTCCCTCTAGATATTTCATTTGGTATCATAGCAGGTCTTCAAGGAGCCTTAATAATTTTAAAGAATGGGGGATGATGTTCTTGGCAACCTCAACTTGGAAGGAACACAGGTGAGTCTTCTACCAGTGTTTGATGGGTCAAACTACACATGTTTGAAAATAAGGATGCAATTCTACTTTCAAGGAATCAATTTTGGACTATAGAAGATGATAGCTCGTCCATATGTGCTTCTAACCACTGAGTTAGAATAATGAAATCCTGATACGATAAAGAAAGCCACACCTAATGCAGAGATCGTAAGCATTTTTCATTATTCGTTATCTATTAGTGAATTTAATCACATATCCTCATGTGAAACTAATCATGAAATTTGGAACAAATTATCTATAACACATGAATGAACTACCCAAGTTTAAAATACTAAATTAGTATTTTAAAATACAAGTTCGAATTATTTTGTATGCAACCTAACAAATGCATTGAAAAAATATGCTAGATTTTCTAACATTGTAAACCGCCCAAGTGTGTTGGGGAAGAACATAAGCGAGTCAAATCAAGTATCCAAGATACTTAGATCATTACTTCTCAGATAAGTCAAAGGTTACTACTTTGAGGAAGCTAACAATCTTACATCACTAAAGATGGAGTAGCTCACCAGAAACCTAGACACGTATGAAGTCACTCTAGAAGAACAAGAAAAGATCGAGACTGAACAACAAAGGAGAAGAAAAAAGGACCTCGTGGTCAATGCCAAAGCATCATCAAAGAATGTCACTCAAGAAAGAAGCGACTCAAGCAAAGATGATGAAGAAAACATGTCAATTGTAAATGGTAAGAAATATAAAAGATTTCATTCTTCCAGGTGTTTTGAATGTGGAAGGAAGGGTCACTTGAGGAATGAGTGCCCAAAGTACAAGAAAAATAAGTCCTCATTTAAGAAGAAAGACAAGGGAGAAAAATCCAACAAAGCCACTTGGGATAAATCAAGTGATGAAAATGGAAGCAACGAAGAGGAGGAGAGAATTCTCATGGCAAGAGAAGATGAAAAAAATCAGATAAAGTAGAAATTTTTGAATTATCTAAAGAAGATTAGTTAGTTGTCTTGAATAAATTCATGCAAAATACATTGACTACAAGAAACAAAAGAAGAAACTTACTAAAGTTATTTATGAACCTCATATATATCTAGATAACCTTAGTTCTTAAAATGATACTCTAACATATTCAAATAATGCACTAAAATAATCTATTGAAAATTATATGGCTAACTCACTTTTATTGAAAATAACAATAATCTTCTTGCTCAAGAAAAAATTGACATGCTTGCTAAACTAATTGATTATCAAATTCAACCTATTTTGTGCACACATAGAGATTATGACTCCTTAGTAAAAGAAAGAGATACTTTACTTTCAGATCTTGCTCAAGCGAATTTGGATATAACTGAAAAGCTTGTCGAAAATATTAAATTACATAAACAAGTTTCTAGATTAATACAAGGAAACAATAGTCTTGACAATATCCTATATAATGCTTCAAAACAAATAGGAAGGAGAGGTATATGATATTTGCCAAAGAACAAATCTTCACATAGGCCTAAAAACAAAAAGACATATGTTCCTAAGACTAAAATGCCCAAAAGTAAGAATGTAGACTCTCATAATGCTAACCAATTCACATTTATTTCATTCTATTATTGCCAACATCTTTGACATTATTCCTTTTCATGTGAATATCAGAAGAAAGGAGCCCTTGACATAGTTTGAGTTCCAAAGTCCCCAACTTAAAATAAAAGGGGAACTTATTAATATTTGACCCATGCTTAATCTTATTAAATATATTTATGTCTCATCTCAACCTAATTTGACATTCATTTGCATATCTTTTATTTAAACAACGATTCATTTGCATATCTTGTGTAAATTTATTAATATGAAATTCTGGTTTCTCCAGAACTTGTTATCAATCAAAAAAACTTTGATCGAGAAGATCCTTGGTCGACAAATCTTCTTGACTAAAAGAAAGTTTGTCAAAAATTCAACTTGAATATTTAATTATCACAAGATTTTTTTAAAAAATTTCATATATGTAGAAATCTTTCTGGCTTGATAACATCCATTACATCCATGATAGTTATCTTATTTTACATTGATCATCATTCACTCTACTTGGGTACCAAAAACCTTCTCAAATTTTAGGATTGGGTAGTTGATAGTGGATGCTCCAAGCTTATGACTGGAGATAAAAATGCTTTCAATTCACTCGAAAAGAAAAAGGGAGGATCAATCACATTTGGAGACAATGGCAAAGGTATCATCATGAGAATAAGTAATGTTAGAGCTTATCTTACAATTAAGAGTGTGCTTTTAGTACATGGCTTGCATCACAATTTTCTAAGTGTTAGTCAATTATGTGACAATGGTTATGATGTAATTTTCAATTATCTACAAATTGCTTGAAGAAGACAAAAATAATGTAGATATGAAAGAAAAAGAAAAGGCAATCTTTATGTTCTTAATCCTAACTCTTTAAAATCAATTACTAGAAAAAGTCTTATTGCATATGATAATACTCAAAATCTATGACATAGAAGATTAGGTCACGCAAGTACTCATGTTATTAAAAAGTTAAATAAACATGATCTAGTCCATGGTTTACCTAAATTTTTTGATAATCCTAAAAAATTATAAATCGTGCACCTTAGGAAAACAAATTAAAACATCTTTTAAAGAAAAACAAATCCTTGGTACATCTTGATCTCTTTAACTTATACATATGGATTGATTTGGATCTATGAGAATACAATCTATAGGTGGAAACAAATATTGTTTTGTAATAGTTGATAACTACAATAGTTACATTTGGATGCACTTTCTTTCTGGAAAAGATGATACTATTGGAATATTTATTCAGTTTTATTCAATAATTAAAAATCAACTTCAAAATAAAATTTCCACCATTAGGAGTAATCACAAGAAAGAATTGGAAAATCATGCTTTTGAATATTTCTGCTCATCTAAAGGCTATACTCACAATTTTTTTGCCTGTTGCACTCCACAACAAAATGGTTTAGTAGAAAGAAAAAAACATTATTTGCATGAAATGGCTAGAACCATGCTATTAGAATATGACACACCTAATACTTTTTGGGATGAAACTATTAATACCACATGTTATGTTCAAAATAGAATATTGATTCATCCACAACTTAAAAAGACTCCTTATGAAATAATCTTTTCTAAGAAACCAAGAGTGGATTATTTTCACACCTTTGGAACTCCATGCTACATTTTAAACACCAAAGATGATATAGATAAATTTGATCATAAATCACAAAAAAGGTTCTTCTTATGTTACTTGACCTCGAGTAAGGCCTATATAATTTTTAATATTGTCTCTAAGAGAGTAGAAGAATTAATTCATGTAACATTTCATAAAAATCAAACAAAGAATGAAATAGAAAATGAGCTTCCATCATTAATTGAAGATTTAACCATATCACCTAAAGAAAGTAATAATGTTGAAAATGAACAAAGTCAAAATCAAAATTAGGAATCACATCAACCCATTCCAAGAATAATAAAAGACCATCCACTATATCTAATAATCAATGATCCTTTTGATAATATAAAAACTAGATCTTATTTTAGAGATGTACCTAACATTGCCTTTGTATCCATAATTGAACCTAAAAAGGATAATGAAGCTCTTAAAGATGATTATTGGATAATTTCTAGGAAAGAAGAACTAATCAATTCACAAAGAATGATGTGTGGGATTTGATTCCTAGATCTAAAGATAAAACCATTATTGGAACTAAACGAGTATATCTTAACAAGTTAAATGAAGCTAGGGAAGCTGTGAAGAACAAATTGGTTGATCAAGGGTAAAATCAAGAATAAGGAATTGACTTTAATGAAACATATGCTCCAGTAGCTAGATTTGAATCAATTCACATTATATTAGCTCTAGCTGCACATAAAAACATCAAACTCTTTCAAATGGATGTTAAAAGTGCATTTCTAAATGGAATAATACAAAAAGTTTATGATTGTCAACCTCCCAATTATGAAGACCCAAAACATTCTGATCATGTTTACAAATTACAGAATGCACTATATTGTTTAAAACAAGCCCCTACAAATTGGTATGAACATCTCAAAAATTATCTTTTTGATAATGATTTTTCTATGGGAAAATTGGATCCTACACTATTTATCAAAAAATATGAATCAAATTTTCTCATCATTCAAATATATGTTGTTGATATTATTTTTGGTGCTTCAAATGAATCACTATGCATACAATTTAGTGATATTATGCAAAAAAAATTGAAATGAGTCTCATGGGTGAGATAACATTTTTCTTGGGTTTTCAAATTAAACAAACTCCTCATGGTATTTTCCTCAACCAGGAAAAAATTTGTAAAATAACTATTGAAACTATTTAATATGGGAAAATTACAAGCATGCCTCTACTCTAATGGGCACCTCTGTCAAAATTAATAATGATGAGGCTGGTGAACCCATTGACAAGTCCTTATATAGAGGTATGATTGGTAGTTTATTATACACAACTGCATATGCATGTTAATAGTGATATAGTTCAACTTCTTCTTAGTAAATCATATTCAAATAAGTTTATTACAATTGCAAAAATCATTGCACTTGTAATCACAAGTTTTTATTATGTATTACATCAAATTTGGTCATTTGTTGTGTTGGTATGTATGCCCAGAAAGCCAATCATATGATGATTGTAATGACATATCTTGTAAATGATTTGATTAATAATAAAGACAATCTTCCATTTATTCTATTTTATTCAATTATGACATATGATATTTCATAATAAATGTCTAAAGAATGATGTTACTCAATGACATATGTCTTCAGGTTGAGGACCTGAACAATGAGATCATATGAATGTGAAGAGTATATACATTCTTGATATGTCCCTAGTTGGTTGTTATTTTAGAATCTGATAGACATCAATAACACATATGACTAGAGTGTGTGTTGGTTGAAGACAAAATCTTATCAGTCATGATATAGGATATCAAACCAAACACATAGGTACTTGTTGGTTAACCACCTTGAGAGTGATACATGGAGACCATTGAATGGTAGTTAGAATCAACTTTCCTAGTGATGGTGGTGATTGTGGTTCTTAGACCTAAAGTCATTACACTCATCACATGTTGTTTGATGTACTTTGACATCATCAAACGTGACCTTGAATAAGGGTTGTCGTAAAGGTGATGCTCATATGTGTTGTGACACATGTGGAGTGACTGTGAGTAATGTAGATGGATATGTCCCTCCTACAGGCATTTGATATCCTAGACACTTGATAAGTGAGCGTAAGAAAAGCATGGCCATGCACATGTGAGTCAATATATGATATTGAGCTCCCATATATCTTAGACAATCTATTATAGTTCAAGGAACATGGATTGAACATTGAAAGGATGATGAGTCCATGCCTCAAGTTCAATCTGGATATCAGAATAGAGGAACATACAATCACTGTAACACTGATCACAAATTGAAGGTTGAAGTTATTCTCCAACGTTTCAATTTACTTGAATAGAAATGATGTCATGGCAGATACTACACATTGCTTGTGATGTCATAAATTAGTTATGGACATTCACTGCAAATGTAACTTGGGACCTATAGGATCACACACATAGGATATACCTGGAATAGGAGTTTATTCATGAATGTGGTTTAAACTTTATTACTAAAGTGTTAGGTATTCAATTTAAACAAGATTGGCAATTAGGACTCTAAAACTGTTGATTCACTAAGTGAACCAATCAGATCATATGTTTGAATCGATCATTTGGTTGATCAATGTGATTGGATCAAGGATTGATGTTGACATCATATTGTACATTAATCAAGTATTAATTGACAATACAATTATATATGGGAAAATATTGTGGAATGACCGTTTCAAGGATTGAAATGACCAGCTCACCTATGAACCGACCGGTTCAATGGTAAACTGACTAGTTCATCATTTGCATGTTCTAAATAATTCATGAAAATCCATCCCTTCTACTCCTAGATGAACTAGAAATCCTTATCCTAGCCCTTGTATAAATAGAGGGGTAGTTGAGCCCTTCCAAAGACACAATAATAAGATTTGAAAATTGTTATATTCTCATAGTTGTGGCAATGTGAGAACCCGAGCAAGTCCTACCCATCAAAGGGAGGGATAGCAAGGGAGAGACAATTGAGAGAGCAAGTCGACGCTAGCACGCTGACTAGAAGGGACAAATTGCCCTTGTATAAATAGAGGGGTAGTTGAGCCCTTCCAAAGACACAACAATAAGATTTGAAAATTGTTATATTCTCATAGTTGTGGCAATGTGAGAACCCGAGAAAGTCCTACCCATCAAAGGGAGGGATAGCAAGGGAGAGACAATTGGGAGAGCAAGTCGATGCTAGCACTCTGACTAGAAGGGACAAATTCTTCTTATCTGTTCATCTAGAATGACTAGTGTTCTTGGTGGTCCACGTGGACTACTAAAGAGGTGAGGAGGCCTTTGCCACCTGCTAGGAGGACACAGTCAACCGCCGTCTATGGTGACCATCTAGGATGCCAACACTGATAGCCGTCTAGGTGCAACTTGATAAAGTAGCATGTTACATCAAGAGATAGTTGTTGGACTTGCTCCAGGACCAAATATATGCCTTGCAACTTTTCCTTTCCATTACATAGTTGTTGACTGAACCTACTGTCTAAGGGGAATATGGCAATAAAAAAAAATTCTTCTGCTGCCATATCTGATGCCATATTTCCCTACAGTGGTATAAAAGCCAAGTCAATTTTCCATGTTTTGGGATTTAGTCTATGTGATTGGATTTAGATCTTATCATTTATGTATTTCATATGATGTGAATATATTAAAATGATCAATGTGCATATCAGACTATATACCACATACGATCCCTATATATATGATATGATATATAAACAATTTACATGTATCACCCTAAAGTTTGTTTTGATGGTGGATGTTAGCATGGTTATGGTCAATAAACCCCAAGATCTTTATGCTTGGTTGGATGGTTGTTTTTCCTATTAATATCTTAGTTTGCATATTAAGCATATTTCTCCTTTTTCATATATAAAAGTATTAATTATTTCATTCCTATGATCCCCTCGAATTTAACTCAAGGTTTCCCTATTATAGTGTAATATCTTAAATATGATTAATATAGTTTTAATTCTTGTTATGGCAAAGAAGATGTTCTGTTGTAGACAAACCATCTATTTTAGAAGATGAACCAATCAACTGGAGGACTAAGGCGGCTTGGCAATAGGAGGAGCCAAATTGATCGGCTTGTGGACCAACCAATTGACTGGAGGGGTCTAGAAGTTGCTTGGACTAAAAATCAGACACCGATCTGAGAAAGCCACCGAATGACCAGGAGGTGAACCGATCGGTGCAAGAGTTGAACAGATATAGTTGGATCAATTCAAGCACATATCTTCATCAATAATAGCTTGTGCATATGATGTGGACCTTAGGTGGTAGTAATTCCTTGTGACTCCAAGAAATTACATTAGTGTGGGCATAACCATTGCTTGTGTTTATAATTGCATGTCTTTATTTTATGGATATAGCATTTATATGATACGTACTACAAGTATGTGGTGATTGGATATGTATATGTATTTAAATATAAAATCCCTCAATCAAATATGTTAAGTATTAGATGCTTTCCATAAGCAACACAATGAAAAGCCTGAGTGACTAAGTGTGGGCACACCGAGCATGGTGCGTTGTCCGTCTCGTGGAAGTGTGATGGTAGTTACATGGGTCTGTCATTGAGGATGCATAACTATCATGTTGCCATTTGGGTCAAAATTAACAAGGTGATATTAATGAGATTAAGTACCTAGAAGCATACAAATGACTATGGTAAGAGATTTTCATACCATCTATCTAAGAATTACATGAGATGCAATTGGTAGAAATTGCCTACCTTAATAATTGATTATGGACGCTAGCATTGGCTGGGTAATAACTCAATTGTTTTTGGTATTGGCTCACAAGAAGGTTATACGATGCAATCTTCTAAATTGATACGTGAGGGTCATCAATTTGAACAAAACCATGGGAGTGATAATTAATTAAAGGCCTAATTAAACATCATCAAATGTTGTTTTAATCAAATCAAATCAAATCAAAATTGTTTTGAAAAATTACAAAATTTTCTTGTAGAATCAAATGGAAAACAAATCGACTTTGCTATCAATCCTTTAGAAGGATAAACTTAATAGGAAAAAAATTCCATGACTAGTTTTGGACTTTGAGAAGGGTTCTCAATGATGATCATAAGATCCATATCCTATATACACCAGTTCCAAAAGAGTATATTCCTGATGCACCTAGGGATGAGGTGGATGCTTATTGTAAACATAGTAATGATGCCTTAGACATTAAGCATCTAATGATGTCATGTATGAACTATGAGTTGCATGAGTAGTGTGAAGACATGGGGATTCTTGAGATGGTGACACATCTTAATAATGTGAATCGTAATCATGCAAAGAAAGAATGATATATTACTCAAAAGCACTATTTGAGTACAATATGACAAAGGAGATCCACTACAGACCCATGTGCTCAATATGATCGGACATGTGAAACAACTAGAGAAATTGGGATTACCTTTGATTTGGCAACATATGATTATACAATCTTTTCCAGTGTATCGAGTGTTAGTACTTGAGTAACATGGCCAGCCCACTATTAGAGTTGCTTGGCATGTTGATAAATATTGAAGCATGAATGAATATGGACAAGTCTTTGATGATGATCAACAAAAAAGAGTTCGAGGATGAAACTATAGCCAACAAGAATTCTGAGGCTAAGTTGTAATCCAAATCTTCAATACTCAAGAAAGGAGAAGGAAAAGTTCAAGAGGAATTTGTCCTTTGTACTTAAAGGGATTCATGAAGAAGAAGTTGGGGATAGAGATCTCCACTTCAGGTATATATGTGACTGATATAAATTTATCCACTTCTTCATCTTGGGTACTAGATACCAAATGTGGATCTCATATATGCTCAAATATACATGATCTGAAAAGAAGTAAGGCTTTACGAAAGGGTGAGGTCAAAGTGCGAGTTGCAAATGGAGCAATAGTTGTTGCCACTGTAGTTGGAACCTTTAATTTATCTCTTCCCACCGGGCTTGTAATAGAGTTATAGAATTTCTATTTTCTACCTTCCATAAATAGAACATTATTTTTGTATCATGTATGACAAGGATGGATATGCATTTCATATAAAGAATGGTCAATGTTCTATTTTAAAAGATGAGATCTTTTATAGAAGTGTCCCAATGTCTTATGGTCTTTATGTGATGAATCTAAAGAAAAATATTTATATGGTTAATACCAAAAGATTAAAACTCCATAAATCAAACAAAACATATCTTTAGCATTTTCATCTAGGGTGCATCAATGAGAATCACACATCTAGACTCCATAAATATGGTTGTCTAGACTCTTTTGATTTTGAATAAATAAAGTCAACTGAGTCTTGTTTGTTGGGCATGATTACCATGACTCCCTTCATTGGTAATAGTGAGAGGTCTAGTGATTTACTAGGACTCATATATATATTGTTATATGTTGTCCTTTTAGAACAAATTCTAGAGGTGGTTATCAGTACTTTGTAACCTTTACTGATGACTTTAGTAGGTTTGGTCATGTTTACTTGATGAAACATAAGTCAGAAACTCTTGAAAAATTCAAGGATTTCATGAATGAAGTACATAACCAACTTGTAAACACTACAAAAATATGTTCTTTAACTATTAAAAAAAATTGTAGCAAAAACCCCAAAATTTGTAGCTAAAAGCTGTAGCTGCATTTATCCTTACATTTAGAACATGAAGCTAATACTCGTGTAGCTAATTGTTTAGGCTACAATTTTTAAAATTGTAGTTAGTTATTCCTCTAGATACAAATTCATATGTAACCCTAATTGTAGGTAAAAAATATCTTTACACATAAAAATGTAGTTTCCATTGTAGCTAAATATATGACTACAATTCTATTTGTAGCTATGATATGTAGGGGGAAATGACATTGGTTACAGTTTGTATATGTAGTTCATGTGTAGAAAAAAATAGCACTTACTACACTTGTAATTATAGCTAGTGTGTAGTGAGAGACATCATGTACTACACATACATATGTAGTGAGAGACATTATGCATCCAGTCAATAGCTTGCCAATATAGAGGGGGTTTTCAAAAAGAAGAAAAAATGAATATTCATCAAGATCAAGTTGTGATTATAATGTCAACAATCATACTTTTATTTATATTTGAACAATGAGTACACATGGGGAGGACATTAACCTGGCCCTGCTATACAATATGCATGGAAAAAAAGATACATGTATATAATATCTTCTTCTGACTACCTCTATCCATTGTAGACTCTATATGCCACATGATCATGTGCATCCTCTTGTGTCTTTATTTTTCTTTTGTATTAATTCCACCACTTGTATTGTCAACGGATATGACAATGTTGATAAACTCATAAGAAGAGAAAGACTGCTAAGGTATTGCTCTTCTTGATTGAAAATAGAGAACTTCTCCATACTCTGATTCTCATTGGCCATAGGAAATTCACTCAATGTATGTTTGTGGCAGATTCCCATTTCCAACTCATGAATTTTTTGATATGGAAGCCATAACATGATTGATAAGAGAAATATGACCTATAAAAGAGAGAAACATGGCCTTCCAACCTGATACCTTTCTATAAATCTTCTATATATGTGACGTGATGTGGTCAAATCTTGCCTTTGGCCAGAGGAGTGCGCAAGTACTCACGTTGTACACCTTTACATTGGATCTGTAGAACTTGCTCAACTATATCAATCAACAAGTTGTCCTCCAACCACTAATCATACATCTTAGTTAAGCTCTATCGATACCTCCTCGATTTAAGCACAAATATATCATCACCCCTTGTTAGAGTCACACTAATCAACACTAAACATAAGTAGAACACCTACAAATGGAGATTGATAAGTACACCATTTAGCCAATATAAGACAAAACATGAGATAGATTATAATTATTGAATGCACACGAACCTACTGCTATAGATCCACCAAGGGAATTTATAGATAGCTTCATGTCTTTCCTGGTCCTTGACATCTAAAAACAATAGTTGACTGGTCACCAGATCTGAGTCTTTGTATCAAACTGGTCATAAATGGAAAATGATTAAATTAGCATTGAGCTCAATAACATTAGGTAATTGATATCTATTTGTACTATGATATTTTTCATGCATAGATGGAAGAAGAAAACCATTTTCTTGAATCTTATTTGGTAGTTCGTTGGTGCTTTCAAAACTAGTTCCAGTCTTTTAGACCCCTTCAGTTCTCTTATGTGTGGTATCCACACATCTCAAAGTGGTACCATAAATTGCAAAAACAAAACATACCTAATCCACATGGGTGTGGTTCAGTGTTTATTATACTGAGGAGGTAGCTCAGATGTCTCTCAATCAATTCCAACTACTTTGTAGCATTATCATATTTTGTTACATATTAGTTTGAGCACCAATGCATTTCATATCCCTTGATTACCTACTATACTTGTGTCAGACCTCTGTAGGGTCACCAGGTCATATTGGGGATAGGAGGTTCTCTTTCCTTTGATATTGTTGTGATATACATCATTACTTTACATAATCAATTAGCTAGCTTGAATTAGGAATCATTCTAAACAAGCCTAAACAACTTAACGATATTAATCAATCTAAATTCCCATACATCATTTTCCTGAAGAAATAGAAGTTGTGGTTATTATACTTCTCACTTGTTTGGGTGCATATACTAAGAGATCCTACATGTTCTTGAAACCCTGGGTGATCCCTCATTAACATAAAGTAAAGTATAAAATTTCTACAATCCAACATGGCAAACACAAAGAAATTAGTTTCTAAGAACTAAGAGAATTGATTTATTTCTATTTGGTGATTAGGATTGAGCATAACTACCCTCTTCCTCAAAAAGAAATATGCTAAAAAGTCAACTGGAAATAATCTAGTATTGAAGTTTCAAAAAATAGGCATACTAGAATAATAAAAACAAAAGTGAAAGAAAGTTTTCTTACTGTGAGATGTCTATTAAAATTATACCCATACCATCTAGATATTAGATCACATGTTTCAGACCAAAAGTCTGGTCCTTTCTCACACCAATCTTTTTAACATGTCCACTACAGACACATTTATAGACAATTAGAACATATGTATGTACAAAATTAGAAAATGATTGAGGAAATCGTGATGCCAAAATTGAGGATTATGGCATTTAGTTGGTGGCATTCTAGAACCTAGAATATATAAGGAGCGATCTAACTAGACCTTACAAAGTTTGGGCATGCCTTGCTCCCACCATGGAGGCAAGGGGCTTCTCATATAGAATGTGACTATTATGGGACACACCCGGTGTACCGTTGATATACTAGTGTAGTGGGTCACATGCAATTTTCTCATTGTAATGA
The DNA here is from genome assembly GCA_963693085.1 of Alisma plantago-aquatica. Taxonomy (NCBI): domain Eukaryota; kingdom Viridiplantae; phylum Streptophyta; class Magnoliopsida; order Alismatales; family Alismataceae; genus Alisma; species Alisma plantago-aquatica. The sequence continues at coordinate 1,138,483,497 of OY856412.1, read as the reverse complement.
GAGCAATGATATTTTCCTCGTTATAGTATACTCTAGTCCAAACACAATGCAAATGGGGTTACTGTGGAAACACTTGATCAAACTTAGTCTAAACATGAAGGGAGGTTGGGTGGGGGTATGCAGGAGTTTAACACAATGATTAGCCCAACTAAGAAGAGATGTAGAACCATATTACATCACTAGGAAGAAGTTGTATTTACTGAAACCTTAACAGAGATAGTATTAGCTACCATTGAAGAGTGACATGATTCACTGACTACAAAAGATTCAACATGAACAATTGGAATCAGTTGTAATAATGGGTCTACATTAGGGATCATCTGAGTATTATTGTCCATCATCTACCCAGAGTTCATTCAGATCACAACCAACTCCTACAATCAATGTCTATGAATAATAGAGGATGGATATTCAGAAAAAGGTTGTGTGAAGTCAAAACACATGCTTCAAAAATCTACTACAAAGGTCATGGAATGACTCAATGCTTTTTCACAAGGCTTTGAACTACTATAAGAAGAAGTTCATTCAGTGGTATGTGACAGAAAGTAGGGAGAAAGAAAATGTAAGAAGGAAATTTTGTGTGAGTTGGCTCATTGGCAGTTAGTACTAGAACAAAGTCATGTTCCTCAGATTGATGGAACTTGCATTGTTGACCATGTGGAACCCAATATGATGGCTCAAACAGATGACCAATACGAATTCACTACTCTAGGTGATATGCCCTCTAACAATTCAAGTCTAAGATGCTTTAAATTAGATAATAGCCATACTTGAATGGGTACATGTTACACCCAATAAGTATATTAGGACTTGCATAGTATTTGGTTTTGTTTTTTGGAAAAAAGATGGTTATCTATTTTGGTGGTATATTAGGTGGATCGTGCATTATCACAATCACTATCATAGCACTCTGCTTAAACATAACTGACATTTAATTCCTAATGGTTATTGCAATGTTTTCTGTAATGCACTGGACAATATAAAAAAATTGTATACTAAAATTTATTTACTAAAGAACCTTGATACTAATAATAGGACCAAAACATAATAGTGGAGGGAATGCCAAAAATACATATCCAAGTGCAACAAGAGACCAAAACAGAACAACCAATCTACTTATTGGCACACACAATGGATGTAGGAAGTACCCTTGACCTCTTAAGGTCCTAAAGTAATCATTGTTGATAGTACTTGGCTATGTTATTAATGCAATGTGATAGTATAGAAAATTGATTACAAGTGAAAGGCAAGCTAGTAATTTGTAGATGTCAATGTTGAGGGTGTTGGAGTGACATGGGGATAGGTAGATTTATTTTTCCTTTTGTAATGTGTTGAGCCTAAAATAGAATAGAATTGAGCCTCCTAACAAGTCAAACCTAAATGGAAAGTGTTACAATCAGGTTTATGTTGTACTCATGAACTTCATATATCCTAGAATTTAAATTATTCTCACAAGAGTTTAAAGTGCCTTTGATTTGAAAAACAATCACGACACACCAGTTAAAGCATGATAACTAGGTGTAAAATATCTCTCAAACAATAAGTAGGATGCAGCATAAATGCTAATCTAAGGGATGATTAAACTCTAAATACCATAAAAGGTTCCAGTTTGCTGCTTATCAAAGTATGAAGAGATATACAACTATGTTTAGAATAATCATATAGGTTAGTAACACCATCTTCAAATGTCTACATAAACTATTAGGTTGGAAACTACCATATGTGGTTTGTTCACAACAATGTCGAGTTATGGATACATTCAAATTTCATGCTTCTACTAATTCATTCTCTCCTATGCTGATGTACTTCTCTATAAATAGCAACATATAGGAGAGCTTATCAAGAAGTCACCATGATACTTTTCATCATCGGTAGAATTTAAGGTGAGTAACACCTTTGTAAGCAAAATAGAGAGATGACGAATAAGCAACAATGTGATGTAGAAATCCAATTGCACTGGATATGAAATCAATAGAACAAATAATAGAATTTACTGGAGGAAAAATTAATCTCAATTGAGTTTTATTAGCACATTACCTGCAATTGGATAACCTTTTTGGACAAAATTGATTCCACATATAGCTCGTTTCAGATGTTGCTTTTATTCCTGATTGATCCTTAGCATAGGAAGTTGGGAGTATCCTAAACTAAGTATGTTTGTATTTTATGTTGAGATCTCTTCCCTTCTTTTAGGCCTATTGGGAACTTATTTCTGCAAAATTTGGTTACATACATTTATACAACACTAGACAATTCCATGTGTAAAAATAGACGTAGAACCTAGTATCATGTAAATCACCTTATTATACATACTAATTAATATGAGCATGGTACTCAGCCCAAAATGTTGTCCCTACTGGCATTCAGTCCACTCTTAGTGTGGTACCAAGTTTTGGACAACCCAAAATCCAATCCCTACAAGCAAAATATGGATACAAGTGAAAATCTTAAATCTATAGTGAGCAAACTGGATGCCATTCAACAATTACTAAATAAATCCATGCATTTGTGCAATTGCTATAAATTAGTAAAGGAAGCAAGACAAACAACATATCAACAATGAGCATGAAACCCACAAGTTGAATCATAACCAAGAAAAAATGGCTAAAAATATCCAACATACAGCCAGGAAATGATGCATTACTGATCTTAAAGTAAAAGTAAAGTCAAAGCAATGAAGATTGTAAAAGTCCAAACTCCTAGATAGTCTTTCTCAAATGTGTCAAGGCAGAGTACTCAATCCAAAGTTGGTGACTTCTAAAGACCATTGGATTCCAACAACAAGTTCTTAGGTGCATTCAACACTAAATACCATCATTTCAAATATACTCGATAAAGGCATTAGAAGGGAAATGAAAAAATTGTGAAGTCCTTACCTTAAGGTCTTTGTACATACACCCCTACTGTGGCAGTAATCAACCGTGTTAATAAGTTGTTGGAAGTGCTTTCTAGCTTCTGAAAGACACCCTTACTAATAGATACACCATGAATAAAGCAATAAATTCTCAAGCCATAAAGTGAGAAGTCATGATGGTTGTCTAATAATAATGTGGAACTAAATTCTCAAACCATATGAGTAGTCATGATGGCTCCACAAAAATAATGTATTACTCAATGTAGTATAAGTTAATAGTCTTCAATACCATAAATAGAAGTAAGTAGTATTCAATGATGATGGTCCACTCTACCACAGTTAGTGTTGGATGGTATTACATTCCTACCAAAACAAGAGCTCAAGTCTCAAATGTCATTGAGCAATGAGAAATTTTTACCACAAGGGACTCACTCAACCAGTTGATATGGAGAGACAAATTAGATGATTAAATGCACATATATATTAACATACAACTGAAAAGTTGAATGACAAAAGATGAAACAACCTAGACTACAGTACATGTATGAAAATATATCTGTTCTATTTTCATTTTTCTCAAACTATAAACTTCAATCTAACCGAATTTTTTCCATTAGATATACCATGTTGGTGCTAAGGTCTCATGGTATGATGTGATACTCTATGGAACAATTGTATGAAGGGTGTTGAGTTATGCATCTATACATCATAACATGTTTTATAATGACGATGAGAAATATGTCTCCATATCTCTTTGCACATCTCATAATGATGATGAAAGTAATAATCTAAGGGTGGTTGTTGATCCAATCTTGTAAACCCTAATTGGGTAAAGTGAAACCCTAATTATAATGATGAAAAATGTATGATGTAAAACATATGGCATGAGTCCTATGAGATGATGATGTTGATGATGCATTGCCTTCTTATTATCAGTTTCTAAACATGCAGGTGATACCAATTGATGTACATAGCCAGGTATGAGCTATGGTGGTTATGATTTTTTTTATTAGTATATGGTGGTTATGATCTATTGGATATTGGTCTTGTGAGGGACATTGGTCCTTAGGATGGACATTGGTCCTTGTGATGGACATTGTTCCTTGTGGTGGACATATGATAAATAGTAGGCATAAAGAGACATGATGTGATGAAGTCGTACCTAATATGTTGCAATATGTTTTGGCAAGGAGTTATACCCTTGTTTGTGTAGATCTTGCGTAGAGGTTATATGTTTTAACTTGATTGATGCTTAAAGATGCTTAAATTGATCTAATTAATCAATTGAAATCTAATAGTGTAGTTTGCCATGTGCCATAGATCCATTTAGTGTCAGCAGTTTGCTGAATGGTGAAATGAGTTTAACTCAGAGTGCATATTTTTTAATATGCATGGCACAATTTGAGTAATTTCTTATATCCTTAAATATTGGATGTCTAATACGACCATGCGTGAGTCAATCTTGTTGTGGTACAGATGGCCATGTGTGAGCCACTCCTTTTTATGAACATCCATGTGTGACCCTATTCTTCTAGCATCATACATGTAACAAGGTGGGTTAGTTATAATTATATGTATGAATGTCTGTGTGTGAGACAATCCCTAATTTTGACTATATGCCCTTATTGCAGTTTATTGATATGTCTCTGTAATGTTTTCTCTCATACTGACCAAGAGGTGTGGTGAAGTTGTGGATTTTGTCTCTTCCAGTAGACCTTGTGTGGCACTGATTTTGACTTATTAAGTGGTCAGTTGGATTTGTATGGTACGACTCAAATCCTCAGGGAATAATAATATATGTAATCATCCGTGTAGTATACTTGTATAGGATCAAAATATGAAAACATTGGATGAGGCCTTACTTGATTTTTACACAATGTTGTTGATAGGAAATATACATGTTCTTAATATTCCTTTTAAATTATTAATATGTTTCATAAATTCAACAGTAATTGGCTTTTGTTAATAATGAATACCTGCTTCACATAGTTGTAATTATACTGTTGCTCAGTTTATCTTATTTGTGATAATAATAGAGTTGGTGGTGAGTTATATCTCCTGATGAGATTTGGAATTTCACTATGTGGGTTTCCCATACCCATTTTTGGTGGACGAGCATGAAGAGGTAGAGATCATGCAGCAGAGGTTGAGGAGTAATAAGAGGAGCAGTAACTAATAACATTGGAAGTGTTGCTAGATGTCCTTTGTTGATAGAGTCCTAGAGTCATCCCTGTACACTCGAGTCTTTGGTAATGTTTTGTAGATGTTTTACGAATGAACTTTTTTTAATATGGTTGGCTTGAATACCTATTATGTACTGATGTGGTGGAATCATGTATATATGTTCTGGAAAAGGTCTCTAGTTACAGGTTGAAAACATGCCTTGTATATGCTTTGAGGCATGAAAGGACTCATACGTGAAGGTTCTTGTTGTTTGGCAGTTTTGTTGAAAATGGTTTTGATTTTAAGTGTTTTCTAGTAATTTGTTCGTTAATCTTTCTTCCGCGGTTTAGTTTTGAGTAATATCGCTTTGTGTTGCGTGTGGCGTCACCTTTGCGACAAAGTTGGTATCAGATATTTAGGTTCACTAAGTCTACATGGACCTAGGACTAGGGTTTGAGTATGTTCTAGTGTCCTCCAGTCTATCTTATAAGTCACTTCTGCTTATGGAGAAGAAGAAGAGAAAGCTTAAATATGTCTGCTAAACATGAAGAACATGCTCTCGGGAGCAGTGTTGTTGCATCGGGTGGTGGTGCAAGGAACCAGGCACAAGGAGATTGGGTTACTGAAGTCCCCTAGTTTGACCCAACGTGATAAAAAACCCTGCCTTTCAATCACTTTTTGGGTAGTTTATGGCAACGATGCTCATATGGATGATAAGATGCCAGCACCTCAGCCTAGGGCACCCGTTCCCCATACTGAATCTTAGGGTACGGGGAAGACTTTCAAGCATCTTCTTTGTGTTGGAGCGATTGAGTGTGCAGGAATAGCTGACCTGGCGGATGTGGATCTGTGGCTGACTGAGCTTGAGAAGGCCTTTAAGATCTTGAGTGTAACAACCCCAACTCCCAGTAACCCCCAATTAAGGGAGACCAAAAGGTCAGAGCCGTTATCCCAATTTTCCGGATCAATGGTTCGACAAATAATCAATAATAATTATTAAATTCTACGAAAACTATACTAAAAAGCTGGAATAATATAAAACTTTGCATACCTTTTTTTTAAATCTTGGATTTCAAATCTTCTATCCACAACTGGAGTCTATTCTAACTAATCCTCCTTGTACTTTAATTCATATATTCACAATGTATCACTTTACTATTTGTCCTTTTCAATGTTGTACCTAAAATGCCGATAAACAAAACGGCGGTCAGTAAAATGAATTATACTGGTATGTGGGGGAAACAATAATCGTGCAGTTAACTGTAACAACATATTGCAAGAAATTATGGTTTAGCAAGAAATATTTACATTTTAAACATAACTACTCAATCCATACATACCCTAGCCTCTATGTTGTCCCTACAGTGGACATGGATACTACCTCTCATATGGTAGATCCCAATTAACCCCCATGATCCTACCTAATAGGTAGATCAATACCTAGGGTTGAAGAGTCACATGGAACTACCCATAGGTAGCCCAATCCCTAACTCATAATATGCTAAAGAGTCACATGGCACTACCCATAGGTAGCCCAATCACTGACTTGCGATAACCTGATGGTCCTACCTAACAGGTAGACCATGTACTAGGTCATCCTTATTATTAGCAAAGCCATAGAGGAGGACCAGGATCTAAGCTAGTCATCTGTACTTGTTTATAGTGATAGTCGTAGTCACTTTATAGTTGCATGAAATAAAAGTCATCCAAGCAGTTATATTCAGGCAACCGATAAAACATCTGAGAATCACCATGAAACTAAAGTGATTTAATCATAAGTGTAACGACATACCTCTGATGCAGACTTTTGAGATAGAATCAATCAAGTAGAGAAATCCAACCAAGCAAGCAAGTATACACAAGAATCTTGAAATAAATATACAAATTTCTTTTATCAAGATTTATCCAATCCCATCTTGCTTCTTAGGATTTCTATTCCCATTTAGGGTTTCTACTCCTTTTTAGGGTTTCTCTTGCAATTAGGGTTTTGCCTCCACTTTTAGTATCATAAACCCTAATTAAACAAAACTACATAAAAACCCTAAATTTCTCATCTTTTCTCTCCTAATAGGTTTAGGATTTAATAACATATTTCCATAATTTGAATTAAACATGGTTTTCTCTTCTTTTACCCTAAATTAGGGTTTTTAACCAAATTTTAATACATTTTCCATCAAGTTCACATACTTTTGCAAAAAGAGATGAAATTAGGTTACCAAATCATTTTTATCTTGTTACTCATATTTTTATTATCAACTTTCATATATGAAGTTTTGTCATTAGATTTTCCTAGTAATTTCTATAAATTTTACAAGGAAAACTAATTTTTCTAGAATTTTCGAGTAGAGAGGATGATTTACCAAAAATCGGCAGCCGTTTGATCAGTGGACCGATGATCCGTCATTGGAGCTAACACTTCTCATCGCGCACAGCTAACTTAGTTGGTCCCTCCTTGGATCGTCAGATCTTCACACGGGATCACGATGGATCTCAATCTGATGGTCGCTGCTACTCGTCCTCCTACTTTCCTTCACTCGAAACCATGGCGGCGCCACGGTGGTGCTCTTGTCGGAGAAAGGGCAATTCAGAGACAGAGAGGGGTCGGGGCTCGTGAGGCAGCCATTCGAGATCGTTGTGAGGTGAGGAATCGAGAGGGGTCCTTTATATAGGATTGGGGAGGGTCGTCTTAGGGTTTCTCAACCCTGTCACCGCCCTCACCTTTGGGTGATTTGGGCGTTTCTTCTAGATGCCTCCAAAGCTCAACAAACTAGGGTCTAGGAGGTTCGGAATCCCCTCCCAGACTCAGCCAAGCAATTTCCTAGTTTGCACATGTGAAGGATCGAGAGAAAATCGAAGGGAGAGATCCCCCAGTCCATGGCTAGAGTCCAAGTTCCATTAGAACTAGACGATGAGCGGCCCTCGCTGGATCAAGATCTGACGACCCCTATTTCTTTCGCTCAACCAAAAGTATGTCAATTTTCCTATTTTTAGGATAAATCCTCATTATTTAAGATAACTTGGAAAAATAATAACTATTAATCCTTGGCTCCATTTTATCCCAAATTTTGAGGGAATCTTAGTAATGACTTAATCTATCATCATGACAAATTTGGGATCATTATTCAAATAAATTGGGTCTTTTATTTAGTTGAAAGTTATTACTCAATTATGTATATTTCTCACATATTTTCTCTTTCCTTTGCCATTAAATTATCATATTGGATTCCTTGGACCTCAAGGAACCTTAATGGCTCAAATTCCCATCTTGGTAATATTCCTTAGCCTTTTCCTTATCTTTTATCCCTTTTCTTATTTATCCCTTTATCCAAATAAATTCCTTTTCCTTTTTATTTCTCTTTTCCTTGTAATTGGGCTCAATAGCCAACAAATCCCATTAAACAAACTGAGACATCCCAACTCAAACAAAACACGATTACATACTAACCAATGCATTACCAAAAACCATGGGAAATTAAAACCAATTTATAACAATCACCATAAGATGAAAACATATTACATATGAGCCAACACTTTCTTTTCATAACATATTTTCAAGGTGCTACAACATAATTTCCCATCATCTCATTACATGAAATAACGGTTCCACATGTTGATTTATTACATCAAGGTACATAAGCTGAAAACCATACATATCGATCATCTTGTAAAAAACATCGAAAACTCTCCCGAACACCTGAGTGTACAGGGACGACACATAGGACCCTACTACTAGACACTATCTATTCCACTAGGTACGATACCTCTGGATATCATTCTCAGCTACATGATCTTTATCTTGCCAGGCACGTCCACCTAAGAAGGTTATTAACCAAAGGGGTGAGACACACAGTCCCAGTGAGAAACATAACCCTCTATCAACTTTATTAGTATCACAGATAACTGAACAGATAATTCAGTTGAACAACAGGTAATCACTAACTAGTTATATAAAAAGGAAAATGAAGATCATGTAAATAGAGAACATATGAGAATGCTTACATCATCCAAGGCCTCAACCAATGTTTCATATTTTGCCTTACAACAGATATACTATATGACTTGATTACAAATTATTATTATGCCCTGAGGAAGTGAGTCGTACTGCTCAAATCCAACCTTCAGTTGCAAAACCCAAAGTTGGTGCCATAAAAGGTCAATGGAAGAGTCAGAATTCATGACCTCTACCCTTGTGGTCAGTGCATGAGAACCAAAGCAGGACCAAAGTCTCTTGCTTAAGTGACCTCAGTCACAGGGTCAGCTCCCGCAAGCTACCCTTTCCTCTAGCCTGCCTCAGTACAGGTCTCGGCACTAGCATACCTTGAGCCACGAGCCTATTCATTGTGCTCCTGAGTCATGAACTATCATACTGAGCCATGGGCCTGTTCACCATGCTCTTATACATATCTGAGTCTACAACAACTGTTGCACTCTAATCCTCCTATTTTCAGCTAGGAGAAACCCCATGTATTCAACAATATGTGCTCCAGGTTAACCCGTAGGAGAACCTGTTTCACCATCACCAGCTCCTGATGATGATGGATCTATGGCCAGAGAAAACTACATGAAAGGTTCATCTGTAATTAATTAATATATTTTAAGTAGATTGTTGGGGCAACCAAGTTGTATTAAACAACCATATATAAAACATAAACAACATTAAATTCCATTAACTTGTGTCACACTATAACAGTTATTCTCAATGCCCTCAACAATCATCATATTGCCATGGGATATCAATCCCTCAGTTCATCACATAATGCCATTGTCATCTCAAAGCTTCATCATCATGGGATATCAATCGCTCATATCATAATGCCACTGCCTCTCAAGGCTTCATCATCATACTTCATCATGGGATAGCAATCCCTCATATCACAACTAGAGGACAACACCTCAATTAGCACTTAGCCTTTATTAGGTCACCAGACCTTTCGCATCAAATGGTGATACATGTTATCTTATCAACAAGGCACATCATCATTACTCAGATATTGTGCATATACCAAGTGCTACACAAAGCACATGCTCATATAATCACCATAGCTCTTACTTGGCTATGAATTCAATTAGTAACACCTGCATGGTTAGATTGCACAGCAATAGAGATAACTTATTCACCAAAAAAATAACATGATTATCACATCATTAGGACTTGGAACATCATCCATTATCAGGAACAGATGGAGCATAATATCTTAAATGGTATATTAAACAATACATATTACTATCACCATACCAAGGGTATCCCACCATACCCTACTTCCCATGTCACCATGAGTACCATCCCTAAGGATTCATCTTTTAATGATTATACAACCATGATCTATCATCAAAGGTTCACCTATCATCAACCATAGGTAACCACCATACTAAGGTTTGCCACCTATTCATCATACCTCATCATCATGACCAAACATATGGCCCAAGGTAACAAGATCAAAATACTAACATCTAGGGCTCAAGATAACACTTAGGGTTATCGAGATACGGTACAACTTTCATTAAAGGTGTCGCCTACCCTCACCAAAAATAGGCAGCAACCAAACAAACCCTCACTAAAAGCCAGTATCAGCTACAAAGCTTCAACACCACAACCCAAGGTGATATCAGACAAGATTCATATCGGGTAAGACCCGCAAGCTCCACCTATGTCTAGTATGGGGCAAAGCATGTCATGCAAAGAAGCCACAAGGTCATATCATTCAAACACACCTCAGCCCATCATGGTCAAGGGACCAACTTCTAGGTTATTGGGCATCTCAAGTCTCTAACACACCTCACTTCATATCGGGTTAGGCAAGCTTGCAACCATGTCGGCTAAGAACCACATAACCTTATAGTAACTAAGGTATCCTCTAGGACAACCCCAACATGGTCAACTCCCTTTTATCTCATCCATGATCATTGTTATTGTGCATACTATCTAAGCCAATAAACTTCAAACCCTAAGCTGCATATTTACATAAGGATGAGTAAATGGATCTCATATTTAATGCCATACCATCAAATCTCTCAACATGTGTCATCCTAGACACCATATCGTTGAAGCTCAGAGATATAACAACCTATACCTCCCTATGTGTCGGGTAACCAAGCATGTACCAACAAAGTCATAATAACTTCATATAGGGCATCGGCCAAACACTCAACCCTTGTGTTGCCCAAGCTATCATGTACACAACATGCTTATATCGGGTTAGGACTGATGATATCGGCTAAGACCTCTACAGGTGTGTGTGTCGGGTAAGAAAGGGTGTCGAGTTAGGTCCTTCACCAAGGCATATCGGGCAGGGATACTTAGTATCACCTGAAAGCTTACTCAAGAGTAGGGCTCTCATCCAATGTATCGTACAAAGCACATCAAAGCCATATCGTCCAACACATCATAACGGGCAACACATCATATCGGGCAATGCCTAACTAACTCAACTATCAAGCACCATATAGGGTAAGGGATCAACAAGACATCTACCATATAATGCCCAAGCCTCATGCTATTGTATCGCCCAAGCTATGACTCAAGGAAGGAGAGGGATACCGGGCAGCACTACCTCTAAGGGTATCACCCTCACCAAGGATCAGCCTATCAGGTTCCCTATACCAAACCAAGGATACCCATCACCAAGGTATAACCACCCCATACCGCCCAAGGTACCAACCAAGGGTTCACCCCTAAGAACATGTCATGCAACTAGGGTAGATCACCATCTCAACACTAAGGTCAACACTTCTATCGGCCAAGGGACCAACTTGGTGTCAACCCACCATAACGTCCAAACCCTAAACCTAGGGTAGGAAAAAGGATATCGGTCACCACACCATATTGCCCAAGGATACCAAGAGTGTTGGCTCACCTCTCAACAACCAAGTGAGAGGGGTTTTGCACAACCTCTAGCATATCGGGCAACAAGGGTAGAGAAACACCCTATCGTCCAACCAACTCAACATATCGCCCAAACGTCTAGGCCATAGGCTCACCTTTCAACAACTAAGGGAAGAGAGGGGTTTTGCCCAAGATACTAGAGCATAGGCTCACCTATCAAGTCCAAGGAGAGAAAGGGGTATTGCTCATGATCCATTAGCTAAAGCATGACCTATCGGGAAAAGCACTATATTGTGCAAACACTATATCGAGCAAACACTATATCGGGCAACCTATGCATATTGGGTTGGTCATCTTCAATCTCAAGGCACCCCATACCCTCCCGCACAATGAGAAAAAGGTAAAGGCAGTAATAAAATGTACCTTTCCATTAGATCAGATCTCAAGTTCAACAAGAACAACTATCATAGGGAAAGGTATCAATCTAGAGGCAAGAATCTATTTAAGCACATATGAAGAGTAAAAAATAATAGAGATGAGTGAGAGTTATGTAACCTGCCTTAAGATGATCTCCATGAAAGACATCAAGCTTCCTAATCCAAGCAGAAAACCCACGTTCCTCACCATGAAGATCATCCATCCAAAGCTCCATACTTGCCTTTTGTACCATCATCACCTCAAGAAATAAAAGATGAAGAAGAAGAAGACACCATGGTTATGCTTAGCTCAAGAAGAAGAAAAGAGAGAGAGGACCATGGCCTTGCCTTCTCTCATCAAGGGTCCATCCATGGCCGAGAGGGGAAGAAGTAAACACAAAGGAAAGCTATCAAAGAAGCATGACTCACCAAGGTCGGATCTTGAGCAAGAAATCTCCATAAGTAAGGAACTCGGCCTCCCAAGCTCCATGGGGTTTTCCCTAAGATCCCAAAGCCTTCAAGCTCGCCCCATACAAGAAGGGAAAATAGGTGGACAAAAGGGATCACTTAGGTAAAGAGGAAGGGATTTATATACACCAAGGAAGAGAGAGGTAGCAAAGGAAAGGTTTCATAACCAAATAAACTTAGATGCCACTTGCTCCTGTTCTAACGCCACTTATAACCACCCAAACTCCACATGCATAGCCTGATGATACACTCTAGGATATGTATCATGCAGCTGGCCAACCTCCATGGGCGACACCCCCCCTAAACTGATACATACCCCAAGCTCCTACCTGATACACTAAAGGACAAGATAGCACATGTGACATATATGGCATTAAGACTATATAGAGATGTCACTCCTCATCTAATATCCAAACATGGTGCCCAAACCTGCATCCACGTTCTAGATGATGCCAAACTGAAGCAAGAAAACTCTAGAGCAGATAAATTGCATATTGACCCATCCACTTTGGGTAATTAGCAATTTGCACCAAAACTAGAACATAAAGCACAAGCATCATCCAACCAAGCTCAAACTTGGAACATAGGCCCTTTACAAGGTGCCCCACATCATCATACTCTTTCTAATGGTGCTAGAGAACAAAATGAATGCTCTACATGTGACATATTGAAATATAACCCCTTACCTTAGGTAAATTGCACTTTGGTCCAAAACAAGCAAACATTTCTCAAACAACATCCAAACGGGACCAAAATGGAAACATAAGCTTGTCACATGATATCAAAACATCTTGAGGGATTATATTAAGGTTCTAAGCACCTTTCTTAAGCAAATAAAATAGGGTTAGCCCAAAATATGGGTCAGGGTCCTTACACAAACAAACAAGACTATTGTAAATGAAATTCATTCATTCAAATCAAACCACACCATTATTTCTTCATATATCTATATTAAGAGAAATTGCATTTCTCACCAAAAGAACCCAAAATTAGGGTTGTAACATCCTTCCCCTCTTATAGGAATTTTTCCCTCAAAATTCCACCAAGAATACAAACAAATAGGATAAGACTTTATCATGTCCATCATGGCTCCCATGTGGATTCACCCTATCCATGGTTCTTCCCAAGAACCTTCATAATCTTATATTCTTACATCTGAGTTCTCTCTCACCTTGGTATCTTGTACCCTTTTAGGTGACTCAGGACATTTCAACCTCTCTTGATACTTAATAGGTTCATGGCTCAACACATGGCTTGGGTACCTCACATAGTACTCTAGATCAGACTCGTGGAACACATCATACATCATGTTATCCTGAGGGGTAAGACTAAACATAAGAATCTCCACCAATCCATCTCCAAATGGACCTATGTATTAGGGACTCAACTTTCTCAGGTATAACTCAGAGGGGTCATATTTTCATATCACATATTCTCCCACAGTGAACTGCATGTCAGTCTGCCTCGCATCAGTTCATGACTCATGTAGCCTCAGGGCTCTCTCAGCCATCACATGATCAAAGCAACTTCATCTACACACACTGTGGTCTCTCTGACCTTCCCAAGCTCTTTCCACCGACATCATCTTCATGAACCGGTGACTGACACAGCCTCCCTTACCGAGCTTCTTACATCCTGATAGTGTCTATGGTGGCTATCATCACAACTCTCATAGGACAAGAACTATCTCCATGTATCACCTTGAATGAGCACACACGCTCTCATCAGACCCTCTAGTCTGGATCATACTAACCATCAGTTAGGGGTGATAAGTTGTACTAGCATCAAGTTCTTCATGTACCTACTTCTACCACATGGAAGCGAATCTTTAGGTCATACTGAAGAACCTTTGAACTCACATCATGGTGTAGTTGAACCATCTCTCTCTCATATATAGCTCAACCAGATCTATCCCTTGACAGTACTCTCTCTTTCTCTTAGATTATGTCATCTAAATAAAGTGATCTACCATAACACATATTGCATCTTGACCTTCCTCGGTCCATGGGAGACTCACCACAACATCCATGGTGATCAACTCCCATTCCCTCTCGGGGACTCTTTATCCTCTATATCAACTCACTAGGATACTGGTGTTCGTCCTTCACCTCCAGGCATGCATGGAGACAAGCCACATGCAATTCTATACACTTCTTCATCTTAGGCATACAAAGTACTACTACAACTTACTATCTTAATAGTACCACGGTGTATGGTGAACTTAAAATCATGATCTCCTACATGTCATGATTGCTCAAAGTTGGTTTCTCAGAAAACCCTAAAACACTCTATATAGGGGTTCCATCACCTTCTTTTCTAGAGAAGTGCATCTGAGGTTCTACAACCATCCTTCCATCCCATCAAGCTCTAGGCTAGCTAACCAAGCAACCACTAACTCGACCAACAGGTCTGGTTGTATCAGAGGGGTAGCCCTATATATCTCACGAACTTAGGGTTTAACTGACTACCTCTAGCCTCTCTACAGGTTAGATAAGATAGTTGTATTTCGACTAGGAGCATCCATTATCACCTTATATCCTTATGTGTTAGGTAACGGTGAAGACATGAACCTTCATATACACCACTCATCATCCTCATTTCAGATTTAAGTCTAACTGAGTCAAGAAAACTCTGATCTCATCAAACTTAAACTTATATAACTCATAAATTCCATACAACTCATGATAAGAACGTCCTTATAAGATGACTACCTTAGTTCTCTTGGTGTTTGTGACCTATCCATTCATTGTACTCTCCACCAAGGTACACTACTATATTTATCCTCATACATCAAAGCAATGTTTCAACTTATATCATCTTTATCCTTAGTGTATGGTATGCGTACTTCTCTATCTCTCATCCCCATAATGAGAGGAAATAAGCATTTGGCAGCCATCCAAACATAGAGTTCTTTCTGTTCCAAGAGTAGAGATCGTGCATCCCACACCGGCAGTACACGTCCAATCTAAGTTGAAACGTGTAACACATGTCTCCACATCATGAACATCTCGATACCAAGTTTTTACTTCCATGGAAAACTGGTCCCAAACACACTTGGGTGACCACAAAATCCTTAGTCATTTCCCCTAGGTCTGTAGGGTGTCAGTACTTTTGGGGTCATCCCTCTTCCCTTATGCAACCAGAGAGTGCCCTCCTCATTTTCCCTTTGGGTCCCATGAGTTCATGAAGGTGTTCAATCTCCTAACCCATGGTCCTTAGACAATGACAGATGTTACCTCCTGACCCTATGGTCTTGTGCAACTAGGGAAGTAGGCAACTCCTACTCCCATCGGTCTTATCCCTACTTGACCCTAGAATAGACTTAGGATTCTATCATGGTATATCTCAAAACTTGAAACTTTACCCAAGCCTCCATCATCTCTCTCAGCATTCATGGTCAGACTTACATCCTCTTATAGGGATCATGGCGACCTACCTACCTCAGTCAAGCCCCATATGAGTTACCTCCATGGCAACACATCCACATACCCATAGAGATGGTCATATATGGGTCTATAGGTTCGTTCTCATACTATGTACTCCCCACATAGCTCCTCAAGATCCTATGAGACTTCTTTAGGTTCCCTAAACCTAAACAAAAGGTCACACTCACCCTATAAAAGGGTCCTTCCCCGGGATGGGAGAAAACTATCTCTCGATAGCAACAAAGGTCACAAACATCCCTACATCTAGGGTTTAAATTCACATGAGCATGCTTAGCCCTAGAAAGCTACTAAGGCACATAGCTAACAAGAAGAACACCTACTAAACCATGTTAGGTCTCCATGGTAGGTCATACTTGTTTCTATTCCTTAACATTGAACCATCATCATACATGCCCATGTCACCAACCAATACGTGAGGGGTTCATCAAACATATACCTTAGTCTAAGGGGTTTCCTTTTCCTCTAAATATGAGGGGTTCCATGGTCCCATGTGTAGGAACTCAAGCATCATGTGAGCATCAGGTGCACTAGGTACTACTACTTCCCCTCTTATATCTAGGAATCCTAGGTTCACTTGTAAGCATCATCCGTCCAACCACAAACCAAATAGGTACAAGGTATAGCATGCACTTCCTACTATTCTTCCACGTGAGAAACACCCGAGAGTCCTACACCAGGACAACCAATTAGGTGCAAGGCGTCACAACATGATACTATACCCCCCTTAGGGTCTAAGGAACTCTTATTCCTATCCCTAGAAGGTGAGGTAGGCACCTACAACTTCCATAGATCGGTTCAAGAAGTCTCTTTCCTTTTCTAGGATTTGGTTCCTCTAAAGGCAACCAAGATACCACAAGCCTCCAAGGAGCAACCACCACCATCCACTTAGGTCGTCCATTCTAGGTTAAAACATACCCAACTCCTCATGGTTCCTTAGATCTCAGAGTCTAAACTTCCAACCTTCTTTCTTGGGTCTTGCTCTCTCTCTCTCTAGAGCTAACCCTATAACTGACCTTACCACTGGAGGTTCTCTCTCTAAGAAGTTGGATCAAGCTCACATGCATACACCTACATGGGTGAAATGTATGATCAAACCTATGTTCGCTCAAGATTAGCCATAACTCTTCATGCTTATCTCATAACCTATCTAACATGCCCTTCTGGCCTAGGTTTCAACCTACTGGCAGCACTACTGACGTGCTCTCCTACATAGGGGCATGCTCATCTATGCTTACCTATGCCCATAAGGGTTTCTATATGGTCATCACTAAACTCATTAATTAAGGAGTTATCCTTCACCCTAACATGCACGACCCTTCCCAGGTTGGGTCACCCAAAAGGCACTAGGTCAACCAACCTCACATAGCTCATACTTCTCATAGGTTTTCCAAAACCATGCACATGGTCGACCATGATATCTAACTCATCATGGCATCTCTCTCTAACAAAAACACATAGGGTTTAGGGTTAGCATCATCCTCAAAGGACACACCAGGTCTCTACCTCTTTCTGGAGGCCTCTGCCTCTAAGGCTCTACTCATCCTCCTATTAAGAAGGTCTAACCTTAGGTCTCTCCTGAGGGCATGGCAGCACATATCATGCAAACTAAGCATGTAACTATCATTAGTTTACACATAAACTATTATCTTATGTCCATGAAATCTTGTTTACATGTTTTTCATTAATTTGGTGGAGGATTCCTTAATCTTATCATACATACCCTGACCACAAGAGGGTGAGGAAGATAGAGAAAACCCTAAACCTTAGAATCTTAATGAATTAGGGTTGAGAAGGGAAGAAATGGATGAGAGAGTCCTAAAGGTATCTTATTTCAAGTCAAAACCTCAGCCTTTGGCTAGGAAGTCACACTGCATCCGGGAGTCCTCATGACCGACTAGCGGGGCAGAGGAAACTATTATCAGCCCCCGGACCGTGATCCTTTTCTAGACACCTCAGTCTTTGGAAAATCCTCTAATAACTCCCTCGGTTCTATAGAGTTTGTAAAATTTAATAATTATTAAGGATTAAATGAGGAACCAACACTCTGATACCAAATGTAACGACCCCACCTCCCAATAACCCCCAATTAAGGGAGACCAAATGGTATCAGAGCCATAACCCCTCCAGTAGGTGGGGCCGACATGGGCATGTGGCATGCCAGTCTTGATCCGTGTGGTCCATGCAAGTTGGAAAGGGTTGTCCATGATGATGTAGCCACCCTTGTGCTAGTATTCTGTGATCAGGAGCTGGGTGTCCATGGGTCATTCTGGGTCTACACTGAAATGGGGTAATATTATGAGGTCATATAGTTGAGCCTTGACGAGGATGTCAAGAGTCTAAGTGGGGGAGATTGTAACGTCCCAAGATTTGAGGCCTCAGATAACATGATCTTAAAAGGAATGATTGGAATACCCATATCACCAAGGTGCACCTCCTTTTTTGGGAGCCCATCACTAAAGAAATCCATCGTTAAGCGTTCTTGGCTTGGAGTAGTACTAGGATGGGTGACCAATAGGGAAGTTAATCCTGGCTTGCACGTCAGTGTGGAAAAAGTGTGCAGTTAAGTCTAGTGGTGGTTTGTAGGGCCAATCGTCATTCCTGAAACTCTACTAGAGTCGTGGACAATGGTATCAAGCGTTACACTGAGTATCCCTGAAGAGGACATAGTGAATCATGCAGTGTACCTTCTAAAAGGGAGTGATGGCCATTGGTGGGCCATAGAGGAGGAGAAGAGGCCCAATGTTTTGGTTGGTTGGGAGGAGTTCTGACGTAAGTTTTTTAGTCGATACTTTCCTCAAACATATCTTGACGAGAAGATCAGTCAGTTTGAGAGGATTTGATTGATATCCATGACGATCAACGAGTATGAGGAAAGTTTTATGGAGTTGTTAAGGTTATATCCTCACATGGATATGTTGGAGGACAAAAGGATTCATCATTTTGAGAAGGGGTTCAACACTGAATTGTCTACCCCAACTGCTACTTTGGATAATTGAGAGAAGTTTGCTGCATTTGTGGAGTCTGTTTGAAGGATAGAATGATCCATGAAGGAGAAGTCAGAGACAAGTGCCAAGAAGAGGTCTGCATAGTTTCAAGGGCACTCGTCAGGTGGCTTCAAGAAGTTGACGTATTCAGCACCACCAATTTCACAGAGGTTTAGTGCTTCGACACATTGGTCATCGAGCAAGGGCAGAAGCTATAGTTTTCCGCCTGCAAGAGCCCAGAGTGTTTCATCAACATCGGTGACAAGACCACCTAGGCCTTGGTATGGGGACAAAACATGCTATAAGTGTGGACAAGTTGTCCATACCAAACCATTCTTCCCAGTGAAGGATGATGAAGTGACCCAGCAACTGAGGCAGAGCCAGTATTGCTTGCAGAGATAAAAGAATAGTGGTACCAGAGGACGAAAACATGGCCAAGAGTCACAAGTAGGATCTTCTACTTAGGGAAGTAGAGGATAGGGGAGACAATAGGCAATGGCTAGATTTTATGCTATGAGTCATCCAGAGGCAGTGGTCAACCCATGAGTGGTGACAAGTCAGATGGAGTTATTTCATTCTGATTTGTCTTCTTCTTGCTTTATATATGTTTAGGTTGACCTAGGTGCTATGCACTCTTTTATCGCATGTGAAGTGCTTAGTAGTTTTTCTTTTCCTGTTTGTCATAAGAATAATAGTTTGTTGCTAGAAACCTCGTTGTTTGGTTCTGTAGTATTGCAGGATATGTGTCCTTCTTGTGTTCTCTCTTTTTCAGGACACAACATTCAAATGGATCTTATACCACTTTATATGCATGGATTCGATGTGATCCTTGGAATGGATACCTTAGAGAAGTATAGAGTGGTCTTGGATTTTAGTTCCAAGCAAGAGACGTTTGTAGATGGTAGTGAGACATGGATCTTCTAAGGAGATAGGAAGATTCTTCCGATGTGTCTTGTATCAGCTGTGGTAGCAAGGAAGCTTCTGAGATAAGGGCATTTTTAGCACACTTGGTGAATATCGAGGCAAGGATTTCTAGTATTTAGGAGGTTTCGGTGGTTAGGGAGTTTTAGGACGTGTTTCTTGAGGAGTTTCTAGGTGTTCCCCACCCCGTGAGATTGATTTTGAGATCAATCTGGTCCCCAGACGCAACTGATAGCTTAGACACCATATAGGGTGGCTCCGACTGAGATAGCAGAGTTGAAGAGACAGTTCCAAGAACTGCTTGACAAAGGTTTCATGAGGCCGAGTACATCACCTTGGGGTGCTCTAGTGTTGTTTGTGAACAAGAAGGATGGATCTATGAGGTTGTACATAGATTACAAGCAATTGAACAAGGTCACAATAAAGAATAAGTACCCCTTATTGAGTATAGATGATTTGTTTGACCAGTTGCTTAGCCGACAGTGTTCTCCAAGATAGATCAAAGGTCAATACATCATCATTTAAGGATCAAGGAGGATGACATGCCAAAGTCAGATTTTAGGATGAGGTGTGGTCACTATAAGTTCATGGTTATGCCGTTTGGGCTGACCAATGCACCAACAACATTCATGATTTGATGAACAAGGTGTTCCAATTGTTCCTTGATCAGTTTGTCGTGGTCTTTATCGATGACATCTTGATATATAGTTGTGATAGTCAACAGCATGAACAACATCTTCATTAGCCATTGACAGTGTTGAGACAACACCAGTTCTATGCCAAGTTTAGCAAGTGTGAGTTCTGGTTGAGGGAGGCATCTTTCTTGGGGCATGTTATATCTGTAGAAGGAGTACGCATGGATCCTAAGAAAGTAGAGTCTGTGATAAAATGGGATAATCCTAAGACGCCGACTGAAGTGTGCAGTTTTCTAGGTCTGGTAGGATATTATCGGAGGTTCATTAAGGAATTCAGCACTATTGTCCTACCCCTAACTAAATCAACAACGAAGGATGTGTCATTCGTTTGGAATGAAAAATGTCAACATTCTTTTTAGACGTTAAAAGAGAAGTTAACAAGTGAACTAGTTCTAGTCTTTTCTAAGCAAGGAAAAGGATACATCATCTTTTATGATACATCTAGGAATGGTTTGGGATGTGTGTTGATGCAGGACAAGCAAGTGGTTTCTTTTGCTTCTCGAAAGCTTAAGAAACATGAGAAGAATTACTCGACCCATGATCTGGAATTAGATGTAGTGGTTCATGCTTTGAAGATTTGGAGTAACTACCTATATGGGGAGAAGAGTCAAATATTCATATATCACAAGAACCCGAAGTACATCTTTTCATAGTAGGAGTTGAATAGGAGGTAGCATTGTTAGATGGATTTTATCAAAGACTACGACTGCATGATTGATTACCATCTGGGAAAGGTGAATTTTGTCACAGATGCATTGAGTAGGAAGTCTTCGTCATCGTCCATGGATAAAGGCTAGTTGAGTTCTTTGATGTGTCATAAGTGAGACATGTTGGTCTCCTTGCGTCAGATGAATTTCAAGTTAGAAGTCTCCTTGTTAGCCAGTTTGTTGGCACAGTTATAGGTGAAACCTACACTCAGACAGTAGATAAGGGGAGCTCAATATATAGATATTGTGATACAACATATTAGATTAGAGTTCGGCAGTGAGAAGCGTGATGGCTTCCATGAGTCGAAGGATGGGATAGTTTGTTACCATAATAGGATAGTGGTTCCTGATGCTAATGATCTAAGGAAAATGGTGTTGGAAGAGGCTCATTCATCCATGTATTCTAGGCATTAACCTAAAGGATATGTATTGGTGGCCAAACTTGAAGAAAGATGTAGTTGAGTTTGTTGTGAGATGTGCAGTATGTCAACAAGTCAAAGTTGAGCATTAGAAGCATATAGAAACGTTGCAACCGCTACCTATACCTCAGTGGAAGTGGGATCATGTGACGATGGACTGTGTGGTTGTCTTCCTAGGATAGCCAAGGGATATGATTCGATTTGGGTGATTGTTGACAGGTTGACCAAGCCAGTGCATTTCCTTCCATGAAGACAAGTTCACAGTAGAGAAGCTTGCCCAACTCTATGTGGATGAGATAGTGCACTTGTATGGTGTTCCAACTACTATTGTGTCTTATAGAGGTCCTCGGTTCACAAGTTGCTTTTAGGAGTGATTGCACATAGTTATGGGTACTAAATTGAAGTTCAGTACTACTGTCCACCCACAGACAGATGGTCAATCGAAAAGGACCATCCAAGCCCTGGAGGATTTTTTTAGGGCATGTGTTCTTTACTTTATAGGAGGTTGGGATGTACATCTCAATTTGATAGAGTTCACCTACAATAACATCTATCATAGTAGTATTGACATGGCACCATATAAGTCATTGTATGGGAGATGTTGTAGATCTTCGTTGTGTTGGTACGAGACAGGTGAGTATCAACTTCTCAGTTTTGAGCTTGTGTAGCAGACAAAAGAGAAGATCAAAGTGATACAGCAATAGTTGAAAGTAGCATAGGACAGGTAGAAGTCATACGTGGATAATCATCACATACCCTTGGAATTCTAAGTGGGAGACAAGGTATATCTAAAGGTCTCTCCTTGGAAGGGTGTTATGAGGTTTGGGAAGAAGGGTAAGTTGGCTCCCAGATATATGGGACCCTACCCAATGATGGCATGTGTTGGGAAGGTGGCTTACCAATTGGAGTTGCCACCTGAGTTTCACATGTTACATCCAGTGTTCCATGTCAGTATGTTGAGGAAATGTCATCCAGATACAGAGTCAGTGTTACATCCTGTAGAGGTGGAGCTTGATGAGGATGTGACCTATGTACAAGGTCCAGTTTTGATCCTTGATCAGAGAGTGAAGAAGTTGAATAGGAAGGACCTTGTGCTTGTGAAGGTTCTTTGGCATCATTGTGGTGTTGAGGAAACCACGTAGGAGCTCGAGGAAGAGTTGAGGAGGAAGTACCCTTCTCTTTTCTCTTAGGATTTTGAGGGGAAAATCCTTATTAGGGGTTTATGGCTTGTAAGTACCCTGACCCACGTTTTTGGATAACCATATTTTTTTTCTTAAGTATGTTTCTTAGCTCCTTTCTCTAATAATCTGAGATGTAATTAAATCATGATAGAATATTGAGTTCCTTGTTTGAGTATGTTTGGTTGATGCTTGTGTTTTGTGGAGAGGTTTTGGTGCAAATTGCAATTTACCCAGGATAAGGGTTGATATGTGAGTTTTCCACCTCTAATGTGTTCCTTATCTCTATTGGAATTATCTAGAGGAGTGAGAAAGAGATGGACACATTGGTTGAGCCTTGGTTGAGTGGTGACATCCTTGGTGGTGTTTTGGGCTCATGTTTGAGGTGTATCTTACACCTAGGAGTTTTGTCTCAGGATTGAGAGCCTTGAGGGGGCCTTGTATCAGTTTGAGGATGTCTTGAGGAAACCTCTTATCATTTTGTGGTGACTAGTAATGCACCATATCAGTTTGTATCTCTAGGGTTTCATCCCTATCGGTTTGTGAAGGGAATGGGTGTGTGTATCAATCTTGACCATCTTAAATGACCTAGAGGGCAAGGCAAGGATCTTATCACCTTATTTCATGATGTTTCATGTGGCCTTTCTTTGTGGACATGTGTCATCTAGGGTTCTTTGGTGGTGACACCTTTCCTTTGTTCTCTCTTTCATCCCTCTTGTATATATATCTCTTTCTCTCCATGTAAGAGAACCCTTTTGGTTATCTTTGTATTCTCTCCTTGGTGGGCGATCTTAAGCTTGAGGAGTGCTCTCCCTTGGAGCTTGATGGACGACCCTAAGCTTGTGGTGTTCTCTTTTCATCTTCTACGTTGGTAAGCCATGATCCTTAGCTCTTCTTTATCTCCTTCTTTCTTCTTCTTGGCCATGGACCTTGGTATCTTTCCTTTTCCTTTCATGCTCTCTTAACCACGATTCCCTCTTTTCTCTTGGAGGTGTTGTGGTGATCGAGATTGGAGGATCCTCTTCTAGCTTGAGTTTGTGATCTTGTAGTGATCCGTGAGGTGAGTTATATAACTATAAACCCTCTTTGTTATTATCACCTTTTACTTGTTATCTTGTTCTTCATCCTTGGCTTGTTATTGCTTGCATGCTAGTAACTCTTTTGGGTAGTTTAGTGCTCTATTTTGGAAATGAACCTTGCTTAGATACTGCACTTGGGTTGCACTTTTTTCACCTTGTTTATAACATTGTTATAAGGTAGGAGATCATGAGGTCGATATGTTTGTGTATGTCGATATGTATATGGAGGATGACATATGGGTTAGGCCATTAGGCTTTGGGTGGTTGTTACGACCTGTGACGCCCCTGACCATCAACCTTTGTGATAGGTCATCACAATCTTTGGGAGACTTAGCCTGACATGATTTTCTTATGGTTGTCCTTGTTTGGAAACTCCTAGAATGGTATATGATGGATGCTTGTACATGCTAGTCATCAAAACCTTGGCTAGGTTTAGGTCGACTTGTGTTGATGTTGTTTAGATCGTTCTGCCTTGGGTATGAGTGGGCCAATGTTAGATGAGAGACATTAGTCATATTGGCCTTGGCCATCACACTTTGGGGACATTTTTAAGATTGTAACCCTTGTGATTCCATACACACATGTGTTTCCCGATACCTTGTGACACCCCTCTTTGGGTATTGTTTCCTGATACATTTGTGGCCATCTTGGCATTGCGGCCATGGACATGGCTTGATGTGATGCTAACCCATTGCTAGGTGGGAGTTGCCTCCCTACACCCTGATAACCGTCACGATAGATGCATTGTGAAAACTCTAGAGAACTAATACACCACAATATCATTATCCCCTCGACGCCTATCACACCCCTGTGATGTGTTGCCCGATAAGGGGGTTGACCGACACCCCTTTCCTTGAGGGGATGTGCCCAACACACCCATGGTGATGATAAACCGATATACACACAGTGATACATAAATCAATACACACCTTGGGTAGGTAGGCCAATACCCTGCCTTGTCATGGATGCACAATACCTTTGAAGTACAATCTGATACCCTAAGTTGGAACCCTAATCAGTACCTTGTGGTATTGTTTGAGATATACCATGTTGATGCTAAGGTCTCATGGTATGATGTGATAATCTATGGAACAGTTGTTTGAAGAGTGTTGAGATATGTTTCTATACATCATAACATGTTTCATAATGATGATGAGAAATATGTCTCCATATCTCTTTACACATCTCATAATGATGATGAAAGTAATAATCTAAGGGTGGTTGTTGATCCAATCTTATAAACCCTAATCGGGTAAAGTGAAACCCTAATTGTAGTGATGAAAAATGTATGATGTACAATGTTTGGCATGAGTCTTATGAGATGATGATGTTGATGATGCATCGCCTTCTTGTTATCAGTTTCTAAACATGCATGTGATACCAATTTATGTACATATCTAGGTATGAGCTATGGTGGTTATGATTTGTTGGACATTGGTCCTTGTGATGGACATTGGTCCTTGGTGATGGACATTGGTCCTTGTGATGGACATTGGCCCTTGTGATAGACATTGGTTATTGTGGTGGACATATGATAAATAACAGGCATAAAGAGACATGATGTGATGAATTCATGCCTAATATGTTGCAATATGTTTTGGTAAGGAGTTATGTCCTTGTTTATGTAGATCTTGTTTAGAGGTTATACAGTGTAATTTGATTGATGCTTAAAGATGTTTAAATTGATATCATTAACATAGTGGAATATAATGGTGTAGTTTGCCAAGTGTGGATGGACATGATAACAAAAAGGAGTGGCTCACGCATGGCCATCCGCATATTATTATCACACATAGTTTGCTAAATGGTGAAACAAGCTTAACTTGGAGTGCATATTTTTTAATATGTGGGGTACCAGT
The DNA here is from genome assembly GCA_963693085.1 of Alisma plantago-aquatica. Lineage (NCBI taxonomy): Eukaryota > Viridiplantae > Streptophyta > Magnoliopsida > Alismatales > Alismataceae > Alisma > Alisma plantago-aquatica. The sequence continues at coordinate 1,138,457,485 of OY856412.1, read as the reverse complement.
CAGAATTCCTTGTATCCTTTGGATATAAGATGTGTGAGACAACCATGTGTCAGTCCACCTCATTGTGGTATGGATGGCCATGGTGAGCCACTCCTTTTTGTTAGAATGGCCATGTGTGAGCCTATTCTTCTAGCGTCCTACTGATACCAAGGTGGGCTAGTTATGATTATATGTGTGGATGGACATGTGTGAGCCAATCCCTAATTTTTACTATATGTCATTGTTGTAGTTGATTGATATGTCTCTACAATGTTTTCTCTTATACTGACCAAGAGGTGTGGTGAGGTCATGGATTCCAACTCTTCCATTAGACCTTGTATGACACCGATCTTGACTTATTATGTGGACAGTTGGATTTGGGTGGTATGACTCAAATCCTCGGGGCATGATAACATATGTAATCAGTCATGTATTATACTTGTATAGGATCAAAATATGAAAATATTGGATGAGGCCTTACTTGATATTTTACAAAATTGTTGATAGGATATACACGTTCTTCATATTACTTTTAAATTATTAAGACATTTCATAAATTCAACAGTAATTGCCTTTTCTTAATAATGAATACCTGCTCCACATAGTTTTAATTATATTGTTGCTCAGTTTATCTTATCTATGACAATAATAGAGTTGGTGGTGAGTTATATCTCCCGTTGAGATTTGGAATCACATCTTGTGAGTTTCCCACACCCTTTTTAGGTGGACAAGCATGAAGAGGTAGAGATCGTGCAGCGGAGGCTAAGGAGCAGTAGCTGATAAGGTTGGAAGTGTTGTTGGATGTCTTTTGATGATAGAGTCCTAGAGTCATCCTTGTACACTCAGGTCTTTGGGAATGTTTTATAGATGTTTTGTGAACAAAGTTGTTTTGATATGGTTGTCTTGTATACCCGTTATGTATAGATGTGGTGGAATCATGTATATATGTTCTGGAATAGTTCTCTGGTTATTGGTTGACAACATTCCTTGTATATGATTTGAGGCATGAAAGGACTCATACATGAAGGTTCTTGTTGTTTGGCAGTTTTATTGAAAATGATTTTAATTATTAGGGTTTTCCAGTAATCTATTCATTAATATCTCTTCCACAATTTTGTTTTGAGTAATCTCATTTTATGTGGTGTGGGGCGTCACCTTCGCGACACCTGAGAGCCAATCATAGGATGATTTTATTGGGATACATAAAGATTGATTTGATAAATATCAAAGGCAATCTTCCAATTTGTTCTGGTTCAATCAGTTATGAGATAATAATAGAACAGAATGAATATCTAGAGAATGATAGTACTCAATGATGTATGTCTTCAGGTTGAGGACCTAAAGAATGAGATCATACAGATGCTAAGAGTTTGAACATTCTTGTTTTGTCCCTAGTCAGATGTCATTATGGAAGGTTGATAGACAACAATGACACAACAAGACTAGAGTGTGTGTTGGTTGATGACAGAGTCTCATTAGTCATGATATGTGATAACAAACCAAGCACATAGATACATGTTAGAGAACAATGTATCGGACAAACCCATCGTGAGAGTGGCACATGGAACCATGACATTGTAATCACAGTTAGCTCTCACAGTGATGGTGGTGATTGTGATTCTTAGACCTAAAATCACTACACTCATCACATGTCATTGGGTACACTTTAACATCATCAAACACAATCCTAAAATATGGATTGTTATAAAGGTGATGATTGGGTGACTTTGACACATGGGGTTTTGACTGCGAGTGACAGATATGGGATTTGTCCCTCCTAAGGGAGTATGATGTCCATGGCCACTTGATAAGTGAGGTTGAGAAAAGCATGCACATGCACTTGTGAATCAATATGTGATATTGGCGGCACACATATCTTAAACAGTCTGCTTTGGATCAAGGAACATGAATGAATATTGAAAGGATGACAACTCCATGCCTTGAGTTCATTCAATATATCAGAGACAAAGGAATTATACATTCACCAGAACACCAATCACAGACTATAGGATTGAAAGTTGTTCTCCAACTTTCCTTTTCACTTGGGTAGCACTAATGTGTGACTAGGCACCGCTCTTTTCTTGTGATGTCATAAGCTAGTTATGGACATTCACTACCAACGCAAAATGGGACCTATAGGGTCACACCCAAAGGATTTACCTGGAAGAGGAGTTTATCCATGAATGGTGTTTGGATTGATTACTAAAGGTTTTTAGGTACTCAATAAAACATTCAATCAATTGACTTGACTCAGAATCATCAAGTTCAAGTGTTGAACTAACTGATTTGATTGTCAGATTGATTGAGAATCGCATTGACTGTGTTCTACACAATCTGGACCACCAACCAACCGGTTCACTGGGTGAACTGGTCGGATCATGGTCAGTGAGATGACCAAATGAGCAAGGTTGGTTTGTCCCAATTTGTGAGAAAAGATTTTCATTTCACTTGTGCAATTCGATTGGGATAAGAATTAATCTTTTCATTAATTAGAAACGAACAAGGAAAGTCAATTGGAGGCAAGTCTAGGAAGAGAACCGACCGGTTCACTAAGTGAATCAACGGCTCACACTCCCAATCGACCGGTTCATTTGTGAAATGACCGGTTCGACTGCCGTAGTACAATTAGCTCATGGAAATTCCAGACCCTTCTACTCCCACTTTAGTCCCGCATTGCCCAGGGCTGAGAACCCTAACCCTGACCCCTCCTATATATAGAGGGGTACTAGGGGCTTCTCAGACAACACAACTCAGAACATCAGTTTCTCTGCAAAGTTGTTGTCCTCTCTGGTTGTGGTAACCGAGAGATCCCAAGCAAGTTCTACCCATCCAAGGAGGAACAGTGAAGGAAAGACAACTGTAGGACAGCAACTGGTTGTGGGAGAGTGTGTCAGTGACTAGTACACTGACATAAGGGGATGACTCCTTCTAGTTTCTTGTAGGACAGGATGACTAGAGTTCCTGATGGTCCATGTGGACTATCTGTAGAGGCATGCGGTTTCTATCACTCAGGAGGACGACGGTCAACCACAGTTCGGGTCAAGACTAGGAGCTGCACAGACATCGTCGAAGATAGGTGGGTGAAGACTGCACTTGTTGTGAGGTATAGTCGATGAGCAAGCCTCAGGACTAGGTATATCTCGCTAAAACCATCCTTCCTATTTCATAGTCGTTGATGTGATCTATGGTTATGGTTTTGTGGTGAGAGAAAAGTTTTTTTTCCACTGCCTTCTCTCTCACCTAAAACCCAATAGTGGTATCATAGCCACGTCAGTGTACTGTGTTTTAGGATTAATCGATATGATCAGTTTTTAGTTTTACCATCTTTTATTTATTGCATACGATGTGAATATTTGATGGACTGATCTATATATCAGATTAATACCACATGATCCCAAACTAAATATATGCATATATATATGGTATATATATATATAAATATATATATATGTATATATATATATGCAAGCGATATGCGTCGCTCAAAACAATTTTGATGGTGGATGTGTAGCATGGTTATGGCCTATAAACCCCTATGTGTGTGCTTGGTTGGTTGTGGTTGTTTGCTCTCGGTCTGCGCAGTGAGCCTTCTTCTTCTTTTATGATGTAATTCGAGATAACTCGAGATTCTCTTCTACCTTTGCCCCCCCCCGAATATAACTCAGGGTTTCCCAAAGTTTATGTTAAAGTAGGATAGTTTTATTTCCTATTACATCGAAGACTGGCGGGCGCCCAGACGAGCGGCTGGTGGTGTGAGACGATCGACTAGAGGTGCCAACCGATCAGCTAGTAGACTGAGATGACCGACTGATGGTGCAGCTAGAGGGCTAACAAGGAGTAGATGACCTGACGAACTGACTGTCTGGAGGAGCCAGACGATCGTTTGGAGACAACCAACCAACCGGCCAGGAGGCGAGCCGATCAGTCATGTGACGAGCTAATCAAACTCAGAACGGCCTAAGCACATGATCTTCATCAACAACAGGTTGCATGTGATGTAGACCTAGATGACCGTAATTCCTTGTGCCTCAAGGAATTATAATAGGATGTCCATAATCATCACTTTATCATTATTGCATGTTTTCATTGTGGGATATAGCATGTATATGATACATATTATATATGTGGTGATTGGATACTTATATGCATATATAAGCATATTAAAACCCCTCAACATAATATTAAGTCTTAGATGCTTTCCATAAGTGGAACACATGAACAGCTTGATCGACAAGCATAGGCATCCCAAGGGTGGTGCGATGTCTATCTCATGGAAGTGTGATGGTAGTTGTGTGGGCTTGCCAAGTGGGGTGCACTTCTATCATGTTGTCTTTTAGGTCGGGCTTAACTAAGTGGTCTTAATGGGATTAAGAACTTAGAGGCATGGAGATGTTCATGACAAAGAGTTGTGCATGTCATCTATCCAAGAGTTGCATATGATGCAATTGATAAGTGTTACCTACCTTAATAATTGATTATGGATGTTGGCGTTGGTTGGGTAATAATTCAATTGTTTTGGATCTTGGCTCACTAGAAGGTTGTACGCTGCAATCTTCCAAATTGATGGTGAGGGCTATCAATTCGAATAAAATAGTGGGAGCAATAATAATTAAAGTCCTAATTATATCATCAAAATTTTTAAATCAATCAAATTAAGTCAAAAGAGTTTTGGAATAAAATTACATATTTTCTTTTTGTAGAACAAATGGTTGTCAACAATAATCACTTTTCGTTGTGATCGGTCCTTGAGAAGGACAAGCTAAATGGGACTAACTTCCACGTCTAGTTTAGGACATTGAGAATTGTTCTCACTCAAGAGAAAAAGCTCTATGTCCTAGATACACCAGTGCCAGAGGAACCCGCTCCCATCGCACCAAAGGCAGAAAGGGATGCTTACAAGAAGCATACTAAAGATGACATTGATGTGAAGTGCTTGATGTTATGCTCAATGAAATATGAGTTGCAGAGACAACATGAGAACATGGACGTCATTGAGATGGTTCAGCATCTCAAGAACATGTATCAAGACCAAGCACGACAAGAGAGATATGATGTCTCTAGGGCACTGTTCAAGTTCGTCATGATAGAAGGAGATGTAGTTGGTCCTCACACACTCAAGATGATTGGGTAAGTGGATAACCTAATGAGACTGGGATTCCCACTAAGCCAAGAGTTAGCTACTGATGTGATACTGCAATCGTTGCCAGAATCTTATAGTCAGTTTGTGATGAACTACAACAGAACAACTTTGACAAGCCATTGAAAGAGTTGTTGGGCATGTTGAGGAAAATTGAGACACAAATGAAGAAAGACAAACCCAAATATGTGATGTTGATCAACAGAAAGAAGGGTAAATCTAAAGGCAAGGGCAAGGGCAAGGCAAAGAAGATTTTTGATGCTATCTAGCAGCCCAAGTCATCTTCAGCTCTCAAGGCCAAATGAGGGGTGAACAAGGGAGGCAAATGTCACCATTGTCAATAGCCAGGACATTGGAGGAGAAATTGCCCTCTCAATCTGGATGAACAAAAGAAGAAGAAGGAGGGGATGGAAATCTCCACCTCATGTATCATAAAATAAACTTGAAACACTTCTTTAATATGAGGTATATGATACCAAGACATAGATCTGACATATATGATATGCAGGATCTAAAAAGAAGTGATGGACTTTGTGAAAGGACCAAGAAGGAGAACTCATCATTGGAGCAAGTGTTTCTGCCATATATAGGAGTACCTTTCAGTTTATTTCAGCCCAAAGGGCATGTAATAGAGTTATGAGCTGCTATTTCATTTTTCCAATGAATAGAAACACTTTTTTCTGCATCTTGTAATGACAAGGATGTCTATCAATAAAGTTGATGTTTCAATTTAAAGATATGATCTTTTATGGCAATGCCCTATTCATCTTGTAGTACTTGGTATGCATAAGATAAAATGATACCTAAAAGTTATTGATGACTCAAACAATTAATTAGCATTATCATGAGAAATTCATTTCTAGCTTCCATGTTGATGGATAGGCCAAACTCTTTTGGTTGTGAACCATTAAGAGATATGAATGTCTTGGGCATTATGACAAGTCAATCTTCACTAGATGTAGTGGGAGAATGACTATTCTATTAGGTATCATACATATTGATGTATATGCATGCCTATTGGAATACATGCTAATGCTTCAGATGGTGTTTAGTGAAATACCGACATGAATATATTGAAGTGTTCAAGAATATCATAAATGAAGTACAAACTTGGTAAAAGTATTAACTCTTTGATGTGATCAATGAATGGGATGCTTAAAAAAAATGTTTGAGGACCTTGTGAGTAATTATGATAATGTATCATAGAGAATTCATTATTAAGGCATAGTGATGTCTAAATCAAAGAAGGAATCATACTCTAAAGAACTAGAGCATGATCATAAAATAACTAACCTTCTAGAATTCTTCTAAAGAACATGCATTACACTAAATAAAAGAGATTAAGAATCACAAAGTGTTGTGGGTTACAAATTCCTTATGTAACAGATACACCTCATATGTCTAGGTGGTGAATTGGTCATGTGATGAGACAATAATCTGGATGATGTTGAGGGACCAGATTGTGAGTCATGGCTTGAGGCCATAAGATCCAAAATGGCTTCCATGTGAACCAATTAAGGTATGACCTTATGGTAGCACTTGATTGGGATAAAACCCATAAGTGTAATTGGGTCTTAAGAGTTAAGACTGAGATGGATGAAATTTAGAGAAAGGATCTTGCTTGATGTTGGAACTTGAAAGACTATGAAATTTGGCATATGGATATTAAAACTATATTCCTAGTAGGAATAAGATAAGGATGTGTATGTGACACAACCTGAATGGTTTTATGAATCCAAATGCAGTCTATAAGTTACAAGGGATTAATCAATATGATTGATTAAATACAAGCAACTCAAAACTAGAAGTCTTTACTTTGATTATATAGCCAAAAGGTTTGACTGATATATCAATTTAAATAAGGGATCTATGATTACAAAGATTTAGTGGGAGCGTATTCACATTCCACATGATGATGATGAATGAAATGTTCTAAAATGAAAACTAGTGTGTAAATACCTTCTTTAAGGAAAGATAGAGAAATGTCATATGTAATAGGAATAGAGATCTATAGAGATAGTTCTCAAAAACCTCTTGACCTGGTAAAGAGAGAGCATACATTGGCAATATGTACTGAAGGGTTCAGTATGCACATATTAAGTGGGAGAAAACTTGTCCATGTTACATGGAGTTATTATCTCATATGCCAAGTGTCCCAAATTCTTACAAATAATAGGAACACATAGATAGATATGGATCTATCATGTATGTAATCATCCCATTATCTTGTATGTATTAGACATGACAATAAAATATGCATTCATCATCTTGTATGTATTGGACATGACAATATGATATGCTCATCTTGTTAACTCGTGTGATGAGTGGATGTCTTCCTACTTCCATGAGGGTCACTGGAATACCATGAAGAATTTGTTTGGTACTTATGAAGTACTAGTTCTATTGTAATATAAGGAAGAGTTGGGTGTAAAGAGTTATACTGATGCAAGCTTCTGAAATGGAAGAAATTGATCACAAAATATAAAATATAAAAGTAAATATGAGTTGATAAATGGAAACGTTCTGGTTTAAAAGATGTTTAGTTCTAAAAGGGAATGACGAGTATCCTTGTGTTATGAATAATAGAGGATACTATATGGATCTAGAAGTTCATAGAGATGAACTTATAGATATTCCAACCATTAATGACAAGTAGTCATACTGAGTCAAACAATGGAGCTAAGTGTTAGGCAAGGAATATCAGATCGTATATTACGGCAACTCAATCTCATACGATATGTACAGTGAAGAGATGTGAAACATGCAATATACCGACTAAAGCAAAGTGTTGCTAACTCACTGTGTTAGCACTGGAGTAGTAGAAACATGTGGGACATGTTTGGAGATAAGAATATGATTCAAAGGTGATTGGCTCATAGTGAAAGTGGGAGTCTGTTGGTATGTATGCCCTGAGAGCCAATCATATGATGATTGGATTGGAATACATAAAGATTGATTTGATAAATATCAAAGGCAAGCTTCCAATTTGTTCAGGTTCAATCAGTTATGAGATAATGATAGAATGGAATGAATGTCTAGAGAATGACAGTACTAAATGATGTATGTCTTCAGGTTTAGGACCTAAAGAATGAGATCATATGGATGCCTAGAGTTTGAACATTCTTGTTTTGTCCCTAGTCAGATATCATTGTGGAAGGTTGATAGACAACAATGACATAGCAAGACTAGAGTGTGTGTTGGTTGATGACAGAGTCTCATTAGTAATGATATGTGATATCAAACCAAGCACATAGATACATTTTAGAGAATAGTGTATCGAACAGACCCATTGTGAGAGTGACACATGAAACCATGACATGGTAGTCACATTCAGCTCTTATAGTTATGGTGGTGATTGTGATTCTTAGACCTGAAATCACGACACTCATCACATGCCATTGAGTATAATTTGACATCATCAAACACAATCCTAGAATATGGATTGTTATAAAGGTGATGTTTGGGTGACTTTGACACATGGGGTTTTGACTGTGAGTGATAGATATGGGATTTGTCCCTCCTAAGGGAGTATGATGTCCATGGCCACTTGATAAGCGAGGCTAAGAAAAGTATGTGCATGCACGTGTGAGTCAATATGTGATATTGATGACACATGTATCTCAGACAGTCTACTTTGGATCAAGGAACATGAATGAACGTTGAAAGGATGACAACTCCATGTCTTGAGTTCATTCAGGATATCAAAGACAAAGGAATTATACATTCACTGGAACACCAATCACAGACTGTAGGATTGAAAGTTGTTCTCCAAATTTCCATTTCACTTGGGTAGCACCATGTGCGACTAGGCACCGCTCTTTGCTTGTGATGTTATAATCTAGTTATGGACATTCACTGCCAACGTGAAATGGGACCTATAGGGTCACACAAAAAGAATTTACATGGAAGAGGAGTTTATCCATGAATGATGTTTGGATTGATTACCAAAGGTGTTTAGGTACTCAATCAAACATTCAATCAATTGACTTGACTCAGAATCATCAAGTTAAAGTGTTGAACTAACAAATTTGAGTGTCGGATTGATTGATAACTGCATTGACTATGTTCTGCACAATCTGCACCACCAACCGACCGGTTCACTGGGTGAACCGATCAGTTGATGGTCAGTGAGACGACCAGTTCACTTGGTGAACCGATCAATCTGACTGGACCAAATGAGAAAGGTTGGGTTGTCCTGATTTTTGAGAAAAGATTTTTATTTCACTTGTACAATTCAATTAGGACAAGAATTAATCATTGCATTAATTAGAAACAAACAAGAAAAGTCAATTGGAGGCAAGTATGGGAAGCAAATCGATCGGTTCACTAAGTGAACTGACAAGCTCACACTCCCAACTTATCGGTTCATTTGTGAAATGACCGGTTTGGCTATCACAGTGCAATCAGTTCATGGAAATTTTGGACCCTTCTACTCCCATTTTAGTCCCACATTGCCTGGGGCTGAGAACCCTGACCCCTCCTATATATAGAGGGGTACTAGGGGCTTCTCAGACAATACAACTCAAAATATTTGTTGCTCTACAGAGTTGTTGTCCTCTCTAGTTATGGTAACCGAGAGAGCCCAAACAAGTTCTACCCATCCAGGGGGAACAGCGAGGGAAAGACAACTGTAGGATAGCAACTGGCTGTGGGAGGGTGTGTCGGTGACTAGTATGGCGACAGAAGGGGACGAATCCTTCTAGTGTCCTGTAGGACAGGACGACTAGAGGTCATGGTGGTCCATGTGGACTATTTATAGAGGTGGGAGGTTTCTGCCGCTCAGGAGGATGATGGTCTACTGCAGTCTGGGTCAAGACCAGAAGATGCACAGACATCGTCAAAAAAAGGTGGGTGAAGATTGCATTTGCTGTGAGGTATAGTCACAGAACAAGCCTCGAGACCAAGTATATCTCGCTAAAACCGTCATTCCTATTTCACAGTCGTTGATGTGATATGTGGTTATGGTTTTGTGGTGAGAGAAAAAATGTATTTCTACTACCTTCTCCCTCACCTAAAACCTAACAAAGTCATCCTTGACTTTGTGCACGTCATTATGTCAGCATCAATCTCTTGACCAAATCCTATTGGCCTTCCAGTCGGTTGACTAGACGCTTTAGTCGGTCGACTAGACGTTTCCGATCGGTCAAGTGGATACTTCAGTCAGTGAATTGACAACCAATATTGTTCAAGTTGATTACCTAAACCTTTAGTAACCAAGTTAAACCTTATCCATGAGTACAAATCCTATTCCAAGTGCATCCTATGTGTGTGACCCTATAGGTCCCAAATTATGTTGGCAAAGAATGTTCATAACCAGATTATGATATCAGTGCATCCTATGTGTGTGACCCTATAGGTCCAACATTATGTTGATAGTGAATGTTCAGAACCAGAAAATGATATCAAAGAAATGAGTGGTATTTAGAAACACTCCATTGCTACACAAGTAACTGCAAAGTTGGAGAACAACTTCAACCTACATCCATGTTCATTTTTTCCATGATTGTATAGTTCCTTTGTCTTTGATATCTAGATCATATAATGATGCCTAATTTTTAGTGGTTTAGCATCATTTAAGTGTAGGAGTATCACATTACATACTTCTAAATGTTAGTATTGAGGAAATTCAACTATCATCACTGCATGTACTACATTAAAGAGCTTCCATCCTTTTTCAAGAAGTTGTCGGTTAACTATCAAAATGTTCTAGACAAAGTGGCAAAGATGTGATTGAATCAAACGAGGAGGAATCATGACATGTTTCTTATTGGTAGTGATTGTTCCCTTGAGAAATCTAGAGTGGATTACATCAACACCTTTAGCAGTAGTGAATTGTGATCCTTCAGGAGGGTGATATTTTCATTTCTTTAGATCTTTCATCTTTTGGATTTTTATCCTTTTTTATTAGCATGGGGTGCCATTTTTTGTTTTGTAATAGATTTGTTACTTGAAAGTAAGTAGAAAGAATTCTATATATTTTGGTAATGGTATGTGACACTAACTTTGGGTAATCCCTCTATGGTGTTTGATCGTGCCTTTGGGCCTAAATTTTATTTAATGTTGATATAATTTCCATTATAAGCCTCCTTCAAAAATAGGCATACTAGATCGATCCAGATATCATGTCTATATGTTCTACACATCAAGGTTGGTTATGAGTTTAATTATTTTAGAAAAAAATACACCTATCAAAATAACCTTCCCTTCATACACTTTCCTTTCTGATGCCAGATAGATGAAACCCCCACATATTTTTATCTTTCCCCCTGCTTGATCTAATACTTGTAGATGGTCCTACTTTAAACATTCGCCCATTCTTCCACAAAAGGACTCTTCATCCTAGGTGACAATATGGATTGGGGCTCTATTGGCCCTAGGTGTCACACTAGGGGCTAAATCCATGCCATGTAACTGGGGTATAAGCAGAAACTCCTCACCCATTTGTCCCAAGGTGTCAGGTGTTAGAGAAACCCTAATAGGATTTACTCCTTACATTTTTTTAGTGTAGAGATCTATCACAATCATATGTCCAGATGATTAAAGGTTTTTTGATAATTTTCTTTTGAGAGGCATCCACACATTTTTGGATACTTTAGTTGAATCTTGGAATGGACATTGATGCTCAGGGCCTTAGTATGAGACTTTGAGATTCCATAAGGAATGAACATGGTTTTCCTAGTGAAGGTTTCCCAAATTGTTTCTCCCTTGTTAGTCCATTCAAACATTTCTCTTACCACTTTTCAAGAGATGAGGCGTGGATATCCACAAAAGGGTTTCAAACTCTACTTCAGACCTCATGGCTTTCTTTTACTAAGTTGACCCAAGAAGATGCCACTTTTGGTTCTATGTGAGTTCCATCCTAGTATAGGTATCAGGAATATTTGATCATGTGCATGGGGTACAGCTTGTCTTTGGGGACTTATAATTTTTGCAAACCTTTTAAGGTTGTCATGATCATGAACTTTGGATTTCTTTGTATATTGACTGCAACCATGAGCATTTTCTAAAGATTGACCTCTTTTAAAAAGTTAGTTTAAGTTGATGAACCATTGAGGCCTTTGAATTATGTTGTGTACTTTCCCTCCTTGGCCCAATGGTTCTACTTTGACCTCCACACTTTAGGGCATGGGAGAGGTGTTGAGGTACTTACATGGATTTTAAGGTTTTTCATAGAGGTTGGAGTTTTAATTCCTTATAGGGACCTTTATTAGAGGCTTGATATTAGTGGAGTTTGCTTGTCATCAATAGTATCACTTGATGAGGTTGATGTTAGTGTCACAAATATTAATATCTCCATATATGTCCTTTAGGTGTAGATCAGTCCAATCATAGATGTCATGGAATATATAAGGTCCTTCTCATCTAGGGTTGAACTTGCCCGTAGAATTAGCATTCTAGATTATGTGAAGAACTAGATAAACTTTTGGAAGTTGTGGGGATAGACATTATTTTTTAATGTTCATGATACTCTTGCCTGGTAATGTTTTAAATGGTACAAAGTTCTCGTTCATTGTTCTTTCCACGTATTGAGGCAATATATTTGATCTTGAACCCACTCTACCTCAAGAATATCTTTTTCTTATAGTATGTAGAGAGACAAGATGGGACTTTAATGTATAAATTTCTTCCATCCCATTTACAAGGGAATATGGTGTAGCTCTCGTAGAGTTTTGATATGATTTAATACACTCACAAAGTCATAAAAAGATGTTCACGCTTGTTTTTGTAGGAGCTAATTTTCTTCTTGAGGACTTTTATCAGATTATTGTTAATAGTTTCTATGTATTTGTTAATTTGGTGCTCATATGGTGATGTTCAGTGGTGTTCTTTTCCCAGAAAGCTAAAATACTCTTTAGCGGTTTTTAATATAAATTTGTATTGTTGTCAAAGATTATCCCATGTGGTATCAGATGCAGCCCTATTTTTAGGGCTTCATCTTGTGTCTTTTTGCATCTCTATCACATATAAGCATAGTAGAATGCAAGTTAACTCCATCAGTATGCATATTAGTGTCAAATGCACTTATGGACGTTCTTTGCATGTTTTCCAAGTACTTAGACCATTCCTTGGATGGATGAGAGAGAAGGAAGGAGGTCTAGGATTCCTCCACCTATGGAAGGGTCCAAAGAAGACCCCAAAGCTCCCTCAACCTACCCCTAGTGGCCAAGGGTCAAACTCAAGCAAATAAGTCCATGGATCATGAAGTTTCAAGTTCAAAATGCTTCTAAAGACCCCAACATAGATGTGGTGCCAAGAAACAATCGTGCTCACAAATACAAAAGTTACATGGTTGATCTTCATTTTGTTAAGCTACAATAACACTGTAAAAATGGTCGTGCTACCCAGCACGGTCGTGCTGAGAAGCCCCCAAAATGGTCATACCAGTCAGCACGACCGTGGTGCCAAGGATCAGAATGGGCATTCTAATTAGAACGAACTCCACCTCACCTTGCCCACCACGGCCATGGTACCCAACACTCTCGTTCTACCTAGCCCCCACCTCAGTCGTGCTGCCCAGCATGACTGTGTAACCAGCCTTCATTTCACCACTCTGACATTTTTCATTTCTCACCACGTTCGTTCTCTCCCACCATGGTCGTTCCAACCATTACCCACCAAGATTGTTCTGCTTAGAACGGTCGTACTACCACCCAAAACCTAGCTTTTTCTACATTGATTTTTCATCTGTACCCTTACTTACCCTAGTACTTTAACCACCAGCTATATATACATGGTTCGTGTCCATAGCACTAGGTTAGATACCTTAGCACCCTCTTAGCTACTCTAGAGCATTCATTTATATCTCCCTTGCTTTCAAGACCTCCACCTACCATTTCCACCCCATTTCCACCATACAAACCTAGTTTTCTAGGTTTTCTACCATAAACCCCTACATTCCCATGTTCTTCACCCACCTTGGAGGAGGAAGGTCATTCTACAATAGCTAGGAGGTGAAGGAGAAGAAGCTTACATGAGTTCCATAGATTCCTACCCCTTTCTTCTCCTTTCTTTTCTCTTTTGTATGATCATGTCTAGCTAAGCCCCTAGTGGGGGCTATTTGGGGTTAAAATGTTAATTTGATACCATGTTGGGGGGAAACAACTTGTAATGAATATATTTCCACTCTATGATGATTGCCTCTTGCTTCTTTCTCTTTTCCCATTATCTTGCTTGTGGTTTGTGCCTTTAAACATAGATTGCTTCTTTTATGATGCTTGATAACACTTAGATTCTAGGAGAAAATGGAATATATGTGGTTATATTAGGAACGGCTACTAGGTCCAATTCGTGGATCCCTATATAGCCCCTTTGCTCCTACATACAACTCCCTTCTTTTGCAAGTAGGTGTGAGATCTAAGTAGCTAGTCGAAGTGTGATTAGTGCAATTTTCTAGAGCTTCCTAAAGGCTAGATGTCAAGTAACATGAGGTGAAACACCCTCATCTCTAGTCCCATTCCTACCCTTGGCTCTCAATTTCCCTAATACCACTTACCCTAGAAACCTAGACTTTCCAAGTCCTATTAGAATTACACCTAGCCCTAGTTCTCCAACTAGTAGCATAGGGTATATTCCAATAGAACTTACGTTGTTGTTTGGTTTGGTAATCTAAATTGAAGATATAAAACTTGCTTGTTATGCAACCTCCCCCAACTAATACCAAAGTCTCATTCACAAACGGCTCACCTATCCATTTTATTGCTTAAAACCCACCTTGTCATCTTAGCTTGTTAATGCTAGTTTAGTTAATTTCCTTTGTCACTTCTTAGCTAATTGCTTAGTTCTTGATAGTTAGTTCTTGCATAGGTAGTTAGGGATCTTTTGAGCTTATTTGTGTTAGTCTTGTTAGCTAGTGATAAATTAGGCTCTTGCTTGTTTTATTGCTTTGCTTGCCTCTTAGTTGATAACTTGAATTGCTAGTGTAGTGTGATGCCTTGCTCTTACTCTTTTGTTTGTTAAACTTAGCTTCTTAGTCTTAACTTGCTTAGGGTAATCTAGGGTTTTTGGTAATCTAGCTTCTTTCTTGTTATTAATTGCTTGGAATCATAGTGTAATAAACCAAAACCAACCTTTAAACCCTAAAACCCTACTCTTTGCTTTAGGAATGTAGCTCACATTAACCTAGATCTAGTGCCCCCTCTCTCCCCGAAGATCGACCCTTCTCTTGCCACTTTCCTATACTACAGCATGACCCCGTGTGCTTGCGGGGGAAGTGTGAATAGTCTAAGTCGATGTGTTGGATAAGGTCTCATATATATAGTTTGAAAGATACATCGTGTGTTTGTCTTAGGGTTGCATCTAGTCACCATCTAGTTGATTAGTGTGTGACCTTGAGAATATCGCACCAAGCTTTCTAGCACTGTTATCGGGGGTAGAGGTGCTCGACCTAGCTAGTTAGTGTAGTTTAGCTATTCCTACTACCCTCACCATTGCTATTCTTTATTCTTTATTTACTTTTGCATACTATCTTTCTAACTTGGCACTTGTTTCTTGTTTGTGTATTGTGCAGGTGACAGTTGTGCATGAGCAGTACGTGTTAAACTTGTACCAACTTGGTGCCATACGACCCTGAGATAGGTAGAAGAAGATGCCAAAGCTTCCATAACATCATCAATCAGCTGAAATGGAAGGCCCTGGTCCCCAAGGTGAAGCTATGGTGAATCTCAATCACAACCCTACAGCCCTCTCCATGAGCACTTCACCCTGGGGAACTACAACTCCTCAATTGCCACCCTTGTTGACCAAATGTTGGGTCAACAATTCTCCATTCCACCAGCCCTTCTTGGTCTCCTTCCTACTTACTATGGGATGGAGGACAAGAATCCCTACCACCATATAGATTCCTTTCTTGAAACTTGTTCCACATTCCGCACACCCGCCGCCACCGTTGACTCAATCTGAAGAACCATCTTCCCATTATCCCTAAAAGAAAAAGCTAAGAAGTGGTATATCTCCAAGCCTGAGTTAGTGACATGGAACACAATGAAGAATTAGTTCCTTAAGAAGTTCTACTTGATTGCTAAGTTGACCCAGATATAGAGATGCATTACCTCCTTCTCACAAAAAGAGAATGAACCCTTCCACAATGCTTGGGAAAGGTTCCAAAATCTCCTATGTGATTTCCCTCATCATGAGGTACCTTTGTGGCAGCTTGTTCAGGCATTGTACATTAGGCTAGCTGAGTTGAGTCAAAACAATGTCGATTCCTCATGTGAAGGCACATACATGGAAAATCCACCGGAGGAGTCTTGGCCCCTATTTGAGCATCTTGCTAAGAATTATGTCCACTGAGATTAAACTAAAGTGGAGCATTGTGACCTGAATCACATTCCTCCACCCCTTCCTGTAGCTCCTGTCAGAACAGAAGCCAAACCCCAAATGATGAAGATGATGGTGGATATGATGAACATGATGAAGAACTAATTTGGAGGTTCTTCTAGCCAATCTACAATGGCAATTAATGTTTTGGATGAAGAAGTGAATGCTTTGCATGCTTTTGGCAACCACAACAACCAAGGTCTGATGTCCAACTCTTATACTCTAGAGTGGAGAAATCATCCTAACTTCTCATGGAAACAACAAAATGAGGAGGGGCAAGGGCAGTCAAGGAAACATCAAGGCCCTAAGTACAACTCCAAGTTTGAAGAAGAAGTTCTAGGAAGGCTATGGAGCCTTGATGAAGTGAAAAAAGATGTGTCCTCAAGGGAAAAACATTATCCACCTTGAGCAAAGGATTAATCAAATTTTCCTTTCACTTACCTACGGTGAATAAGGGAGGCTCTCGTCTCAACCAATGGCCAACCCAAACAATGATGGCGGTTATGCAAGAAATACTCAAGGTGGTTATGTCCCACTACAAGGCCAAGTACCCCCACTTCACCAATACCAAGGTCCACCCAACCCCTATGCTCCTCTACTACCACAACCCTCATATAACTACCAATACACTCCACCTCCACCTCACTCATACTAATAAACCCCTCCACAATATCACCCCCATCCACCACAACCACAACCCCAGCCACAATTCATCCTCTAAAACCCAAATCCACCACACCCAAGACCACCACCACCTCAACAGCCACAACCACCTCTACATGCTTCCTCTTCTACTAACCATGAGCATCTGAAGGCATTGATAGTATTGAGGAGTGGTAGGACCTTGGAACAGACAAAGGGTACTTCTGTTGATAGTGCATCTAGTGATGAGAGAGTTGATACTATGGTCGGGGATGTTGATATTGAGATTTAGGTTGAGGATACTATGATAGGCACATGGGTTGATACTATGATACAGAGAGATGATATTGTGATTCATGTGATACTTCTTTATGATTCTATTGACTTGACCTAGTTGGGAGCACAACTCCCTCCATTCCCAGATGCACTTTAGGAACCATCCACTGAAAGAAGGAAGAAGAAGCATAGTGAGGACATCATGGAAACTTTTTATAAGGTGAAGATCAATATTAGTAGCTTGATGCAATCAAGAAAATCCCATCTTATGCTAAGTTCATGAAAAACTTGTGTACATTCAAGAGGAAGATGATAGGAAGGACACCAAAGAAAGTCAAGCTCACTGAGCCAGTGAGCTCAATTCTACAACACACTATGCCAAGGAAGAGAAAATATCATTGTGCTCCCATCATCTCTTCCTACATTGGAGCACACCACATAGACCAATGTTTTCTTGAATTGGGTGGTAGTGTAAATTTGATGACGTATGATGTGTTTTTTGAACTACAAATGGGACAATTGGGTCCAGCTCACTGCACTTTGCCATTGGCTAATCAATATGTGAAAATGCCTAGAGGGCATGTTGATGATGTTTGGGTCAAGCTTGATGATGAGACCTCCACATTCTTCCCTACTAATTTCATTGTGTTGGACATGAAAAAAGACTCAAGGAAAGTGACTATTATCTTGGGGAGACCCTTCTTGGCTACAACTAGTGTATTGATCCATGTGAGGACCGACACCATGTATGTGCCTTTCATGCACCTGAAGATTCGGTTAAACATTTTCAAGTCTTCTTCTAAGGCCAAGGTGATAGGTGATATAGAGGAGGATTGTTATCTTATTGAGTGTCTTGATGAGATTGTATAAGAATGTCTCCCTGCATGGATTCAAACTGCTACACAAGGTAGAGGTCTAGAGCCTATTGTGGAATTTCCCACTGATGATGATGAGGAGGATGAGGAACTAGAGCTTCCCTTAGTGGTTGCAAGTGAGGACCTCCCTTCCATTTCTAAACCATTAAAGAATTCCCTTGAAAAGCCTCCAGTTCTTGATATCAAGTTTCTTTCCAAAGGGCTAAAATATGCTTTCTTAGGATCCAATCACACCCTCCCGGTGATCATTTCCTCTATCCTTTCTCAGGAGCAAGAAGATGCTTTGATGGCGGTATTGAAGAAAACATTCAACTCATCAGATGGTCCATTGCTAATTTGAAGGGTATTGAACCCTCCATTTGTGTCCATAGAATCTACCTTGAGGATGATGCTAGACTAAATCATCAAATACAAAGACGGTTGAATCCAAAATTGAAATAAGTTGTAGCAAAAGATTTTGTAAAGCTACTAGATGTTGGAATCATATATCCCATTTTTGATAGCCCATGGGTGAGTCCCATCCAAGTTGTACCCAAGAAGGGTGGGATCACATTCGCTAAGAATGAGGATGGAAAATTGATGCATGTGAGAGAGAAATCCAAGTGGAGTATGTGCATGGACTACAATAAATTGAATGAGAAGACCAAGAAAGACCATTACCCTCTCCCAGTCCTTGATCAGATCTTGGAGAGATTAGCAAGACAGAGTTTCTATTGTTTTCTTAATGGGTACTCTAGTTACTTCTAGACAGTTGTTCATCCTACAGATCAAGAAAAGATGACATTCACTTGTCCCAGTGGTACTTTTACTTATAGGAGAATGTCATTTGGGATGTGCAATGCTCCTTCTACATTTCAAAGATATGTGACATCCATGTTTGTTGATATGCTTAATTCATCGCTTGAAGTCTTCATGGATGATTTTTCAATGTTTGGTTAGACATTTGATGAATGTTTGATACACCTAATAGCCATGCTTGAAGGATGTGTCAAGGTTCATTTTGTGCTATTTTGGGAGAAGAGTCACTTCATGGTTCCTGAAGGCATTGTTTTGGGTTACGGAGTTTCCAAGGACAAAATTGAGGTAGACAAGGCCAGAGTGGGTCTAATTTCCATTCTTGTTATTCCTTCCACCGTAAGACATGTTTGATCTTTCTTGGGGCATGTGGGTTTCTATCACCATTTCACCAAAGACTAGTAAAATATCGAGGTTGATTTGTCACTTGAAAAATATGTGAAATTCAATTTTGATGACAAGTGTGTAAAAGCCTTCAATCACTTGAAGCATAAGCTCATCTATGCTCCTATCATGCAGCCCCCGGATTTATCCTTGTCATTTGAGATCATGACTGATGCATCAAATATGGCAGTGGGGGTTGTGCTAGGCCAAAGGATTGGCCAGATTCTACATTTCATCTACTATGCAAGCAAAACCCTTGATGAAGCCCAAAGGAACTACACCACCACAGTAAAAGAGTTGCTTGTTGTGATTTTTTCCCTTGACAAGTTTCTTTTTTATCTTTTGCAAAACAAGGTGGTGGTATACACGGATCACGAAGCCTTGAAATATCTTATGTCAAAAAAACATTCTAAGCCAAGGTTGATCTGATGGATTCTATTTCTCTAAGAGTTTGATTTAGAGATTTTAGATAAGAAGGGAGTCTAAAATTCTACATCCGGCCATCTCTCTCGCATTGAGGCACCCTTTGATGATAAGAACCAAATTAATAAAACAATGCCACATGAACATCTTTTCTTACTTTCATCCAACCAAAGACTATGGTACAAACACATAGCTAACTTCTTCTCTACTAGGAGGATACCAAGTACTTGGAAAAAGGAAGAGAGTAAGAGGTTGTTAGCTATGGTGAAAAATTATGCTTAGGATGACCCGCATCTATTCAAATATTGTCCCGACCAACTCATTAGAAGGTGTGCCCCAGAAATTGAGCGGAAAGAGATCCTATCCATCTGCCACTCCTGTGTGTGTGGAGGTCATTTCGGCAGAAAACACATAGCCTCTAGGATTCTTCGAAGTGGATTTTATTGGCCAACCTTGTTCAAAGATGCTCATGAATTGAAAATGATATTTGAAGTGCTAAAAGGTGGTTACTATCTCAAAGAGGAGCATGATGCCTATTGGGAAATATGGTACAGAGAAGGCAACGAAGTTTAAAATTTTATCTACTATATTCCCCATAATCAGTAGATCGTGTCAACAACTATTATGCAGGAAGGATGGTTTATGGATATACCTGGTCCTGGAGTAAGTCCGGTGACAATCCTCATCATTGTAAATGTGCAACTCTGAATCCTAGTTGCACTAGGACACGTCAGACTACTGTGCAACCTAGTATGCACCACGGACTACACCCACAAATGTCGTCTTGTTCAGCAGCTCCTCTTGTCACGGACTACCGATTGACGTTGCCCTCTGAGCGGCAAACAACGACTTCCTACCTCTATGGTAGTCCACATGGACTGCCTAGAACTCCTACCATCTAGCTGGACTGGATAGGAAGGAGATGTCCCTCTTGCTGGCATACTAGTCACTAGCTTTGTTACAACCTCAATTTTCCATGTGATTTCATAATTGAAATATAATAATTTTATGAATATAGACTTGAATTGAGAAGGTCGTATGCTTTTCCTCAAAGAATGGATTTCTTCACAAATCTCCTCTTTGATATGAATTTCGTAATATCTACTATTTTGATAATCCAATAATGGATATAAAAGAGAAGAAGAGAAGAAAAGTCCAAATAATGGGGAAACATATAGGATAATGAATATTAAGCAAAGTATTTATGAAAAATATATGGAAATCTCTAGAGAGTGGCATTGATGGAAACAACTGATTAAATTTCATTTACTTTGGCCTTGTTTGTTTGTTAATGGGCTTTGTTGGCCATTAATCCCAATTGAAAAGAAAAGAGAAATTAAAAAAAAGGATTTATCTAATAAAAGGAAATATATAAGAAAAGGAAAAAATAAGAGGAAAAAGGCAAAGGAATATTTCCCAATATGGAGTTTCATGCCTTTAGGGTTCCTTGAGGTCTAAGGGATTCAAGATGTTAAGATAATGGCAAAGGAAAAAGAAATATCAATTAAAATTGGTTTAATTAATGGATAACTTGGATGTGAAGGAAACACCCTTATCCGTTGGAATTTGGGTTTCAAATTTGATACCCGATTAGATAATGCCAAGATGGAGTTTCCACTAAATATTGAGAGAAAAATAGTAATCAAGGAAAGAGAAATGAATTTCCCAAGTTTCCTTGTTAAAATCCCCTTTTATTCATTTATTTCAATTAGGTTTTGGGGAGCGATATCGGCCGTTGCATGACCCGCGTGCTCCAAGGGACCACAGATCCAAGGGCATCTGGTCATCATCTACCCCAAATCATAGGAGAATTGGGATAAAAATTGGGAATTCGATTTCCCAGAGTTTGAGACGATAATTCAAAGATCTAGAGAGTCCATCAACTTCGGGAGAATGTTCTGAAGCATCTAGACCCTAACTTTACGTGTTATCGTCGGTGAGGGGAGAAGTTCCCAAATCATTGGACTTCCATACCAAACCATATATAAGGGTGGGGGTACTCGAGAGTACCATCATACCTAATTCTTATCCAAGCCGTTGCGGAGAGCAACGACGAGTCGAGCGACGGCCTCAATTGCGAATTTCATCCTAACCTACCCCCTCTGCAACCTGCTGGCCACGGTGGAACTCTGGTGACTCGTTTGTAGTGAAGGTCAAGTGGGATCGAGAAATTGAATGGCTTATTGAGTTTGGGCGATGACGGCAGAGCTTCTGAGCACCTCTGTTTCTTTGCTTGTAGCCTAGAGCTCGGAGTCAACTGAGGAGTTGACCGCAGCCCTGCGAGCGATCGAAGGAAGACGACAACCGAAGATTGTCCGATCGCAGTCCACAGTGATCTCGGGCTTAGATCCAATGAGCGAGAGTGAGAGCGGATGACTTAGGCATGTGCAATAGGAACCGTCTGATCCAGGGAGCGGACCACCAGTCCATGGATCTAGCGGTCTGCAATTTTCCGGTAATTTCCCTCTCTACTTAATTAATACTGAAAAGGGTTTTCCTTGTTAAAATCATAGAAATTAATAGAAAACTCAGATGAATAAACTTTATACATGAAAGTTGATAAAAAAATGCAACGAATAAGATAAAAATAGTTTGAAGGCATGAATATGTATCTTTTTGTATTATTTTGATGAAAAAGGTATTAAAATTAGGTTAGAAACCCTGATTGATGGTAATGGATTATTTTATGAGTAGTAATAGCTTAATTTCAAGTATTATTAACATGTTATATGATAATGTTGAATCTTAACCTGATTTAGATGATTAATTGCATGATTTAGGGTTTTAAACCTAATTCAGTGGATAATATATGTAGAAACCCTAAAAGTGGATAAAAGAAGAGAAAATCCGAAAATATGAGAATATTTGGTTAAAAGATGATCTTAGAATCTTTTATGAGAAGTAGATGAGAAAAGTAGGGTTTGTGAGTAATTTTTTATAATTAGGGTTTAAGGGTGTTAAAAGTATGACAAAACCCTAATTGCATATGAAACCCTAAAAGAGGTAGAAAACCTAAAAAGGGATAGAAACCCTAAGAAGCAAGAAGGTTTGGGTAAATATTAATAAAAGGGAAATTGTATGTTATTTCAGGAATCTTGCTTGCTTGCTTGGATTGGACTGGATTTCTTTTCTTATTGGTTGGTTCTATCTCAAAGATCTGCAAAATAGGTATGTGGTTATTTATGGTTAACCGCTTTAGTTTCATGGAGATTTCTCGGATGATTGATCGAATTGAATGCAACCTATCTGCTTGGATGTTCATACATGCAAATTCATAAAGTCACTATGATTATCATAATTATGATATAAGTGTGTACTCTCGCACTTACATGCCACCCTGATGTAAGATGCAATGAGGTCAAGCCCAAGAGGGAAGACCCATGGGCACCATGAGTTGTGACCCCAGGCACCAAGATCAGGATAGAGAAGGTGGCATATATTGCGTGACGAATGGGCACCATAAGAGGTGACCCTAGGCACCAAGATCGGGATGGAGAAGGTGGCCTTAAGTCAATGGAAAAAGAGAAACCCTAAAGAGGGTATTCCAGGGTTAGGGCAAAAGTGGTGGAGTTTGACACATTGAAAATATAAATTGAATTGTTAATTAACTTGATTGTGATAATTAGGTTGTTAGCCCTATGTGTGAAATTTTGATTGTCCCCACATACCCGCATATTCATATATTCTGACCGACGTTTTGTTTGTCGGCATTTTAGGTACAACATTGAAAAGGACAAACAGTAAAGTGGCACATTGTAAAAATAAGAATTAAAATACAAGGAGGATTAGTTAGAATAGATTCCAGCTGTGGATAGAAGTTAGATATCCAAGTTTTTAAAAGGCATGCAAAGATTTATTTTATTCCAGCCTTTCAGTATAGTTTTATAGAATTTTATCATTATTATTGATTATTTGTCGAACCTTTGATCTGGTTAATTGGGGTAACGACTCTGACCTCTTGGTCTCCCTTAATTGGGGGTTACTGGGAGGCGGGGTCGTTACATTTGGTATCAGAGCATCAGTTCCTCATTTAATCTTTAGTAATTATTAAATTTTACAAATTCTGTAGAACCGAGGGAGTTATTAGAGGATTTTCCAAAAGACAGAGGTGTTTAGAAAATGATCATATCCGGGGGCTGGCAATATTTTCCTCTACACCTCTAGTCAGAATATGAGGACTCCCAGATCTGTGTGACTGTCTGGCCAATGTCTTAGGATCTGACTCAAAATAAGATACCTTTAGGACTCTCTCATCTTGTTCATCCCTTCTCAACTCAAATTATCTTAAGGATTCTAAGAGTTAGGGTTTTCTCTCTCTCCCTCACCCTCTTGAGGTATGGGTATGTATGAAAGATTAAGGAATCCTCCACAAAATTAATGAAAGGCATGTAACCAAGATATCATGGACATAAGCTTAATAGTTTAAGTGTAAACTAAAGATTAGTTGCATGCTTAGGATGTATGACATGTGTTGTCATGTCATCAGGAGAGACCTGAGGTTAGACCTTCTTGTCAGGAGGATGAGTAAAGAGTTGGTCTTGGAGGCAGAGATCTCCATTAAAGGTAGAGATGTGGCGCATCCTATGAGGATGATGCTAACCCAAACCCTAAGTGGTGGTTAGAGAGAGATATGGCATGATGAGTTAGATGTCATGGTCGACCATGTGTGTGGGTTAACACACTTTTGGTTTTGAATACCTATGAGAAGTGTGAGCTTGGTTGACCTAGTGTCTTTTGGATGACCTAGCCTGGAAGGGTCCTGCATGTTAGGGTGAAGGATGATTCCTTAATTAATGAGGCTAGTGATGACCATATAGAAACCCTATGGGCTTATATGAGCATGGTAGAGTATGCACCCAGAGTACGTTAGTAGTGTTGGATATAACCCAGGCCAGAAGGGCATGTTGTATAGCTTATGAGATAAGCATAAAGATTTATGGATAATCTTGAGCGAACGTAGGTTTCACCCATATAGGTGTATGCATGTGAACTTGATCCACCTTAGAGAGAGAACCTCTAGTAGTAAGGTTATTTGTAGGGTTAAGCTCTAGAGAGAGAGAGCAAGACCCGAGCAAGAAGGTTGGAAGCTTAGACTCTGAGATATGAGGATCAGTGAGGAGTTGGGTATGTTTTAACCTAGAATGGATGACCTATGTGGATGGTTGTGGTTGCCTCTTGCATGATCCATGGAGGCTTGTGGCATCTGGGTTGCCTTTAGAGGAACCAAACCCTAGCGAAGGAAAGAGACTTATTGAACCAAGCTATGGATGTTGTAGGTTCCTACCTTACCTTCTAGGGATAAGAAGAAGAGTTCCCTAGACCCTGAGAAAGTATAAGGTCAAGTTGTGAGGCCTTATACCTAGTTGGTTGTCCTCGAAGAGGACTCGACTCTGAGGTGTTGTTCATGTGGAAGGATAATAGGACGTGTATGATGTACCTCGTACATGCTTGGTTCATCGTTAGAATGTTGAGCATGTTGTTGGGTAGTTGTTGCATAAGAGGAGAACCTAGGATTCCTGGATCTATTAGAGGGGAAGTGGTAGTACCTGGTGCACCTGATGCTCATGATGAGATTTGAGTTCCTATAGATTTGAGCAAGGCTATCCTCATGTTTTGAGGAAAAGGGAAAAACCCCTTGGATTAAGGGGTATGTTTGATGAACCCCTCACATATAGGTTGGTGACATGGGCATGTAGGATGATGGTCCAATGTTGAGGAATGAGAACAAGTATGATCTACCATGGAGAATTAGTATGGTTTAGTAGGTGGTATGTTTGTTAGATATGTGCCTTATTAGCTTGCTAGGGCTAAGCATTCTAATGTGGATATAAACCCTGGGCATAGGGGCATTTGTGACCTTTGTTGCTATCAAGAGATAGTTTCCTCCCATCCTAGGAAGGGACCCTTCTTTAGGGTATGGATCAACTTTTGTTGGGTTTGAGGTAACCTAAAGAGGTCTCATAGGATCTTGAGAATCTAGGTAGAGAGTACGTAGAAAGAACATGTAAACCCATAGATAACCATATCTAAGTGCATGTGGGTGTGTTACCAATTAAGTAACCAGTATGGGGCCTGACCAAGGGAGGTAGGTTGCCATGATCCCTATGAAAGGATGTAAGTCAGACCATGAATGCCGAGAGAGATGATGGAGACTTGGGTAAGGTTTCAAGTTGGATATGTACTATGTTAGAATCCTAAGTCTATCCTAGGGTCAGGTAGGGATAAGACCGATGGGAGTAAGAGTTTCCTAATTCCCTAGTTGTACATGACCATAGGGTTGAGAGGTAACAACTATCATTGTATGAGGACCACGGGTTAGGAGATTGATCACCTTCATGAACTCATGGGACCCAAAGGGAAGATGAGGAGGGCACTCTCTGGTTGCATAAGGGAAGAGGGATGACCCCAAAAGTACCGGCACCCTACAGACCTAGAGGAGATGACTAAGGATTGTGTGAAAACCCAAGTGGGTTTGAGACCAGTTTTCCATGGAAGTAAACTTGATATTGAGATGTTCATGATGTGGAAACATGTGATGCACGTTTCAACCTAGATGGGAAGGTGTACCGGCAAGGTGGGATGCACCATCTCTACTCTTGGAATGGAAAGAACTTTGTGTTTGGATGGCCATCAAATACTTATATCCTCTCATTATGGGGGTGAGAGATAGGGAAGTATGCATGCCATACACTAAGGATAACGATGATGTGAGTTGAAAATGTTGCTATGATGTATGAGGATAGAGATAATAGCATACCCTTGTGAAGTGTACAATGTGTGGACGGTTTACAAGCACCAAGAGAACTAAGGTAGTCATCTTATAAGAATGTTCTTATCATGAGTTGTATGGAAATTTATGAGTTATACAAGGTTGAGTTTGATAACCAAGTGGATGAGCTCTGAGTTTTCTTGATGAGGATAGACTTATAGTCTGAGATGAGATAATAAGTGGAATATCTGGAGGTGTATGTCTTCACTGTTACCTAACACATAAAGATGAAAGGTGGTAATGGATGCTCTTGTTGAAACGCAGCTGTCTAGTTTAGCTAGTGAAAAGGCTGGAAGAGGTGGTTAGGCAAACCCTAAGTTTGTGAGATATGTTTGGCTAACACTCAGATGTAACGAGATATGTTGATCGAATTAATGGTTTCTTGGTTAGCCATTCTAGGGCTTGTTATGATAGAAGGATGGTTGTGGAACCTCAGATGCACTTCTTTAGAAAAGAAGGTGATGAAACCCATGACTAGAGTGTTTTAGGGTATCTGAGGAACCAACCTTGAGGAATCATGACATGCAGAGATCACAATTTTAAGTTCACCATACATTGTGGTGCTACTAAGATAGTGAGTAGAAGTAGTACTTTGGATGCCTAAGATGAAAAGTGTATGGAATTGCATGTGGCTTGTCGCCATGCATGCCAGGAGGTGAAGGACGAACACCAGTAACCCAGTGTGTTGATACAGAGGATAAAGAGTCCCCGAGAGGGAATGGGATTTTATCACTATGGATGTTGTAGTGAGTCTCCCACTGGACCGAGGAAGGTTAAGATGCGATATGGGTTATGGTAGATTGCCTTACCTAGATGACATGATCTAAGAGAAAGAGAGAGTACTGTCAGGGGAAACATCCTGTTGAAATACATGTAAGAGAGATGGTTCAAGTACACTATCATGCGAGTTCAAAGGTTCTTGATTATGACCTAAAGATTCACTTCCATGAGGTGGAAGTAGATACATGAAGAACTTGATGTTAGTACAGCTTATCACCCCTAACTAATGGTTAGCATGATCCATACTAGGGGGTCTAATGAGAGCATGTGTGCTCATTTAGGGTGATGTATGGAGACAGTTCTTATCCTATGTAAGATGTGATGATAACCACCATAACATGTATTGGGATGTAAGAAGATCTGTAAGGGAGGTTGTATCAGTCACCGCTTCATGAAGATGATGTCGGTGGAAAGACCTTGTGAAGGTCAGAGAGACCAAAGTGAGTACAGATGAGGTCACTTTGATCATGTGATGGCTGAGAAAGCCCAGGGGGTGACATGAGTCATGAGTTTATGCAAAGCAGACTGACATGCAATCACTGTGGGAGAATATGTGATATGAAAATTTGACCCCTCTGAGCTATAGCTGAGAAAGCTGAGATCCTGATACATGTGTCCATTTGGGATGGATTGGTGGAGATGGTTATGTTTAGCCTTTCCCCTCAGGATAACGTGATGTATGATGTGTTCTATGAATCCAGTCTAGAGCACTATGTGAGGTACCCAAGCCATATGCTGATCCATGAACCTAGTTAGCTTTGAGAAAAGCTATAATGTCCTGAGTCACCTATGAGGGTACGAGATACCAAGGTGAGAGAGAGATCATATGTAAGAATATAAGATGATGAAGGTTCTTGGGAAGCACCATGGAGAGGGTAAAGCCACATGGGAGCCATGATGGACATGAGGAAGTCTTATCCTTCTTGTTTGTATGTTTGATGGAATTTTGAGGGCAAAGTTCCTACAAGAGGGGAAGGATGTTACAACCTCAATTTTCCATGTGATTTCATAATTGAAATGTAATAATTTTATGAATATGGACTTGAATTGAGAAGGTTATATGCTTTGCCTCAAAGAATGGATTTCTTCACAAATCTCCCCTTTGATATGAATTTCGTAATATCTACTATTTTGATAATCCAATAATGGATATAAAAGAGAAGAAGATTAGAAAAGTCCAAATAATGGGGAAAGATACAAGATAGTGAATATTAAGCAAAGTATTTATGAAAATATATGGAAATCTCTAGAGAGTGGCATTGATGGCCACAATTGATTAAATTTCATTTACTTTGGCCTTGTTTGTTTGTTAATGGGCTTTGTTGGCCATTAAGCCCAATTGAAAAGAAAAGAGAAATAAAAAGAAAAGGATTTATCTAATAAAAGGAAATATGTAAGAAAAGGATAAAAATAATAGGAAAAAGGTAAAGGGATATTTCCCAATATGGGATTTCATGCCTTTAGGGTTCCTTGAGGTCCAAGGGATTCAAGATGTTAAGATAATGGCAAAGGAAAAAGAAATATCAATTAAAATTAGTTTAATTAATGGATAACTTGGATGTGAAGGAAACACCCTTATCCGTTGGAATTTGGGTTTCAAACTTAATACTCAGTTAGATAATGGCAAGATGGAGTTTCCTCTAAATTTTGAGAGAAAATAGTAATCGAGGAAAGAGAAATGAATTTCCCAAGTTTCCTTGCCAAAATCCCATTTTATTCTTTTTTTTTAAGAAATTAGGTTTTGGGGAGCGATATCGGTCGTTGGATGACCCGCGTGGTCCAAGGCACCACGGATCCAAGGGCATTCGGTCATTGTCTACCCCAAATCACAGGAGGATTGGGAGAAGAATTGGGAATTCAATTTCCCAAAGTTTGAGATGATAATTTGAAGATCTAGCGAGTCCATCAACTTCAGGAGAATGTTCTGAAGCATCTAGACCCTAAGTTTACGTGTTATCGTCGATGAGGGGAGAAGTTCTCAAATCTTTGGACTTCCAGACCCAACAATATATAGGGAGGGGGCTACTCGAGGGTACTAAAAGACCTAATTCTTATCCCAGCTGCTGCGGAGAGCAACGACGAGTCGAGCGACGGCCTCAATTGCGAGTTTCATCCTAACCTGCCCCCTCTACAACCTGCTGGCCACAACGGAACTATGGCGACTCATTCACAGTGAAGGTCAAGTGGGATCGAGCAATTGAATGGCTCATCGAGTTTGGGGGATGACAGCGGAGCTTCCGAGCACCTCCATTTCTTTGCTGGTAGCCTGGAGCTCGGAGTCAACTGAGGAGTTGACTACAGGCCTACGAGCGATCGAAGGAAGACGATGACCAAAGATCGTCCACGGTCCACGGTCCACGGTGATCTCGGGTAGAGATCTAACAAGAGAGAGTGAGAGCGGTTAACTTAGGCATGCGCAATAGGAACCGTATGATCTAGGGAGCGGATCACAGGTCCACCGATCTAGCGGTCTGCGATTTTCCGGTAATTTCCCTCTCTGCTCAATTAATACTGAAAAAGCATTTTCCTTGCTAAAATCATAGAAATTAATAGAAAACTCAGATGAATAAACTTTATACATGAAAGTTGATTAGAAAAATGCAAGGAATAAGATAAAAAATAGTTTGAAGACCTAAATCCATATCTTTTTGCAACAGTATATTATTTTGATGAAAAAGGTATTAAAATTAGGTTAGAAACCCTTATTGATGGTAATGGATAATTTTATGAGTAGTAATTGGTTAATTTGAGTATTATTAACTTGTTATATGATAATGTTGAATCTTAACCTGATTTAGATGATTAATTGCATGATTTAGGGTTTTAAACCTAATTCAGTGGATAATATATGTAGAAACCCTAAAAGTGGATCAAAGAAGAGAAAATCTGAAAATATGATAATATTTGGTTAAAAGATGATCTTAGGATCTTTTATGAGAAGTAGATGAGAAAATTAGGGTTTGTGAGTAATTTTTCATAATTAGGGTTTAAGGGTGTTAAAAGTACGATAAAACCCTAATTGCATATGAAACCCTAAAAGAGGTAGAAAACCTAAAAAGGGATAGATACCCTAAGAAGCAAGAAGGTTTGGGTAAGTATTAATAAAAAGGAAATTGTATGTTATTTCAGGAATCTTGCTTGCTTGGATTGGATTTCTTTTCTTATTGGTTGATTCTATCTCAAAGATCTGCAAAACTGGTATGTGGTTATTTATGGTTAACTACATTAGTTTCACGGAGATTTCTCAGATGATTGATCGAATTGAATGCAACCTATTTGCTT
This sequence comes from Alisma plantago-aquatica, assembly GCA_963693085.1. NCBI lineage: Eukaryota > Viridiplantae > Streptophyta > Magnoliopsida > Alismatales > Alismataceae > Alisma > Alisma plantago-aquatica. The sequence goes on along the minus strand of OY856412.1, from coordinate 1,138,426,827 downwards.
GGATGTTCATATATGAAAATTCATAAAGTCACTATGATTATCATAATTATGATATAAGTGTGTACTCTCACACCTACATGCCACCCTGATGTAAGATGCAATGAGTTCAAGCCCAAGAGGGAAGACCCATGGGCACAATGAGTTGTGACCCCAGGCACCAAGCTTAGGATAGAGAAGGTGGCCTATATTGTGTGACTAATGGGAACCATGAGAGGTGACCCCAGGCACCAAGCTAAGGATGGAGAAGGTGGCCTTAATTCAATGGTAAAAGAGAAATCCTCAAGAGGGCATTCCAGGGTTAGGCTAAAAGCGGTGGAGTTTGACACATTGAAAATGTAAATTGAATTGTTAATTAACTTGATTGTGATAATTAGGTTGTTAGCCCTATGTGTGAAATTTCGATTGTCCCCACATACCGACATATTCATATATGTTGATCGATGTTTTGTTTGTCGGCATTTTAGGTACAACATTGAAAAGGACGAATAGTAAAGTGGTACATTGTAAAAATAAGAATTAAAGTGCAAGGAGGATTAGTTAGAATAGATTCCAGCTGTGGATAGAAGTTAGATATCCAAGTTTTTAAAAGGTATGCAAAGTTTTATTTTATTCCAGCCTTTCAATATAGTTTGGTAGAATTTTATAATTATTATTGATTATTTGTCAAACCTTTGATCCAGTTAATTAGGATAACGGCTCTGACCTCTTGGTCTCCCTTAATTGGGGGTTACTGGGAGGCGGGTTCATTACAAGCTTGCTCTCCCACCACGACAACTCTTAGCTATTCTCTCCCTTAGTTTTCCCTCCCTAGTCGGGTAGGACTTACCTGGGCCTCCTGGTTACCACAACCAAAGAGGACAATAGTTGTTAGAGGAACTGATTCTTAGTTATTTGTGTTGTTCTTTGGGAAGCCCCTGATACCCCTCTATTTATAGTAGAGGCCAGGGTCAAGGTTCCCAACTTCAACCCAATGTGGGATTAATGTGCAGGAGTAGAAGGACTAAAAGAACTCAAATTTGTGAAACAATTCTGGAAATTGCACAACCTATAACAGCCGAAATGGCCATTTGGCAAAGACATATGGTCATTTGGCACACGATACGGTCATCTCACACTGTGAGATGTCCGTTTCACAGTTTCCAATTGTGCACGAATTTGGCAAATCAATTCACATCAATGTTTGATATTGATTTCCTTGTACAACAAGTATTTCTCAAGCAAAACAAATAGGGAAATAACTAGAACCTTCCCCGAGTGAACTAAACCATCTCTCCCATGTAAAACTACCATATCAGTTCACCCAGACGATCGTTTAGTGATCTGAGTCGAGCCCACTTGGTGGGCTCAGTTCGTTCCATTGCCAATTTCAACTCACAACCAGGCCTGACACCCAGATGCTCATATCAACACTTGAGACAACCGTTTGGCACTCCATACGGCCATTTCAACACTTGAGATGGGCATTTGGCAGTGCACTCAGCCTATTTGTTGCCTCAATCAAATGCCTAAACACTTTAGCACTTAATTCAACTATTATTCGAGATTTGAACCCCTCTTCTAGGTCAAGACCTATGTGTGCGACCCTATATGTCCCATATTACATTGGCAGTGAGTGTCCATAATAGCTTATTACATCACAAGCAAAGAGTGGTGTCTAGTCACACATCATTGCTACCCAAGTAAGTGGAAAAGTTGGGGAACAACTTCGACCTACAATCTGTGTATGGTATTGTTGTTGCTTCCTCCACGCATGTTTTCTCCACAAAGCCAAATACTTTATACAAAGGATCCATATGCAACCATTATACATCCATAGCATTCACAAAAGGGGATACTAGGCCATAACTGTGCATGCATTCAGCACATAAAACAAAATTTTAATGGCGATGTGTATGTTATCATAGGTATATCTACATATACATATATACATATTAAAATTGTAGTACTTTTAATGTGGGACATTCCCCATTAAATAAATTTTTGACTCCCACGCAGACTATGCGGGGTACATAGGGGAAGCACCCTTGTGTGAGTACACAAGGGCAGCACCCCTGTGCGGGGATCCCGCTGAGCCCCTGAAATGTCTATGGAATTTTACTTCCATGCACTTAGGAAAATCAATATTTTCCATAGTCGACCCCATGTGAAACGTCAAAAATAGAATCTTGCGGCGTATGTGGAATTAGGTTTAGATTTACACATTAGTAGTTTTAATTTACATTGTATGCAACATAGAAAATAGTATACAGCGATTCGATCATATCGAAACAAATCCAAATATGTTGTAGATCGACGTTGCTCTGATACCACTGTTGGGTTTTGTGGAGAAAACATGTGCGGCGGAAGCAAACAAAATTCCACGCAACCCAAAATAGGATCTCGTCGACAATAGCATATTCAAAAAGAGTGTTTGCGGGATATACCTTATCGTGGAGCAAGTCTGGCAATGTCTCGCTGCACAATGGTGTGCAACGATGCTGGCCTACACAGACAAAACTTCTCTCACATTTGTTAAGTGTGTCACAGGAATATCCAGAGGTGCTCCTTTCGTGTAGTGATGTACGCCGCTCGTAGTGCATACGAATGGTCATAGATGTCCTCTGAACATAGGCATCTCAGCATCTGCGTCTCTACTTTGTCCACGTGGATGGACTGGAACTCCACATCGCACTTCCTAAGCTGATGGGAAGGAGTCATCTATGTGCGGCGGCGTGCTAGCATTGCGGTGTTCTCCTTTCTCTCCTGAGGACAGTGACGGATAGGGTTTACGTACATGAGCGTAAACTGGAAATCCTCTCTCAATATCTTATATATATCAGCTGTCAAGCTCCTTTAAATAGGAGACGAAGGGAAGTAGGGTTTCCTAAACCCATCGGTAAATAGAAACACTGCGTTAATTAAAACAATGTATTAATTAAGACGCTCAATTCCATCATGTAACCCAGAGAGATCATACCTTAACGCTAGTGCAATTGAAGTCACAAACCCCCCCCCCATAACAAAGGGTTTTGAGCTCTTGTAGGGTATGGACTTCATATGGTCAATCAATAGAACTCCAAGGTCTAGGTACTTCTTGAGGTTCATCATTATCAAGACAAACATATCTTTTTGTGAAATGGAGCCTTGATTATCATACCTCCCCACAATTGTGTTTGTGAAGACCTTCTGCACATAGCAGATCATCAGGTTGCTTATGGCGGCTATTTTTCATCTTCTTGCATCGTACACACTGCTTCCTGTGATTGTATTCCAGAAATAGGCATAATCGAGATCTTCCTCCCTCTCTAACAAGTCGTCATCCATTTTCACGGCTTCTTCAAGACTTGCAGTGAATATCCCATTCAGCTCAGTAGATGTAAGGGTGTGCACATTGCCCATTATGGCAAAATTGATTGCGTCACAACCTCTCACATTTGTCCTTTCAAGAGTGGCGAAGAATTCATGGGTCAAGGTGACATAGGCTGGTTGGGGTGTGAAAAGAATATCCCACAACCCTATTCTCTTTCAGTTTTCTTCCAATGCCTCCTTGATCCCTAGATCATCAATCACTTTCTCAGACCCATGCTTGGTGGCGACGACTCGCCTTGTCATGTACTCAGGGTAGATAAGATCAACTGTCTTTTACCTCTGTCCTCTACCATAGGACACCCCTGTCGGTGCTTTGCCCAGGGTCTTTGCTCTGTCTACCTCCAGCTATTCCAGAACATCATCTCCTTTAGGCTCAAGCTCTACCTCATCCTCCTCGTTGTCACCATCTTCTTCCTCCATCATGTAGGACTGAGACCCCAAGCTAGTATCCAAGTTATACTAGTGGGCCGACTGCTCCTCATCTTGTTGTAGTTGTCGTGAGGGTTGCGGCTGCACACCACGCCTCACCGTCACCTGGGACGTCGAGTGGCGGGCTGGTGTAGGCTTCAGTGATAGTCAGGATGAGAACGGTGCCACTTTAGATTTTTTATTTCTTTTTGCAGACACCGGCTCGATCTCATCAATAAGGTTGTCCAAATCAACTCCCATAGGTTCCTCGTCTTCATCATCTTCACCCTCGTAGGTGGCATCGGTGATGTGGTGGCTATTGGATGAGCGGGAGTGTGATCCACTCACTGATTGTGAACGGCAGATGGATTGGGAGGCGGAATGGGTTGGCGTAGGGGTATGGCAGGGCATGGAAACCTCAGAGGAGGCATTTTTGGAACGTCATTTCCCTCCGATGAGGATGTTAGTCCCCTTGGTGATGGCTTTTCTAATCTTTTTCGTGGTGATTGTGGAGGTGGAGGTAATGATTTTCGAATTTTGGTGGGGAAGGTGATGTGGATGTGGTTTTGGGTATAGAATGGAAGGATGGTGATGTATAGATGGTGGAAATATGATTTGTGGTGGATTTGTGTGAAAAGTGAAGGGTTTTCATGGAGTTTTGGTGGATGTGGATATGGATTTGGCGATGGATGAGCGATTAGGGAAGAATAGGCGGTGGAAATGGTAGAGGGATGGTGGGGGATCGATTTGGTATTGATTGGAGGCCAAACGGGGGTGTTTTTAGGGGTTAGAGGTGGAGATTGGGGAAGCTCCACGGCCATTTTGGGGTTGTTTCCTTAGTTCTCTAATCTTCAAAACTTGAACTTCATTTTTATTTGTTCTTTGGCCACAAATCTGATTTAAAGACCATGACCCACTTCTATACCCTCTCTCTCTATTTTCTAGCACCTGCCTCATCATCAAAACTCAAAAGAAAACTATCAAGCACAAGAGTGTGTGTGTGTTTGTGTAAAATAAAGAAAAAGTATCAAAAATGTGAGGTTGGATCAAAAATTCCCAAACCTAGGTGGGTTGCCTCCCACAAGCACTGAGTTTATTGCCTTCAGTTGGGCTTTTTGATGATTCTTCAAAATTCACCCATTTGGAACTCTCAAGTGTCCATTCTTTCAAAACATGCATCCTTCATTTGCACTCAACCTTGGTTCCTCATCTCCTTCATCAAAACAATCATCACCAATTTCTTCACCTTGGTGTCCTCTCAAATGCCAATTTGGACTTGTGAAGTGATCATGTCCAATATCCCTATCTCGGAGTCACCGGGTTGGGGTCTTGTACATATTAATGTAGATCTTCATGTCCATAAATGAGACTGTCATAGTGCCAATGCGTACATGAATGTCGGCATCAGCTGTAGATAAGAACGGCCTCCCCAAGATGATGGGAATCTTCCTATCCTCTAGCTCCATATCAAGTACAATCAAAATCTGTCTGGAACACTACACCTTTTTCTTTGTCTATCATCACCAAGACATCATCCACTCTACCTCTACACACCTTTATGGATCTATCTGCCAACTGGAGAGTGCAATGTGTCAGCTTCAACTTGCCTAAGCCCAACTCAACATAGAGATGATATGGCATCAAATTCACACTAGATCCCAAATCAAGTAAGGACCTATCTATACGATGTCCCCCTATGTAACTAGGTATGAGTGGGGCTCCTGGGTCCATTATGAGTGTTGTATGATGGAGCTTACTTGTTCAGTCAATCTCACCTTCTTTGGAATCCTCCCCATTGACCTTTTCACAGTGCATAGGTTCTTGAGGAACTTGGCATATGATGGGATTTGCTTGATAGCATCCAATAGTGGAATGTTCACCTTCACTTGGTGAAACACCTCAAGAATATCAACATTGTGCTTTTGCCTCCTTTTCAGTCCCGGTGACTCATCTAGTGCTTCTACGAATGGAGGATCACTAGTTTTTGTCGCACTTACATGAACATGAGGTGAAACTCTAGGGATGGTAGGACCTACAAAAGGGATATGTGGTGGATCACATGGAATCCCAAACTCAACATGCGGTATCACAACATCATTTTCAGCAATATCAATCATAGTATCACCACTTGGTTGCCTTTGCTTTGCTTTATCAACCGTTCTTTGACTTGTGGGATGCTCAAGAGTTTTCTCACTCCTTAGAACTGTTACAGCACTACCTTGCTCATGATGGGGAGAGGGAGCATGTTGTGGTTGTGGAGGAGGTGGGGGTGATACTTGGGGTTGAAATTGAGGTGGAGAAGAGAATTGAGGGGGAGGAGAGAATTGGGGTTGGAAAGTGAAGTTTTGGGAAAATTGAGGTGGTCAAGGTGGTGGAGTGTAAGGTTGGGGATAGCTTTGGAAGGAGTGAATGGGATGCACTTGCATGGGGGGTGGATTGTAGAAAACTTGTGAAGAGGGCATGGGTCCACTTGCTTCATGGTGGCTCATGATGGATCTTGAAGCTAACTTTTCTTCTTAAAGAGCAAGTGTAGAAGAGAGCTACTCTATCTTTTCTTTAAGCCTTGCAGCATCTTTTTGGACATCATCAAAGATATTCAATCAAGAGAGAACCTCTTCCTCAAACCTTGATTTGTAGCTTGGACTTTGTGGTTCCGAGCGGCTATAGGAGTAAGGTGTCTTCACTTCTCCCTCAAAAGAACCAATGTAGTTGACCGGATGGCAATGACCATTTGTCACCTGGTTCTTCATGAAGTTCACCATGTCACCAAGAATCTTCATCACTTGCGGGCTTGAGTCATCATGAGTAGGAGGTGTCACACCAAAGGCATACCCCCTTTCATTCATCATGCTAGAAGCTCGAATTCTTGATCCTTCAGCCAACTGCTCAAACAAAGGCCATATCTCCTCAGGTGGCCTAGCCATGAAAACTCCTCCACAAGAAGAGTCCACTATGTCTTGGTCCTTTAGAGATAAACCAGAGTAGAATGATTGAACTAGCTGCCACAAAGGGATCTCATGGTGAGGATACTCTCCCAACAACTTTGTGAATCTCTCCCATGCATTATGAAACTGCTCATTTCCCATTTGACTAAAACTTGTTACGGCACGCCGCATTTGTGTCGACCTTGGTATAGAGTAGAATTGTTTCAAGAAGGCATTCTTCATTGTTTCCCAACTCATAATGTCCCTTCTTGAGCCATACCAGTCTTTAGCTCTATCTTTGAGGGAGAAAGAGAACAAGGTCAACCGGATTGTATCATCACTAGCCGTCGACGTCCTGAAGGTGGAGCATACTTCAAGAAAGGAGTCCAAGTGCTTGTAGGGGTTCTCACTCTCTGAGCCGTAGAAGAAGGGCAAGAGCCCAAGAAGACCTGGAGGAATACAGAATTGCTCCCCTGGCATTTGATCAACCCTGCTAGCAATTGGCGCTTTGTAGTTGCTAGGCATGAAGTAGTCTTGAAGCGTCTTGTGAGGTGCACTTTGGTCTTCCATCTTGTTTCCTCCCGAATAGCTTATCACATGCAAAAAGCACAACCAAACAAAAGAGAACAAGTTAGCAAACCAATATACACAAAGAATGTAAAGAAAAATGAATAAAGAATATTAATGATGAGGGCAGTAGGAAAAGTCAAAGCAAAACTAACTAGCTAGGCTGAGCACCTCTAATCCCCGGCAACGGTGCCAGAAAGCTTGGTGCAGTTCCGCTAGAGGTGCAACACACTAGCCTATTTGACCCGACTAGATGTGCCTCACGAGGTCGGAACACGCGTGATGGGAATTTTCTTTTGAAATTTATAAACCTAAACTAGCTACCTATGTCTACTAAAACACTACACCCGCAAGCGCACGGGGTCGTGTCGTAGTATAGGAAGGTGGCAAGTAAAGGGTCGATCCATAGGGAAAAGAGGGGGCACTAGAGCTAGGTTAGTTTACCTAGGTTCCTACTGCAGAGACTAGGGTTAAGGGTTTGAAGGTTGTTTTGATTGTTAAACTACTATGAACAAGTGAGGAATTAAAGGCAAGAATGAAATCTACATTAACCCTAGACTAGATTAAGGCTAAATAGGCAGCAAAGGATTAAGCTAGGTATGAAAGTGAAAATTACACTAAGGCAAGCAAGAAAGAATTAAAAGAGAAATTAAAGAGCTAAGCTAGCATGAAAAAGGCAAGAGCAAGAAAAGAACTAATTAAGCTAAGCAAGCACAAAACTAGGGTTTTAAGCAATAAAGAGATGTGTGGGTTGTTTAGGGGTATGAACTTATCACTTAAGTTGGGGGTGACATATGAAAATTATGATTCCATTTGGATTATCCAAACCAAACAACAAGTTAGAGTCTAATGAATTAACCTAAGCTACTAACTGGCCATGGATATTCTAGGTTGTGCATAGGGGAACTAGTCCCGAACACCCCTACTACCCTTACGAGGCTCAATTGGGTTAGGGATTAGGTACAATTCAATTAGAGTCTAATCAAGTCTAGGTTTCTAGATTAGGCATTCCTAGGGCAATTAGGGGCCGAGGGTAGTAATGGGGAGGTGAGATTGGGGTTTTGAACCCCAATTCCCCCACATTCTAGCTTTGAGAAGGCTCCATGCTAATTGCACTAGAATTGTCTAATATATCTACTTAGATATCTCAATTACGTTTAGGAAGATTGATTAGGATGTAGGAAGATGGGAGGCAACCTAGGGATCCAAGAATTGGACCTAGGGGCAAATCCCAAAATTCACACATATAAGCAATTTGCCTAAATTCCTAGGTGATTCCACACACAAACCAACAAGAAATCCATGGAGAATGAGATGCAAATAGAATATAATCATTACCAAATGGAATTACAACGTTTACATGTCATTTTCCCTTAACATGGTATCAAAGTTACATAATTTCCGCCAAATAGCCCACCCACGGGAGCCTAGCTACTCATGGAAATGGAAAATACAAAAAGAAAGGAGAGAGAGGTAGAAGAATTCATGGAGATCGGTGTAGATGAAGAACTCATCCTCTCCGGTAGTTGTAGGACATCTTCCTCCCTCCTCCAAGGTGTAAGGGTGTGAAATGAAGGGGATTATGGGTAGGAACTAGTATAAACTAGTTTTTTGGTGGTGGAAATGGTGAAATGGAGTGGATTTGAGGAGGATATGGAGTGGAATGGAGTGGGTGGTGATTTGGGGAGCTAGGAGGGGGTAGAAGGTAGCTAGCTTCGTGCCCCAGCCACCACCTAGGTATATATAGGTGTGGGGGAAGCACTAGGTTAAGTAGGGGCAAAATGGGGAAAGTAGTGGGAAAATGGGTAGATTTTGTGGGTGGCACGGCCGTGGTGGGTAGGGTATACCATGGCTGTGGTGGATGGGCACAGTCGTGGGAATGGAGGGAGTGGTGAAAAGCCATGGTGGTGGCCACGGCCATGGTGGGGTGCCACGGTCGTGGTGGGTGAGAGGCACCACGGTCGTATTGGATAACACGACCGTTTTGGAGGAGAGAGGTGTGGTCATGGCACAGCAACACGGGCGTTTTATTCTTCAGCAGCCACGGTTGTGGCAGAGGGCCACGGTCGTGGCAATTTGGGGTGACAACCTGTTGAAAACTGGAACTCCAGTCATTAATTCCCACGACTGTGGTGGTTGCCCACGGACATTTTCTCTTCTTCTTACCATGATCGTGCTGATGGCCACAGTCGTGGTGTCTTCAATGGCCACAGTCGTGGCAGGTGGACACGGCCATTGGATTATGTGGAAAAACCCTATTGAAAAGGTTACTTCTTTTCTAAAAATGCACGACTGTGGTGTTGTGTCCACGGCCGTGGTGAAGCTTGCATCACTTGATTTCACTTCAATCTTCATCATTCTTGGATGTCTTTGCTTGGGGATGACTCTTGGCCATTGGAGGTAGGTTGAGGGAGACTTTGGGGCCTTATTTGGGTCCCTCCACGGTTGGGGGAACCCTAGAACTCCTTCTTTCTCTCTCATCCATCTAAACATGGTCCAAGTACCTGAAAATAGTGCAAAGAACATCCATAAGCATATTTGCAATGATAAGAACATTAGGGGCAAATGCTTGTAATCTAACATGTTTAGATGTGATTTAAGTAAAAAAATGGCACAGGATGGAGCCCTAAAATAGGGCTATATCACCACCCAAACTTAAAACATACTTGTCCTCAAGTATGCTCCAACTCAATCTCTCTACAAAACTTCCACAAAAAGAAATGACATACGCAATGTAAAAGATGATTATTTCTTAGTGGGATCAAAGATGACTGAGTGCATGCATTTCACCTCTCTCCTCTCCTACTTTCACAATCCAATCATGAAAGGAGCACAAAGCATGTGAACTTCAAAAATAGTGCATAGAATATACAAGTTATCCATATTTCTTTCATTAAGTTCCGGGTAAAGTGTTTCATGATGGTGTTAATCAAGGACGACTAGGAGTATTGTTTCGCATTCTTGCATTCAATCTTATGTTTCAAATCACACCAAATGACCCACGTGGCTGTGTAAAAGGGCAAAATGAGCTAGGTTTGATGTTTCCTAGCTTAATAGGTGTGAAAGTGGAAGAAAGGGTTGCGGTAAGATTTTTGGAATGTTTTTCACACTCATCTTTTCTTTATTTGAATGCTCTTAAACAAGAGCATCCTTTTATTTTCTTTTTGCATTTTGCATTTTTTTTCTTTCTTGCCCTTGGTGTAGATAGGGCATATGGTGGATAGAATGAAGTGGGGAGGTAGAGATGTGGCCACCCCAAACATTTAGAGGTGGCCAAGGATGATTATATGCACTAGGACATCTTTTTATGAGGTGGAGGGGTATGAAGATGGTGGAATAAGAGTCGGGTCAAAGAGCGGTCATTCGTATAATTTTCCATATAAGACATCATGCATGAAAGTCAATCCAATAATTCATCCTAGATATCACACCACATGAATGAACAAGATGAAATTGATATATCAAACAAGTGATTCCACAAACACTAACCGTTCAAAGCTTGCTCAAGTTCACAATTCAGCCAAATCAATCACAATCATGAGAGAGGTGATGCACATGTACAAAGTCAAACATTGATACCACTTAGCAATAAAGTATGACATTTCACTTGCACTAGTCAAAGGTCATCATTTTTACTCAAAACAGTAGAGATTGGGTCAAAACATACTTTATAGACAAGAAATCTCAAATTTGGGCAAAATTGGCCAAAATGGTTCCAATTTGTACTAAATCACATCTAAACCTACTTTAGGGAATTTAAAGACATAAAGCAGCAAATCCTAATTAACATGCATAAGAAACTACAAAAACTACATGAAGATGTGATGCATGGTATGGAAAAGCAAAAATTTTGAAAAATTACACAAAAATGCAAGAAGTTAACTACATGCCATGCAAAGATGCAATGAAAAGAACAAAAACAATAAAACTAAACTAGATGGAAGAGGTGATAAAAAATGACAAAATGAGAGATAGGGTGATGCATACTGCCCTACCCACCCCAAACTTTAGAATCATGATGTCCTCAGCATGAAACTATAGCTTAGGGGAGATAGGGGAAGTGTCATTGCTGTGGTGGTTGGTCTGGCATCTGCGGAGGATCTGGAGGAGGAGATGAGGATGGGACTGAGCCTGATGGGGGATGATGGTAATAATGCCCCCAGTAGTCATCCTAGGGTGGAGGGAATGTCTCTGGATATCCAACCAAACCACCCCAGAAATCTCCACCCCATTCGGGGTTTCGTGTTGCTTGGGTGTGGTTGTAGTGATACAGGTGGTTGATCTGATGGTGCATCTGTTGTTGATCTTGCCACATGTACTGCTAGATAAGATACATGTCACCTTGGGTCTTATGAATACTCTCAAAGTGTGCCTGGATGGTTGCCATATCATAGGCGTTCCCCGAGGATAGTTACAGTTGGGATGTCCCCTCATCCCGCCTTCTTGTCCTGTGGGGCTGCCTTTGTTCTACATCTTCTTGCTCCTGCCCTTGCACATTAGATTCAACAATGTCTTCATGTACGGCAGTGGCTCCCCTGGTATATGTCTCTCTTGGGTGTTCTTGTTTCCATTTCAAAAGTTTTTCTTTCAATCTAAAGAGAACTCCCAATGCGGATAGAAGAGGCGTCGTGTGGTATGTCAGCTCAAGCTCGAAGTCTGGCACACTAGTAGTAAGATACATCATCTTTTTGTCCTTCACCTTAATAGTGTGCGAGCACACCAGGTAATTGAGGTCAACAAATTCCGCCTCAAGTCCGTCTTGTAACCCGGAGAGATCATACCCTAATGCTAGTGCAATTGAAGTCACAAACCCCCCCATAACAAAGGGTTTTGAGCTCTTATAGGGTATGAACTCCATATGGTCAATCAATAGAATGCCAAGGTCTAGGTACTTCTTGAGGTGCATCATTATCAAGACATATCTTTTTATGAAATGGAGCCTTGATTATCATACCTCCCCAGGATTGTGTTTATGAAGACCTTCTGCACATAGCGGATCATCGGCTTGCTTATGGTGGCTGTTTTTTATCTTCTTGCATCGTACACATCGCTGCCTGTGATTGTCTTCCAGAAATAGGCATAATCAAGACCTTCCTCCCTCTCTAACAAGCCATCATCCATTTTCACAGCTTCTTCAAGACTTGCAGTGAATATCCCATTCAGCTTAGTGGATGTGAGGGTGTGCACATTACCCATTATGGCAAAATTGATTGTGTCACAACCTCTCACTTTCATCCTTTCAAGAGTGGCGAAGAATTCTCGGGTCAAGGCGACGTAGGCTGGTTCGGGTGTGAAAAGAATATCCCACAACCCTATTCTCTTTAAATTTGCTTCCACTGCCTCCTTGATCCCTAGATCATCAATCACTTTCTCAGACCCATACTTGGTGGTGACGACTCGCCTTGTCATGCACTCGAGGTAGATAAGATCAACCTTCTTTTGCCTCTGTCCTCTACCATAGGACACCCCTTCTGGTGCTTTGCCCAGGGTCTTTGCTCTGTCTACCTCCAGCTGTGCCAGAACATCATCTCCTTCAGGCTCAAGCTCTACCTCATCCTCCTCGTTGTCACCATCTTCTTCCTCCATCATGTAGGATTGAGACCCCGAGCTAGTATCCAAGTTATACCAATGGGTTGACTGCTCCTCATCTTGTTGTAGTTGTCGTGAGGGTTGCGGCTGCACACCACGCCTTGCCGTCAGCTGGGACGTCGAGTGGCGGGCTGGTGTAGGCTTAGGTGGTAGTCGGGATGAGAATGGTGCCGCTTTAGATTTTTGATTTCTTTTTGCGGCCACCGACTCGATCTCATCAATAAGGTTGTCTAAATCGACTCCCATAGATTCCTCCTCTTCATCATCTTCACCCTCGTAGGTGGCGTCGGTGATGTGGTGGCTATCAGATGAGCGGGAGTTTGATCCACTCACAAATTGTGAACGGCGGAGGGATTGGGAGGCGGAATGGGTTAGCGTAGGGGTATGGGAGGACATGGACACCTTGGAGGAGGCATTTTTAGAATGTCCTTTCCCTCCGGTGAGGATGGTAGTCCCCTTGGTGATGGCTTTTCCAATCTTTTTCATGGTGATTGTAGAGGTGGAGGTGATGATTTTTGGATTTTGGTGGGGAAGGTGATGTGGATGTGGTTTTGGGTATAGAATGGAAGGATGGTGATGTATAGATGGTGGAAATATGATTTGTGATGGATTTGTACGAAACGTGAAGTGTTTTTGTGGAGTTTTAGTGGAGGTGTTTGTTGGGCGGATGTGGAGATGGATGTGGAGATGGAGGAGTGATTGGGGAAGAATAGGCAGTGGAAATGGTAGAGGGATGGTTGGGGATCGATTTGGTATTTATTGGAGGCCAAACGGGGGTTTTTTGGGGGTTGGAGGTGGAGATTGGGGAAGCGTGTGGTCGCACACCGCCGCCACGATCATTTTCTCAAGGTGGAAGACAAAGAAATGAGGGTGGGGTCGGTTTTGGATGTTTAAAACATATTTTTTTTTGCTAAACCGGGCTCAGCCACAGTCGTTCCATGTGGACACGGTCGTGGCCAGGGTCGGGTAGCACGGCCGTGGCAGATGCCACGGTCGTGTTGTCGATGAAGAACTCTCCAGTTTGACCTCGCCACAGTCGTGGCAGGGTGCCACGGTCGTGGTTGTTTCTCTTCAACACGGTCATGGCTGCTGCCCACGGTCGTGGCGATTCTTGCAAACAACTTGTAACTTCGGCCAACTTGATGCAAAAATTCCCACGGTCGTGGCCAGTCTTCTTCAACACGGCCGTGGCAAGTGGCCACGGTCGTGGTCATTCTTCTTAAAACCCTGTAGACTTGGTCAAGTTGATGCAATAATTCCCACGGCCATGGGAGTTGGCCACGGTCCTGCTTGACCACATGTACCACGATCGTGGTCCAGCTCCATAACCGTTTTGGGGTTGTTTCCTTAGTTTTCTAATCTTCAAAACTTGAACTTCATTTTTATTTGTTCTTTGGCCACAAATCTGATTTAAAGACCATGACCCACTTCTATACCCTCTCTCTATCTATTTTCTAGCACCTGCCTCATCATCAAAACTCAAAAGAAAACTATCAAGCATAAGAGTTCGTGTGTGTTTGTGTAAAATAAAGCAAAAGTATCAAAAATGTGAGGTTGGGTCAAAAATTCCCAAACCTAGGTGGGTTACCTCCCACAAGTTCTGAGTTTCTTGCCTTCAGCTGGGCTTCTTGATGATTCTTCAAAATTCACCCATTTGGAATTCTCAAGTGTCCATTCTTGCAAAACATGCATCCTTCATTTGCACTCAACCCTGGTTCCTCATCTCCTTCATCAAAACAATCATCACCAATTTCTTCACCTTGGTGTCCTTCTCTCAAATGCCCATTTGGACTTGTGAAGCGATCATGCCCAATATCCCTATCTCGGAGTCGTCGGGTTGCGGTCTTGTACATATTGATGTTGATATTCATGTCCATAAATGAGACTGTCATAGTGCCACTGCGTACATGAATGTCGGCATCAGCTGTAGATAAGAACGACCTCCTCAAGATGATGGGAATCCTCCTATCCTCTGACTCCATATCAAGTACAATGAAATCCGTCGGGAACACCGTGCCTTTTTCTTTGTCTATCATCACCAAGACATCATCCACTCTACCTCTAGGCACTATTATGGATATATCTGCTAATTGGAGAGTGCAATGTGTCGGCTTCAACTTGCCTAAGCCCAGTTCAATGTAGACATGATATGGCATCAAATTCACACTAGATCCCAAATCAAGTAAGGACCTGTCTATGCGATGTCCCCCTATGTAACTAGGTATGAGTGGGACTCCTGGGTCCTTTCTCTTCATGGGAAGTGAGTGTTGTATGATGGAGCTCACTTGTTCAGTCAATCTCACCTTCTTTGGAATCCTCCCTGTTGACCTTCTTTTCACAGTGCATAGGTTCTTGAGGAACTTGGCATATGATGGGATTTTCTTGATAGCATCCAATAGTGGAATGTTCACCTTCACTTGGTGAAACACCTCAAGAATATCCACATTGTGATTTTTCCTCCTTTTCAATCTCGGTGGCTCATCTAGTGCTTCTACAAATGGAGGATCACTAGTTTTTTCCGCACTTACATGAACATGAGGCGGAACGCTAGGGATGGTAGGACCTACAAAAGGGATATGTGGTGGATCACATGGAATCCCAAACTCAACATGTGGAATCACAACAATATCTTCAGCAATATCAATCATAGTATCACCACTTGGCTGCCTTTGCTTTGCTTTATCAACCTTTCTTTGACTTACGGGCTGCTCAAGAGTTTTCCCACTCCTTAGAACTGTCACAGCACTACCTTGCTCATGATTGGGAGAGGGAGCATGTTGTGTTTGTGGAGGAGGTGGGGGTGACACTTGGGGTTGAAATTGAGGTAGAGAAGAGAATTGAGGGGGAGGAGAGAATTGGGGTTGGAAAGTGAGGTTTTAGGAAAATTGAGGTGGTGAAGGTGGTGGAGGAGTGTAAGGCTGGGGATAGCCTTGGAAGGAGTGAATGGGATGCACTTGCATGGGGGTGGATTGTATAAAACTTGTGAAGAGGGCATGGGTCCACTTGCTTCATGGTGGCTCACGATGGATCTTGAAGCTAACTTTTCTTCTTGAAGAGCAAGTGTAGAAGGGAGCTGCTCTATCTTTTCTTTAAGCCTTGCAACATCTTTTTGGACATCATCAAAGATATTCAATCTAGAGAGAACCTCTCCCTCAAACCTTGAGTTGTATCTTGGACTTTGTGGTTCCGAGCGGCTATAGGAGTAAGGTGTCTTCACTTCTCCCTCAAAAGAACCAATGTAGTTGACCGGATGGCAAGGACCATTTGTCACCTGGTTCTTCATGAAGTTCACCATGTCATCAAGAATCTTCATTACTTGCGGGCTTGAGTCATCAAGAGTAGGAGGTGTCACACCAGAGGCATACCCCCTTTCATTCATCATGCTAGAAGCTCGAATTTTTTATCCTTTAGCCAACTGCTCAAACAAAGGCCATATCTCCTCAGGTGGCCTAGCCATGAAAACTCCTCCACAAGAAGAGTCCACTATGTCTTGGTCCTTTAGAGACAAACCAGAGTAGAATGATTGAACTAGCTGCCACAAAGGGATCTCATGGTGAGGACACTCTCTCAACAGCTTTGTGAATCTCTCCCATGCATTATGAAACTGCTCATTTCCCATTTGACTAAAACTTGTCACGGCATGCCGCATTTGTGTCAACCTTGCTATAGAGTAGAATTGTCTCAAGAAAGCATTCTTCATTATTTCCCAACTCATAATGTCCCTTCTTAAGTCATACTAGTCTTTAGCTCTATCTTTGAGGGAGAAAGAGAACAAGGTCAACCGAATTTTATCATTACTAGTTGTCGGCGTCCTGAAGGTGGAGCATACTTCAAGAAAGGAGTCCAAGTGCTTGTAGGGGTTCTCACTCTCCGAGCCGTAGAAGATGGGCAAGAGCCCAAGAAGACCTGGAGGAATAGAGAATTGCTCCCCTGGCATTTGATCAACCCTGCTAGTAATTGGTGATTTGTAGTTGCTAGGCATGAAGTAGTCTTGAAGCGTCTTGTGAGGTGCACTTTGGTCTTCCATCTTGTTTCCTCCTGAATGGCTTGTCACATGCACAAAGCACAACCAAACAAAAGAGAACAAGTTAGCAAACCAATATACACAAATAATGCAAAGAAAAATGAATAAAGAATAGCAATTATGAGGGCAGTAGGAAAAGTCAAAGCAAAACTAACTAGCTAGGCTGAGCGCCTCTAATCCCCGGCAATGACGCCAGAAAGCTTGGTACAGTTCCGCTAGAGGTGCAACACACTAGCCGATTTGACCCGACTAGATGCGCCCCACGAGGTCAGAACACACGTGATGGGAATTTGCTTTTGAAATTTATAAACCTAAACTAGCTACCTACGTCTACTAAAACACTACACGCGCAAGCGCACAGGGTCGTGTCGTAGTATAGGAAGGTGGCAAGTAAAGGGTCGATCCATAGGGAAAAGAGGGGGCACTAGAGCTAGGTTAGTTTAGCTAGGTTCCTACTGTGGAGATTAGGGTTAAGGGTTTGAAGGTTGTTTTGATTGTTAAACTACTATGAACAAGTGAGGAATTAAAGGCAAGAATGAAATCTACGTTAACCCTAGATTAAGGATAAATAGGCAGGAAAGGATTAAGCTAGGTATGAAAGTGAAAATTACACTAAGGCAAGCAAGAGAGAAGCAAAAGAGTAATTAAAGAGCTAAGCTAGCATGAAAAAGGCTAGAGAAAGGAAAGAAGCTAACTAAGCAAGAAAAGAACTAATTAAGCTAAGCAAGCATAAAACTAGGGTTTTAAGAAATAAAGAGATGTGTGGGATGTTTAGGGGTATGAACTTATCACTTAAGTTGGGGGTAACATATGAACATTATGATTCCATTTAGATTATCCAAACCAAACAACAAGTTAGAGTCTAATGAATTAACCTAAGCTACTAACTGGCCATGGATATGCTAGGTTGTGCATAGGGGAACTAGTCCCCAACACCCCCTACTACCCTTACGAGGCTCAATTGGGTTAAGGATTAAGTACAATTCAATTAGAGTATAATCAAGTCTAGGTTTCTAGATTAGGCATTCCTAGGGCAATTAGGGTCCGAGGGTAGTAATGGGGAGGTGAGATTGGGGTTTTGAACCCCAATTCCCCCACATTCTAGCCTTGAGAAGGCTCCATGCTAATTGCACTAGAATTGTCTAATCTAGTTACTTAGATCTCTCACTTAGGTTTAGGGAGATTGATTAGGATGTAGGAAGATGGGAGGCAACCTAGGGATCCAAGAATTGGACCTAGGGGCAAATCCCAAAATTCACACATATAAGTAATTTGCCTAAATTCCTAGGTGATTCCACACACAAACCAACAAGCCATCCATGGAGAATGAGATGCAAATAGAATATAATCATTAAAAAATGGAATTACAACGTTTACATGTCATTTTCCCCCAACATGGTATCAAAGTAACATAATTTCCCCCAAATAGCCCACCCACGGGAGCCTAGCTACTCATGGAAATGGAAAATACAAAAAGAAAGGAGAGAGAGGTAGAAGAAGCCATGGAGCTCGATGTAGATGAAGAATCCTCCTCTTCAATAGCTGTAGGACGTCTTCCTCCCTCCTCCAATGTGCAAGGGTGTGAAATGAAGGGGATTATGGGTAGGAACTAGTATAAACTAGTGTTTTGGTGGTGGAAATGGTGAAATGGAGTGGATTTGAGGGGGATATTGAGGGGAATGGAGTGGGTGGCAATTTGTGGAGCTAGGAGGGGGTAGAAGGTAGTTAGCTTCATGCCCCAGCCACCACCTAGGTATATATAGGTGTGGGGGAAGCACTAGGTTAAGTAGGGGCAAAATGGGGAAAGGAGTGGAAAATGGGTAGATTTTGTGGGTGGCACGGTCGTGGTGGGTAGGGTAGACCACGGCCGTGGTGGATGGGCACGGTCGTGGGAATGGAGGGAATGGTGAAAAGCCATGGTGGTGGCCACAGCCGTGGCAGGGTGCCACGGTCGTGGTGGGTGAGAGGCACCACGGTCGTATTGGATAACACAGTCGTTTTAGAGGAGTGAAGTGTGGTCGTGGCATAGCAACACAGGCATTTTATTCTTCAATGGCCACATTCGTGGCAGAGGGCCACGGTCGTGGCAATTTGGGGTGACAACCTATTGAAAACTGGAACTCCGGTCATTAATTCCCACGAGCGTGGTGGTTGCCCACAGTCGCTTTCTCTTCTTCTTGCCACAACTGTGCTGATGGCCACAACTGTGGTGTCTTCAATGGCCACGGTTGTGACAGGTGGCCGCGGCTGTGGGATTCTGTGGAAAACCCTATTGAAAAGGGCACTTCTTTGCTAAAAAAATGCACGATCGTGGTGTTGTGTCCACGGTCGTGGTGAAGCTTTCATCACTTGATTTCACTTCAATCTTCATCATTCTTGGATGTATTTGCTTGGGGATGACTCTTGGCCATTGGAGGTAGGTTGAGGGAAACATTGTGGCCTTCTTTGGGTCCCTCCATGATTGGGAGAACCTTAGAACTCCTTCTTTCTCTCTCATCCATCTAAACATTGTCCAAGTACCTGAAAACAGTGCAAAGAACATCCATAAGCATATTTGCAATGATAAGCACATTAGGGGCAAACACTTGTAATCTAACATGATTAGATGTGATTTAAGTACAAAATGGCATAGGATGGAGCCCTAAAATAGGGCTACATCAATGTTCAAAAGACTTAGTTGTTCAAAAGACTTAGTACTTAGAACTTTGTTATTTTTGCAGTTTTTTTTTTAGATTTCTATAGAAGAGTATTGGAATATAAGGAGGTGTATATGGCCTAGGGATTGGGGAAACATACCTTTGAATCAAGAAAAATAGCCTCTGGAAGTAAGAGATTCAAAAAAAATTGCCAAGATGCCCAAGATGTTCAAGAACTGATCCTTAGTCCTTATCAAGTACTTGAGGATGTTCTTCATGGATATCTAGTGAGCATCACCTGGATCTGAATGATATCTTCTCATCATGCTCAAGGCATACGAGACGTCTGGACATGTACATAACATTACATACATGATTGATCCAATTACTGAGGCATATGAAATCATACTCATGCATTTCCTTTCTTCACAAGAACTGGGACATTGAGCTCTAGAGATTGGGACACCATGATGCGCAGGAAGGTTTCCTCTCTTTGAGTTCTCCATGCTAAACTGCTTCAACACCTTGTCAATGTATGTGCTCTGACTTAGTCAGAGAAGTCTTCTGGATCTATCTCTATAGATCTTTATCCCTAATATGTAGGATCTTCTCCCAAGTCTTTCATAGAGAACATATTTCCAAGCCATGTCTTTACCTTTTGTAAAGTAGGAATATCATTACCCATCAATAGTATGTCATCTACATACAATATGAGGAATGTCACTATGCTCCTACTAACCTTCTTGTGCAAAAAAGGTTCATCTTCATTTTGATCAACGCCAAACCCTTTGACTATCTCATCAAAATGAAGATTCCAACTCTGAGATGCTTGCTTCAATCCATAGATTGACCTTTGTAGTTTACAAACTCTATTGACAAACTTTAGCTCTATAAACCCTTCAAATTGTGTCATATACACATCCTCCATTTGGTTCCCATTATGGAACGTGGTTTTAACATCCATTTACCCAATCTCATAGTCATGATAAGCTGCAATAGCAAGCATGATCCTGGTGGATTTAACCATGGCCAATGGAAAAATGGTTTTGTCATAGTCAACAACTTGAACTTATCTGAAACCCTTTACAACCAATTTGCCCTTATAGGTTTGAACTTTTCCATCCATGTCGGTCTTCTTCTTGAAGACCCACTTACACCCTATGGGTTTTACCTCTTCAGGTGGATCCACCAAAGTCCATACTTTATTGGTATACATGGATTCCATCTCAGATCTCATGGCCTCAAGCCATTTATCAAATTTTGGTCCCTCAATAGAATCTTTATGGGTAATTGGCTCATCATCTATGACCAATTCACTACCTTCCTGAGTTACAAGATATCCAAATCTCTCTGGTTCAAGGTATGTCCTATTAGATCTATGAGGTCTGTGTGTTCCCTAAGGAGTTTGAGGTTCCACAACACTTTGTGATTCTCTAGGTTCCTCTAGTTCATCTACTAGTTCTATGTACTCTTGTTGGTATCGAACCTCTTCAAATTCTACTTGTCTCCTACTTGATTCCTTTGGAAACAAATTCCTTTTCAAGGAACGCAATATCTCTGGCAACAAACACTTTGTTGTCAAACAGATTATACAAGTAGTATCTCACAATTTCTTTGGGATAATCAACAAAGTAACATTTTTCAGATCTAGGTCCAAGATTTTCAGGAAACATCTTCTTGACATAAGCTTCACAACCCCAAATCCTCATAAAAGACATTTTGGGACGTTTCCCAGTCCATATCTCATATGGTGTCTTTTCAAATGACTTAGATGGTACTCGATTTAGTGTAAACACGATGGTTTTTAGAGCATACCCCCAGAAGGTAGTTGGAAGCACAGCTAAACTCATCATTGATCACACCATATCTAGTAACGTGCAATTCCTTCTTTCAAATACACCATTATGCTGAGGAGTTCTAGGTGGAGTCCACTAGGATACAATACCATGGGCTCTAAGAATGTAACACCCAGATTTTCATAACACATGAGCGGAAGCAATAATTTTTTTTTTCTTCATCTGGGAGTGTCACAAACATGATAGTCCTTGCAATTACAGTAAATAAAACACTTTGCATTTAAGAAAAACTGATTCATACATAGTTTTGACAAAGGAAACAAGTCATCTAATATACTGTGATAATAAGACCATGCATAAAAGAAGATGTCTAAACTCTGGATCGTCTCGGTAGATGGCACCCCACTAGGCAAGCTTGAAAACCTGCTACACCTTTTCTTATTCTTTAAATCTTCCGCTGCTCCAAACCCTGCGGACATCGCGTCCCCAGCCATGCATTAGGAAAAACAGTCGTTAGAGTAAGTGGCACGAGTATTCTAAAAAAATATACATGACTAATAATCTGAAATCGACATTATAAACGACAAGTTACTATCAAGCTCTGAGTAAAAATCTGAAACATAAAATCTCTTATTTCTTAATCTGAAATTTATATCTTTCTATCTTATCTTTCTCTAGAGACATGTACCCTGGTACATGGATCTCATGACCTACGCCAAAGTGCCTAGGCCTTACTTATCTTATCTAATACCCTCTCATCATTACTCATGGATGAGAATATGGGCATCTCTAATCTATGGTATCTTTTAATTACAATTTTTATCTGATTGTGGCCACCATTATACAATAAGTCCTCCTGAATTGGCGTATGTACGCCCTGAATTGGTACCGAAGTACCCTGAAATGGCACTACATGCCCTGAATGACACCGAGGTGTCTCTGAATTGGCGTGACTACGCCCTGAATTGGTGCCGCAACACCTCTGAATTGGAGTAACACTCTTATGAATTGGCAACAAATGCCTCTGAATCGTCCCGGGACTACTGAATGAGGACTTATCATATAATGTCTTATGTGAAGGTTTCGAATTATTTATCTTAAGTCTAAACTTACTTAATTCTTAATCTGAACTGAAGCTGAATACTGATAGCTTTACTGAATACTGAATTTGAACTTATCTTATATTAAAACTGAACACTGAAAACTGAACTTATCTGAAACTGATTACTGAGTACTGAGCATGTACTGAATTCTAAATCTGAATCTAAATCTGAATCTTTTATTCTTAAGTGATAAACTGAATCTACAACTGAATGTGAATATGAATCTCAATTACTTCATAATTGAGGTTTGGTCTAAAACCCTTATCATGTATCTTTTATTCAAAATCTGTCTATTCACACAGTGAGTAGTCTAAGTCTGAATCTAAATCTCTTATTCTTGAGTTATAAACTGAATCTATTATTGGATTTAATCATGTATCTCATTATCTAGGTAAACTTTATTCTAAAACTCTGATTTGGTAAGATTACTTCATTATACCAATTATATCACACATGAGTCTAATGTCTTATGAGACAATATCTGAAATGAGTATAGAAATACTAAATATACAAACTTAAGTAATGTGTATAGCTAAAGTATGATTCCTGAATCTTGGCAAGATAACTCATTCTCTGTTAAAACCTCATCAAAATCCGATCTTAATGGACTTAAGTCTTAAAATCATAACCATAGAATAGAAACCTTAGAAAATCTTAACTTGCATCTTAATCATACTCAATTTAATCTCATTAAGTCTGATCTCAAAACATTTGTATGAACTTAAATATTAAACCTTAAGGTAGAAATCATATAGATTCTCATCGTGCAACTCAATCATGACTTAATATCTCATAATTTGATAATATCATCACAAACTCATGTTACAACATCTTTAATGCCACTAGTACATTTATCCTAGAAATTGGGCCATGGTCTACCATGTGCAACAACCATATTCTCACATAATACTTAACTTTTAAACATCAACCTTATTAAAGAATCTATTTTACTTCTTAATTTCTTAGATCACTACATATATAAGAAACCTTGATGACATGTCCCTATTTGAAATCTCAATACTTGGTTACATCTATATTTAAGAGATATGGTAGAACTAGGTTTTCTTATCCTTCTTATGAATTTAACTTCATGATCTAGAATCATTCCATGACACATCACTACTTAAGGTATTGAGCATATGAATTTCTACAATCATAAGCACATAAAATATTTCTTACATATTTAACTCAGAATGTAGGACATGAAGGTCTTATCTAAGAAGCATGTAAATGTACTTGATTTGATAAACGTAAATACTCATGGGCATGAACCACTTACCTGTAGCAAGCCGAAAACCTAAATCTACTCCCAACAGTCTGGATCTATCTCTCTCCTGAAAACAAAATCCCAATGGTTTTTCTTTATTAGATCACATATTCCCTTTAGGTCACATAATTAGGGTCATTAGAGTACTTTTGGTTTATGGCCACATACACTTTCCTAACGTCAAGGTATACTACTATTGTGTCTTTTATATTCTTATAGCTAGCATCATGCGTATTGGAATATTATAGTACCTTGGTATCAATTAATGTTCGGACAAAACTTGAGAGACAAGTTAAAATCACGATTCGGATAGATTTTATATTATTCAATCTTAGCCTCACATTAGAGAACATACATAGTCAGCGATACATACTATTTTAGTATCCACCTAGGTAGTGATTGCTTACGGTTAGACTACTGAATCGTCAGCTGGTTTTCACTTAGAATAGATGGTCGGTATCACTGGATTAATGGCTTCAATTGGCAAGGCTGTACTGGATTCGCAGCAGTATCTTACACATTGCCTTATCATACGGCTGTAGCATATGCACCAGTTCCACTTAATCATACTAGCCATTGCACAGATGTACGCACATGCGAGTAGGTTGTAATGATTCAGGATCGACATATGTAGAAGCGGCCACGGTAATCACAGAAACATGTATACACCGGGATATACCGAAACATGTATACACCGGGATATAAGAGAGAGACGAGCAGAAAAAATGATTCCCCAGGTCGATCACTTAACAGTAAGAGGCTGTGATGAAAAGAGCATATCATTGGCCGGACCCAATCAAGCCCTGGGTAGGGATCACGGTCGGCAAGGAGCAGGGATTGCATCCCGCCGTGCCCAAGCGTCAAGGTACAGAGAAGGGAAACCAATGGCTTACAGGTACAAGGTGATGTTTGCATACTCAGAACACACACACAAGAGGCCAGGCGAGATCATCGTTGAGTTGCAGAACACCTCGCGCGGGCGAACGCAGGAACGAGGCGGCGGCAGCACTAACAACCGGCAGAAAACAGAGTACCTAGCTCGTGAAGATGAAATAGCAAGAGGGTATGTATCTGCCCTCTGGTTGGTTTGAGGGATGGAAAAGGTTATGCAGGTCCACGCACGACTCCTCGTTCGTAGCTGTACGACCGCGATTGGCTGGAGCTTCTGGTCGACGAAGCTTCACGGCAGCACCCACGGGCGGTCTCCAGGATAGGGCGCCTCAGCAACCCGCGACCCAAGAGAAGAACTGCGTCCAACTTTTGGGACCCAGCAGATGGTGTAAACATGGCTGATTGAATAGATATGGCGTGAGGATGGAGAACGCCTGTGGCAGCCGGAGGTTGAAGACGATGGTGGGGAGTGAGCTCGGGGATGAAGGAGGGTAAATTGAGGGAAGGGAAACTCTCTATGACCCTCCTTTGAGAAAAGTTGATGCTCGTAGAGCCAAGACCAGTGCTCAGATATCTACAGCAATGGTGATGGGTGAGGAAGACGGCGGCTGAATTAGGCCTTTTCAGATGGGTTAGAACTAGGGTTTATATAGGGGTTTATATGGTGTGCGCCGCACTCCCGAATCTAAGGCAAAACTGTTCGGAAAAAAGATTAACTACACTGCGAGAAATTCGCTTTCGATCAGCCACAGGAGTCCCAGTCCAACCTGGACTAAGGTAGAAGATGACGCGGACGGTCTGGATCGTGCCCGCGTCCCCCACTGTAGCACCCAATGGTTCAGGAAAGTATCGAAGAACAGCAATTGGACAAAAGTGAATATATTCGCCATTATCTTGTTAATTGTGATTATCTAGTCAAATGAACTCGAATCGATCCCAAAATTTGAACAGTTCGTCGTCAAAGGCTCTAGAAAATTCTACCGGAGTTATTTTCTGAGTTTGGTCATTCAATTATTCATTATAATTAAAACAAGGCAAGGCTTAAATATCCCATAACTAATTATTTAAAAGGAATTAGGGTGTGATATTTTGGGGATCGTCTTATTTATATGTTCCCTCTTGATGATAAATTTATCAGGGCATATTATTAACCAAAATACTAATTATTGACCCAACTATAACATGTGACGATAAAGGATATAAAATTTCGAAATTTTGTAAATTAGTACCTGAAAATGAGGATGTTACAAAGAAGGTCCTCAAACTCTTGGTTTAAGTATTCTCCAACTCAATAGAATGAAGTGCCTTAATACTTTTACCAAGTTGGTTATGTACTTCATTCATAAACTCCTTGAACTTTTCAATAGCTTCTAATTTATGTTTCATTAGATAAGCATAGCCATACCTACTGAAGTCATCAGTAAAGGTAATAAAGTACTAATACCCACCTCTAGTTGTTGTTCTAAAAGTTCCAAATATATTAGTATGTATGAGTCCTAATAGATCATTATCCCTCTCATTGTTTCCAGTAAAAGTGGTCTTAGCCATCTTGCCCAACAAATAAGATTCACATGTCTCAAATGATTCAAAATCAAAAGAGTTTATATAACCATCCTTATGGAATCTAGATATGCAATTCTCATTTATTTGCCCTAGACAACAATGCCAAAGGTATGTTTTGTTTGAATTGTTGAGTTTTAGCCTTTTAGTATTAACATTTGTATACATCTATCTTTAGGTCTAACAAGTAAAGACCATAAGACATAGGGGCACTTCCATAAAAGATCCCATCTTTTCAAATAGAACATCGACCAATTGTAATATGGAATTCAAATGCATCCTTGTCTAAACAAGATGCAGAAATGATGTTTCAATTTATAGTAGGTACATAATAGCAGTTCTTTAACTCTATTACAAGCCCCATGGGCAAAGATATACTATAGGTTCCAACTCACTGGCCGCAACTCTTGCGCCATTAGAAACTCATAGTTTCATGTTACCATTCCCCAAAGTCCTACTTCCCTTTAAATCATGCATATGAGAACACATGTGAGATCCACATCCGATATCTAATAACCAAGATGATGAAGTAGATAGATTTATCTCAATAACGTATATACCTGAAGTGGAAATCACCATCCCCATCTTCTACTACCTAAAACCCTTCAAGTACAAAGGATGAGTTCCTCTTGTACTTTTCTTTCTCCTTATCTTGTGTGTTGAAGAATTGGAGTTAGGCTTGACCGCATAATTCTTCTTAGTCTTGCTTTAATCCTTGTACTCAGCCCCATTGATCACAATTGTTGGCTTTTCCTTCTTCACTTTTGCTTCCGCATGAATCAACATGGCAAGCAGTTCTGACATCTATCCAGTTGAATTACTCACACGCTGGCATGCAATAAAATGGCTATATGATTCTACCATAGTCTTTAGAATCGTATCAGTAGCCAACTCTTGGCTCAAGATGAATCCCATCTCTTCAAGATGATACACATGTCCAATCACATTGAGCACATGTTCTTCTACAGAGGTTCCCTCTATCAGCTTTAACTCCAGTAGCACCTTTAAGATAGTGTTCCTTTCTTGCCTGTCAAGACTAAGTGTTAGCTTCTTGAGATGTGTCACCATCTCAAGAACACTCATGTCCTCACATTTCTCATGCAACTCATAGTTCATGTAGCTTAGCATAAGTTCTTTTATTTCTGAGGCATCATTGGCATGCTTCCAGTAAGCATCCACTTGTTCCCTAGGTGCACCAGGAGGAGGTATTTCAGGCACTAGTTTGTCAAGGACGTAGAGCTTGCATTCCTCATTGAGAACCCTTCTCAAAGTCCAAAACCAATCGTGGAAATTTCTCTCGTCAACTTTTCCCTTCTTCAGGACCAATCGCAAATCAGATTTGTTCATCATTGATTCTATAAGAGAAAATTTGCATTTGTCAAAAACCATTTTGATTTAATTTGATTTGAATATTTTTAGGATATTAATTAGGTCTTTAATTATTATTTCTCTCACTATTTTATTCAAATTGATAGCCCTCAATATCAATTCAGAATATTGCAACATATAATATTCTGTTGGGACAAGATCCATATTTTATCAAGTTATGAGTCGGATTTTGTCGATCACCCACAACCTGACTATTTAGGTAGGCCATCATTCCAATTGCATCATATGAAACTCTTGGATAGATGATATACACAACACCTTTCCATGATCATTTGCATGCCTCTGGATTTGGGCTCTTCAAGTCACTAGTTAAGCCTAGCCCAATAGCCAATATGATAGATATGCAGCATGCTTTATGCAAATCTACATATGTACCATCACACATCCACGAGATAGATGGTGCACCATGCTTTGTGCAAAATATGCTTAGTTAATGAAGCTTTTCATGTGTATTTCTAATGGAAGGCATCTAAGACTTATTATTAGTTGAGGGAGTTTGTATAAATACATATACCTTATCCAATCACCACATATATATTATGTATCATATACATGTTATATCCCACGACAAAAACATGCAATAAACAAAAGTGATGGTTATGGCCAATCCTAATGTAATCTCTTGGAGCCACAAGGAATTACAGTCATCTAGGTCTACATCACATGTAGAAACCTATTGTTGATGAAGATTTGTGCTTTCCAATCTAGGTTGATCGGTTCAACCCTTGAAACGATCGGCTTGCCTCCTAGCCGTCTCACCGGTCGGCTGGTCCTTCTTTACACCATCGACTGGCTCCTCCAATGGATCATTTGGGTCCACCAGGCAATCAATCTAGCTTGTCCACCATGTCCAACAAGGTCCTTTAGTCAGTCGGCTCGTCTTCGGGAGGACTTCATCTTTGTCGTAATAGGAAAGTAAACTATCCTACTTTTACATGATTATAAGAAAACCTCGAGTTATATTTGAGGGGAGAAAAGGTAGAAGAGAATTAACTTTACATTGGGAAGATGAGAGAGAGGTTATGTATGTACACCGAGATAAACACATAAACCAACCACATACAACCATGTACAAATATGGGTTATTAGCCATAACCATGCTACACATCCATCATTAAAACCACTTTTAGGGTGATGCATGTAAATTGCATATATATCATACATATATTAGTTTGGGATAATTGTGGTATTTGGATTTGACAAGATATTATTCGCATCACATGCAATAATAGAATGAAAAAATCAAAATCCGATCATATTGATTATCCCATAATATCATAAATTGATATTGGCTCGGATACCACTGTTGGGAAATATGGTACAAAGCAGGTAGTGGAATTTAAAATTTTTATCTACCATATTCCCCATAATTAGTAGATCACGTTAATAACAATAATACATGAAGGATGGTTTATGTATATACTTGATCCTGGAGCAAGTCCAGCGACAATCCTCATCGTTATAGATGTCGAACTCTAAATCCTAGTTTCACTGGGACATGTTTGACTGTTGTACCTCCTGGTATGCACCACAGACTATATCCACGAATGTCATCTTCTTCATCAGCTCCTCTTGTCACAGACTATCAGTTGATTTTGTCCTTAGATTGGAAAACAATGACTTCCTACCTCTATGGTAGTCCACACGGACCGCCTAGAACTCCTATCATCTGGCTGGACCAGACAGGAAGGAGTTGTCCCTCCCACAGGCGTACTAGTCACCAGCTTGCTCTCCCACCATGACAACTCTCAATTGTTCTCTCCCTTGTCTATTCCTCCCTAGTCGGGTAGGACTTGCCTAGGCTCTCATGGTTACCAAAACCAGAGAGGACAACAGTTGTCATAGAAACTGATTCTCAGTTGTCTGTGTTGTGCTCTGGAAAGCCCCCAATACCCTTCTATTTATAGTAGAGGTCAGGGTCAAGGTTCACGGTTGCTATACAATGTGGGACTAATGTGAGGGAGTAGAAAGGACCGGAAGAACTCTAATTTTTGCAACAATTCTAGAAATTTCACAACCTGCGATAGTCGACACGGCCATTTGGCAAAGCCAGGCGGTCATTTGGCACGTGAGATGGTCATCTCACACTGCAAGATAGTCGTTTCTCAATTTCCAGTTGTGCATGAATTTGGCAAATCAATTCCCATCAATGTTAGATATTGATTTCCTTATGCAACAAATATTGCTCAAGCAAAATGAATAGTGAAACAACTAGAACCTTCCCCGACCAAACTAAACCATCTCGCCCATGCGAGATGGTTGTCTCAATTCACCCAGACAGTCATCTGGTGATTCGAGTCAAGCCCGTTTGGTCGGGTCAGTTTGTTCCATTGCCAATTTTAACTCACAACCAGGTTTGGCACCCATCTCAACACTTGAGACGACTGTTTGGCACTCCAAACGGCCATCTCAACACTTGAGATGGGCATTTGGCAGTGTTTTCAGCCTATTTGTTTCCTGAATCAAATGCCTAAACACTTTAGCACTTAATTCAACTATTATTCGAGATCCAAACCCCTCTTCTAGGTCAAGACCTATGTGTGTGATCCTATAGGTCCCATATTATGTTGGCAGTGAGTGTCTGTAACATCTTATGACATCACAAGAAAAGAGTGGTGCCTAGTCGCATATCATTGCTACCCAATTAAATGGAAAAGTTGGGGAACAACTTCAACCTACAATATGTGTATGGTGTTGTAGTGTTTGTATAGTTCCTTTATCACTAATGTCCAAATTGAACTAGAGGCATGGAGCAGTCACCCTCATTATTATCCAATCCTTTTCTTGAACCAAGGGTAGACTGTCTAAGATATATGTAAGCTCAATATCACATATTAACTCACATGTGCATGGCCATGCTTTTCTCAGTCTTGCTTATCAAGAGGCCTAGGGCATAGCACTCTAGTAGGAGGGACAAATCCCATCTCTATCACTCACAGTCAATCCCCATGTGTCAAAGCCAACAAATCATCACTGTTATAACAACCCATATTTTAGGACTATGTTTGATGATGTTAAAGTGTACCCAACAACATGTGTTGATTGTAGTAATTTCAGGTCTAAGAACCACAGTCACCACCATCACTGTGAGAGATGACTATGACTTCCATGATGATGGCTTCCATGTGTCAGTCTCATGGTGGGTATGTATGATACATTGTTCTCTAGCATGTATCTATGTGCTTGTTTTGATATTGCCATATCATAACTAATGAGATTTAGTCATCAACCAACTGACACTCTGATCTTATGTGTCATTTTTGTCTATCAACCCTCCACAATGACAACTGATCAGGGACATAATGAGAATATGTATATTCACTCTTAACATCTGTATGATCTCATCCACAAGGATAGTAACTTGAATACATACATCATTGAGTAATATAATTCTCTTGACATTTATAATGTTACATTATTATCTCATAAGCGAATTAAATATAATAAATTGGAAGCTTGCCTTTATTTATAATCAAATCCAAGTAATTTCATTACAATCATCACAATAAACAACAATGCCTTTATCACCCATTCTTGTGTTTGAGGTGTTTGACGTTTGTAGAATTGACTTCATGGGTCAGTTTTCTCCATCCTTCAGATATCTGTACATCTTGGTAGCCATTGATTATGTATCAAAATGGAAGCTATTATTACTCGAATGAATGATCATAAAGTGGTTTTTTATTTTGAAAATTTGAACAGCTTCTGTCGATTTGGTGTACCGCAGGCAATGATTAGTGATGGCAGAAGCCATTTCATCCATAGGACATTTGAAGGGCTGCTAAAAATACATGGAGTAAATTATCATGTGGCTACTCCTTGCCACCCTCAAACAAGTGTTCAATTTGAGTCAGATAATTGGGAGATAAATCTCATTCTTGAGAAGACGGTGAGTTCGGACCGTAAGGATTGGTCTTTACATCTCAATGAAGATTTTTGGGCATATAGGATTGCATTCAAGGCCCCAATTTGCACCACATCATTCAAAATTGTATATGGAAAAATCTACCATCTACCCGTGGAAATGCAACACAATGCTTTGTGGGCATTGAAAGCCATGGATATGGATGGAGACACATTGAGAAGAAACTTGCAGCTACAGGAGCTTGAAGAGATGAGACATGAGGATTATGAATTGTCCAAATTTTACAAGGACCAAGTTCTTACATGAAAAGATGATCAAGAAGAAGGACTTTGCACCCAAACAACGGGTATGGTTGTACAACTATAGGATGAAGTTCTTTCCTGGGAAGCTTCAGTCTAGATGGGAAGGACCTTATCTGATTAAGAATGTGTGCCCATTTGGGGCTGTTGTGATATGTGAAAAGGACAGAACAAGAGAGTTCACAGTCAATGGACAAAGATTGAAAGTAGTTGCTAAAGTAGGTCCGGATAAATCCAACCAAAGTTTTGACATTGTGATGTTAGTTGAGGAACACTATATTGATGAAGAGATGTGTTTAAATGTACAAAAGAGGGATATCTACTACAAAGATGCTTTCAAAATTTCACAAGGATGATCGAGTTTAGAATCAATAAGCTCGGCTGAAGGCGTAAAATTTAGCACTAGTCGGAGGCAACCCACCTAGGTTTGAGAACTTTTCACTCAACCTTCACTTTTTGATACTTTTGCTTTATTTTTACACGATTCCAAGAATACACACACACTTGTGTTTAATAGTTTTGTTTTAGTTTTGATGATGAGATAGGTGAAACAGGTGAAAGTATGAGGAATGGGGTACATTTCAATGAAAAGCAGTGATGGAACATTAATTGGATCAAACTTGATGATTGGATAATGAATGATTGAGTATTATGAGAATTTTGAAGTTTTTTCAACTTAGAGGTACCAGCACGGCCATGATGGCATGGAACGGTCGTGATGGCATTGTCATTTTCAATAGGGAAAATCCAAGTTTTGGGCCTGGTCAGCATGATCGTTCTGGCCAACATGAATGTACTTGCGTTCTGCCAAAACGACTGTGTTGGCCCGGGCCCAATACTTAAGTTACCTGAAATTTCACGACCTAGCATGACCTCTTCTTCATTTTCTCAACCCAAAACAATCATTCTACGATGTTAGGTGATTAGGGTGACCTTCGTTCACCCCCAAATCGCCTTCTCTTCCTCCTAAACTCTAGATTTGAGTTCCCTTTGGCCCCCAATCACCTTCTGCTACCTCAAGCTCCAATTTCCACCCTCCATTAACCTCTATTTCTACATCTCCAAGGAGATTTTGCCCCTACATTCTAGAAGTGCGAAAATTGTTGTGCTTCTTCATTTCTACACCAAATCCTTGCAAAAATGAAGGGCACGGGCAAAGAAATCAAGAAAGGGGTAGATAAGACTATGAATATCCTCACCGGAGGCAAAAGCTGCACCACACGGGCCTCCAACATATCTCCTCCATCACATAGGCCTATGTCACCGTCCAACCCCATTTCTCAATCTCTTCAAAGGTCAGCGTCGACGAGTGCTTCCTGACTCTGATCCTCCTCAAGACACTGTACATCGGATCTGAGCTACAGCAATCCCGAAGAAGAAGAGAAGGAGGAAGAATAAGAATAGTTGGAAAACATAGTTGATTCTATTGATGTTGATGCACCATCCTGAGAGAGGAGGGCCAAGAAAGCAGTTGTGGTGTCATCTTCACACCTACCTCCACGACCGACTCCGACGAGGCACTCTACTTCATCAGTACAATCTTGTTCCGCTCAACAACCCACTAGACGTCGATTGTTGGTTGAAGAAAAAGATGCAGATGCACCCATTAAGATGGTGCCCTTGAAATTGGACACAAGTTCAGGGTCACACACTTATGAGGAGGAGGAGGAGGTAGATGAGACTAAAAGTGAGGAGATCGAAGATGAGCCAGTGAACTATTTGTCCAAGCTAGTAGAGGGCGGAATGAAGTGGGTTGGAAAGCAGCCTGAGGGAGCCACATATGGGAGGGGCACTTCAAGAAGAGTTTTCACAAAACCTCTCTATTTGGAGTGCTTGACAAGGATAGTGATACACACTAGGTATGCATGTATGAGAACCATGCAAGCTATAGGGATCAACTTTGTATTCAAAGAAGCTTTGGAAATTTTTGTCTTATATAAGATTTTATATGAGGTTGAAGAAACCTAACTGGAGATAACTCATGAATTCTTTGTGTCATTGGATAAAGTGCAACATAGAGGCGGAGATGCAATAATATTCAAACTACTTGACTCCACGCTTGTTGAGAGCCTCCCAACTCAATGGGATCTTCACTCCCAATATTGAAATGGCAAAGAAATTTGATGAGGGAAAACTTGACAAGAATGGGAAAGCAGATTACTCGAAGATGTGGAAGGCTATCACAGGTCAAGAAACTTTATCTACAGGAAAATATAAGACTAGCAAGGTGTACAATCCATTCATGAGATATATGTAGAAGGTCTTAGCAAACATTATTTTTGGTTGTTATGACAATCAAGGTTGTTGTTTGTAGAAGTATCTGTTTGTGATTGCTACAATATCAAGTTTGGATGTCATCAACATAGGAAGCATGGTGATCGACCACCTAAAGACAATTCTCTCTAAAAGAAAAAATCCTTTCATCATGGGAGGAATAACCACCACCATTGTAAAAGTGGTGGGTTGTGATTTAGCAGGACTTACTAAAGTAGAAGGGACTAAGATTGTTGATCTAAGCCATCTAGCAAGGTCTCAAATGATCTCCCTCAAAGACAACAATATCTTCTATATTTTGAACCTTGGATAGCCTGGCATCACTTTGGAACTCCCATACCATACCGCCCCCTTTCTCATGGATGTAGGACCACTGAGAAATTGCTCGAGATTGATAACACAGTGTGAGGAGGAACACCCCAGAGAAGGATACATGGCACCACTGGTGGACTAACCTGAAGAAGGAGGAGAGATGAATGTGCCAAAGCAGCAGTACATTCTTAAGCAGCCCCTCCACGTGAGACAGAGATATGAGGATTTTGATGCGCAACCACCTCCAACAAATGCATATGACATGTCAGCCATTCATGCACAGTTTTGAGGCAATCCAGCATACACAGCAGGCCATGTGGTTAGATCAGTAGCAGATGCATCATCAGATCAACTACATGTACCAGTACCAGCATGTGCAAGTGCAAAGAAACCCCTGATGGGGGGAGGAATTCTGGGGAGCCCTATCTAAATACCAAGAGACATACCCACCTCCACAAGCCACTACTACCAGCACCCACCTCCACAGGCTGGCCCACCATAGGATCCATCACCACCAGAGTAGTGACACCTACCCTATGATTCTTAAGCTTTAGTTTCATGTTGATGATAGCATGATTCAAAAGTTTGGGTGGTAGGGCGGTATGCCCCCTTTCTTAGCTAATTTTGTTGATGTTTTCTCACCTGATCTCTGTTTGATTGACATTACTCTTTCTAGTGTGTTTTATTATTGTTAGCATTCATGCATACATGTAGTTTAATTTCATGCATTTTTGCATAATTTTTCAAAAAAAATTGTTCTCTTTGCTCTTCCATGTCATGCATTGCATTTACATGTATATTTTGGGATTTTTTGTGTGTTTTAACAAGGATTTGCTGCTTTATGCTTTAATTTTCCTAAATGTAGGTTTAGATGTGATTGAATGAAAATTGGCACCATTTTGGCCAGTTTTTCCCAAATTTGAATGTTCTTACACAAAAGTGTGTTTCAATTGAATCTCTATTTGTTGTGATGAAAATGGTTAAATCATGGATAATGTAACTTGCTTTTGATGTTTGTGACTAGAATGAATCCTATGTAGGAATTTTGCATGTTCTCCAATCCTCTTGAAATAATTTTTTGTTTTAAATAAAATGGTGATTCTTGCAAGTCTTGAGTGTTTAGGTTTTCTTGTTCTTTATGAAAAGGATACAATCTACTATATTATTCATATTATGCATGACTTGTTTGATTGATGAATGTTACATGGACTAACTTGCTTGAGTGAAGTTAAACATGAATTTCCACTGCTTGTGACCCCTCTTTGATCGGACATTTCTTCCACCATCTTCTTACCTCTCTGCCTCATGAAAGGATGTTAAAACTTTGGGGTGGCCATACCTTTATATCCCCACTTTACTCTTGTAATTATATGCCCTACCACACTAAGGGAAAATCAAATGAAAAAAAGAAAAAAAATCCAAAAGAAAATAAAGGGTGCTCCTGTTTAAGAGCATTCAAACAAAGAAAAGATGAGTGAAAAAGCACTCCACTCCCTTTTCATAACCATTTCTTCTTTTATTATGCCTAGTAGGGCTAGGGTAAATCAACTCTAGCCCTCATCCCCCTACACAAGCCAAGTGGGGCATGAGCAGTGAAATGAGGTGTATGAGGTAACTTTAGCAAGTGAAATAGTAATCCTAACCTTTTGAATGTATTTCATGCATGATACGGTTTACCCGGAGCATTATAAAAATTGCATTGCTTACATATGTGAATGGTGATCCATATTCTAAGTTCTTATGCTCTGTGCTTCATTCACACTTGAAAAGAATGAAAATGAGTAGAGAGTAGTGGATTGCATGCCTAATTCCTCATGTGAACTCATTTTAGCCAATAAACTTCACAATGTTGCATTATCTTTGCTCCTTGATGGAATTGAAAGAGAGATTAAGTTGGAGCATACTTGAGGGTAAGTATGTTTTAAGTTTGGGGTGGTGATGCAGCCCTATTGTAGGGCTTAATCATGTGTCTTTTTGCATCTCAAACACATCTAAACATAGTAGAATGCAAGTTAACTCCCTCAATATGCATATTATTGTCAAATGCACTTATGGACATTCTTTACATGTTCCATTCCTTGGATGGATGAGAGAGAAGGAAGGATTTCTAGGATTCCTCCACCCATGAAGGGGTCCAAAGAAGACCCCAAAGCTCCCTCAACCTACCCCTAGTGTCCAAGGGTCAAGCTCAAGCAAAGAAGTCCATGGATCATGAAGTTTCAAGTTCAAAATGCTATTGAAGACCCCAATAGGATCGTGGTGCCAAGGAACAGTCGTGCTCACAAATGCAAAATTTACAGGGTTGATCTTCATTTTGTCAAGCCATAGCAACACTGCCAAAATGGTCATGCTACCCAGCACGTTCGTGCTGAGAAGCCCCCAAAACGGTCGTGCCAGTCAACACGGTCGTGCTGCCAAGGATCAAAAGGGGCATACTAACTAAAATGACCTCCATTTCATATCGCCCACCACGGCCATGCTACCAACACGGCCGTTCTAGATAGCCCCCACCTCGTGTGACCAACCTTCTTTTCACCACTTCCACTCTGACATTTTTCATTTCTCACCACAGTCATTCTCTCCCACCACGGTCGTTCCAACTATTACCCACCATGTCCGTTCTTCCTAGAATGATTGTGCTACCACCCAAAACCTAGCTTTTTCTGCACTGATTCTCCAACTATACCCCTACTTACCCTAGTGCTTCCACCACCAGCTATATATACATGGGTGGCGGCCACAGTACTAGGTTTGCTGCCTTAGCACCCTCCTAGCTACTCTAGAACATTCATTTCTATCTCCATTGCATTCAAGACCTCCACCTACCATTTCCACCATAGAAACCTAGTTTTCTAGGTTTTCTACAATAAAACCCCACATTCACATGCTCTTCACCCATCTTGGGAGAGGGAGGTCATTCTAGAGTAGCTAGGAGATGAAGGAGAAGAAGTTGATCCCACGGATTCTTACCCCTTTCTTCTCCTTTCTTTTCTCTTTTGTATGATCATTTCTAGCTAAGCCCCCAGTGGTGGGTTGTTTGGGGTTAAAATGTTACTTTGATACCATGTTGGGGGAAAACAACTTGTAATGAACATGTTTCCATTCTATGATGATTGCCTCTTGCTTCTATCTCTTTTAACATTATCTTGCTTGTGGTTTGTGCTTTTAAACATAGATTTCTTGTTTTATGATGCTTGATGAGACTTAGATTCTAGGGGGAAATGGAATGTATGTGGTTATCTTAGGAATGGCTCCTAGGTCCAATTAGTTGATCCCTAGCTAGCCCCTTTGTTCCTACATACAACTCCTTTCTTCTACAAGTAGGTGTGAGATCTAAGTAGCTAGTGGAAGTGTGAGTAGTGCAATTTCCTAGAGCTTCCTAAAGGCTAGATGGCAAGTAACATGAGGTGAAACACCCTCATCTCTACTCCCATTCCTACCCTTGGCTCTCAGTTTCCCTAATACCACTTACCCTAGAAACCTATACTTGCCAAGTCCTATTAGAATTACACCTAGCCCTAGTTCTCCAACTAGTAGCACATGATACATTCCAATAGCACTTGCCTTGTTGTTTAGTTTGGTAATCTAGGTTGAAGATATAAAAATTTCTTGTTATGTAACCTCCCCCAACTAATATCAAAGTCTCATTCCCAAACAGCCCACCTATCCATCTTATTACTTAAAACTCACCTTGTCATCTTAGCTTGTTAATGCTAGTTTAGTTAATTACCTTTGTTATTTCTTATCTAATTTCTTAGTTCTTGATCAAGTAATTAGGGCTCTTTTGAGCTTATTTGTGTTAGTCTTGTTAACTAGTGATAACTTAGGATCTTGCTTGCTTTATCGCTTAACTTGCCTCTTAGTTGATAACTTGAATTGATAGTGTAGTGTGATTCCTCTTGCTCTTTTGCTTGTTTAACTTAGCTTCTTAGTCTTCACTTGCTTAGGGTAATATTTCATGTTTGATAATCTATCTTCTTTCTTGTTGTTAATTGCTTGCAATCATTGCGTAATCAACCAAAACCAACCTTTAAACCCTAAAACCCTACTCTCCACTTTAGGAGCATAGGTCACATCAACCTAGCTCTAGTGCCTCCTCTATCCCTGAGGATCGACCCTTCTCTTTCCACTTTCCTATACTACAGCACGACCCTGTGTGCTTGTGGGTGAAGTCTGAACAGTCTAAGCCAATGTATTGGACTAGGTCCCATATATAAATTTTGAAATAAACATCATGTGTTTGTCTTAGCATTGCATCTTGTCACCATCTAGTTGATTAGTTTGTGACCTTGATAAGATCGCACTAGTATCCCATATCAAGATATGATGATATTTTTGAAGAATTTGATAACTTGTTGAGCAAACATGATGGTGATAGAAATGGATTCCACCCGTTTGGTGAAATAATTAATAGCAACCAAGATGAATCAATTCCCATTTTAAGCTCTAGGATTGACCTTATTTATCATGTCAAGTCGCCAAGATAAATAAGACTACGACATTGATGTGGGGTATAGATGGTTGGTGGGTGGGTGAATGTAGTCATTGTAGATTTGGCATGCTGAACATTTGTGAACATATTGGTAACAATATGTTTTCATGGTTTTCCAATATTATCCCAAAAGTTGTACATTATTGGTATCATGACTCCACTCATATGTGTGTCACATACTCATCTATACACTTCCTTCATGATGACTTCTCCTTTGATCTTCTTAACACACCTGAGGGGAGTTTGGTTGATATAGATGTCCTCCCCTAGAACACATTATATGTCTTGTTGTTTAATAACTTATTGTTCTATTTGAGTGAGACCTTAAGAAACTACATGGTTTTCTAGGTATACTTTGATGTCATGAAACCAAGCCATCTTCTCACTATTTACCACATTTTAATGACCATACAGTACGTGGGTTGAGAGACCATTCATTCTTTTAAAATAGAAGATCTGGGCCTCTTGGGTTTTGATCCATGAATCAAGGGTGTCCATGACATAAAAAAGGCATAGTGTTCTCTTCTTGTGAAATTGAAGGAAATATACTCAAAATCTCATCCAAGGGAATGCATGTATTCTTGAGAAGGGACTAGAATTTGATGATGAGTCCTACAATCATTTTGGACATGAGAGGTCACAAGGAGGAGTCATATAGGACTTGAAGATTATGTGCCCCATACTATTTTGTGATTTGAAGTCCTAGGATGTAGGCTTCATATTCAACCATATTGTTTGTGGTGTGGAACTCTAGTCATCTAGATACATGTGATTGTTCTTAGTGTGGGTCTTGAAGGACTACACATATCTTAGACTACTTGCGGTTGATAGCTTAGTTGAAGAAGATTGTCTGTAAGTCAAGGTTTGAATGGATAATGATGTTGGATCAGATGATCTTCTATGTCTTCATCTAGGAATTGTATTTGTATGTTGGTTCTCCATGAATTGGGAAATCTTCTAGTTGATTTATTATAGACTATGCTTTGACTCCCTTCATTGGTAGATATGTGATGCCAAATTTTAATAGCATTGCCTACCGGTTGGCACACTGTCCAATGAATATGGGGAGATTACATAGATATTAGAGTGGGCCCTGCTTTTTCAATAAGCTATAGAGAATATGTCATTAGGTAGTGATGTAGTTTTCTTGTTGCATGTATCAAGTCCAGCCGTAGTGTAGAGGGCCTCAGTGTCAATTAACTTCTTCGACATATAATAAATGGAATGCTCTCCACTATCTATTTATTGACTCAAGACTCCTATCATTGATGTTTTGCACATGGATAATCAAAGGGTGAGAGGATATCCTGGTACTTCTATTTGTATAATAGTTGGATTAGTATGGTAATACTTAAGCTTCTACAACACTTAATGCACACTATTTGTTCCAGCATGGGTTAGGTTTTTTCTTGAGCAACTTAAAGATGGGATCACATATGGGTGTGAGTTTGGAAATGAAATGACTGATGTACTAGAGACGAATTAGCATACCATGTATCTACTTATGAATTTTTGGAGAGCGCGTTTCTGAATAGCTTGAGCCTTTTTTGGGATAGAACTTTTTATGCATAATTATAAAATATAACAATCATCTCCCTTTGATATGTTGCTCCAATGTTTTTGAGATACAATGGCATGATTAGACAGTAGAATACTCCCCATTATATGATGAAGGCCATCTTGTTTTTTTCCTCTTTAGCCATTTTTATTTAATTTTAATCCAAAGAACCATCCATGAAGCTTAGGAATGCATGTCAATGGTTTTTTCATCAAGCACATTAATATGTGGCAAAGGAAAATCATCTTTAGAAATGCCTTATTAAGATTACAATAATCCACATACATTCCAACTTTGTTGTCCTTATTTGGTATAGGTTCAATGTTGGCGACCCATGTATAGTAGTTGACTAGATCTCACAAGCCAATATTATACTCTTTTTAAAATAACGCTTTGATCTTGAAGCTCTGTTCTGGTCGAGTCTATCTAACTTTCTACTTGATAGGAAAACATTTTAGGTGATAGGGAGTCCATGGATGGTGATCTTTTCATCTAATCCAATTATATCTAAGTAGATCCATTCTAGCACATCAATGTAGTTGCGTAAGAGCTTTGTCAAGTGGTCTTTGATACTTGAAGTAGATGGTCCATATTTTAAATTTGTGTACCATGGGGCATGAGATGAATCATCTCCATTTCATTTTTAATATGAAAGGGATGATGCTCCTTCGTCATGGATTCTAGGATGAGGACATATTCAAACTTGGTGTGTTCATCATTTTATATTTTTTCTACTTTTTTGACGTAATCAACACACTCTTGGAGATCCAGAGGGTCATCCACTTTTTTGGATTTCTAGATTTTGTAACTTTTGAGGATTTATTGGGTTTTGTAAGTTTTTGTAATTTGTGAGAGAGGATGGGAATGTTGTGGAGCATCATTGTACAACCACTCGAAGATCTCCACCACATTAGGGTCTCGTTCCTCTAACATGATTTTTTGGACATGGGAGGAGGCTTTTCCTTCAATATAATGTGATTCTCCACACACACTAGTTCTTTAGTTCATCTGCTTTCACATGAGGCGAATGAGTGCTTGTGGTTATTTTATAGCTTCTACTTCAAAGATGGCATTGACCCCCATACTTCAAAAATTTCATAGGTTTTGTCATATTCGTCACACAGAGAATCATTATCCTCCTCTATGTCTTCATGACCCCCACTCCTTGGAGCCGTTTGGGCATGGAGAGTTAGAATCAATTGTTAATGAAGAAAAATTAGCTAATTTTAGTTATGCATCCATTTCATTGGTTGTTGGATATATTATCTCTATGTAGTCTATTATAACTTCATTAACATGATCTTCATAAGGAATCCATACTTTTCCTTCATGTTCCCAACGTCTGAGTGTTTTGGCCACAGCTGGTCGACTATGGGGGTGACTGTGAATTTGGTTGTTTCCACATCTAGAGGAATGACCATGTCTTTAGACGGTTAGTTTTTTAGGGTACTTTAGGCACCCTGGTGAAGTGTTGAGGGTTCCTATGATGCCCTAAAATTTAGGTTAGAAAAAAACAAAAGCATGGTAAAATATGAAACAAAAGAATATTTAAAGCTTATGGGTATGTCCTTCTGAAAGCATTTGAAAACCTATGTAGAAAATGAAGGATTTCCCCTTTCATTTAGTAGAGTAAGAAAGGGATACTTCATAGACTTC
This sequence comes from Alisma plantago-aquatica, assembly GCA_963693085.1. Taxonomy (NCBI): domain Eukaryota; kingdom Viridiplantae; phylum Streptophyta; class Magnoliopsida; order Alismatales; family Alismataceae; genus Alisma; species Alisma plantago-aquatica. Next base: position 1,138,384,869 of record OY856412.1, on the reverse strand, counting down.
TATGTTTCTCTTATAAATAGGGATACCTTCAAGGTAACTTTGTGATCAGATTTAGATAGTATGTTCATGCCCTAGCTAGGATGAGGTAAACATGTTTCTTAATTGTGACAAGAGATGTAGTTGCCAAAGACAAGGCTAGGTGAATCAAAAGACTTGAATGTAGGATAATAAAATGTCTTGCATGGATAGTGAGTTTTGATTCCCCTTAGGGGGTGCTCCCAAGAGTATTCTTCATGAAAAAGGGGGAGATAAGGGGTTGAGTGGTTAATCAAGAGTTAGGTGGCCTATTTAAGACTAGTGATTGTGCTCAATTATCCACTTTCTCCACTAGGGATTCATCATCTAGTGAGAGTCCAAAAATAGAACCCTTGGCATCATCCTAGGCGCCATGTCACTTCCCTATTTTAATGAAGTTTTCTTAGGGGGTCCCCCTTGGGATGCAGTGAGAGCCCAAAATGAAGGGAATCATGACATGTATATCTGTATTGGTGAAGATATCTGAAGTTGGTCACGGTCTAGTTTTAGTTGGTGGTCTAGTACCATATAGGTATGAGTGTAAAAAAGATGTGATGGTATAGCTTTAGGTCATAGTCCAGGACCATGGGACATGGGAGGACCATGTGTTGGTGAGTAACATCTCAAACATTTTTTAGAAAACCATCTAGCCTGATGAAAACTTTTAGCAAGTGGTTGATTTGAAAAGGATTATTATTCTTTGAAAGATGTTTATTTGGTTTTAAAATCGTGATTAAACTTTGAAATATTTTAGTTTAATTTGAAAATATTATCAACGTTTCAGAGAATTTGTTTTTATTTTAAAATGGTTATTAACCTTTGAAATATTTTTTATTTAACTTTTATTGGGCTATTGAGAAGCCAATAACATGCACATGAATATGTTAGTAAACCATGCCAATCAAAGTGACAGTTTTAAAAACCATAAACCAAGCATTAGTCAGAAGACTTAAAACTCAAACAACAAAATAAGGTGCATGCATAGAAAATTAAATCTTCCCTTTTTTATCCCATCACTTTAGATTTGATTTGCATCTTCACACAAGATTATCCTCAATAGGAGGGATTGGTACATAACTTCTCTATGGCATGATAGGGCTCATTCATAAGGGTAACACATGTTTATCATATATGTATACTACATCCAATATACCTTCTGACCGTAGAGACCACATTCAGTTGTGAGTTCTAGGAGAGGGCTATCTTCAAGGCCTTTGGATATCCAGCTTAATGATGTGCATGTACCTTCACTAACACACTTGCACAACATTCAGGGTTCCAACATGAGTTCTAGTGTCTGTTGCATAGACACATGGGTTTGTAGGTGTGCATAGTGCGGGCATTCAGATTTTACTTTTTTTTAATCAAGTTCATAATAGATAAGCAACGTAAAGTTGAAGTAGGCGAGAAATTCCATGAGGATGAGGAATTCCTTTCCTCAATACATGTCGATCATAAAGACAAATAATAAAGAATCATAGTCACTAAGCAACTTGATAGTCCAACATCATATGATAAAATGAAAGAAAATCTGAAAGTAAGAAATAAAACTAAACCTAAACCCAACAAGAACATCAAAAAGTGGAAATAAATAGGGAGATCAAACGAGTCGCCTTACTGGTCCCAACAAAGTTTCTAGTTTGTTGTCCCTGGTCTGAAAAATATTAATCTCTCATGAGGAAAATGATTTGATGGTTACTAAAAGAATATAAATATAATAATCTCGTAGTTGCAGCCACACTTTACTTGTAAAATGAGTAAAAACAAGATGAACAATTTAAGTCAATGAAAATGTGAAAAATTAATTTTTCACTCCTAAGGGTATATAACAAAAATAAGGAAATCTTGACCAAAAATCAGATTTGGTAATCTTGTTACATGTGGGGAAGGATAGCACCCCCATCTCTCCCAATAAACTAGTATTGAATCCCTTTTTTTAATGTTCTCAAGTACGGTGGTTTCAAATCGGGTTAAAGGAAATGAGTCAGTGAAAAATCAATAGAAAGGCATTTTGTATTTTGCAATATTTGGGTCTTCGTGTGGACGCAAATTGTCTAGCACTTCCCTAAAGATTATATATTAATAATTTAAAATTAGTAACATGCACATGAATATGTTAGTAAACCATGCCGATCAAAGTGACAGTTTTAAAAACCACAAATCAAGCATCAGTTAGGAAACTCAGAACTCAAGCAACAATTGTAAGGCGCATGCATAGCAGAATAATTATTCCCTTTTTATCCCATGAGTTTAGATTTGATTTGCATCCTGACTCAAGAGTGTCCTGAATAGGAGGGATTGGTACTTAACTTCTCTATGACATGATAGGACTCAATCTTAAGGGTAACACATGTTTATCATATATGGATACTACACACGACACACCTTTTGACTATAGAGACCATAGTCGGTTGTGAGTTCTAGGAGAGGGGGTGTCTTTAAGGCCTTTGGATATCCATCTTAACAATGTGCATGTACCTTTACTAACACACTCGCACTCCATTTAGGGTTCCGACATGAGTGCTAATACATGTTGCATAGACACATGGGTTTGTATGTGTGCATAGTGCATGTGTTTAGATTTTACCTTTTCTAAAGCAAGTTCATAATCGATAAGCAAATTAAACTCAAAGTAGGAATGAAATTCTATGAGGAAAAGCAATCATATTCCTCAATACTTGTCTATCATAAAGATAAGTAAAAATAATCATAATCACTAATCAACTTGATAGTCCAACATAATATAAATGAATGAAGAAAAATCTAAAAATATGAAAGAAAACTAAACTTGAACCCAACAAGAACATCTTAAAGCATAAAGAAATAGGGAGATCAACCGAGTGTGTTATTGGCTCGAACAAAATTTCTAGTTTGTTGCCCCCAGTCTAAAAAATGTTAATCTCTCATGAGGAAAATGATTTGATGATCTCTAAAAGAATATAAATAGGATAATCTCGGACCTGCGACCACATTTTTTGCATAAAATGAGTAAAAACAAGATGAAAATTTAAGTTAGTGGAAAATGTGATAAACTAATTTTTGACTCCACCTAAGGGTGGATAATAAAAATAAGGAAAGTGTGACCAAAATCAGATTTGGTGATCTTGTTACAAGTGGGGAAGGATAGCACCCCCATCTATCCCAGTAAACTAGTATTGAACACATTTTTTTAATGTTCTCAAATAGGGTGGTTTCAGATTGGGTTAGAGGAAGTGAGACGTTGAAAAAATTATAGAAAGGAATTTTGTAGTTTGCAATATTTGGGTCTTGGTATGGATGTGGCTTTCTTGGTATTGTCCTAAAGACCTAGTTTTTAGTGGGGGTCCTAAGCACCTCAGGATCTTCCACGATGAAGATTCCTCTTTGATGGTTAGGACCGATGCATATATATGAAAGAATTTAGTTAAGAACAAGATTTCATTCCAGTCTAATAGTTAAATGAATGAAAACATTCATCGATCACATAAGATCAAAGTAGTTTATATAAACTGATAGATAAGCAGTTATGAGTTGAACAAGTTATGAGTTGATTATAGCAATTATGAATACTTTCAAAATGATCTGATTAGACATGTAATATTTTTGTTCTTTAATCTTACAGTGCTTAGAAAACCATTGTTTTAGAGGAAAGATCCTCCTAGTACGAGTGAGACCAAAAATAAAGAGAGGGTTAGTTGATCATCTAGATTTAGGAGAATCAAAAAGGGACCTAGAATGCAATGGATGTGTGGTCTATTTATAGGATAGAATTAGGGTTAGTGGATTCCTAGTGGAAGATTCTAGAACGGTGGATTGTGGAGATGAGCCACTAGAGTAGACTCATGGATCGCTTCGATCTACCACGTGTCACACAATAGATGGATGTAATTTGTCAGGTGGATAGACCACAATGAAGCATGACTTTCTCTTTTCTAATTTTTTGAACATTTAAACAACATTATAAAGAAAACTCATAATAAATCACTGAAAGTGTGTATTTTAATAAGACTTAGTAAATTAATGAAGGAGGATGAAGAGTCATTAATTTAGGAATATTCTTCATTATTGTAAAAATGATATGAATTTAGTGTGAGTATAAAAACAATTAGATATATGTTGGATAAAAAAGTGAATATTTTACTAAGATAATCCAATTGTGGAATTATGAAAAGGCTTATTAAAAGTAGAGTAGATGAAAATTTAAATTTCACTCAAAGAAGAACAATTATTGTATATAAACCCCAAATTTGATCAAAAAATTGGATGAAATAGGTAGGATATTGCGAAACAAATATGGTTAAGTGTGGGAAATGTTGCGAAAATGTGGGAAATGTGGGAGATGGGACTAAACTCCATCTTTAGCCATAGAATTTGACATTATCATGAATTTATACTGTGTTAGAAAAAATGGGGTGTCAACTGAAGGTTTGACATTAATTAATTGGCATCATGAACACATTTATACAAAATTGCTCCAATTCTTTCTCTTACTTTCCCTATACTGAAGGAGGAATAATAGTTCAAATCTAAGCAACTCCAATAATATTCATATAGATAGCATGTTTCTAGATCTTCCTACTCTTGGGTACTTCTACCTAAACAATTGTTTTGGTAAAGTGTGAGCTACAAGCTCGGTGTGTGGAAAGTCATTATGTAGCTAGGATAATAAAACTACGATTTACTTATGAGTTACATATAGGGAATTACAAACATGGAAGATGAAAGTTGCAAAGCATTCATTAGATATGTATATTGATAATACCTTGCAACTAATAAAAGCCAGAAAAAAATTGTTAATCTCTTATTCATTTTAATATGACTAAGACTCACAATGAAGTGTACTACAACATATAATAGTATCACATCAATCTATAGTCTCATTGTGAAAGACTTAGAGTAAAATCAAGATTGTAAATTTGTTAAACAATCTCTTTATTTCACAACACAGCTTGCCATTTCTAGCCTTAGCAGTTATATCAGTTGGTCAGATAAAAATGGTCCCATCCTCTAAACATGGGTACAAAAAAAAGAGCATAAGCACTAGGCTTACTACCTACATTAGTGGTTCCACAAGGGATGACACACTTAGTAGTAATTGATTGACCAAATTGTACTAAATACCACCAAAATCATTTGTTAATGTTGAGTGCCTCACTATATTAAAGATACAATCATAGTTGGTCTTAGTCCTCTGTACCATACTAATACACCCAGGCAACCTCATCAAGGACTCTGCTAGTTGATATGGACATCTACTCCTACATAGAATAGACCTCCATAGTGAACTTTATGTAGTTCACGGATCTAGAGTTTAGTATAATAATTAACTTTAAGGGTAGGTTAATTATTTTCCATTTGTTATCTTAAATCTATCAATAAACATTCCATTTCATTTTTGTGTATTGAATCATAGGTGCATAGTAACATACTTATTGAACCATTTCATGAATTGGATAATTAAGCATATGAGAATATACAATGAAGATTTATGTATTCACTATCTTGAATTCATTATTGAATCCAAGACATTTATTCACATTGTCCAGTATTCATTCTATTATTGCAGAATTAGGGCAAACCTTGGTATAAGTTCCTCCAAATTTATTATCTCAAATTCACATGAAACCCACGTACAATCAGTGTAGGGATAAATTCAACTGTAATCCATCGTAAGTCTATTATACAATCAATCACACAACTTAGATCTAGATATTAGGCCTTGCAGAACTAATAATATAGTAAGTATTGGTATATGTTGTTCTTCACATTTTTGCTTATTTACTGTAGAATTATTATTAAAAGATGATTTTCCTCTCTCGCTAACTCAAATCTTGCTACTGGCCTTGGTTTTAGGCTTGTTGTAACCAATTAATAGGTGAAATGATTACAATTGGCCCCTCTATAGACCATTGTTTGCTCCTTATGCAATCAAGCCACTAGCTAGGGGACAAAGAAGAGGGGAAAGGCAATATAGAAGCTTTAATCAGTCAATTAACTATTTTTTCCCAAGAAAGTGGTAGAAGAGAAATGAGAAACAATGTAAAAAGTTAACTTAATGGTTATCAACTAGGTTTTCCCTCTTTAGGTATATTATTCTCATTCACCCATCTCCTATAGGATCTTCATCACTCACATATTAGGCTTTGCATAGCTAGAATCTAGTATTATAAATGTATGTTTAATATTGCATCATATTTGGTTAAGAATGTCAAAGATATGGCTTTTTTAATATCGATTAAGATAGATGCATGTGCAGTAACATCATCAACCTCCAGTTGAAGCCCTTTGCCAAGATATGTTTGATTCATGTGAAAACACTCCAACTTTACCTGTACTGACTGATGGAGAGAGAGGAAGAAGCACCAGGTATGTACCCAAAACATGTGTATAGGGATAGATGTGGCTCAATCAACCATGGAGGCCACACCTAAAATGCCTCTTGCCATGTGGCCCTACATTAGTCATTGGAGTCCTCCTGATACAACCACATCAGTAGCAGCGGTCAACCTTTCTAGATAGGCTTCATCTCAAAGTGGTTTGTCTTTTTCCCTTCTATCCGATCTAAAGAAAACCATCAATAAATGCAACCTTCACATTGATCAATCCATACATTTTGTGTAGAAACTTTTTCAAACTTGCATGTTCATCAATATTAATTTTACCTACATTTAGGATTGATTTCAACATATACAAAAAACATATTTCAAAACTTCCCAAAAAAAAATTCATTCTAAAATTAGTCACAAATTAATCAACAAAAAATAGGAAGCAAGTAATGAGGTAAGAAACTAAGATTGATGTTTCCTAAAACTTATACTAAGAATAATAGAAAATTTAGGGTTGTAACAATGTCCCTGTAAAATTAAAACTTACTCTCCTATATTCTTAGAATAGTAAAGAGTACTTGTTACTCATCTTGTACTTTAATTCCTATGTATCTTCTTCTACACATGATTACTCCATAGAACTTCTAATACATGTATATCCCTCTTTCTATTTTTTTTTAAATTATGTGATCTAAAATCTAAATTGGGCCTTCAACCTAGGAAAAATCTTCCCTCAACTATGTCGTCACTTGGTCTATGATCTTCTTGGTCCCTCGATGACATATATTTAGAAATAATACATGAAATACATCATGTAGATGGGTTTACTATGGAATCAACTTAATCTTATATACTACTAGTTCAATCGAATGATTGGATAAGGACCCATATATCTAGACGTTATATTATATTTATTTCAAAATATGAAGGCTCCTTTCCATGGTGATACATTCAAATATACCTCATTTCCTACATCTAACTTAAGTGGATTGCATTTTTTTCTCTACGTAACGTTTCTATTTATCATGTCCCACATTTAGTTGTAGTGGGATCTCTGTATTTTTTATGTTGTCTATGCAACCAGTGTTGGGCCTAGAATTCATTTGTCACGAACTTCTTCCCAACAAGTGGGAAATCTACACTACTCCCATATATGAATTCATATGAATCCATTCCCAAGATAGAATAGTGACTATTATTGTATGGAAACTCCATAAGACATAGGTGTTGATCCCAACTTACACTAAATTACAATACATAGGCTCTCAACATGTCCTCTAGGGTTTGAATAGGTTGTTCTAATGTCCATTTTTTTAATGGTAGAATGTTGTACTAAACTTCAAACATGCTTCCAAGGTACAATGTAATTGATTCTAGAATATTTATGTGAACTTAGCGTCTATATCTAATATGATTGTGATTGAGAACCCATGTCATCTCAGTATTTTATCTATATGGACGTTGGCTAGCTTTAGCACATCCCATGTTGACTTAGTAGGGAGAAAACGAGTACATTTTGTGAGTATGTCCACAACCACTCATATTGAATCAAATGTATATGGTGACCTAGGTAGACTTACCACAAAGTCCATTATGATGTGGTACCTAATTCCACAATGAAATAGGGAGTGGTTGTAAAGTTCTTGTTGGCTAATGATGTCTAACATTAACTTGTTGGCACACACCACATTTGTATACATGATTAGTTGCATCTCTTTCTGTATCTAGACCATTGATACAATTATGGTAGGTGTTTATACATATTGGAACTACTTGGATGCACTACATACTTATAAGAGTGTTATCCCTCTACAATATGCTTATTCAACACAAAATCATCTAAAACACACAACATGTCATGCTGGTATAAATATCATCATCTAAATATATGAATTTTGTTATTTTTTCCTCAATCATCTCAAGCATAATATGTATCAGATCACTATCATTGTGACTTAATCATGGAAAACATCTTTGCATCTATGCAATTGACACACCTTCATCACAGACACCTAAATCTAGGTTCAACTCTCTCATATTTATCACTAGATATCTTTTTATAGAAGCCATGGATAACATTTTTGCATGTGATGCTTACGTTATTATCAATCATATAGCACTATATTGGCCTTACTAGGATGGTAGCCAATGGTGACATCATAGAACCTAGTCAACTCTAACCATATGTAGTGTCTTAGTTTGAGTTCCTTCTGACTGAATATGTATTTTAAGATATTGTGCTCTATGAAGACTTGATACAGTTCACCATAAAGGTAATGGCATCCTATCTTTAGGAGATTCACTATACTTATAGCCTACAATTGTGTTTAGTATAGTCTCTTCTTTCTTCTTGAGTTGTCTAGATGCATAGGCTACTACTATTCTATCTGGAACTGAGACACAACCTTAATCTCTTCTAGAGGCTTATGGAACAAAGCATGTCATTTGGTAGAATCAATATTGTTGTTTTAGTCAACCTCTCATTTAAAATGTGAAAACTTATTTCACAATATCTAACCAAACAAATGGAGTATCCTTCCTTATCTGGTGTGTAAGATATGTTTCTAACACACTAAAGTTCCTTATATACCTAGTTTTACTATCCAACTAATCCTAGAAAACTTTCAAACTCAGTATCAATTTTACATTGCTCCTGCTAAAGAATACTTTTGACTTTCTTAGGATCTATATCGATTCCTTCTTGTGATATGATATGTTTAAAAAAAGAAACTTTAGTCAACTAGAACTCACACATGCTGAACTTGTCATGTATCTTGTGTTGTTTTGACAACTACAGGGTTGTCCTCAATTTCTTCTCATGTCGTTCTCCATCCTTAGCATATATAAAAATTTCATCAATGAATGCTGCCAAGAATTGATTTAGATATGACCAAAATATTTTGTTCATTGTATCAGTAAAATCTCTAGGTCATTTTTTCAAAAGACATATATACAAACTCATAATTCTCATATCGCATTCTAAAAGCAGACTAGGGTACATTTAATGTTTTTAGCCTAAAATAATGGTAACCTCACCTGAGGTTTATCATTGAGAATATTATGGCCCAATATAATTGATCAAACAAATTTCCAATCCTACATAAAAGGATATCTATTATCAATGATGATCCTTTAAAATATCTATAGTTTATGCACAACCATGCAGTACCATTTGGAGTTGTAATTTATCTCCAAATCATTCTTGGATGTTTAATTTGATGTTAAGATGCATAGACACTCTTAGACGGCTCACTACTCTGAAGATTAGCTCAGGATAGAATATTATGATGTGGAAAGATCCTTGGTTTAATGGTAATTTTTTTCATGAAGTGGTTGACAGAAATATTATTATTAGGACTGGCCTTCCCCATGATGCCTACTTTAGTAGGATCATTTACAATAGGAGGTTGTTGATTAACAAGTCTAGATGTTCAAATAATCTTCTTAATACTCTGAAAAGCATGGTCATTCGCAATGAAAGTGAAGACGATCACTGGTTATTTATGGGAAGGAAGAATGCTGATTTCAAATATATTTGGGACAATGTCAGAGCTAATAAAGATTTTATTCCTAAATTCTCTTGGTTATGGAAGAGTAAATTCCACTTGAATAGTAAATTCCATACGTTGAAGGTCATGCATAACAAACTCCCCACAAATGATTACTTGAGGAGGAGACGTATTTCTGTGGTTTCTGTATGTGTTCTGTGCATGCATGACTATGAAGATACTCACCATATCTACTTTGGATGTTTATTTACCAAAGAGTTATGGATTAAGGCCCTACAAAAGGTTGTTGTTTGAGTATTCCTAATGACTGGGATGATATCATTCTGTTTAAACAAAAGAATGAAAAAATCATTAGCCATCTTGTTCTATATCATGCTTGGTTAGAGAGGAATAGAAGGATTCATGATAACACTCATAAAAGTCTTGATGAGGTCTGGAGAATTATTGACAATGAGTTTACCATGATGCAGGCCTAACTGGTGTAGGGCTTGTTATTTTTTGAGCAGGTTGTGATGATGATGGTTGAGTCCCCACTTTGGTGGGTGTCGACGCTCCCCTCTCGCTATTTTTTTCCTCAGTAGACATATGGTGATCCTTTCAGGTTTGAGTGGTATGCTTCCCTTTGTTATCGGGTGTCGACTGGTTCTTGAGTTGTTTGTCTCTAATGATGATTGGGTTGTGTTCCTTCTAGTTTTCCTTTTGTGACCTTGTTTGGTTCTCAACTTCAAGGTGATGATAGTCAGTGTGGAGGATCTTTTCTATTTTCAGATGTTTATGGCTCCTGGTTTTGTTGGCTGATCCTTGGCATGTTAGATCTTGGATGGTTTTTCTAGTAATTTTTTTCTACTCCTCTCGCTTGGAAGCTATCTCGGGGATGAAGATAGCTATGTTGGGAGTTTCTCTGATCATTGATTGTGGTTTCTTTGTGGTAAGGTTGCTTGGTATGATGATATATGGTGTTGTTCGTTTGCTTCATGTTTTTGCTCCCCTCTCACTGATTCAGTGATGGTTGAGTTTTGAGATGTTTTTGATGGATCTGGTGTTTCTGTCCTCGTCATGAAGAGTCTATCGGTTGTGGTGGTTGATGAGCCTTTTAATTGAAGGGTGTTGTTTTTCTGTGCTTATGGGTGATGCTGCTAGCAGGGATATGCTCGAGGATGTTTATGTAGAATGTCCATGGTATTTCTGTGTTTGGGAGTCTGTGGCTATTTTTTGTTAGAGAACTAGGCTCTCCTCTCACTTGTGACATGAGGATCGAGCTCTAGCTTGTTCTTGTGGTGTTCCCTGAATTTGGAGATAATATCTTGTTACATGTTCTTTAGTAGTTGCCAAGGTGATGGTTGAGTCCCCATTTTGATATGGGTTTTGATGCTCCCCTCTCATTTCTATTTGATGATGGTCTTGGATCCCCTCCCACAGTATGATGGTCGAGTTTCTCTAGTTCCATGAAGCGTTCTGGTTCTATTTTTTCTTATCTGCTGGTCGCTTTGTCAACAACAACCTATTTCTTTTTGAAGTTGTCTCTGGTGATGGAAGGCAAGGGATATCTTCTTTTGGTTTGGCTTTGCTTGGGCCTGTTCTAATTCAGTATCTAAGTGAAGGATTTGTTTTTTAGCTTCCCTGGAGTTAGTTCCAGATATCTCTTCTGGTTCCCTTCTAGCTATTATGCCTGAAGATCCTTGGCTAGATGTTGTTTCCCCGAGTCATTCGTTATTCTTTTGTATGCAGCTTGTATAGATCTTCTTAGCTTTACACTATCTTCAGTTGAAGGTAGTATGCAATGTACAGACACTAAAGAAAAAATACAAAAATAGCAACACGAGTTTTTTACTGACAAAAAAAAACCATGCAGTCCCATATTTCTTCTTTACAAAGAGCATTATATCTCCCTACCATGTAAGATTTGAGTCTCAAACTCAACTTCTCATTATGGAGGTAAACCTAGCAACTCATATTGAAAGACATCAAGGAACCCACACACTACATGAACATATTCCAAATAGATGTCCCTTATTCTTCCATAAATCTATCACATGTTCTAGAAAGGCCCACACCCCTTCATCATCATCTCATCATATACAACATCTGATACAAAACACATGGGTAAGACTTTTCTATCTCTAGTGAGGACATAATAAAATCCACCTTGTAGAAAAATAGCCTCCTTCTTCAAGCATTCAAACTAGACACTTTATGTCTTAAGGGAATCAACACCCAAGATATTCAAAAAAGGTTATATCTAAAGGTGTGATATTAGCCACTGTAGTATAAAAATTAAGACAAACTTTACTAAAACCTTCATATTTCCTAATAGTATTCTTAACAAAAATGCATATGCTATATGTTGAGGCTACATGTTTAAAACTACTAATTAGCATACACTATATAAAAGAATGTGATTCTCCATGGTCTATCAAACCTAAAACTGATATGATGTTTAAGAGAGCATCTAACATGTGAAAAATATAGGTGAGGCCACCCCTTATAGTGATGTTTGGCAAAATAAGTGTCGTATATTTATCCCTCTTCCATGATGTCCTTGTTTCCCACTACTAGTTACCATATGCTCCCTAATTAGATCTTAAAGCTGCTAAACAACTTGATTCTCAATATGGAGCCTACCAGTACAGAGTATGGAACTATGACTATGAAATTTTTGATTGTTTATATGTTGGAGCTTAGGAAAATCCCTCTTGGAATGTCTCATTTGTCTAGAGTAGAAGCATCCCTAAACATTTGTTCCCCAACACTAACCATAGTGCACTCTACTACATATATTCCATATATTTGTTTCCTGTCTTTGCGGGCCTATCACCATATTGATCAACCAGAAGTTCTATTGGAGGTATTAATTTAGGTTATGTAGTCTACATGCTACAGATAGATTTTCCCCTACTATAGGAAGAAACTACATCACTAGATTCATATTACTATAACCTAAACTTACATGTATTTATACATATACTTGGATGCAAATAATGGATTGTTTAGGACATATTAGAAATCTTGAGTTTCTATACCTTGTTTATTGATTTTGGATTGTGAATGTAATTTCTCCATATAGAGGAGATTTGGTGTATTTTTGTGTTTTCAATAATCTGTTATTGATTGTTGGTTAAATTAAGTGAGAAAAACTAAATTATATAGAAGTTTCCAAGAATAAGGAATAATTGATAATTGAAATATGGAAATGTCTTGGCTTTCTTGAAAAATAAGTCGAAGGATACTAATAAACATAATCTGGCCCTAACTTGAACCCAAATAAAGAGTATATCAAAAATAGAGTTTGCTTGCCAAGTTTGGAGAGCAAAAGAGTTATTATATGCCTTAAATAATTCAAATAAAGCAATTACTTGGAGGCAAGGAAAAAGGTAATTACTTTGTATTTCACTATCAACTCCTGCCCAATCTAAGATTAAGTCATTTGAAAGTTTCCTTTAAAATTTGGGATCAATTAGAGAAAAGAGGAGAGAGTTATGAATTTAATAGGTTTCCTTAAACTGAAGGATCAATTGATAAATGTATTTTATTGTCACATTTAATTGGATTAGAAATCTAGGGCCTAGCCCTTTTAGATGTTACACACTACCTTGGCCCTTGGATCTCAGATCAATGATCCATGGATTTTCTCCCATCATCGGCCAAATCGAGAAGGCTGGATACAGTGGCACCTTTATCCTCTTTCACTCCTCTCTCTCTCTCTCTTTCTAGTCATTGTGAATGCCTAAAAACTTGCATGTTGAACTCAGAAGGTGATTTTGAGTATGCCTGTACCTAGATGACCCTAGATTGGAGTCTTATAGAGACTTTCCCCAATGGCCGCATGGAGGCGGACCCCATTGGTGGTTAGCCTCTCTACGCCATGCCTATAAGGCATTGTAGCCCTCAAAACATCTTTGTGAGAACCCTTGGATGCAAAGGCATGGGGCAATCAAATACCATAGCAAGTTCGGCAAGGCGGGATGAAGAGGATGGCACCCTCACTTGCCGCTCAAGAACCCTAAAACTCAGAGTCAACTAGTAAGTTGACTCACCAAGGACCTGTATGGGAAGATATGATTCTACCTTAATTTTAGAAACCCTAATTAGGGTTTCCTAATTTCATGGAAGTGATGATCATATCTTGATTAATTAGTCTTAATGAGTATATTCTTATCCATAGTTCAGGAAAGTGGTATTTGGTGTACGGGCGGAGAGGGTACCGCATAGAGTATACATAGTATGTGGGAGTATATACATGAGTATATGCTATTTTGGAATTTTTTCGTAAATTAATTATATAGTCATTAAATGATATAAATAAATTATAAATTCATAGATGACACACTCATACATATGCATATAAACATATTAATATGCTTGTATGATATGCGTATACATGTATATATGTCTATATATGGAATGTGTTTGTAATATATGTACAAATAGTAAAATATATGTATATAGATGTACTAATATGTGTAATATGAGTGTATAAATGTGAATAAATCAAAATGTATACATATAAGTAAAAATATATATTTGTATATGTAGTTATAAATTATATTCTTGTATACATAATATGTTGAAAGGCATTCATATAAATGTACAAATTTGTGTGAAAATAGTTATATATATTACAATGTATACATATATATTATTAAATATATATGTGTATATATATATAATTTTAATATAAAATGAAGTATGTGTATATATGTGTGCATGTATGTATGTAATGCATGAGCATTCATTATCAACTTTTCAAAAATCAGAGTTTAATCGGCCGCTTATTCGGCCAAGTAGGAGTATATGTGGCACATGACCTCTTAGAGGGTTGATTAGTAATATGTGGTGCAGTAGAGTGACCGAATAGGCATAAACGGGAGTATATGCGGCCGTACGTATCGATTTCCCAAACAGTGGTCTTATCTAATTGGGTAAAAAGAGCACCTTGGATCTAATCTTGGATAAAAGATTCATATGTTACCAAATGAGGGTTTCTAAAGTAGGAAAAGTCTAATATGTGATAATTAGGGTTCGAAAAGCCTATCCCTAATGAAACCCTAATTTGACCTTAAACATTAACTTAGGGACCAAGTGGGTCTTAAATGATATATTGTGAACATAATAGTAAGACATGGGTGTTGAATGTTAATTACATGTTGATTTCTTGGTTGGTTGAATATGCTCTTATTTTATCTTGGAAATTAAGTCAACCCTGAAGAAAGGCATGTGGTCAATTATGGATAACCACCATTAATGACTTATGAGGTTTTCCAGATGTTTCTCGCATGTGTTTCCTATGACCTACTTGGATGTTTATTTATTTCCTACAAATTATAGGCCCTATGTGTATCACTTTATATGAACATAACTTACGTGAACCCAAATTGGTACCTCTAGTGAGTTGAATGAACATTTGGGAGGAAGAATTCATTATGATGATTGGTGTTCAAGTCATGATAGGAAGATCATTAACTAGACAAGCTGAGAAAAGAAGGACAATATAAAACCAAGCCTGGGTGTGGGAAGGTTGTGAGAGTCCACTAAAGGAACCCTATCTAAAAGAGAGGGTACCCCACAAAGAATTCCCTAGAGAGAGTTTATACCATAGAGAGTGAGCAAATATGGGTCAAGAAGTTATAACACAAAATGCATGTTCAATTAGTTATTTAATTGCTTGTTATAGTTTTTTATATTGTTACACTTACATGCACATATTTTGCTTGCACCACGTACCAGCATAGAGATATATTGACCTCATTTTTGTGTCATGGTGGTTTAGTTTAATCTACCAAGTAGCTAACGAAATGGACTCCTAGAGAAAATTGCATACAAAGAAAAGACAACTAAAGTCTACTGGGGGAGTATAGATAGATTTCATTTACATTGAAAATTTTAGCTTTTCCTTTTCCATGTAACTCCCTATAGAGCTTTATCTTCATATTGTTATGAAACTTGTTTCCATTCAATGAAATCTTTAATTATTTTTGGTTATTTGATAAACATGGATCCCAGAAATATGGATAATGGCCCTTGCCCTCTCAGTCCACCTTAATTGGGGATAACATGGAGTCCATTACACATATCCCCACCTACCTAAACATCCAATACCAATGCCTATCTTGGAAAGCATTCTCCACCTTTACATGGTCTATGTTGCTTTTTCCTCCTTTACTAAAATCTCCAAACCTCTTCCTATCCTTAGATTTCCTTGTAACATTAGTTCACTCTTTAACATGCCTTGACGCTTCCACAAACACCTCTAAGTTTTCTCTAGCCCTTCTACTTATCAACGTGTTGATGTTACTTACAAAAGGATTATATTTGCATAAAATTAAAGCACTTTTCTATGTCACGAGGAACTAGTTGTGGAAAAGGTTTACCAATTGAGTCAAACATGCCTCATTTTGACCCACTTTCTTACTCCATTGTTAGATTCTCTCTGGCCTATGATCTTACTACTCAAGATAGTTGAAGAGAAATTGTTAAAAGTGAAACTCTTTGACAAAATCGTTCCAAGTAATCACAATATATCTTTGTTAGTGATTCACTCCTATCTACCATAACTTAGTGTTTCCTCCTTTGAGTAGATTGATGGCATGGTTAACATGCTTGGCCTATAATAGCTTCATGAGGTGGAAAACCTTTTGTATGTATTAGAGACACTCGTCGTCCACACATGGGTTTGTAGTGATAAAGAGCTCAGTACCACCCAGCTTCTTGTCTATCTTATACTTCTCCTTGGCTTCTAGAAAGATATAATACATCCTAGCCATATTTTTCCTATCTTCTCCTACAGCTTAAGCCATTGGATGAGAAACAAGATCATAATGGTTTCCAATTTGTTCTTTACAATGTTCATGTCCTCTTCATACCATGTTCATACCATAATATTAAATATTTATTAGGTAAGAACAGTAAGGAGAGGAAACTATTATAGTCATACTGGCCTCTTACCACCTCTATCCCAAACTTAAGCTTTAATACTAAAGATAATGTGACATGTTATGTCGTGTGTGCAAGTCTAAAATTTCTAACTCAAACACTATCACTCAAGTATATGGGCACGAGTAGTAATATCAAGTTGCCCAGGAGATAGTTTAGTTAAATGAAAGTGTATCAAATTTCAACAATCTCGATCAATTTTTAAAGGATGGTTTTATTTAACGCTAGTTAATTAAACAAGTTAGAGAAATAAACTAAAATAGGGATCACTTATTTCAAGATTGTAATCATATTCAAAAGTCTTGGGAATAGGGTTTCACTTCTATATCACAACTCTATGAAAAACAAAAATCAACAATGCTAGAAACAACACAAGGGATGTTTGTATCCTACACCCACCTATCAGTAGTGTAGGACAGTCCTAATTCCATGTAACAGTCTTATTCTTACACAAAACTGAGTACTACAAACCTTGCTCCCCAACACTCCCCAACCACTCTCATGGTCTAGACAATGTTGATAAGATTTATCCTCTTATGCCTATGTATAGCTTCCTATTTCATACAAATAGTATAAATGAAAGACACCAAGTGTCCAACAAAGCATGTAAGAAGAATTCAACTCCGGTAAATCTTAGAATAGTACAATAACTAGATTTAAGAGTGAAATTCATCTTCATACAAGTTATGACATGGGAGTTACTCCCTCATTCCCAAGAACAATGGTTCCACTCATCCATGGCTGAAGAGTATAGATAAAAACAATGGAATATGGGCAGAACATAGTAGAAGAAAGGAAAAAATAAAAATCTCCAAAGAAGTAGTAGAACATATTGGGACTTCATCTAAGAGACACATCTTCATCCTTTCTATGGATATTTCTCCAAAAACCTTCTCTCTCGACCTGCTAGGATGGAGAATATAAACCTCTATTACAAGTATTGAAGAATAATGGGAAAGAAGGAGGCTCTCTCCTGGGTAACTACCCTTTCTCCTTCAAAATTGCCTTCTCCTCTTCTTGTCTGATTCAGACATCTTTTCTCCAAATTATGCACGATAACCGTCCCAAGTGAGTCCCATCTATATATAAAATGAGGGAAGTTTCTTTTTAAATTTGAATTAAAACTTCAAGAAACACGGCGTGTTGGTTGGCCAACACAGCATATTACTTGTGATAACTGAAGTCAAACTATCTTGATCAAAGATAAAAATCCATGTTGGTTTCCCAACATGACGTGTTGTTGTAAGTCAAGAGTGTTTGAACAATTCTAGAGTGAGTGAACATGATGTGTTGAGATAACAACATGCCATTTTGTTGCAATTCAGCCACTCTTGACTTCTTATGGATTGAGAGGACATGGCGTGTGGGTTAGGCAACATGTCGTGATTTTGCATGTTAGGGAGAATGGGAAAATCTGGAGTGAGAGTACATGTCATGTTGGTTGGTCAACACGTCAAGTTTTTGGAATCCAGTCACTTATGTGTTCCCTATATCTGAGGTGAAACACCATGTTGAATGGCCAACACATCATGTTTCTGCTCGCCTATGGAGTGTTCACTTTTCCTGCTATGAAAATGTTGTGTTCGATGACCATCATGTCGTGTTTATGTCATATTTCTCAAGAATTTCTCCAACATTTAGGAATCACTTGGGGGATGTGATGAAGGTCGAATTATGACCAATTCATTCCCATTTGGGTATCAAATAATAATTCATGAAATACAAACCATAGAACAAGTAAAAAACTAAAAAGTTGAAGAATCTAGCATGATTAAGGGTGATAATTAGGTGACAATGATTTCAAAACACAAAAAGTGGTCCCAAAGATGATGTAAAGCATGCATATCATGACCCAAACTCAATAACCAAGGTTTATATCATGACCCCAACTCAATAGCCAAGGTTTAAGCTCATCAAGGTGAGATGAATCTAATGATCTTCTTTTAATACCTAATTGTAGTTCAGACTTCAATTTTCTTATCTTGAATCATATCAGCCACTAAAAACATATATAATCCTAATAAATAACATATACATAAATTTAAAGTGAAATTTATTCACAACTAACTTTGACTTTTATATTACAATTGAAAACAAATCTAAAACTAGTTTTGACATAAATTTATATCATGAAAAACTTTCAAAAAACTTCTCTCGTTGTCACTCTCACTTTTCCATTACCATAGACATGATAAAGACTGACTACTATTTGTCTAAATACTCATGTCTAAGCACCTCTATAACTATTCCGAAAAGATAGACAGTTGTTGGGTCTTCCTACTTACATGGTTTCCAAACTTCCTAATACTGGATACCAGTACCTAAAAGATTGTTTTGGTAGAGTGGCCTCCATATATGTAGTTAGGATAATTCATATATGATTTATTTATTTATTTGTATACGTGGAAGTGAAAACATGGCATATGGAAGTTTTAAATCATTCATCATGGTAGGTGTTCATATAATAACTTGCAATTAATCATGACTAGAATATGTTGATTATTCTCATATTAATTTTATTATGCTCTAGACTCACATGATGTGTACCAAAACATGTGAAACTGTCATGACAAGCTAATCTCAATATGCAAGACTCTGAAAAGACAAGGGACTCTAATTCTATAGTAGGGATGTGATAGCCCAAAATTTTCTCTCTCCTCATGTGTGTCCTTTGCACTTCATCTTTGTACTAACTTCTCACTAAAATCCCAAATTTCCTATTTTGAGTTGTTTTGATTACTTTTGAGGTAATCTTATGTTGACACGAGATGTGGTGATACTCTTTTTTTATATGAAATCGATGTTGCACCTATTTTTATGCATCATCCTTTTTCATACCCTTTTGATCTCATGCATGTGTCTCACTATACCCTAATTTTGTGATCAAGTTTTAGAGGACACTCTAATGTTACCAACGCCTCTAATTTTTCTCAATTATGAGCTAGTATGAGAAAGATATGCTACTTTGAAGATCACTTGACCATGCCCTTGATTTTAGTCCTTTTTACTTTGATTTATTCTTGGTCTGGCCTTTAAGACCCATACTTGTGTGGCCCAGTCGGGTTTTATAGCCTCAGTGGCTATCTTGTGCCTTCCCCCTTAACCAACCATGACATGCCAAGTCATGAACCGCTTCATCTGGGCCTTCCAAGGTGTTGGCCATGGATCGAGGCTTGATCTAATGGTTAGAATGTCATCTTCTCCTCCGTACAACAACCAGTGTCAATGGCACTACAACCCCACCTACTCCCATTGGCGCCCATCTAGGGTCGGGTTTTCCCACCACTATGGCACCCTTTTACACACTCTCTGCCTATAAAACCTCTCCCCTAACTCATTCCCCCTCTTTTCGGCTCGTTTCGCTAACCCTAGCACCTTCATTTCTTCGTTTCCCTTCTTCCCTTTCTCATGGATGCCACTGTAGGCCACCTCATTGGGGGCATGGTACTCGCTTTCCTTGGCCATGCCTGAGGGCTGTTCGAGCCTCGCGAGGTCTGTGCGAGATGGGGTGGCATGTTTTCCTACCCTACCTCCCTCCCATCGTCTTCTCCTCCCAACTCCAATGAGAGCCGCTGGAATCAAGACCGTTGTTTGTAGAAGCTGGAAGGCATGGGAGAAGGATAATTTCCGTCCGTTTGATCATGTTTGGACGAGTGAATCATGAGCTGACATCCAGTGCGGAGCCACCGACCAGGCAGGTTGTCGCTGGGCAACACGGTCAACCACTGACCACCGAGCGATGTTGGGTGGTCAGAAGTTGCCTGAGGATGTCGTAGGAGGTCGGGAGCGATCAAGGGCCAGAGGAAGCTATGGGAGGGGTGCCTCCAACACCTTCTCCACCCTTGGATTCAGATCCAAGGGTCCAGATTGAATGATATTTGGCAATTCGTTGAAAAACCCATTTCTCCTACATCCTTTGGCCATTCTTGACATATAATATATGCTTTTTGACCTTATCGATGAGATCTATCTGTTGGAACTAATTTTGGAGTCTAATTCTACTTGTAGTTATACTATTTTCCAGCAAAATGATTATTTTGAAACTTTTGAAGATGCTTAATGCTTCTAAGTGCTCAAATTTGATCCTCTATACCCAAAATATGATTGTATCCCTGAATCAGTAAACTTCACTTTACCTTTTGACATGATTAATGCATTGCATCCTGTGAATGTGCCCTAAATGTGATGTTCATGTACTTATGTGGTTGTATCCTTGATACTTGTTCAAAAAGCAGATTCTCGATGATCACACCTCTCAGTCCACCATCAAATCAGACCTTATCATGATTTGTGACACTAAATGAAATGCAACACACTCATGTTCTCTTTGTTTACGTATGACCTACCTATGACACCTAACATGTTCTTAATGCAAATGTTATATTGTTGGACTCTAACATTGCTAGATCACACTATAATGTTGGATGTGATATCTTAATGACTTCTTATTAGTAGAATTATCATGATATAGCTCTACAATCTTAACTTGATCTACTTAGTGCTTCTATGGGTTGGAAATGTACCAATCTTGCATGGCAACGATCTAGTATGACTAGTTATGTTTGTATGATCAAATCATGACAAGTACTCATTTTTTATGATCATATAACCCCAAATCAGTTATGATATCCCATATATCTGATCTAAAGTTGTTGTTAACCCTACAACCAAGTAGCTTTGATAATGCTTAGAAACTATGATGTTAATTACATGCTTGAATGACATAATGGGATATGTTTGAATGCTTTGAAACCTAGACCTAGGGAAACATTCACACTACTCGTATGATGCCTATATGATCAAACCTAATGATCTAAGACTTTGTTATATCTTCTTTATCCTAGGTCCCCTTTTTGGTTTGGACCGTCTCTAGAGATCTTATCATAACTTGCTTGCTACTCACAAGGTACGCTTACTCTCTTGACCCTACTATGGTATTGGATTGTTTGAATGTATGATCGTATGAATACTTGGCTAGTTAGTTACTTGTTTGAGCTACTTATTCCCTATGATTAGCACGTTCATTTTGCTTGAAATATGTTGAACATACCTCAAACATAATTGAACTTGTCCATTATACAAACCTCATGTACCTTCCTGTATTCTCGGGGTAAGCGCACAAGGTTGGCTGCCTTACTTGAGATGTCAAGATAAGGCAGACCATGTCAATAAAAGGATTGGCTAATCTTGTTCACCCTTACAGACCCTTCCGGTGGGAAGTTGGTTAATGTCCATGATATGTTGATTAGTATAATGGAAATGCACACAAAACACACTTTGTATAAAAGAATTCGTTAAGTGTTTCACGCTTATATGATGTTTCTAGCCAAGCAACTTTTACTATATGCTTAAATTGTTTACTTTCCTTTCATAACGTACTTAATGCTTTAGCATTAATATGTTTTTCAATCAAATTTGTAGTTCCCAAATGAATATTTTCTGCACTCAAGACACTAAGCTCTAAAATGCAATACAAATGGGTATGCTTGAATATAGATATGGGTACATATCTCTTATCTCCATGTTCTATATCTTGTTGCCTTGTCGTTATTGCCTTTTTCATATATACTACTTTTGTGAAACTACGTGTCATTCTATGGTCGGGCACTCAAACCATGTTGCCACTGACTCTGTACTCAGTGGGGTAGGGTGAGAGTAACAAATGGTCCAGTGATAAGGGCTCTCCATGTCTGGCATCAATGGAGATACCAACTGTCCAAATAAACCAAACTCTTCCTCTAAACATAAGTACTCAAGTAGAGAGTCGAAATACTAGGTTTACTACCTACATAATTCTTTCCATAAGGGATGACATATTGAGTATAACTGATTAACCAAACTGTAGTGGGTACCATCAGGATCTCTAGTTAATATTGGGTTCCTAACAATTGAGGAGACCATCCACATTGAAATTATTCCCTTGTACCCTATCAGAAAAATCTCAAATACCTCATCTTGAAGTCCACTTGTTAGTATGAACATTTACTCCTCCACAACACATACCTTTGTGAAGGATTTTATAAGGCATCTAGAGTTTAGTTTATTCTTTACTTTAACTAACCAATTACCTAGTGTACATGTATTATCTTAATGTTATATTTAAAACACTAATTCTCATGTTTTGTGCATTGAACTAACTAAAATGTTAATGTCATATATTATACAATCGCTTGAACTAGTTAATTGTGTATTTAAGCATATACCAGAAAGATATATTCATTCACTGTATTGAATTTGTAAATATAATCCATTAAGTGGTTTAGTCACATTTTTTAGTATTTATTCTTCTAATATAGAAGTACAACACATAGGTGTATTAGTGTCTTTAAATTCTATTACCTCAAGTCACCATCAAATCTGTATACAAGCAATCTATAGCCAAATTTAGTTGTAGTACGTCACAAGTTTGGTATGCAATCAATTAAACAATTGAAATCTATAATTTAGGCTTTCTAAGCTAAAAACATGTGATATGATATTCCTCATGCTTTTTCTTGTTTCATTAATATCATGGATAAAACGTGATTTCCAATCAACTCTAACTTGATTCCTACTATGGATCTGGATTCTAGGCTTGCTATACATGATTCTCAAGTGAAAAGCTCTAAAACCAGCTCTCCTAGATAGACCATTGCCTTCCCTCACACACAAGGTTCTCCTCTAAAAGGAAGAAGAAGAGGGGAAAGGGAGAGAGAATCTCAAATTAGCAATGGAACTAATTTTTCTTAAGAAAGAGGTAGTGAAGAAAGAAACAATCTGAGACAAGTTTACCTCAGTGGACCTTAGCTAGTTTCCCCCATTTATTTTTGTTATTTGTGTTTGCCCCAATTTCACCCCAAATTCACCTTTGTGGTCATTTTTATTGGATTTTTTGGACAAATTGATTTTTGGATTATTATTGAAAATTCATCACAATTGATTAATTATTTCACAATGTATGACATTTTTATGAATAAGCTAGAGGCATCTGGAAGCAGCACATCGACCTCCTTTCAAAGTATTATTCCAAGATCTATCCAATGTGAGCAAAAAGACTCCAAACTTACCCTCCATTATCCTATGTTTGGAGGCTTAAGACTGTGACATGATGAGGTATGGTCGATCATGATGGTCATTCTCAAAAGAGCCATGTTTGATGTTGTCTCTCATCAATAGATATGTTTGCTCAATGCATCCTCATTAGTCACAGCGATCCAACTGTTGCATCCTGATTCAAGACCAAACTGGCATGCCTTCAGTTGTTCTAGCCTATCCAAAGGCACTCATCAATTGATGGGCCCTTCACATCAATCATTCCAAGTATTAAGTCTATAACCTTGCTAGCCTTGCATGTGTAAAGTTTCTCTATATTACTTTTACCTCCTTCTATTATAACTTTCAACATATTCAAAAAAATATTTTAAATTGACCTAATTGCAAATCAAGCTATAATTAATAATTATTTAACTCAAACATAATACAATTGAGGTTGTAAACTAAATTAGGGTTCACTAGATCCTAAAATTACCATAAAAGCTAAAATAGGGCTTTAATAACATATATATAGTCATTGATAAATAGCCATTCCCAAACCTATTAGAAAGCAACATTATACGGTGATTCCATATTAAATTATTATTGGGGATACCATTGACACTGCTCCTATGGATCTAAAAGGTATTGAGTATTGCCCTAACAATGTTCTCAGTTATAGCAGATGTTCATCTAAAGTTCAATTTAGGAATGCTACTAATATGAAAATCTACACATATGTCTTTTCAAACTAAATTAGAATAACATATAGGATCATCACAATTTTTAATTCCAAAATGTACTACAATGTTGTAAAGACTCCATTAGTTATAAAGGGCAAAACTAATTGAGATTGTAGGAACAACTAAATGAGAAACACCAAGGTAGATTCTAAATGGAATTTTGGAATAGGGTCTCAATCACAAGTGATAATATAGAATCAAAGATTTATATGGGTATCCACTGCTAAAGGATCAACCCTATTCGTTACAAAAAAGACTAAATCATATGTGGTGATTCTGTGTTAAATTATGCTATAAACATTTTATTACTGAAACTATCATGCTCAGTTAACATTATTCCTTCCAAAAATATCATGGTTTGATCCAAACAAATGGTATGCCATACTATAGTAGGATCATCCAATGAGTCACAAATGATCTTATGCCACAAAGTCGATTAATTGTTACTACATTTCATTAATAATCTACTAGACTATTTAATTTGTAAACCTAATTGACAGAAAGTCTAATTGAGATTTAAAACAAGAAGCATCTAACTGGGGACTAAATCAATGTTGCTCAAATGTCGATAAACCAAAATTACCATTTTATGAGAACAATGCAAGACATCACAGGCATTTCAAACCCCATTCAACTGGCCATGGTTTTAGAGTTGTGGCCAAAACTAACAGGAAATTCAAACCATATAAATTATCGTTGCAAGAAATCCTCTATAATTTCATATTCATGTAACACATTCTACATTGAAAACATTCACACATTGCATCTAAAATCTAATGAAAATCATATACAAATACATGTGATTACTGTCTCACTATGCTCCCTCTAGCATCATAGATGCATGATACAACAACATCGTAAACCAAAAAAAACATCAAACAACATTCTCGACCCTTCACATATGGAAATTAATAACAGAATCACGATAAAACAAATTTCAGCTCTAAAATGAGTTGTGCATGTATCCAATAGTCATATCCCAAGGATAGTTCAACAACAATCCAAGGACAATAAAGAATAGTTGTAAATTGAGTGTGAAGAAAAGCCTTATTGTAAGTTTAGGATGACCAGACAAGACCAAATTGAGGATGTAGATGTGGGTAAAGGGGAAAACCCTACCTTAGGGCGTTGTGTAGGTTAACAATTGGAGGATTATTACTTGTTGCTTCAACAAGCAAGTGTATCACGAGTGGGGGGAAAAAGACATGATCTCCCACTACAACTGAAGCATGGCTCAAAACTCTTAACAAGGTATGAACATTGTTCAAAGGATATTGATGGACAGGAGATAAGGTAGGGCATGGCGATAGAAGAAAAGATGTTTGGATACCTCGCATCTTTATCCCTTGAGTCGCCTATAATGAAGTGAAGAAAGTGGATTTGTTGTTACAACACTCGTGACAAAAATGGTAGAAATCCCTAGGTCTGATGTGAACATCGCCCCATCGCGGTCCCCACTATTGTGGGCGACATGGATGAAAACAACACCTCGACCTAGCCCTATTGTTGCCAAAATTCATAGGGAGAACATGGGAGAAAGGAGAGACAACACAACCATCAAAGTCAACCAATGAGAAAGGTGGGAAGAGATCAAGAGGAAGGTGGAGGTGGTAGGTTTCCATTAGGAGCGAGTGTGTATGAATTAAACCGATTTGAGCCGCTTCATCACATACAACATGTCTTAAACCAAACTAGGTTTTGAAATCCATGGGAAAGCCGGGATGAGTTGGTTTAGGTTTCGGGATAACATAACCCAAAACAACTCTCATTATTTTGCTCCATCCAAGCAGATACTCCCCAATCCAGACTCGGTTGTGCCTATGTCATGGAAGATGTCAGCGCCTTATCCAAAAACTAGTCCAATGTCAAACAAAATGTAAAAGATTTTAAGTGAGTCCGTTGTGTATGTACTCTAAATGTACCTTAGTACACATTCCTAGGATGTTTCACGTGAATCACCATGGTGGTAGTGAGCCACATGTTTGGGTAGTCCATTTAGCCCATGAAGGGGAACTAGAATTGGACAAATATGTACCCCGGTACGTGATAGAAGGCGCTAGTAAAGGTAGGGTTGATTTCAGATCTTATCAGCAATAAGGAATGCAGTAAATGAAAACAACATTGCAAAACCATGGAACTAACACCAGAAGGTGTTTTGTAGTCCAAAGAGCACGCACACGACCAAATTCAAAATATAATATTACTCACAGCCGAAATCAACTCATCTAGTGAGAGCAAACCTCTTAAATGGGTCGATATATGCTCAAAGTCCGCAAGACGTGGGTAGTGCTTATGACAAAGCAACTTTGGCAACACAAGCTAGCTGTGCAAGAATTTATTAAAAGCCGCTTATAAGCGTAAGTTTGCCGTCAAACAGAAGAAAAGAAACGACTGCATGACAGATCTAGAAAATTCTGGAGTCATATTGTTCAAAGTTAGAAATATGTTAGGTTTACACTATTTTAGGATCCAAAATGGAACCCCAAACATTCTCTAATTTGTGGTGGAAAATATTTGGGTTTTCATTTTAAGTCCCAAAATGGGTCTACATGGCAAACCTCTTAAAGTTATGACACAATATTGAGCTGATTGAAGGACAAACAATTATTATTACATGGCAAACCTCTTAAAGTTATTATTAAAGTTGTTACCTTCATTGACTAAAGTCGCATAATATACAAGTTGTTACATTCGTAGACTTCAAGAGGTAAGAGAGATCGTGGCAAATATTTGCATTCCAATTCCAATCTGTATGCCAGTGAAAAGATGATACAAGTGTTTTGAAAAGCAAGACAGCTAAGGATCACAGATAGTATGGTATGACAAAGTACGACTATTCAAAACAATTACTATTACATGGTATCGTAACAATACAATATCTTTTTTTCTTGAAGGGGTTCCGGCGTAACAGATTGTATTAGCTACAGAACAGTGTATAAGGGAACACAACGACAGGTCAGTCAGTGTGGAGGCCGGAAGTCAACACTTCAGTTGTTCCAAACACATCTTTTAGACGTCACCACTTATAACTGCTACAGCCATGTATATAGCATGGGTTAAACCCAACTTAGTGCAACTAGTACAAGTGAGAAAAGTAGTTGTGTCTCTAGTGCAAATGACAAAGAAGTTTTATCCCATATTACTCACTCTTAGAACTTTTGTAGTCCTTATATGTAGGATCACATTGGGCACTAGTGTCTAAGAGGTCCTAGGAGGAGGGTATGCTTACCTCTTTGGTGGGGGTGGTGATTACAACACACATGTGCGCACGAGTCACATCTCACCTCGTCTGGCCTGGCGCGGACTCGGACTTGTAAATTGTGGAGAATGTCTTCCATCTTTTTTTTACACTAGGATACAACTACGTAATTAATTATTCGTTTAATTAATTATTTCTTTTCTATTTAGATTTATTAATCCTAACTGAAAAGTGTCTCTTTAGTATAATTTTCCACAATGTGTACAAGGGCAACCGAGTAGTCGCGTCTTAACAAGAATAGGATTACTAGGGTGTGTAAGGCTATAAATAGGCATCCGGTCATTAGGGTTAAACACACAGCCGACAGTCGTTTGAGTGTGTTTACAAACACTAAAGCCGGAGTCTCTCCATGGTGATGTCGCATTCGTGGTGCTACGTGGAGATTCTCTCTTGGACGTAGCAAGTTCGTCTCTTTTCCTTCTAAGACGCAACCTGTCAGGCAGTGGTTCTTGCGGTTAATGAGTTGTATTGGTGGTGCGTTGTTTCATCTGCAACGTTTGTCGTCAACACGAACGTGACATTCTTCTTCAGGTTCGTATTGGGTCGACTGGGAGAACAGTGTCTATCTAGAAGGGTTGCAATGCGTTGATTTCTTTAAGTATATCACGTTCGTTTCTCAACGAACGACCTAGTTTGATCCTAACTTTATTTACTTTGTTCTCCTACATTGGTTTATTCTACATTTTCTTATCTAGATTGGTCTGAACTGTTCACTTAATTGCACATGTCGTTGTTGCATGTAACGACTTAATTTAAAATTAATAACAGTCTTAAAGAAATCAGTATCTGTCGTTAGTTAACTATGGTTGGTTCTAGTATGAAAATTGACATGTCTAGTATGCCTGAAAAATTTACTGAAACTTATTTTACTCGTTGGTAAAGTAAGATGCAAATCTGACTTAACATGGTAGGGTTTGATCAGTATTTAGAAGAAGATGAACCCAAAGTAGATGAAACTATTCCTGATAATGTAATATAATTATAATCTGGAAGAAGGGTGACAAGACGTGTCGAGGGTTGATTCTATTTGAGTTAAACAACAAACTGTATGACTCATACTCTAAGCCACCTGTTGTTGCATCTAAGGTTTTGTGAAAAGCATCAGAAAAGAAATACAATACTGAGAATCAGGGAACTGAAAAATATTGTGTTGTAAAAAATTTTAAGTTTCATATGTCTGAGGGTAAATTTGTTTCTGATCAAACACACGATTTTCAACTCTTGTTGCAAGAGCTCACTAATGCGGGTATGGTACTTCCTGAAAAAATTATTGCTATGTCAATCATTGAGAAGTTCTTAAAATCTTGGGAGTCGTTTGGCATTACTCTTAAGCACCGTAAAGGAGACATGTCAATGAACGGTCTCATTATGGATATCAACATTCAGGAAGAGCATCTGAAAGAGAAGACTATCAAAGTACCAACTGATGTTAATGCGGCTGTTAATTTTACTACTGCTAAGAACAAAGATAAGAAATCAAAGAATTCACTTAAACCTAAGGACAAGATCCAAAAGAAACTGAAGAACAAACTTTGTTGAACTTGTGGACAGGTTGGCCACTGGAACAAGGATTGTCCTTCAAAGAAGGCTAAGAAAGCTGCCGCATCTACAACTGAGGAGGTTGTGGTCAACATGATGATTGCATCCTTGAGCCTCAATGATGGGTAAGTTTCTATAAAACCTGAAGTTCTTTTTATTTTTGAACCACTATATTGGATTATAGACACTGGGACTAATGTGCATGTGTGTACTGACAAGTCCCTATTTGTGTCTTATCAGGCCTCTAAAGGTCGATCTGTGACTTTGGGTGACTCCAGCACTGTAGAAGTCAAAGGCGAAGGACGGATGGACTTACGATTTCCTTTGGGAAAGGTTCTGACACTTTATAGAGTCAGACATGTTCCATCAATACGACGTAATATTATTAGTGGCACAATTTTAGTTAGAGAATGTTTTAGAATAGATTGCAAATATAATAAAGATATTATTACTCGCCTTCGAAATTCTTTATTTTTTGGCAAGGGGTATCTTTGTGATATGGATAACTTGTTTAAGATTCTTGTAGAACCTATTTCAAATTCCATTTTAAATTTGAATGATAATAGTTCTTTATGCTTGAATCTTGTATCATCTGATGTTTGGCATGCGCGTTTGGGACATGTGAATGTTGGCTCAATAAAATGCACGATAAATCTGAATTTAATCCCAAAATCTGAAATTAATAATAAATGTGAAATATGTGTGCAAGCTAAATTACCTAGGAAACCTTTTCATTTTGTTAATAGGAATTCGGAAATATTACATTTGGTGCATACGAATATCTGTGAATTTAATGGTATTGTTACAAGGAATCAAAAATGTTACTTTATAACTTTTATTGACGATGCTAGTAGATATTGTTATATCTTTTTATTTAGAGGTAAATATGACGCATTAGATAAATTTGAAATTTATAAGAAAGAATTTGAAAGTCAAACTGGCAAAGTACTTAAATGATTAAGGTTTGATAGGGGAGGAGAGTATACTTTGAATTCATTTTTGAAATTTTGCCAATTACATGGTATAGTTCATGAAGTTATTACTCAGTATTCACCACAATCTAATGGGATAGCTGAAAGTAAAAACTGAACCCTTATAGATATGGTAAATTCTTTACTCCAAACCTTAGGTCTACGCAACTTCGTGTAGGGAAATTTTTAAATATGACTTGCCATATTATGAATAGAGTTCCCCACGAACATGTAGAGAGTAGTCCATTTGAGTTATGGAGAGGAAGAAAACTGAGTCTCAAATGCCTTCGAGTGTGGGGGTGTCTTGCTAAAGTTCTTATCCCTAAACACAAACGGAATAAATTGGGACCGAAAATGATTGCTGCATATTCGTGGGGTATGTAGAGACAAGTTATGCCTACAGATTCTTGATTGTAAACTCTGAAATCTTAGGCATTGAGGTCAATATAATTGTGGAATTACGTGATGCTACATTCTTTAAGGATGTGTTTCCCATGAAATTTGGTGCACCCATGAAGTATCTCAAGAGGATTCATTCACCACAGGTTCCATTCTCGAGCACATAGAAAGGATGACAAATGTGGGGGGTGACTCAGTACAAGCTATTTCTGAATCTTATAATTCTGAAGAAATAGTTGAACCAAGGAGAAGTAAATGGTCTAGGACATCCTAGGACTTTAGAAGTGAGTTTTTCCTTACAATGTTGAGGATGATCATGTAACTTTTAAACAAGCTATAGAATCTCCAAAAGTTAAGTTTTGGAAAGAAGTCGTTAATGATGAAATCCAGTCAATTCTCTCGAATGGAACTTGGGAATTTGTGGATTTTCCACTTGGTTATTCTACAGTTGGTTGCAAATAGATCTTTAAGAATAAACTTAATGCAGACGAGACCATCAATAAGTATAAGGCTAGGTTAGTTGCTAAGGGTTACACACAGAGGGAAGGAATATATTATTTTGATACATATTCTCATATTTCTCGTATGACCACAATCTGAGTGCTTATAGCATTGGCTTCCATTTATAATCTCTATATCTATCAGATGGATGTGAAGATTGTGTTCTTACATGATGATCTTCAGGAAGAGATATATATGGAACAACCTAAGGGATTTGTGGGTCGTGGGAATGAGTCCAAAGTGTGTAAACTTGTTAAGTCATTATATGGCTTGAAACAAGCCCCTAAGCAATGGCATGTGAAGCTTGATTCTGTGATATCCTCGTTTGCCTTTGTTTCTAATGAATTTGATAAGTGTCTCTACTGTAAAATCATCAATGATAGATTCATTTTATTATGCTTATATGTCGATGATATCCTGCTTTTTGGTTCTGATATGAAAGTAGTAAATGAGACAAAGACATTCTTGTGTAGCAAGTTTGAGATGAAAGATATGGGTGTCGTTGATGTCATTTTAGGGCTTAAAATTATAAGGTCTACTGATCGTATAACTCTCTCTAATAAGTTGCTTAGAACTTTACTATAATCTTCTAAAGTGTTTTGTTATCAGGTAACAAACTTATGTTTCAAATTTGGTCTTGTTTGAATAATGTTTGAGCAATGTTCTCATGTTTTGGACCAAAATGAAGTTTGATGTATCTTATGAACTACACATGTCCAGACATTGTGTTTGTCATGAGTAAGTTAAGTAGATACACCAGTTGTCCCGACAAGACTCATTGGAAAGCTCATGATAGAGTTTTGAGGTATATCAAGGGAACTTGTTCCCTTGGGTTGTATTATGACAAATATCCTTCTGTAGTCGAAGGATATTGTGATGCAAGTTGGATTGTCGTCAACTCTAGGAGTAATGGTGTCTTAGGATATGTATTCCTGTTAGGAGGAGTTGTTTCTTGGAGGTCTAAGAAATAGATCATAATGTCTCGGTCTACTTTTGAGGCGGAGTTGTGTGCTTTAGATGAAACTGGATTGGAAGTTGAATGGCTACATGTACTTATGTCCAGTTTGCCTATGGTAAAGAAGTCGCTTCCTGCAATTTCAATTCACTGTGATAGCACTACAACTATTGCCAAGATAAAGAGTCGCAAGTACAATAAAAAAATAGTATAGACACATCCAAGTCAGACTCAAGTCTGTAAGGGAGTTAGTGTCTAATGGGGTCATGGTTATGGACTACGTCGGTACCAAAGAAAATACAATTGATCCTTTCACTAAAGGTCTTACCCTAACTTTAGCAGAAAAATCCAGGTTGCAGATGGGACCGAAACTCCTCATTATTCATAGGAAGTAGCAACCCAACCCAATAGACTGGAGATCTCACAAATTGGGTTCAACGTGGTAATAACAAGCTGTCTGATAAATTGGATGACACTACGTATTTACTTTTATGCTTCATGAATTTGTGTTTCTATCCCCTGAGAAACTTGTTAGTGTCATGACTACAAGTTTGTAAGAGGTTAGTCTCTGAATGGTGTCAAGTCTTAAGACAGAATGTTAGCAGTACATCCTTGGAGAGTCCAACTAAATGATTGATGGTGTGTAGGCTGCAATAGGAGAATTGGGTTGTTCTATGTTAACAATCATGACATAAAGTTTTGTATACATGGCCTTAATGTATTGTTTTATTTTCTACCATGTCTTTTGTGGAAACACAACCCACTATCACATAGACAGTGAGGTGTTACACGAAAACGTGCGGAAATCACCATAACCACATATTATCGAAAATATAGGTTAATTAAAACCGATTGTGGAAAACTGATAAATTGAGAAACTATTACATTCTAGTCCACATCCTGCAAGAAAACAGGTTATATAAATATATACAAGCCTTGATACATGTTCACATCCTAGATCAATAGTTGTCCTGTCATACCATCTCATGCGTTCATCACCTGTTTATACATACATAGAGGCCCACATTCGGCCAACAGCAGGATATACGAAACACCAACGATAGTACATCGTGAAACAACGTCAAAATACCGCCAGGGACCTGAGAGTACAGGGATGATTCTAGACTCTACAACAAAACAACCAAAACAGCAGCATGTCCATCGCTTGCCTTCTACTGCTCTTCTTGCTGCTCGGCTGCAACTCCGCGACCACCACCACGTCTAGCTCGACCACCTAAAAAGGGTGTAACTCAGCGGAGTGAGACAATTGATCATTGTCCCAGCGGGAAACATAACTCCCCGCCGAAACTAAAAAACCTCAGGTATATATAAAGCAGATAATTGATAAAAGGTATAAAAGAGCAGTTATGAAATAAGGTTGTCTATGCCTAGCAACTTATCAGATGTAGTCAAATATTACTTGTGAAACATGATTAACAAGACGAGATATATAAGTTCTACTTCATATGAAGATCATATAAGCAACTACAAGATATAACAAGATTAATCTACACAAACAAGGCCTCAACCAATGTTTCGTGTTTGTCTTAAGCAGTAATACTATTCGGATGAATTACGTATTGTTATGCCCTGAGGAAGTGAGTCGTACTGCTCAAATCCAACCTTCGGTTGCGAAAACCAAGTCGGTGCCATACAAGGTCAAGGGAAGAGCCGGACTCGACGACCTCGCCCCTCGTGGTCAGTGCACGAGTACAACACAAGCAGGACCGCAGTCTCTTGCTGAAGTGGTCTTAGCCATAGGGTCAGGCCACCCTCTGCCTAGCCCGCCTCGGTACAGGTCTCGGCGCTAGTGAAACTGAGCCACAGGCCTGTTCACTGTGCTCTGAGCCATGAACGCATTCATGCTCCTCATATCACATATCCTGAGCCATGGGCCAGTTCACCATGCTCTTCATCACAATTGGGCTACGGGCCTGAATTTGCACCCTTGAGTCTACAACCGAAGTTGCACTCTTACCTCCTCACTTTAGGCTAGGAGAAACCTCGCATACTCAATCAATATGCGCTCCGGGTTAACCCGCAGGAGAACCCGTTTCACCATCACCAATTCCTGACGATGATGGATCTATGGCTAGGGCAACTACATGATAGGTTTCACTGTGATTAATTAGCATCTTTTAGATGGATTGCAAGATTCAACCAGCTGTATAACATGCAATCTATAATAGGAAATAAACAACATAAACTCAACATTATGCGTTTACTACAATTCACATCATACTGATCCATCACAAGGATCCCACATCACATGTTATCACTTGGCCTCTTGCCAAACATCCAGATCCATCTCAAGGATCATCACATACCATGGGATCTCAATCCCTCATCACATAGTGCCACTACCTCTCAAGGCTTATATCATCATCATGGAACATCATTCATAATATACATGTTATCTCATTGTTCTCATGTAATCATTTCTCGTAGCCTTTCATTTGGTTATGCATTACATGCATGGTAGCACTACTCAATAATCAACATGAATATCTTAGAGCTCATATTATCAACACAGGGTGACATTTAGGATTAAGCGCATAATCAACACAAAGTGACATTAAGGATTATGTCCTTTTTTTAATCATGCCTCATCTTATGTTCACATGTAGAAGGCACATCATCAAGCAAAACCTAATGCATGCTCATTATTGCTCTTAGTATTATAAGTCAATCAAGGTGATCCCATCCGTGTGTATGGCCGTGTTAAGTTTAGATGGAAAGATTTATCAAAATAAACATTTAACATGCAACCTAGTCACCATGGGTTAACAAGAGTATAGACAATACATCGGCTTATCATGACCAACGAAACCCTCACAAGAAGTACTCACATCCCTCACTAAAAGCTAGATCGGCCGTGCAGCCTGTGTTGGGTGTGCAGCATGCCGGGCATGCAGCCTGTCGGGCGTGCAGGGGGGTAGTGTGCTCGCCCACCTCGGTGCAGCGACGCGCACCTCAGGTGTTATCAGTGCAGGGCGTTCCACAAGGGTATCGGCCATACGTGTATCGTGCAAAGAGTCCAGGTCAAGAGGGCTATCGGGCAGCACCTCCCCATGCCCATATCGTCCAAAGGTGATAACTCTCAAGGTCATCTACCACCTCACACATGGACACCCGAAACCCTAGTGGGTCAAGAGAAGGTTCACCTCAATCAACTAAGAAGGAGGGGTCTTGCACTTCTTCTATCACCAAACGGGTCACAATGAGAAACCCTAGAAAAGAGTCACCACTAACTGAGCTCGCCTTCTAGCCCATGGTGAGAGGAGAGTGTTGCTTAAGCAACTAGAACACAAGCCCACCTCAATCGACTAAGAATGAGAGGTGTTGCTCATGATACTAGAAGCTCAAGCTCACTCCTCTAGACCAAGGGGAGAAAGGAGTGTTGCTCACCTACAAACCCTAGATTACAAGGATCGGCCAACATGGATACTAAGCAAGAACTAAGCTACTAGCATGCATATAAACAGGGTCATAGCAAGGGATAGTGTAATTAGGGTTAGAAGTTATGCAACCCACCTTAAGCTCCAAGCTCCAAGGAAGAAGAAGAACTCCAAGCTTCAAGGGATGTCGACCACCACCTGCTCCTTCAAGGTGTGTCGGCCACCAAGCTTGCTCCTTCAAGGGTGTATCGGCCACCACTCTCTTCTTCAAGGGGATATCGGCCACCACTTGCTTCTCCAAGGTGTTTCGGCCACCAAGCTTGCTCCTTCAAGGGGATATCGGCCACCACTTGCAAGGGAGAGGGTTGTGTCGTGCAACAAGGTGGAGAGGAACCAAAGGACCAAAGGAACTCCTAGCAAAGGGAAGTCCATGCCTATATAGAAGGAAAGGGAGTAGAAAACAAGGTTGGTTCAAGAAAGGTGTCACTTGCCTAGGGACACTTGTCCTAGAGCACAAGCCACCACTCTAGCAAGCTTCATCCACATGTCCAAGATGTGCTCCAAGTGTCCACTAAACAAGGTCAAGGCTAGGTCAAGCATCATGGGTGACACAACAACTTTCTCCTTGGGCGACACACATCCATGTTGGCCGACCAAACACCCCTAGGCTGATACACATCCACACTTGGCCGATACAAGCCTCAACCCTAAGCTAAGCAAGGCACCTCAAGGCCCAACAAGCTCAACTAGGCCCAAAAGAACTCAAGCAACGTGCC
Organism: Alisma plantago-aquatica; assembly: GCA_963693085.1. Lineage (NCBI taxonomy): Eukaryota > Viridiplantae > Streptophyta > Magnoliopsida > Alismatales > Alismataceae > Alisma > Alisma plantago-aquatica. The sequence continues at coordinate 1,138,348,558 of OY856412.1, read as the reverse complement.
CAAGCCTACCTCTCTACATAAGAGGAAGCAAAGAGAGGGAGGAACACCTCACAAGGTGGAAAACTTGCCTACAAAACCCTAGACTTGGGTTATTTGCAAGTAGCACCTCCAACTCACAAAAAAGCACAACCAAACCCTAATCACCACTAAAGGTGATTAGCAAGCACCAAAGCACCATGGTTAAGCAAAGCAAATAGGGTAAGCCCTAAATGAAGGTCAGTGTCCTTACAAGCTAACCCCCTTTAAGGGATTTTGTCCCCGAAATCCGAAGAGAAAAGTGAGGGATACTTACTCCTCATCTCTTCCTCAAGCTCCCACGTGGCTTCCTCAATGCCACGATGATGCCAAAGAACCTTCACAAGAACCAGATTCTTCCTCTTCAGCTTCTTAACTCTTCTGTCAAGGATCGCCACAGGACCTTCCTCGTAGGTCACATCTTCATCAAGCTCAACTTCAACTGGTTGTATCACTGTTCCGGAATCTGGATGGATTTTCTTTAGCATACTGACATGGAACACTGGATGTAACCTGTGCAACTCTGGAGGAAACTCTAACTCGTATGCTACCTTACCAACGTGTGCTATGACTGGGTAAGGCCCCATATATCTGGGTGCTAACTTACCCTTCTGACCAAACCTCAACACACCTTTCCAAGGCGAGACTTTGAGATACACTTTGTCTCCTACCTGGAACTCCAAAGGTCGTCGGCGATTGTCGGCATAAGACTTCTGCCTGTCCTGTGCCGCTTTCAACTGTTGTTGTATCACTTTGATCTTTTCTGTTGTCTGCTGCACTAACTTAGGACCCAACAACTGATGCTCACCAGACTCGTACCAACACAAAGGAGATCTGCACTTTCTTCCATACAAGGCTTCATAAGGAGCCATGTCAATGCTCCGTTGATAACTATTGTTATACGCAAACTCTATCAAACTCAGATGTACATCCCAACTTCCTAGAAACTGCAAAATACAAGCTCGAAGGAGATCCTCTAGAATCTGAATAGTCCTCTCCGACTGTCCATCTGTCTGCGGGTGAAAGGCAGTACTGAATCTTAACTGTGTTCCCAACGCCTTGTGCAACTGTTCTCAAAAACAACTCATAAACTAAGGACCTCTGTCAGAAACTATCGTTGTTGGCACACCATGCAAACGGACTATCTCATCCACATACACTCTGGCGAGCTTCTTATATGTATATGTTGCCTTTACAGGTATGAAATGGGCAGACTTTGTCAATCTGTCCACAACTACCCAAATGGAGTCATGATTCCTAGTTTTCTTGGGTAGACCAACTACGAAATCCATGGTTATATGATCCCATTTCCACTGCGGTATCGACAAAGGTTGCAACGTACCTGCCGGCGTTTGATGCTCAGCCTTCACTTGCTGACAAACCGCACATCTAGCCACGAACTCAGCTACATCTTTCTTCAAGCATGGCCACCAGTACAAGTCCTTCAGGCTATGGTACATCTTGGTGACACCTGGATGCATAGCATACATCGACGTGTGCACTTCCTTGAGCACCAACTTCCTTAGCTCATCAACATCAGGAACCATCATCCTATTACGATAGCAGACTATCCCATCATCGGACTCATAAAACCCATCACGCTTTCTGCTGCCAAACTCTGATCTGATCAACTGTACTGCATCATCCGTCTGTTGTGCATCCTTGATCTGCTGTCTTAACGTAGACTTGACTTGCATCTGTGCTAGAAGTCCAGCTAACGAGGAAACCACCATCTGTACGTTCATCTCCCGTAAAGAGACAAGCATATCCCGCCTATGGCATACCAGAGAACTCAACTGTGCCTTCTTGTAAGAATAAGAAGACTTTCGACTAAGTGCATCAGCTACCACATTCGCATTACCAAGATGATACTCGATAGTGCAGTCGTAATCATTGATCAACTCCGTCCATCGATGTTGTCGCATGTTCAACTCTTGCTGTGTAAAGATGTACTTCAGGTTCTTATGATCTGTGAAGATCTGACACACTTCTCCATAAAGATAGTGTCTCCAAACCTTTAACGCATGAACCACTGCCGCCAGCTCCAAATCATGAGTCGGATAGTTCTCCTCGTGTTTCTTAAGCTGTCGCGAAGCAAAAGAAACCACATGATCCTCCTGCATCAGCACACATCCTAAGCCTTTCTTGGAAGCATCACAGAAAACCACATAGCCTTTCCCAGGCTCTATCAGGATTAACACTGGAGCACTGGTCAGCTTCTCTTTCAAACTCTGAAAAGCTTGTTGACATCGATCATCCCAAACAAAAGGTGCATCCTTCCTAGTCAACTTTGTCATTGGCAACATAATTGTACTGAAGTCCTTGATAAACCTTCGGTAGTATCCGGCTAAACCCAGAAAACTACAAACTTCTGTCGGTGTCTTCGGCTATTCCCATTCTGCAACGGATTCCACCTTCTTCGGATCTACTTTGACCCCTTCTGCAGATATCACATGGCCCAAGAAAGTCACTTCTTCCAACCAGAACTCACACTTATTGAACTTGGCATACAACTGATGTTGGCGAAGAAGAGTCAACGCTTGTCGAAGATGTCTCTCATGCTCTAGCATGTCCTGACTATAGATCAAGATGTCATCTATAAAGACTACAACAAACTGATCTAAGAACGGACGGAACACTCTGTTCATCAAGTCCATAAAAGCAGCAGGTGCATTGGTCAGCCCGAACGGCATAACCACGAACTCGAAATGACCATACCTCGTCTGAAAAGTTGACTTTGGTATGCCATCCTCCTTGATCCTCAGTTGATGATATCTTGACCGTAGATCGATCTTCGAGAACATTGTAGCACCACGCAACTGATCAAACAGATCATCTATCCTCGGTAACGGGTACTTGTTCTTAATCGTGACCTTGTTCAGCTGTCGGTAATCTATACACAACCTCATTGAACCATCCTTTTTCTTGATGAACAACACAGGAGCACCCCAAGGCGATGTGCTCGGTCGAATGAAACCTTTGTCCAGCAACTCTTACAACTGCTTCTTCAATTCTGCCATCTCCACTGGAGCCATCCTATACGGTGTTTGTGCAACTGGCTGCGTCCCTGGGACCAGATTGATCTCAAAGTCAATCTCTCTGGGTGGAGGAACACCAGGAAACTCCTCAGGAAACACATCTGCAAACTCCCGAACAACTGGCACCTCTTCAAGGCTAGGACCTTTCGCCTTTGTAGCCACGACGATATCCACCACATGGGCTAAGAACGCCTCACATCCTTGTCTCAACAACTTATCTTCCACCATAGCTGATACCAGACACGTCGGAAGAATCTTCCTCTCTCCTTGGAAGATCCACTTCTCTCCATCATCATCAAACACTGCCTACTTCGATCCGCAGTTCAAAACAACCTTATACTTCTCTAAGGTATCCATCCCTAGGATAACATCAAACCCATGCATATCAAGTGGCATAAGATCCACCTAAATGCGATGTCCCAAGAAAGACAAGACACAAGATGGATACTCTTCTCGAAGCAACGAAGAACCAGCAAGAGGGGTTTCTAACAACAAGTGATCCTTCTTATGACTAACAGGTAAACGACAGTTCTCAAGCATACTATAGGCAATAAAAGAGTGTGTAGCACCCGGGTCAACCAATACAGATATAAAGCAAGAAGAAGATATATCAGAATGAAATAACTCCATCTGACCTGTCACTAGTCGCGGGTTGACTATCGCCTCCGGCTGACTCATAGCATAAAATCGAGTCGTTGCTTGTTGTCCACGACCTTTGCTTCCTTGAGCAGATGATCCAGCCTGAGACGCTTGACCGCGTCCTCGTCCTCTGCTACCACTAGGCTACTGTCGATCTGATCCCTGATGATTCTGCCTCGGCTGTTGCGTCACTTCAACATCTCTATTCGAGCAGTTGAACCTCCAATGCCTGATCTGACCACACAGATGGCATGCTCTATTGTCAACCCGTGGCCTAGATGGCCCTGTCACTGCCACAGAAGCCGTACTGTGTGCCTTAGATGGTGAAGAAATGTAACCTCTTCCTTTACTTGGAGACCACTGAGACGGTCCATCAGAACCTCTCATCACTGATGGTGCTGAAAACCTGGGCTTCTTGAAGCCACCAAACCTCTGTCCCTGGAACTGAGCAGGCCTCTTCTTAGTCATAGACTCTCTCTTCTCCCTTACTGATCGTTCGATCCTTCGGACAGATTCCACAAACGTCGCAAACCTTTCTCGATTCTCCAACGCAGACACCGGGGTTGTCAGCTCAGCACTCAGACCCTTCTCGAAACGTCTGATCTGTTCCTCATCTGCCGCCACCATGTGAGGACAAAACCTCAATAGGTCCATGAACTTGGCTTCGTACTCGGTGATGTTCATCGTTCCTTGACGCAGACTCTCAAACTGACTGATCTTCTCATCAAGATACGTCTTGGGAAAGTATCTACTGACGAACTCACGACGAAAGACCTCCCAATAGATCACCTCACCAGGCCGCTTCTCTTCCTTGATGGTCCACCAGTGACCAGCACTACCTTTCAGAAGGTAGACAGTGTGCTTTACTTTGTCTGCTTCGGGGATGTCGAGGATCCGGAAAGCCTTCTCAAGACTTGTCAGCCATAGATCCGCATCCGTTGGATCAGCCGTTCCAGCATAATCCGAAGCTCCGACTCGGGGAAGCCGTTCGAAGGTCTTCCCAATACCCGATGCTTCTCCATGGGGAGCTTGTTCTCTCGGAGGAGGCACTGGAAATCTCTCAACCATGAGATTCATCATAACCATCATCTGCCCCATAAGCTATTAGTAAGCAGGATGTTCAAGAATGGCTGGGTTAGGTTGGGGGACCTCAGGCACCCGATCTTCATGTGCCTGCCCAAAAGCTCCATCAACTGATGCAGCATCGTTGTACTCAGCAGTGTGTTCTTCATGGTTTCCAGACATCTTGACTTTTCTTCCGCTGAGAGCAGAAGATGATTGTGAGGAAATTTGGAAAGCACATAAGAACAGACACAACCTAGTCCTAATTCCCTGTAGACTCAGCAAACCTAAAGCTCTGATACCAAAACTTGTGGCAACACAACCCACTATCACACAGACAACGAGGTGTTACGCGAAAACGTGCGGAAATCACCATAACCACAGATTATCGAAAACACAGGTTAATTAAAACTGATTGCGGAAAACTGATAAACTGATAAACTGAGAAACTATTACATTCCAGTCCACATCCTGCAAGAAAATAGGTTATATAAATATATACAAGCCTTGATATATGTCCACAGCCTAGATCAACAGTTGTCCTGTCATACTATCTCATGAGTTCATCACCTGTTTATACATACATAGAGGCCCACATTCGGTCAACAGCAGGATATACGAAACACCAACGATAGTACATCGTGAAACAACGTCAAAATACCGCCAGGGACCTGAGAGTACATGGATGATTCTAGACTCTACAGCAAAACAACCAAAACAGCAACATGTCCATCGCTTGCCTTCTACTGCTCTTCTTGCTACTCGGCTGCAACTCTGCGACCACCACCACGTCTAGCTCGACCACCTAAAAAGGGTGTAACTCAACGGAGTGAGACAATTGATCATTGTCCCAGCGGGAAACATAACTCCCCGTCGAAACTACAAAACCTCAGGTATATATATAAAGCAGATAACTGATAAAAGGTATAAAAGAGCAGTTATGAAATAAGGTTGTCTATGCCTAGCAACTTATCAGATGTAGTCAAATATTACTTGTGAAACATGATTAACAAGATGAGATAGATAAGTTCTACTTCATATGAAGAACGTATAAGCAACTTCAAGATATAACAAGATTTATCTACACAAACAAGGCCTCAACCAATGTTTCGTGTTTGTCTTAAGCAGTAATACTATTCGGCTGAATTACGTATTGTTATGCCCTGAGGAAGTGAGTCGTACCGCTCAAATCCAACCTTTGGTTGCGAAACCCAAGCCAGTGCCATACAAGGTCAAGGGAAGAGCCGGACTCTACAACCTCGCCCCTTGTGGTCAGTGCACGAGTACAACACAAGCAGGACCGCAGTCTCTTGCTGAAGTGGTCTTAGCCACAGGGTCAGGCCACCCTCTTCCTAGCCCGCCTCGGTACAGGTCTCAACGCTAGTGAAACTGAGCCACGGGCCTGTTCACCGTGCTCCGAGTCATGAACGCATTCATGCTCCTCATATCACATATCCTGAGCCATGGGCCAGTTCACCATGCTCTTCATCACAATTGGGCTACGGGCCTGAATCCGCACCCTTGAGTCTACAACCGAAGTTTCACTCTTACCTCCTCACTTTAGGCTAGGAGAAACCTCGCATACTCAATCAATATGCGCTCCGGGTTAACTCGCAGGAGAACCCGTTTCACCATCACCAATTCCTGACGATGATGGATCTATGGTCAGGGCAACTACATGATAGGTTTCACTGTGATTAATTAGCATCTTTTAGATGGATTGCAAGATTCAACCAAGTTGTATAACATGCAATCTATAATAGGAAATAAACAACATAAACTCAACATTATGCTTTTACTACAATTCACATCATATTGATCCATCACAAGGATCCCACATCACATGTTATCACTTGGCCTCTTGCCAAACATCCAGATCCATCTCAAGGATCATCACATACCATGGGATCTCAATCCCTCATCACATAGTGCCACTGCCTCTCAAGGCTTATATCATAATCATGGAACATCATTCATAATATACATGTTATCTCACTGTTCTCATGCAATCATTTCTCGTAGCCTTTCATTTAGCTATGCATTACCTGCATGGTTAGCACTACTCAATAATCAACATGAATATCTTAGAGCTCATATTATCAACACAGGGTGACATTTAGGATTAAACGCATAATCAACACAAAGTGACATTAAGGATTATGTCCTTTTCTTAATCATGCCTCATCTTATGTTCACATGTAGAAGGCTCATCATCAAGCAAAACCTAATGCATGCTCGTTATTGCTCTTAGTATTATAAGTCAATCAAGGTGATCCCATCTGTGTGTATGGTTGTGTTAAGTTTAGATGGAAAGCTTTATCAAAATAAACATTTAACATGCAACCTAGTCACTATGGGTTAACAAGAGTATAGAAAATACATCGGCTTATCATGACCAACGAAACCCTCACAAGAAGTACTCACATCCCTCACTAAAAGATATATCGGTCGTGCAGCATGTGCCGGGCGTGCAGCCTGCCGGGCGTGCAGCCTGTCGGGCGTGCAGGGGGGTAGTGTGCTCGCCCGCATCAGTGCAGCGACGCGCACCTCAGGTGTTATCAGTGCAGGGCGTTCCACAAGGGTATCGGCCATACGTGTGCCATGTAAAGAGTCCAGGTCAAGAGGGTTGTCGGGCAGCACCTCCCCATGCCCATATCGTCCAAAGGTGATAACTCTCAAGGTCATCTACCACCTCACACATGGACACCCGAAACCCTAGTGGGTCAAGAGAAGGCTCACCTCAATCAACTAAGAAGGAGGGGTCTTGCACTTCTTCTATCACCAAACGGGTCACAAGGAGAAACCCTAGAAAAGAGTCACCACTAAATGAGCTCGCCTTCTAGCCCATGGTGAGAGGAGAGTGTTGCTTAAGCAACTAGAACACAAGCCCACCTCAATCGACTAAGAATGAGGGGTGTTTCTCATGATACTAGAAGCTCAAGCTCACTCCTCTAGACCAAGGGGAGAAAGGAGTGTTGCTCACCTACAAACCCTAGATTACAAGGATCGGCCAACATGGATACTAAGCAAGAACTAAGCTACTAGCATGCATATAAACAGGGTCATAGCAAGGGATAGTGTAATTAGGGTTAGAAGTTATGCAACCCGCGTTAAGCTCCAAGCTCCAAGGAAGAAGAAGAACTCCAAGCTTCAAGGGATGTCAACCACCACCTGCTCCTTCAAGGTGTGTCGGCCACCAAGCTTGCTCCTTCAAGGGTGTATCGGCCACCACTCTCTTCTTCAAGGGGATATCGGCCACCACTTGATTCTCCAATGTGTGTCGGCCACCAAGCTTGCTCCTTCAAGGGGATATCGGCCACCACTTGCAAGGGAGAGGGTTGTTTCGTGCAACAAGGTGGAGAGGAACCAAAGGACCAAAGGAACTCCTAGCAAAGGGAAGGCCACACCTATATAGAAGGAAAGGGAGGAGAAAACAAGGTTGGTTCAAGCAAGGTGTCACTTGCCTAGGGACACTTGTCCTAGAGCACAAGCCACCACTCTAGCAAGCTTCATCCACATGTCCAAGATGTGCTTCAAGTGTCCACTAAACAAGGTCAAGGCTAGGTCAAGCATCATGGGCGACACAACAACTTGCTCCTTGGGCGACACACATCCATGTTGGCCGACACAAACACCCCTAGGCCGATACACATCCACACTTGGTCGATACAAGGCTCAACCCTAAGCTAAGCAAGGCACCTCAAGGCCCAACAAGCTCAACTAGGCCCAACAAGCTCAACTAGGCCCAAAAGAACTCAAGAAACGTGCCCAAGCCTACCTCTCTACATAAGAGGAAGCAAAGAGAGGGAGGAACACCTTACAAGGTGGTAAACTTGCCTACAAAATCCTAGACTTGGGTTATTTGCAAGTAGCACCTCCAACTCACAACAAAGCACAACCAAACCCTAATCACTACTAAAGGTGATTAGCAAACACCAAAGCACCAGGGTTAAGCAAAGCAAACAGGGTAAGCCCTAAACGAAGGTCAGGGTCCTTACATCTTTATTGTGTTGTTACCAACCTATACTCTTGTACCCAAGGTTCAGGTTCAAGACTTTTATTCACCTAGTTCATGCGGGAGTCACAGTTGGATAACTCAAGTAGATTCAAACTGAAAGGTATCTGCTAGAAGCACAGTATGGAGGACTGAATGGTAGAGCACACTACATATTGGATTGTGGGGGATTGTTAGATAAATGCTGCTACATCCATGTATATAGTATGGGTTAAGCCCAATGTAGAGCAGCTAGTACATGTGAGAAAAGTAGTTTTATCTCTAGTGCAAATGACAAAGAAGTTTTATCACATATTGCTCACTCCTAGAACTTTTATGGTCCTTGTATGTAGGATTGCATGGGGTACATATCTCCAAGGGGTCCTAGGATGAGTGTATGCTCACCTCCTTGGTGGGTGGTGACCACAACACAAACACACGTGTGCCACGCCACAACTCACCTGGTCAGGTCGGGCACGAACTCGAGCTTGTGGAGAATGTCTTTCGTCTTCTTTTTATACTAAGATACAACTACGTAATTAATTATTTATTTAATTAATTATTTCTTTCATATTCGGATTTATTAATCCTAACTGGAAAGTGTTTTTTTTGCGAAATTTTTCACAATGTGTACAAAAGTAACCGAGTGATCGCGTCTTAAGAGGAATAAGATTACTGGTATGGATCCTTAAACACATCTTTCGAACACACAGCCGTCAACCGTTTGAGCGTATTTGCAAACCCTAAAGTCGAAGTCTCTACCTGCCGACGTCGCCTCCATGGTACTACGTGGAGATTCTCTCCTGGACATAACAAGTTCGTCTCCTTTCCTTCCAAGGCACAACTTATTAGGCGGTGATTTCTACAGTTGCTGAATTGTACTGGTGATGCGTTGCTTCGTCTGCAACGTTCGTCGTCAACACGAAAGTGACGTTTTTCTTCATATTCCTACCGGATCGACGGGGAGAACTACGTCTATCAAGAACGTTAGTAAGGCACTAATTTCTTTTAAGTATATCATGTTTTGTTTGAACGAACTGATTTGATCATAACTTTATTTACATTATTCTCCTGAACTGTTAACTTAATTACATGTCGTTGTTAAGTGTAACGACTTAATTCAAACTTAACAACAGAAGGCTCTGTAAACAATGTCATCTTCTTGGCTTGTTAGTTATTTACCCCGGAATTCGGCTCTCGCACTACCACTTCCAGAGTTCCAACTGATACACATGCACCTACCACTTTCCAGAGTTCCAGGGTCAAACAGAAAACGGAGTTACAACGAAAGGCAGGATTAAAACAGAGTCCATATCTTCAAAAACTACACAGACAACATAGAGACACAACTGACAGATTAAGAAGACGAACAAAAACTAACGGGTGACACGTTCCAGTAACTACAATAAGCTATACAAGGAACACAGCAAACAGCCGAATCGGCGGTTGGAGTACGGGAATTAAACATGAAACATGAGAATTTTCAGAGGTCAGTTCCAAGTTTCACACTGATAAAACCACGAGGATCCTCTCTCATCAGTGATTCTTCTGAGATTGTTAGTAATTTTTCTCTTCCGTCAAAATAGATATTGCCCCTGGTGAGATGATCTACTCATCTTCATCTTCATCCTTGAATTCATCTTCTTCTTCATCCTCCTCATCCTCTTCGTCTTCCTCATCCAATTCTGCTTCCTCGTCATCTACAATGAAGCCGCCAAGAGTCTCGTCCTCCTCATCCTCATCCGTATCTCTGAACACGTCGTCGTCGTCATCGCCCCGGCTTGTTCCCTGCTTCTTCTTCCCCCTCAAAGATCCCTTCTTGCCCTTCGGGTCCGAGGATCTGGTGGCGTACTTGGTCCTCTTAGTGCTAGTACTAGCCCTGGCAGCAGCGCCTCCGCTAGCCACCACCTCCTTATCCTCCTCGCCGTTGCCAGTCCACTCGTCATCGTCTTCACCGCCTGCTCCACCCTTTTTCTTTCTCCTCTTATTATTCGCCGCGTTCTTCTTCCTGCCCCTCTGCTTGGGCGTGCCTTCCCCGTCTTCATCTTCGCTATCTCCCTCCACGTCCTTGTCGTCCTCTAGGAACCAATCCCAGTCCTTCGGGGCGCGCACCTTCTTCCGAGGGTAGCTGTCCAACTCGTGCCCCCGAACGAGGAAACCAAACTCTGTTGCAGCAAACTCAAATATATTAGAATGAGAAGACAATAAATCTACAATTATATACCTATAGTCTAGTTTGCCCCCAAAAAGGGGAAAGAAAACAGGAAACGAAGTCGTCACCTTTCACAGCGTCAATTTGAGACGTGTCCAGCGGCTCGAACCCGAAATCCAGCTCCACAGCCGGCCGACCTTCCTCCCCATTCCCACTGCTCGCCCAAACATCCTCCCCAACCCGTTCCTCCTCCCCCGATTTCCTCTCCTCCTCCTCCTCCTCCTCCTCCTCAACCGCCGCAGCAGCCAGTTTCCGCCGCTTCTCGGTCCGCTCCTCCCTTCTCCTCACCGCATCCAGCACGCCCTCATCCACACCGGTACCTTCCACCACGCCCGCCGGCGCGGCCTCTGCCGGCGCTTCGACTCGTAGATAGCTAGGGTTTTTCAGCGACAGCGACACGCGGTCTCCGGGCCTCAGCTCACCCTTCTCCGACGGTCGGAGGATCCTACGCTTCTCCCCGCCGCCGCCGCTGCGAACCACGACGGGGTTCCTGCCGACCACCTCGACCGAGAGCAGCGGCTCGCCGCCGTCCACTGGTGACAGCGAGAGGTGGCGGCGGGACACCGTCACGTCCGAGGCGGAGCACGCGCCGGCGCTGCCCCTGCCGAGGAACAGTTTGGAGTTGACGGGAATGGGCGGAGTGGAACCGTCCTCTGGAAGCAGTTCCATGGAGCGAGTGAGCCCAGCGGACTGGCGGACACAGAGTCCGGTAACTGCTAGTACTACTCGACTCCGTCGCGCTGTGCCGTTGCTCCTGGGAAACGAGGGCGGTTGTAGGCTCTGTTTTTTTTTTTGGGTTCGAATGGATCGAGTAGCCACCGAAGACCAGCGACGAGCCGCTAAAAGTTGATCCGGCCCAAGTGTCTTGCGGCCCAGTCCAGGATCCAGGAGTCCATGACCCTTCTTTAATCCCCACCACCCCCGCCAATTTAGACTTGTCAAACTGAGTTGAAATCGGCAGACACTCATGGATCCACTCGTTTAAGTTAAATTAAATCATAAAATTTACCACATGTTGAAACACACCTAAACTCGTAGCCACCCGTTTATTTGACAGGTTTCACGAGTGATCCGGGAGTAATCGCAGGTGACCAACTTAACCGAACTAATTATTTTGAATAGATAATTAAACTAATTAGATTTTATGTGATAGAGAAGAACATACTTCAACGCAATGTTGATGCATTTCTCTAACTCTGTAATCTACACATTCTTTGTTGTGTTCGGAAAGTGAGCCCATGTATTAGAAATTCAAAGTTGGTTTAGACGACTCTATCATTGAATTAGAATTTCCCCCCTGAATCGGCTATGCCGCCCGCAAGTTGACTCTTATACTATTTATTTATTTTTAGTTGCACTAATATTGCCCGCAAGGGTGTAGCTCACTGGTAATCAGACCGTGAACGTAGGCAGAGGTCTCAGGTTCAAATCATTACGGGGACGAATAAAATTGGGATTTATGTCTGACATGGTTTGCGTCAGAACTAATGGGTTGCACACTTGGTTTACCTTACTCCTCCTGAGTTGGGTCAATGAGGGGTCCGGGAGAAGAAGTCTCCTTGATGACTCTTTTTTTTAGTTGCAGTAATATTTCACACCTAAGTTATAGCCAACATTTGGTTCTTGAACAAAATTTAGAGAATGATTATGCAAATTTTGTTTTTTTGGAATAACTTTGCTTCTACTATTATTATCTATTTTCAATTGGCTAAAGTTATTATTACTTGGTCGATGTTTTATTATTTTAAGCTAACATAGTGACTTGAGCATATTTAGACACTAGTAAACACACACGTGTGCATGCACGTATCATACTAAAATTAATAACCTAAAATTAAATAAATATGATACGTGTATATTTTAAAAATAAATGAACGAAAGATACTTGTTTTTATTTAAATAATATTTATTTTTCATTTTGAAGAAAATCGTAGAAAATATGAAAGAGTGGTAAAAAAATAAAAGACGGTTGTGACATCATAATTGTATACACAGCCCATTAAATCCTTCTCTCACCTATCTTAAATCTAAATGTCAAACTAATGAACTTAACTTCTCAGTATGTGAGTGTGATATTAAAATAGAGTAGGACTTTTTGAGTTGCAAAGTGTTGGAATGATGTAATGACATTTAGTAAATTTTAAATAACATATGACTATCGTTTCTAAAATCAGAAGACATTACAATATTATCTTCAAATTCGATGTCTTCTTAGTGGGGAAAACGTACATGTAACAGAAAATAAAATGAGTTAAGTTTAAATTTAAATTCAAGAATTACGATGGTTATTTTTTACAACCAAAGCAACAATGCTCCACCTACAACTCCATTAACTGAAGGAGTTCTACAAATAGATATTCATTAGTAATTGATATGAGATCAAGAAGTTTGATGTAAAAGTTTAGAAGATCAAAGAGAATAATACATGGGTCAGGGAGCGATGAGAAAACTTTTACATCAGCTTCAAAAATGCCATCACCAGCTTCAATGATTCCAACTACAAATAAAAAATTAAGTAGAATGGAAGGTTATATAATATTTAATTAAAAGATGTGTAAAGTTTGGAGAAAAGACAATTCCAACTACAAATAAAAAATTAAATCACGTAGAAGGTTATATAATATTTAGAAAAAGACGGGTAAAGTTTGGAGAAAAGACAATTCCAACTACAAATAAAAAATTAAATTGAGTGGAAGGTTATATAATATTTAAAAAAGATTTGAACTTTGGAGAAAAGACGGTCTTTTCATTAACTCACTTGACTTTACTACTTATACACATTGTTATATTTCTTTCCAGTGCACTCTACAGTAGTAGTCGACTAATACAATACCAGTACAATTTTCTCCTCCAGAAAACCAACACATTGCAGATGTAGATATCACTTTCAAATTTGATTAATTGCAGGAAACAACTCATTGAGGATGCTTGAACGAACAACAAAGCTGATTTAACACTATTATCATCCAATACGACATTTTTGATGGTGGTGACCCTCAACAGTTGTAATGTTTGTCAACTCAGGTGGGCTTGACTTGGGATGATAGTTGCTCCCTTACCTCAGAAACTTGACCTTGTTTTGTGAAGCAAAAATTGTTATTGACGGCATTAAACCTGCTTAGATTTGGCACGCAAGCCTGATGTACGTGTAGAAGTCTTAGAGGAACATGTGTTCTGCTTTGTCTGCACATAAGAGGCCCGACAATAAGGAAAATCTTCAACCAACTTCATAGAAATAGAAGAGTGTCTGGAAAAGTTGAGTACTCATTCTATATGATCTTGAAAAATATTAATGTAACATCGGTTGAAAATAGATGGAGAAAAGGTGCCAGAATCATTTCCACTGTCATTTGGCCAAGTCTCGAAATCCATTCTTCTTGTGTTGGTATTCCTATAGTGAAAACACAACCATTGCAGTTAGAACTCGGCCATTATAGTCCGGTTGGTAGGGGAAATGAAGAAAGGAGAAGAGGTGTTGAAGTTTAAGGTCGTTGAAGCATAAAGAACGATAGACAGAGACGGGATGATAAATGAGTAAAGAGCAGAAATAAGGAGTGATATACGGAAGTTGTTGTGTAATGGGATGTGAAGGATGGGGTGAATGAGGAAAGAGCATGGAGTTATGGAGATAAGAGAGACAGATTTTGAAATGTGCGAGAGTTAATGGCTTTCATATCGGTAGTGCTTTGAGTCAAACACGAACTGTTGTATTTGTTACTGCATCGGAAGGACACATTACAAGACGTGGGAAGTGTATCAGTTAGAAGGGAGAGGTGAGAGAAAATTACAAAAAAAAGATAAAAATATGTTGTGGAAAAACATGAGAAGAGAAGGAAGGATGGAGATAGCATCATTTTGAAATGACACATTCTGATTAGTTGGGTATATTGTGAAAAATAAAATAATTATTTGTAATTAATCTTACAAACTTGCTCCTTTTGTAACACTATAGATAAATATACATGAAACGATATATATATTTTCATGTTCCTCTTTCCCAGAAGGTAACCAACCTTTCTAGAGATTTTAGAATGGAGATTTAGATTTACTGGAAAGAGTGGTGGAGACATAGTAGAATATATTATAGCTAGTTAAGGGTGGCAGAGGGAAGAGGAACGGCCGTGAGTTTATGGGAAGTTTTCATATTTCATTTTAACAAAGATAACAGTTGAATGTCTGGCTGTGACGGTTTATTAAGGAATCACATTTAATAGGGATGAGGAGACGGTGAGAGAAAAATGAATATAATGGGAGTTATATGGAGAGTGGGGCGGAGTGGAAACATTCGGAGGAAAGAGGGTCCCTGTATTAGGAAGGAGAAAAAATATACTACAAGAAGTAATACAACCTTTGGAAAAAAAAAGAGAAGAGAGAATCAAAGATAGTGATAAAAGAATATGCGGTATTTTAGCTACATATAGTGATACAAAAATATACGATATGTTTTGTTTGTGTCTATGTGAAAGTATTTCTTACGCGTGTTATGTAAATTTTGTTGAATATTTTTACATGTTGGTTAGTATTAGGTTTTCAAACATTTGACTCAAAAAAGATAATTCAAAAACATCATATGTTAATCAATTATTTTTTTTAAGAAAAGAAGTAAATAATAAAAGGTTTCAATTATAAATAACACTAATGTTAATTTGGATGTGTTGTTAGTTTATAATCACTACTTCAACATGATTAAAATAATAAATAAATGGATAGAAAAAAATAGGGAACAAAAAAGTGTGGAGTTTCGGTGGTGAATTGAAGTTGAAAGAATGATAAACGGGTTTGTTTAGGAATCGTATAAGTTGATGATAAGTGGTTTATTATGAGGAAGTACGTGGTCAAAGAGGAAAGAGAGAGGTAGAGAGAGCGTTTAGGAATAGGAGGATACTTTGTTCATGGATGTCACTTGCTAAATACCCTCTCTCATCACCCTTTTTAGGGACTTTAATAACCGTTGTTTAGAAGTTGTTATGTTAGAGTCATGGGAAAGAGAAGATTTGGGTTGGAGAAAAGATAGAGAACGTGACTTTGAGATGGGATGACCGGGTGATAGAGTATATCACAATAAACATCTGAAATCAAGGAGAGAACATAGAGAGTTAACCAAAGAGCAGCAAAAACTCACTCAATAGGTGAAATTTACATGGATAAATACAATGTATAACAAACACGTACAATAGTAATTGTTCATGACAGTGTACGATAATAATTATTCCTTTTATATGGGCACCCACGGGCGACCAACAACCTATTGGGTCGAGTTTGGATTTGCCTTTGTTCCATCCGTTTAGAATTGGATATTTTTAACCCGTACCTGCGAGACTCAAACTCACAATGACCCAAATCCAACTCACCCACCCAGTTGACAGGTCTACACTCACTCTGTCCATCCTTCTATGGTAAACATCATCAGGCATATAGAAAAACAAAAGCATCACAAATGTAATAAACAGCAAAAGTATGTCACAAGAATCAAAGCTAGGTACAATATGTACCTAGTAGCAGAGGTGGGGAAATGCTCAAATCCCAACAGTACCGACAAGGGTGGGTTCTCCTTATAACCACCCATAGGAAAAGAAAAAAGAAAAAGAATAAAAAACATCAACACCATCATCAGCAAAATAGATTCACCAACAAGTGTTTTCTGACAGCCTCCTCCTCTTATACATCCTCGTCTGATGCATCCAGCAAGAGCTTAAAGAAAACAGCTCATTTAAACAGTTCATTTGACTGCAGCAACCCCTATATCTTGGAGGTTAGAAGTCTTTGGACGTTTGTTTTTGTCTTGTAAGATGAAGACCAAATGGAGAACAGGTATATAATAGAGCCACAGATTCAATTGTGAAAAGAAGAAATATTGTTGCAAAGTAATTATTTCTCACACACAATAAAGACCAAATAATGGCATCAGCCAAAGAAGACCTAAAGTCTCCGTGAGATGTTTTTTTAACGCGAGTAAGAAAAGGAGCAGAATGAGTGGAAATCATAGTGTTGACGTAGTCAACCACATGAGTTGTGTGAATAAAAATCAATCCCAAATATTGTTGGTAATTTGGCAAGAGTAAAATACATGAAGCATATTCTCGGATTTGCTAAGGCAAAAGTAATAGATAGAGGGACCTTTGACCTCTTTCTGAATAAAATTTAGTGTCTAAAAATATGGAGTATCTACTTCTAGGTATGACTAATCAAAAGCAAACATACATAACATAATAATCAAGATCATAAGTTGAATCCAAATAATACTTATTAAAAAGAATGAGAACATTCATGTCATAACAAGTGGGGTCAGTAGACCCATAGATAACAATTCCACAAATATTAGTAAAAAAGTGGGAGAAAGTTCTACAATATTGAATCTTTCAAAATATTGCAATGGTTAAGCAAAAGATAATAGTTTTCAAAATCTATGTCTCCTATTGGAAAATTTGGATTTTTTCAACTTAATGCCAAAAATATAATAGGATAGATGCAAATATGTCAACCGTGATCCTAGGTCAAGATATCCTACTATTGTCAACCAATTAGTATTCCCACACACCTACACACATTATTTTGCAATTTAAGGTTTGTATACTCCTTAAATAAGAAAACTCTAAATTTTGATTCTTGAAAACCTTTAAACTAACCCATGGAACTAGTTACAGAAAGATCTCATTTTTCTTGTTTCAATAACCTATATATTTATATTTTTCTGATATTATACTAATTAGTTATGAAATTTACAAGTTTAGGCCAATCAGAAAAACCAAAGGAAAATCCAAAGAAACAAATAAATCACGGTTCTTTAAATACATATTTGCCCTTTGATTCTATTCTTGACCATACGTGTGTTATAGAGTGACTTTGTAAGATTCCCATAAAACAAATTTGGAGCAATCAAATTGATCCAGTTGGAAGAAAGAAGCAATGTCTCTTATGGAAAAACATATTGTAATATCCATGAAGGGGTATACAAGAGAAATCATTGGAAGAAGTGCTCCCTCCTTACCTAACATGGCTAAGTGAGAAAGGTGCCCGAACCCTAGAGTCTGAATTTGCCTCCGATCAAACATCACCCATGGGGGAAACTTCCTGTCGAGTTCTCAAGGCTACACTGAGTGTGGTGAGCCACTGCTTAATGCACTACAGTGACTGCAGAAGAACTCAAGGTTCCTCCATGAAAGTAGGAAGAAGAAGATTAGGGAAAGAAATAGGCAAATTCATGGGTTTTGAAAAAATATTATTGACTATGGTTGAAAGCAACAAAGACATTTGCAAAAGATATGCTCCCCGATGAGGTCTAGAACGAGTAAAGCATATTGGGGTTCATTACCACAATGGAAGAGAGAAAAGTATAAAAACACTCACACAGGCCGCTTCCTTGACAGCTGATGGGATTCAAATATTCCCCCAGATCCCCCAAACCCATCTTCATTGGTTTCATGGTATGGGTACATCAAGAAACCATTAGCAGGACTAGAACACTGTTTGATAAAGTGAGCTTCATGGGTGATAAAAAAAGGAGGAAAGTGTGAGAAATCAAAGATGAGAACTGCAAAGGGATGATCAAGGATGCTTATAGTATGTTGAATTTGATGAAGGTGATCGAATCTAATCAGGGGATGGCAAGGTAGCCTCCAACACACTGTGTATCTACCTTGGAGACAAAGAGGGGTTCTATGTTCAATTGAGGGTGAAGTGTAGTTGTTGGAGTCATGGTGGTGGTTTGTTGGTGTGGCAACCCACCACATTGAATGAGATTACTCAAAACCAAAACATCAATCAAACACTTAGTCATAACATTACTAAAAAGGAGAAGAATTAAAATTCCAAATATGTTAAAGGAAGCATTAGCACATAGGTCCAATTTCACAGATATATATACCATATACCTTTACATAAGTTCCAACCGCCTCAGCCATAACATGTTTATAAAAGATGGTGTCCATAGAATTATATCATTTACACTTCTCAGGGCATAGAAGTAAAATCTCAAGTCAATATACATGATATACAAAACTCTCCTCCCAAACCTGAGAGTATGGGGCTGACTCTAGGACTCTATAGAAAACACACTAACCTTCTCCTACTACTAATCTTCAAACTACACCTCCTCGTCACACAGTTCTGACGGCATTGTCGATCACCAAAAAAGATGTGGTGACCCACGAGGTGAGACCCATGTACTAGAGAGAGATATAACTCTAAAGGCATCTAGTGCTTACCAGAACTATATATTTAAGCAGATTAAGCAGATAGTATTACTTATTTGAAAGACTATATAACTTACATAAAGACCAAGCATAGTTATAGTCATAATTAGAGTTGATTTCTTTTACAGCATTATAAATCATCTACAAATTAAAAGCAACAAAGCAAAGATCATCATCCAATGTGATTCTCTAAATAACCCTAATAATATGCTACATGGATGGATTACATATTTTTGTTAAGCCATGGGTAGTTTGAGGAATACCACTCAAAATACTAGTTGATCATTGTGATGTCAAAATCAGCCCCATGTAAGATCTAGGATGTTCAGAATCCTAAGATCTCTTCCCCTTGGTCAGTATGAATAACAATCATAGTGTTGCATCAACCCAACTACTAAGATAGCCTATTCCACATTGGTTACATAGCCCAAAACACTAGAAACTAGGGTATAAACCCTCATATCCAAGTAATGACCGAAATCGCTCTCAATCACATCCACATCCAAGACACAGCCTTGACCGCTCTTCAAACCTTGGGATCAATATGACAAGGATATGCCCTCTCTGCACCTACACAACAGTATACTACTCTGAGCTCCTTTTAGATTTCCCATTTCACTATCCATCGGTTTTTGTCACTGGAATAGTTCTACGGACTCAGGGCACTACTTTCTTAGAGTTGTACTTGATTGCTTAAGTGAATTTGACATTTTTCAGACTGTGTCAATCAAGTTACATACAACTCCTAATAATATTTGTAAAAGAAATTGTAAATTGCAACTTCAAAAGATATAAAAAGTGATATATATTTCTTATTACTTCATCATGGTATATTGATCCATCATTATCCATAAAGAGGACTAAACTTTCGACTAGGGCATAAAACAGTTGAAAAAGCCATTTATACAAAAACAATAATAACTTTCTATAGGAACATTACTATTATCTGAAATTTTTCAAAAAGTCTAACGATCATAGACAAGATATCATTCAAAATTTCAGCATAAATGCCCATTGGACGTAAAAGTCATGGCATTTACAAGAACTAGGCATTTATATGTCTGAATCCTAAACTAGATGATCTAGTTTCAGTATTATGCTTCTATCCAATTGTCATATCAATAGCATAATAGTATATAAAAGCATTATAATCACCATAAGTTAACCACCATACAACAAAGTTGAATGTATGGGTCTAATTTTTAAGTATTGGGTACCAAAACAGCACCTATATGACATTTATCGGAGTCATAGCACCTATATTTCGAATTTTAAACCTTGCATGTTCAAATAAAGCTAATTTTACAGAAGAAAAATGATCATAAGATATAATGAAGGCTTAATAACTCACATTATCAATATTTCCATGTCAAATAGTACAAAAAAGGCCATTTTGGTAAATAGTCATCTGGGCCTAGTCACTACGACCCCCTTTGTGAGGAGGCACCCCTTCTCCCGAAGTTACGGGGCTATTTTTCTGAGTTCCTTAGAGAGAGTTTCTCATGCCCTAGGTATTCTCTACCTACCTTCTTGTGTCGGTTTCAGGTATAGGTACCCTTTTGTTAAAGGTCGAGCAAGCTTTTCTTAGGAATATGGATGGGTTACTTCAGCGTCGCAGTGCCTGGTACTCGGACATTGGCTCAGGAAATTTCATCTACCCCTTCTTACCTTGAAAAAGTAGGGTCACCTTGCATCCTTGAATTTATAACCATCTTTTAATTATGAGTTCTAAAGTAAGACTAATGGCATGCATGTAAAACATAGGCAAAAATTGCATTCAAAGTTATATAACTCGCTTCGTAGAGGGAGAAAATATGGAATTTAAGATGTAAAACTTTGAAAATCAGCACCCAAACATCAATCTCAACCCAGCAAAGCTCCAAGAATGTCTCCTCTTTCCACGAAAAGGATGGAACTACAGCAAGGAAGAAGAAAAAGAGAGTTCTCAACCCACATGCGTAGGGTTCCATCAAGAAACACCAAGACAACCCATGGAACTTGTTAGTAAGAGGAAGGAGGGTGAAGAACATCAAGGAAAATGAGTAAAATAATAAGAACCTTACATGAATGAAGCAAGGAAAACAATCAACAGCTCTAGATCAGTCCAAGGATCCTTAGTTTTTGCACATGCATCCATGAAAAACTCATGATCACCGACCTTGATGGGTTCTCTTCAACCTCCAAAAAGTACAACCTAGATCATCAAGATGAGAAGTGAGAAAGAGAGGGGGTATTTATAGGTGGGTGGAGGTTTGGTGTTATTCAAAAATCCAAGTGGGCACTAAAAATCCAAGTGGTCACCAAGAACCCAAGTGGTCGCTAAAAATCCAAGTGGTAACTGTAACACCCCTGACCTGGGTTATAAGCTAACCCTAGGTGTTTTGCCTAAATATGAAATTAAAAGTTTGTAATTATCCTTTGGTATGTAATTAAAGCTTTTATGGAACATAAGTTTCCCTTTCTGTCCCTTATAAACCAATGTTGAAGTGCTGGTTGCAATACGGGGACCTATGTGCAATTTGCCCAACCAGAGGGGTTAAACTGCAAATTTCACATGTTTTTATGTTCCTTTAATGTTGAGACAACATAGGAATGAATATGATGAGGTTTAAGGGATTTCCCAAGCTTGAGCACCAAGGTGCAGCTGTGGAAGTAACCCCTGTACTTGAAAACCCTAGATTGGTGTAAAATGTAATTTACCCAATTTGAGGGGTACAACTTGTAAAATACATCATCCAAAACATATTTTATGGCTCTTGGCATCATTTAGAAGAGAAATGATGAAAAGGTTACTTCATGTGAATAATCATATAGTAAAGAACACCTTTGTGATTGAATAATCAAGGTGTATGTATATAGCCCTTTTATGTATATGCTTTAGTGATGGGTTGATCCTCTTTGCCTTCAATTCTTCACCTTAGAAGGAGTTTTTCCTTAGAAATAAGATGAGGGGACGTGCAAGGAAGAAAGGAAGGACTTAGATGAGAAAGGAGGAAAACATATGTCCTTATGTTGAAAATTCACCTAAGTATATATACAACTTTTCTCACTTAGCAAGGGAACGACCCTCTCCCTTTCATTTCCTTTCCCCTTGCTCAAACCGACTAAGGAGAGCTCTGGAGCTCAGGAGGACGACCAAGGGAGTGCAAGGTAGGTTTGGATCATCCCTTTTGCTTGAATTCATGGAGGAAACTCGTTTTCAAGGTTGAATTCATGGCTAGCTCACCTAGCTCTATCTTTCTAGCTATTCCTTTCCAACCTTTCCTTGGAGAATTCACCTTGGCCGACCTGTGGAGCTTCTAGGACGCCATTAAAGGCTTGGAGCTCGAAAGCTTGGAGCTCAAGGAGCAAGCTTTAGGCGGGTTTTATAACTCTAAACTTTATGCTTGATTATACATCCTTTTCTATGCATATAGTTGCTAGTTCTTCTTCTTCCCTATCTTTCCTTGCATCTTTGCAAGCAAAATCGTGAAGAACTGCTACTGTTCTCAAGGTAGAAGATAAGGGCGTTAATTCCTATGCTTATCCACGGTTTGTCACTTTATCAAACGACCTCCACCTATTGCTCAAAACGGTTTCAAACCGTTTGCTGGGCAAACGGTTTCAGGGTCGTTTGAGGGAAAACGGTCTTCAAGACCGTTTGGTCCCGTTGACCAAGTGAAGACCGTTTGGGAATCTTGTTCATAATTATGTATGTTAATCACCCACAAAATTTGAGAGGTTAACTCCAAAGGAATCGTGAGTTATGAGCAAATCAATTAGCAAAACCAATTGAATTAAGTTCTGATTTTCAATCTGTTTAATTTTCCCTTTTTGGGCAAACGGTCTCAAGACCGTTTAAGATGGTTGACTAAACTTTGACCCTTTGGGATTACTGTTCATAATGATGTTAATTAACGACTCACCAAATTTTATGGATTAATTCCAAACGAGTCATGAGTTGAAGGATGATTAATAGGGCAAACCCTAATTGAAATTAGTGCTGAATCTCCAATGAGTTAAGTTGAGATTTTGGGTTGCTTAGCCCAAACGGTTTCAAGACCGTTTGGGAATCACCCAAACGGTCTCAAGACCGTTTGGGGGTCACCCCAAGACCGTTTGGAGGTCTGGGGTCAAGTATAGTTGATCAATTGAAGGTCCAAAGGCACCAAATCATATTGTAATTAAGTATTGATGTGATGATCAACTCAATAGATCAAACCTTGATGAATTTTCACTAGAGTCCAAAGGATGGATGGGCAAACGGTCTCAAGACCGTTTGGAACTCATCCAAATGGTCTCAAGACCGTTTGGTGTCAACCCAAGACCGTTTGGAGGTCTAGGGTTAAGGTAATTGACCAATTGAGGGCCCAATTACAGTGGGTTAGTGAAACAATCAAATTGCTGTTTTCTAAGTATAGATCTTGTTGAGTTTTGGGTTGAAGGACCCAAACGGTCTCAAGACCGTTTGGGGGTTCCTCCAAACGGTCTCAAGACCGTTTGGGCACAACCCAAGACCGTTTGGAGGTCTAGGGTTGAGATAATCTAATGGTTTGAAGGTCTAATTGCAATAAGTTGATGAATTGATACAAATGCTGATTTTAGACATAATTGGAGTTCAACCCTAGTCCAAACGACTTGGTTCTTGGTCAAACTTTGGACAAACGGTCTCAAGACCGTTTGGAGGATATCCAAACGACCTCAAGACCGTTTGGTCCAAGTTTGAGCCCAATTGGAGGTCAATTGATAGGTTCAACCTTGAATTGATTCACATTGTTGAATATTGATGACCATCCGATTTGAAACCCTAATTGAGGAGGATTCAACCCTAATTGGCTTTCAATTGAGGGTCAACTTGGTGTCCAAGTGATTGAGGTTCATCCTAATTAACTCAATTTATAAGTGGTTATCATGGATTTGGCTAATTGAGGGGTTCAACATACATATCCATGACCAATTGTAACTCTTGAACCACTTTGGAGGTCCAAACGGTTTGAGCCCATTTGGACCAAACGGTCTCAAGACCGTTTGGATCCAAACGGTCTCAAGATCGTTTGAGGCCAAACGGTCTCAAGACCGTTTGGGCTCAAACGATCTCAGGGTCGTTTGGTCCAATCGATCTCAAGTTGGTTTGATCAAACGGTTTCAAACCGTTTGAGCTCCAAACGGTTTGGAAGGTCAACCCTTCCAAACGGTCAACACATCCAAACGGTCTCAAGACCGTTTGGATCAAACGGTCTCAAGACCGTTTGAGACCAAATGGTCTCCAGACCGTTTGGTGGTTGAAACCGTTTGGTGGTTGAAACCGTTTGAAGGTTGAAACCGTTTGAAGGTGTACATGGTGGTTTGTACTTAATCAATTGATGGTGTAATTAGTTCAATGGTGATCTAATCTAAACCCTAATGGTAACCTAGGTCATTAAGGGACTAAGTGATTAGTGAGTTGACCCATGATGGTGATCATGAGGCAAATTACCAAAATACCCTTGAGGGGTCTAAAGAGGTAAAACCTTGTTCTAATCAAACCCTAATCACATGATGATGATGTTTTGGCTTATGTAAGTCAATGAGGACTTAACCCAACCTGATCTAGAGTGGTGTCATCACCATCTACTAGTGAGAGGAGAGAGAAAGTATTCCAAGTGAGAGAAAGTATCCTAGAGAGAGAAAGTACCCTCTTTAAGGTGGAAACTCAAGTGAGATACTTCAATTACACATGAGTGTGCATGATTAGGGTATGATTCACTTATGTGAGATCATGGAAACCCTAATTATGATATCCAATGAGTCTTAATCTTAATTAAGAGCCTTAATGATGATGTTTCTCTTACATAATGATGTAATGAGCACAATTCACTATAGAGTGAATAGTAAACCCTAATTTTAGGGTAATGACATGAAAGATGAATAGTAAACCCTAATTGTTGAATTGTTTACTATTATCAGTTGATTTAACCATGCAGGTTGTCATGAGATGATGGTCATATCCAGGTATGGAATACCATGTTATATTCATTAAAAGCATGCCTTAAGCTTTATGAATAAGTGAATTATATTGATGCACTGTTAGTGACATCTTTTGTGATTTATGGGCTGTGAAAGCCATAAATACCATCAAGGTCATGCTTGACAGATGACTTGTGATGAGATGACTGAGAACTGATGATTGAAAAGAGTTAGGCCTGCTACATTTATGTATTCTCATTATAGCTGTTGTGCTAATGTTATTGTTTGAAGAACAATGTTAAAGAATACTGAATGTACCTAACTAATCAAGTGAAATGTAGAGCCCTGATCATAGATCCATCATTGTCAGAGTCTAAATGATGGTGAAATAGGTTTTCCCCAGGGAACTCCTGGATCACATACTTTTGAGTATGTGGGGTACATGGATGTGTAGAACCTTACATCCTAGTGTAGGTATTTGATGTAGATTCTAGTAGTCCGTCATACCTTCACTAAAAGAGAAAAGGTGAGAGGATTTGATGTAGATTCATGTAGTCCATCACTCCCCCACCACAAAGTCCAAAAGGTGAGATGTATTACTACACTCCCTTAAAGACACAAACACCGCATCGATGAAAGATAAACAAGAAATCTTCCGATGACGAAGAGAGTACAGAACGCCACTGTAACTCTAAAAATAGCGAAGGACCAGATTACCCTGGTAAGCTATTACAAAAGACATCCCGCCAGATGTCTAACAATCAATCCTCTAACTGACTGAGGAAGATGAGGTCTTAAGAATCCGGCTCTTTTAATGACCTATGTATGATACTGATGTGACTTCTTAGCGATCAGTTGGAGTATGAGTGGTATGCCTCATCTCCACAGGGCATAATAATGTTTGTAAAACATAATCAACCGCGTAGTATATCTGCTTAGGTTAAACTACGAGGAACAATGTTTGGTGTTACATTGTTTACATTAATGATCTGTTCAGATATTTTGTATACATGTCCTTTATATGCTTTAAAGACATGACTGCTTAAGTAGAAGTTGCTTCACTTGCTATTAAACCTGTTGTTGTATGATTTATGTTATAATAAAGCTTCTAGTTGAGAGTTATAACTCTCGCTGGGACAATTTGTATATTGTCTCACTCCGTAGATTTTAACTCTTTTTAGGTGGTCGCCGAAGACGAAGGAGACCGTTTAAGAATGAGCAACAACGACAACAACAGTACCAGGGGCAGCAGTAAATCTCAGGTGGAGATACTGGCTGCTGAGTTACGTAGTTAGATAGTCCTATGCGTCTCTGTACTCTCAGGTTCTAGGAATCAGTGGTTTGAGTTTTTGGTGTTGGCTCCTGAGAATTTTGAATCATGTTGTACATAACTACTCAAGAAGTGGTTTAACAGAGATGTAAACTGTTTACTTGGTTTCTTATAAAAAGGAATTTTATAATTTCCAGATCTTGTCTCAAAAATTTTAATTTTCAGTAATTTTTCATATTCCGCAACTAATCGAATGTTTCCGCTAAGTTTATATCGTGGTTTTGGAGATCGGAGCCCACAATTAAGTGGTATCAGAGCTCTAGGTTCGCCGAGTCTACAGAGGCATAGGACTTAGGATGTCGAGTCTGTCTTTAGTGTTTCTTCCTCATCTAATAGAATCTTCTACTCCTCAGGAGAAGAAGATATATAAGGATGAGGAGTTTGTTGCAGAAAGCAACAATGCTACACCTAGAAGAAGTGCAGAGGAGCAAGCAGTAGAGGAACACTTACCTGAGGTTCCCCTAGTTAATCCAACCATGATAAGGAATCCTTCCTTAGGAATCACTGTTGGAGAATTTAGGGCAACCATGATGTACCTAGTGGATCAAACACTAGCAGTACAACCCAGATTACCAGCTCCTAATGATGATGTTTTGGATATCCATAGGATATGTAACCCTCAGCAGCAGGTTGAAGCAGAAGTAAATGATAAAGCTTTGAACTCAGAGCAAGCCTATGCTCAGCCTCATCCTGATGAATCAGTCCACAGTAATGTAGGGATTAGAATACAGCCAGAGACCAGGACCTGTTATAACTGTGGGAAGCCTGGACATATCAGATCTAATTGTCTAGAAAGGATATATAGAGGAAGAATTGAGAAAAGGCCTATTCAAATCCAGAAACAAAGGCCTGAAATTCCCAAAAGGAAGAAGTTTCTGATGTCCCCAACACAACCAGGACCTAGTACATCAAGGCAGTGGTTATTCAGAAAGGATAAGGAACCCTTTAAACCACTACAACTGGAGAGACGCTGCTACAACTGTGGGAAGGTGGGGAATGTGATGAAGAATTGTCGATCTAAGCCTGTCAATGTGACACAGCCTCTGAGACAAGGGCAACAGGGATCACAGAGAAGGCAATTTCAAGGAGCAGCTCAAGGACGTGGACAAGCGTCCCAAGCTGGATCATCTGCACCAAATCAACCATAGGGGATAGTGAGGTTCTATGCTATGAACCCACCTGATGCAGTGGTCGATCCACGGGTTGTGACAGGTCAGATGAACTTTTATATTCTGATATGTCTAATTCCTGTGTAGTATCTTCTCTGTTTGACCCGGGTGCTACGCACTCTTTTATCACTCGAAGAGTGATCCGTAACTGCAATATGACATTCAGTCATAGGGCAGGAAGTTGTTGTTGGAGACTCCGTTGAGTGTTTCTGCTGTTATGCAGGAGGTATGATCTCCCTGCATTCTTTTCTTTTCTAATCATCACATTCGAGTGGATCCAATACCTTGATATGCAAGGATTTGATAGAATCCTCGAGCCATGATTGATTAGGCAAGATAAATGGTATTTCTTATAAATCTCTTTATGATCTTTTGGAACAAGTTGAAATAGTAGTTGATTGAACTATTCTTTGATTGGTCTCATAAAAGCTTTCTATGATGCATTAGATATAATCGTTTTATAATACATGTTTACTTCTATAAGAAGAAAATGTATTAAAGAATTGATCTGAATGCAGGATTCAATAAAAGTTAATAAGTATGAATGAAAGGATGGAAAAAGAGAAGGAACATAGTAATATACAAGTACATATTTTCTTACCTCAGTAATCATATACCCTGGCCAGGTATACAATTACTGATGATGAAGTAAATATGAAAACCTTGAAGTTGTTATCATTTGATTACTCTGATCAAGTAGTCAATCTAAAACAACTTAAAGGGCATCATAAGATAAGAAAAATGAGAATATAGAAGGTCAACCATGATTAGTAATGGTTGAAAGAATTTATGTAATGAGCAATGTTCCATGATGAAAGGAAGAAAGAGATATAAAGTTTTGATAACACAAGTAATTAATACCAAATTAAGAATGTTAAGAACATCCCTTGTTAGGGGTTTATGTTCTTAAATAAGGGTAGAATTTTAAGAACATCCCTTGTTAGGGGTTTATGTTCTTAAAATAAACATATCTTCTAAAAGAATGTCTGATAAGATAGTTAATGCATAAAATAAAGAAAG
Source organism: Alisma plantago-aquatica (assembly GCA_963693085.1). Taxonomy (NCBI): domain Eukaryota; kingdom Viridiplantae; phylum Streptophyta; class Magnoliopsida; order Alismatales; family Alismataceae; genus Alisma; species Alisma plantago-aquatica. The sequence goes on along the minus strand of OY856412.1, from coordinate 1,138,319,962 downwards.
TTAATATGCTGATTATCAGATGAGATGATAAGACTCAGGGTGAGAGGGCCCTTATATGGTCTTAAATAAATATCAGGGCTTGAATTTGATCCTAAAGAATGTTGATCAAAATTCTATAACATCTCCCTGAAAATGGTTTGTTACCTAAGAATGTAACAATGTGTATGCTGAAACAATATCTGCTTTCCCCTTTTCTTCCTGAGATTTCGGGGACGAAATCCTTGTTAGGGGTTTATGATTTGTAACACCCCTGACCTGGGTTATAAGCTAACCCTATGTGTTTTGCCTAAATATGAAATTAAAAGTTTGTAATTATCCTTTGGTATGTAATTAAAGCTTTTATGGAACATAAGTTTCCCTTTCTGTCCCTTATAAACCAATGTTGAAGTGCTGGTTGCAATACGGGGACCTATGTGCAATTTGCCCAACCAGAGGGGTTAAACTGCAAATTTCACATGTTTTATGTTCCTTTAATGTTGAGACAACATAGGAATGAATATGATGAGGTTTAAGGGATTTCCCAAGCTTGAGCACCAAGGTGCAGCTGTGGAAGTAACCCCTGTACTTGAAAACCCTAGATTGGTGTAAAATGTAATTTACCCAATTTGAGGGGTACAACTTGTAAAATACATCATCCAAAACATATTTTATGGCTCTTGGCATCATTTAGAAGAGAAATGATGAAAAGGTTACTTCATGTGAATAATCATATAGTAAAGAACACCTTTGTGATTGAATAATCAAGGTGTATGTATATAGCCCTTTTATGTATATGCTTTAGTGATGGGTTGATCCTCTTTGCCTTCAATTCTTCACCTTAGAAGGAGTTTGTCCTTAGAAATAAGATGAGGGGACGTGCAAGGAAGAAAGGAAGGACTTAGATGAGAAAGGAGGAAAACATATGTCCTTATGTTGAAAATTCACCTAAGTATATATACAACTTTTCTCACTTAGCAAGGGAACGACCCTCTCCCTTTCATTTCCTTTCCCCTTGCTCAAACCGACTAAGGAGAGCTCTGGAGCTCAGGAGGACGACCAAGGGAGTGCAAGGTAGGTTTGGATCATCCCTTTTGCTTGAATTCATGGAGGAAACTCGTTTTCAAGGTTGAATTCATGGCTAGCTCACCTAGCTCTATCTTTCTAGCTATTCCTTTCCAACCTTTCCTTGGAGAATTCACCTTGGCCGACCTGTGGAGCTTCTAGGACGCCATTAAAGGCTTGGAGCTCGAAAGCTTGGAGCTCAAGGAGCAAGCTTTAGGCGGGTTTTATAACTCTAAACTTTATGCTTGATTATACATCCTTTTCTATGCATATAGTTGCTAGTTCTTCTTCTTCCCTATCTTTCCTTGCATCTTTGCAAGCAAAATCGTGAATAACTGCTACTGTTCTCAAGGTAGAAGATAAGGACGTTAATTCCTATGCTTATCCACGGTTTGTCACTTTATCAAACGACCTCCACCTATTGCTCAAAACGGTTTCAAACCGTTTGTTGGGCAAACGGTTTCAGGGTCGTTTGAGGGAAAACGGTCTTCAAGACCGTTTGGTCCCGTTGACCAAGTGAAGACCGTTTGGGAATCTTGTTCATAATTATGTATGTTAATCACCCACAAAATTTGAGAGGTTAACTCCAAAGGAATCGTGAGTTATGAGCAAATCAATTAGCAAAACCAATTGAATTAAGTTCTGATTTTCAATCTGTTTAATTTTCCCTTTTTGGGCAAACGGTCTCAAGACCGTTTAAGATGGTTGACTAAACTTTGACCGTTTGGGATTACTGTTCATAATGATGTTAATTAACGACTCACCAAATTTTATGGATTAATTCCAAACGAGTCATGAGTTGAAGGATGATTAATAGGGCAAACCCTAATTGAAATTAGTGCTGAATCTCCAATGAGTTAAGTTGAGATTTTGGGTTGCTTAGCCCAAACGGTTTCAAGACCGTTTGGGAATCACCCAAACGGTCTCAAGACCGTTTGGGGGTCACCCCAAGACCGTTTGGAGGTCTGGGGTCAAGTATAGTTGATCAATTGAAGGTCCAAAGGCACCAAATCATATTGTAATTAAGTATTGATGTGATGATCAACTCAATAGATCAAACCTTGATGAATTTTCACTAGAGTCCAAAGGATGGATGGGAAAACGGTCTCAAGACCGTTTGGAACTCATCCAAACGGTCTCAAGACCGTTTGGTGTCAACCCAAGACCGTTTGGAGGTCTAGGGTTAAGGTAATTGACCAATTGAGGGCCCAATTACAGTGGGTTAGTGAAACAATCAAATTGCTGTTTTCTAAGTATAGATCTTGTTGAGTTTTGGGTTGAAGGACCCAAACGGTCTCAAGACCGTTTGGGGGTTCCTCCAAACGGTCTCAAGACCGTTTGGGCACAACCCAAGACCGTTTGGAGGTCTAGGGTTGAGATAATCTAATGGTTTGAAGGTCCAATTGCAATAAGTTGATGAATTGATACAAATGCTGATTTTAGACATAATTGGAGTTCAACCCTAGTCCAAACGACTTGGTTCTTGGTCAAACTTTGGACAAACGGTCTCAAGACCGTTTGGAGGATATCCAAACGACCTCAAGACCGTTTGGTCCAAGTTTGAGCCCAATTGGAGGTCAATTGATAGGTTCAACCTTGAATTGATTCACATTGTTGAATATTGATGACCATCCGATTTGAAACCCTAATTGAGGAGGATTCAACCCTAATTGGCTTTCAATTGAGGGTCAACTTGGTGTCCAAGTGATTGAGGTTCATCCTAATTAACTCAATTTATAAGTGGTTATCATGGATTTGGCTAATTGAGGGGTTCAACATACATATCCATGACCAATTGTAACTCTTGAACCACTTTGGAGGTCCAAACGGTTTGAGCCCATTTGGACCAAACGGTCTCAAGACCGTTTGGATCCAAACGGTCTCAAGATCGTTTGAGGCCAAACGGTCTCAAGACCGTTTGGGCTCAAACGATCTCAGGGTCGTTTGGTCCAATCGATCTCAAGTTGGTTTGATCAAACGGTTTCAAACCGTTTGAGCTCCAAACGGTTTGGAAGGTCAACCCTTCCAAACGGTCAACACATCCAAACGGTCTCAAGACCGTTTGGATCAAACGGTCTCAAGACCGTTTGAGACCAAATGGTCTCAAGACCGTTTGGTGGTTGAAACCGTTTGGTGGTTGAAACCGTTTGAAGGTTGAAACCGTTTGAAGGTGTACATGGTGGTTTGTACTTAATCAATTGATGGTGTAATTAGTTCAATGGTGATCTAATCTAAACCCTAATGGTAACCTAGGTCATTAAGGGACTAAGTGATTAGTGAGTTGACCCATGATGGTGATCATGAGGCAAATCACCAAAATACCCTTGAGGGGTCTAAAGAGGTAAAACCTTGTTCTAATCAAACCCTAATCACATGATGATGATGTTTTGGCTTATGTAAGTCAATGAGGACTTAACCCAACCTGATCTAGAGTGGTGTCATAACCATCTACTAGTGAGAGGAGAGAGAAAGTATTCCAAGTGAGAGAAAGTATCCTAGAGAGAGAAAGTACCCTCTTTAAGGTGGAAACTCAAGTGAGATACTTCAATTACACATGAGTGTGCATGATTAGGGTATGATTCACTTATGTGAGATCATGGAAACCCTAATTATGATATCCAATGAGTCTTAATCTTAATTAAGAGCCTTAATGATGATGTTTCTCTTACATAATGATGTAATGAGCACAATTCACTATAGAGTGAATAGTAAACCCTAATTTTAGGGTAATGACATGAAAGATGAATAGTAAACCCTAATTGTTGAATTGTTTACTATTATCAGTTGATTTAACCATGCAGGTTGTCATGAGATGATGGTCATATCCAGGTATGGAATACCATGTTATATTCATTAAAAGCATGCCTTAAGCTTTATGAATAAGTGAATTATATTGATGCACTGTTAGTGACATCTTTTGTGATTTATGGGCTGTGAAAGCCATAAATACCATCAAGGTCATGCTTGACAGATGACTTGTGATGAGATGACTGAGAACTGATGATTGAAAAGAGTTAGGCCTGCTACATTTATGTATTCTCATTATAGCTGTTGTGCTAATGTTATTGTTTGAAGAACAATGTTAAAGAATATTGAATGTACCTAACTAATCAAGTGAAATGTAGAGCCCTGATCATAGATCCATCATTGTCAGAGTCTAAATGATGGTGAAATAGGTTTTCCCCAGGGAACTCCTGGATCACATACTTTTGAGTATGTGGGGTACATGGATGTGTAGAACCTTACATCCTAGTGTAGGTATTTGATGTAGATTCTAGTAGTCCGTCATACCTTCACTAAAAGAGAAAAGGTGAGAGGATTTGATGTAGATTCATGTAGTCCATCACTCCCCCACCACAAAGTCCAAAAGGTGAGATGTATTACTACACTCCCTTAAAGACACAAACACCGCATCGATGAAAGATAAACAAGAAATCTTCCGATGACGAAGAGAGTACAGAACGCCACTGTAACTCTAAAAATAGCGAAGGACCAGATTACCCTGGTAAGCTATTACAAAAGACATCCCGCCAGATGTCTAACAATCAATCCTCTAACTGACTGAGGAAGATGAGGTCTTAAGAATCCGGATCTTTTAATGACCTATGTATGATACTGATGTGACTTCTTAGCGATCAGTTGGAGTATGAGTGGTATGCCTCATCTCCACAGGGCATAATAATGTTTGTAAAACATAATCAACCGCGTAGTATATCTGCTTAGGTTAAACTACGAGGAACAATGTTTGGTGTTACATTGTTTACATTAATGATCTGTTCAGATATTTTGTATACATGTCCTTTATATGCTTTAAAGACATGACTGCTTAAGTAGAAGTTGCTTCACTTGCTATTAAACCTGCTGTTGTATGATTTATGTTATAATAAAGCTTCTAGTTGAGAGTTATAACTCTCGCTGGGACAATTTGTATATTGTCTCACTCCGTAGATTTTAACTCTTTTTAGGTGGTCGCCGAAGACGAAGGAGACCGTTTAAGAATGAGCAACAACGACAACAACAGTACCAGGGGCAGCAGTAAATCTCAGGTGGAGATACTGGCTGCTGAGTTACGTAGTTAGATAGTCCTATGCATCTCTGTACTCTCAGGTTCTAGGAATCAGTGGTTTGAGTTTTTGGTGTTGGCTCCTGAGAATTTTGAATCATGTTGTACATAACTACTCAAGAAGTGGTTTAACAGAGATGTAAACTGTTTACTTGGTTTCTTATAAAAAGGAATTTTATAATTTCCAGATCTTGTCTCAAAAATTTTAATTTTCAGTAATTTTTCATATTCCGCAACTAATCGAATGTTTCCGCTAAGTTTATATCGTGGTTTTGGAGATCGGAGCCCACAGTAACTTAGAGTCCAAGTGGTCACTGAGAATTTAAATGGTCACTGAGAATCCAAATAGTCACCAAGAATCCAAGTGGTGACCAAAATTTTGAGCGTTCACTGAGAGTGCAAGTAGTCACTGATAATCCAAGTGGTCGCCGAAAATCCAAGAGGGCACCGAGAATCCAAGTGGTCACTAAAAATCCAAGTAGTCGCCAAAAATCAAATCGGTCATTGAAAATCTAAGAGGTCACCAAAAATCCAAGTGGGCACCAAGAATCTCATTGGGCGCCGAGAATCTCATTGAGCACCGAAAATTTCATTGGGCACCGAAGTAAACACTACACTACCACCTCATAAAGCTCATATAAATCCCAAGAAAGAAAGGTTCAAAGGCATCCAAAGGAGATGTAAAATTGTATTATTCTTACAAAAATTATAAAGCTAGTCAAGTGTATACTAAAATTATTTTTGCATCCCCAAAATGGGTAATTTACACAAAGGTCCAAAAGTTACAAGAAATTGTATAAGTGGAGCAAACAGAGTCTAAATTGATTCAAATTTTAAACACAATTTCATCATCTAGTGTGACATAATAATTTAAAGACAAATTTCAATACTCAGAATCAGACTAATCCAAATAAGTGAAACAATCACATTTATGAATTAAGCAAGGTTAGGTTCCTTACAGTGGGTAGTTAGGCTTATATAGGGTAGACTTTTATTGCCCTTGTGGGTCAAGGGTGATTAGGGTTTTGAAAGGGAAATTGGGAATTTCTAGATACATTTGGATTTAACATTTGATCCATATATCACTTGGTGCATATTTGGATAAGTAAATATTTGTTGAAAGAATTTTCAAAAAATAATGAGGGGAGAAAGAGATAGTGAGGAGTACAACTCCCTACTAAGTAAGGATTAAAATGATTCTCAACTTGGTGTATATGATAGGTTTAGGTCCTTAGGATCAAATTTTGGCGGATCAAGAAGATATCGAGATCTAACAAAATTGTGAAATGTATTGTGACAGTGTGATCATATTCAAAACATTAGGAAATCAATTTTGTTTACTTAAATGTGAACCAATTTTTGCGTAGTTTTGCGTTTTTTCTTTCCTATTTAATTTATGTTAGCTATCGGTCTCCAATCAAGTTGAAAATTTACCATATGCTAACTGAAGTGTGCAATATCTGGTTCCCATGTCAATTATAACCTTTAGGAATGCTACTAAATATATTAGGTTTATTTAGCATTATCTTGTTATTTTCTATTATAATTCATTTAAGGCAACTAACATCATCCAACATAAAAAACTCGACATGTAGGTTGTTTGAGGGGTGAGAAATATGAATATAGAGTTATTTCTCACTTTAGACACCTTTACATATAGTCATGACTTGAAGTTAAGTAATCTTTTATTGGATTTATATCTTATTTTGTCCATTGGATTCCCATTTTTTCGTTTTTGACTCTTCCATTCTCGTCTAGTCATAGGAATTCTAAAGAACAACTAATATGGTGGTAAAGTTATAAAACTAACTCCTACTTCTAATTTTATCCTAATAAATTGCACTTAGACCTAAAATAGGATGATTAGTAGTTCAAACGTTGTGTTTCTAGATTTATAAACGTCCTATTATACTCTAAGTTAAGAAAATGGATTTTGAAGCAACATTATTAAGAAGGCATTAGGTAAGGGAGGATTTTTCTAGATACCTAGAGTTGAGTATGTTACAATGTCTAATCAAATGAGAACTATGAGTGTCATCCAGATTCACATGTACTTGGGTGTGATTTTTACAAGGGTCACCATCATGCAGGGGTTTTTAGTGGAGAACCAGAATTGAGGGTAATCAAATGCATTTGAGAGATGTGGTAAAAAAACTAAGAAACAATATATTCTCCAACGCCTACAACCCACAGTGGATAAACCATTATAAACTTATTGGAAGGGTCAACCACATCCAAACCACCATGAATGGTTGGACAAACAACCACCATTAGACCAAGTAGATCACTTACAGAATAATTCTTCCAAAATCATGGATGTAACATCAACCTTCCTATAGAATCAAGCAACTTCTAGAAAGTTATCAAAAACTCAAATGGGATAGTTTTTGGTATGTATGCCCATAGAGCCAATCATATGGTGATTGTAATGGCATATATGTAAATGATTTGATTAATAATAAAGCCAAGCTTGCAATTTATTTTTTATATTTAGTTATGAGATAATGAATAACAAAACAAATGTCTAGAGAATGATATTACTCAATGACATATGTTTTCAAGTATGTGACTTAGAAGAAATGAGATCATACGGATTTTAAGATCACATATATACATACTCAATATGTCCATGGTCGGTTGTTTTTGTGGAAGGTTGATAGATAGCAATAGCACATAAGTTCAGAGTGTGAGTTGGTTGATGACAAAGTCTCATTAGTCATCATATGGAAATATCAAACCAAGCACACATATACATGTTAGAGAATAGTGTATCAGACAAACCCACTGTGAGACTGACACATGGAAGCCATCATCATGAAAGTCATAGTCAGCTCTCATAGTGATGGTGGTGGTTGTGGTTCTTAGACTTGAAATCACTACACTCATCATATGTCGTTTGGTACACTTTGACATCATCAAACACAGTCCAGGAACATAGGTTGTTATAACAGTGATGATTGGGTAACTTTGACACATGGGGATTGATTGTGAGTGATAGAGATGGGATTTGTCCCTCCTATAGGAATATAATATCCAAAAACTTTTGATTAGAGAGACTAAGAAAAGTATGGCCATGCGCATGTGAGTCAATATGTGATATTGTGCTTACATATATCTCATGATGTCTACTCTGGTTCAAGAAACAAGATTGAACAATAATGAGGATGAGTGCCCCATGCCTCTAGTTCAATATGGATATCACTGAAAAAGGAACTATACAAACATTGTAACAACATACATAGATTGTAGGTTAAAGTTGTTCCTCAACTTTCCATTTACTTGGGTAGCAATGATGTGTGACTAGGTATAGCTCATTGCTTGTGACGTCATAGGTTGTTATAGACATTCACTTCCAACATAATATGGGACCTATAGGTTCACACACATAGGAACTCATCTATAAGAAGAGTTTTTGATCTTGAATTATGATTGAGTTGATTACTAAAATATTTAGGTATTCAATTCACACAACAAATCAGCTAACTAGACTACCAGACAATCAGTTCAAGTGTTGAGACTGTCGTTTGGAGTGTCAGGCCAAATGTATTGTACATTAGTTGGAATTCTTCCCGACTTAGGCTATGAGACACCCATCTCACATGTGTGATACAACCATTTGGCATGGTGTGAGACAACTATCTGGCATGGGGTGAGATGCATGTCTTGCTTACGACGCCCATTTTTGGGGGTGCAATTTGATTGCATCTAGGATTGGTGTTGACGTCATGTTATGCATTAATTAGAAATGAATTCAGAAACAAGTATAGACTTTGAAAACACACTAGACAACCATATGTACTGAGTCAAATGATCATATGGGTTTCCAGATGACCGTTTGGGTTGTCACAAGTTGCGAAGTTTCTAAAATTGTTGTGAAATTTTGAGATCTTCTGGTCCCTTCCACTCCCGCACAGACTGAGAATCATGACCCTAACCTCTATTATAAATAGAGGGGTACTGGAGGCTTCCCAGAGTATAATAGATAAAATTTAGAATCAGTTTCTCTGACAATTGTTGTCCTCTCTAGTTGTGGTAACCAAGAGAGCCTGAGCAAGTCCTACCCAACTAGGGAGGGATAGTAAAGGAGAGAACAATTGAGGATCATTGTTGTGGGAGAGCATGTTGGTGATGAGTACACCAATGGGGGGACAACTCCTTCCTATATGTTCTATCAGGAAGACAAGAGTTCTAGTTGGTCTTTGTAGACTACGGCAGGAGTTCTTTAGCTGCTTCTAGGAGGGCAACATCAACTCACAATCTGTGGCGAGATGATAGGAGCCACTACAGCAGTTGTATGAGTCTGTTATTCATGGAGGAGCAGTCCCAGTATAACCAGGAGCTACACAACACTGTCCAAGACAGAGTGTGCATCTACATCAAAGAGGATTTTCTCTAGAGTTGCTCCAGGACCAGGTATATCTATGAGAAACCATCCTTCACGTTGCATAGTTATTGACGTGATCTTCCGGTTAATGGAAAATATATCAGTAAAGTTTTATTTCCTCTGCCTATCTGATGTCGTATTTCCCTATAGTGGTATCAGAGTCACATCAATTAATTATGTTTTAGGATAATTGATATGATCAAAAATTTTATTTTACTATTACATGTGATGTAAATATTTAAACTGGTTTATGTGTACATCCGTATTATACCACATAAAGAATCCAAACATATATATATATATGTGTGTGTGTGTGATATGCTATATATGTGATTTACATGCATTGCCATAAAATCGATTTTGATGGTGGATGTGAAGCATAGGGGTGCAAACGGTGTGGGTATGGCCATACCCATACCCATCTAATTTATCAGGTCTAATTCTGGTTCTAGACCTGCATAATATAAAATCTAGACCCGCACCATATCTATACCCGCAATAATAGTGAGTATGCGGTGTGGGTATGCAGGTAAGAGGTTCTATAAAATATCATATTGTTTTTGTAAGAAAAATGACTATGTTCTATACATTTTAATACAACAAGATATTGTTATTATATAGTATATTAACAAGCAATAGTTTTATTAGATAATGCTATATTTTATACGTTAATGTTAATTGAATTTGTTGTTTACATATTTATAGTCATCATCATAATGTTTAACTTAAGTAGAAAGTAATATAAATTAGTAGATATTTTGATTTTAAGTTTACATATGATGTTTGTTATTGTAACTAGAATAATTAATTCTTAATTACATGACTAATCCCAACCTTATTGTGGTTAGAGTAGGATATAATCTCAAGAATTATATTAGTTAGACTAGTAAAGTATGATATATACAACATATTATTTAAGTGGTTCCTATGTATAGCGGGTAAATGGGTCTAGAGGGCATGGGTCCAAGCATACCCATTATTGGACCCGCTTATATGTGGGTCTAAGGGTATGCGGTTCCAAGGGTATGAGGGTATCAAAAATTAGACCCGTGACGGGTTTTTTAAGGGTCTAGATTTGCGGGTCTGTGGATCTACCTGTACCCATTTACAGCCCTAGTGAAGCATGGTTATGGCCAAAATCCCAGATCTATGTGTGCACGGTTGTCGTTAATTATTCTTATTATTAATTGGTCTACATACTGACCTTCTCTCTCCTTTACAAATATAAATTAATGTTCTTCTTCATATTTCCCCTCGAATGTAATTCAAGGTTTTCCCCATATACATTGTAATAAGAAATATGGTAGTTTTAATTTATATTTCAATGTGAGATAACGATCTATACAAAGATGAAATGACCAGTTCGTGAGACGAATTGATTGATTAGAGGATCGAGGAGGCCATATGATAGGAGGACGAACTGATCAAATGGTGGCCCAACCAACCGATTCAAGATGTCCAAACACTGCTTGAACTAAAGAACTAGACGACCACTTTAGAAGAGTACAAATGAGCAACCAGGAGGCAAGATGACTAGTTCAAGAGTTGAAGTGATCAACATGGATTGGTTCGAGCACAGATCTTCACCAACAGCATGTTGTATATTATGTGGACCATAGGTGGTAGTAATTCCTTTTGGCTTCAAGGAATTATATTAGTATGAATATAACCATCACTTGTTTGTTTTATTTATTATGTATTTCATTGTGGGATATAGCTTGTATATGATACGTACTATATATGTGGTGATTGGATAAAGTATATGTATTTATATATATACACAAATTCCCTCAATTATAATATCAAGTCTTAAATACTTTTCAAAAGTGGCACACATGAAAAGTTTGATCAACCAAGCTTAGGTTTTGCATCCGCAGGGTGCGTTGTCTATCTCGTAGAAGTGTGATGGTAATAATATAGGGTTTGCCTCTGTGTGGTGCATTATTATCGTGTCAGCTTTTGGGTCAGGCTTGACTAGTGATTCTCATAGTATCTGGGCCCAAAAGCATGCAAATGATTATGGCAAGGGGTTGTGCATATCATCTATCCAGAATTGCATACGATACAATTGGTAAGAGTTGCCTACCTTGATGGTTGATTGTATTTGCGGTGTTGATCGGGACATAGTTAAATTATCTTGAATATGTCCCACGAGAATATTATATGTTGCAATATTCTGAGTTGATATTGAGGGCTATCAATTCGAATAAAATAGTGGAAGTGATAGTTTATTAAAGACCTAAATAATATCGTCAAAATTATCAAATCAAACTAAATAAAAAATATTTTGAAAAGTTGCTATATTTTTTGTAGAATCAAATGTCAAACACAAACACGTTCAAATTGTGATCAATCCTCAAAAATGACAAAATAGGATAAAGTTTCATAATTGTTTAAGGACTTTGAGAAATGTTCTCATCAATGGGTGAAAGCTCTATGTCCTTGATAGACCAATGCTAGAGGAATCTGCTCCAAATGCACCTAAGTCTAAATGGGTGCTTGTTGGAAGCATACCAACAATGTCATAGATATTTGAATATATAATGCTATGTTGTATGAACTATGAGATGCATGAACAACATAAAAAACATGGACATTCTCGAGATGGTAACACATCTTAAGAATCATGTAAAGTAAAGAAGGTATAATGTCTCCAAAGTGCTAATTGAGTGCAAACTAACAAAGGGAGGTCTAGTATAATCTCATGTGCTCATTGTGATTAAACATGTGGAGTGACTGGGATTTCTCTTACGTCAAGAGTTGGCCATGAATATGATTATGTAAGCATTGCATGAATCAAATAGTCAGATTATCAAATGCTTGGCATGTTAATGCTAAAGCAAAGAAGAAGGACAAATCCATAATGATGATCAGCAGAAGTGAGTCCTAGGGCAAATACAAGGCCAAGAAGTGTTCTGAGGCTAAGCTAAAGTCCAAGTCTTCTGCACTCAATATATTAAGGAGGGTAAGTGTAAACGGAATATGTCCTTTTTACTTAAAAAATAAAGAAAAGAAAGTATCGCCATTGTCACTTGTCTAGACATTGGAAAGAACTATCATCATTATAGGGGATCTCATGAAGAAGATGGAGATAGAGATATCTACTTCAGGACATGAGAAAGAGTAAGCTAGAACTATGTGGAGCAAGGGTTGCTGCCTCTATAGTTGGAAATTATAATTCATGGGCACATAATAGAATTATTGAATTGCTATTATGTACTTGCCATTGATGAAAATATTATATGTTTTGTATGATAAGAACATTATGTTTCATTTTAAAAGATATGACCTTTTATGGCAATGATCTATGTCTCACCAACTATACTTGATAGTTGTAAAGATAAATGTGTATGACACATATGTTGAATGACTTGATAACTCAAACAATGAATACATATAGCATTGCCATCTAGAGCGCATAAATGAGAAATGCATTTCTAGAATTCATATGATGGTTATCTAAACTCTTTTGGTTATTGAACCAATAGAGACATGCATGTCTTATTTGATGTGTAATCTGACAAAACCATCTTTACTAGATGTAGTGGGAGATTGACTATTGCATTAGGACTAGTACATACTGATGTGCATAGATCTTTTAGAATGAATGCTAAAGGTAGTTATAAGTACCTCATTATATTTACTGATACGATCAGTAGATATTGAAAGTTTGTATTTGATGAAATATGGACATGAATATCTTGAAGTGTTCAAGGAGATAATAAATGAAGTATGTAACTAACTTGGTAAAAGTATTAAGATACCTCAATATGATTGATGTTGAAATATGTAAACCAAGAGTTTGAGGACCTTTTGGGAGATCATGATAGTGTATCATGATGAACTCCACCTAAAACACAATGATAATATATCACTAGAGTTTATTAGAAATAAGGAATCATGTCATGTTAAGTCATGGTGTGATTATCAACTTATCTAACTAATCTTCCAAGATTCATTTTGATACATACTTTACACTAAAACAATGTACCATGTAAACTGGTTCAAAAGACACGATATAAGATATGGAATAGGAGGAGTTCCAATGTGTTTTTTATAGTGATTAGGATTGAAAGCTTGTATAAAAAATAGTTTCTTAAAAAGGCTTTATCCACAAATCATGTGAATGTTATCTTGTTGAATACTAACTATATTCTAACCCGACAACAAAGTGTTTGTTGCTAGGGTGGTTGAATTCCTAAATGGAAATTAGTTCCAAAGGAATTAGTGGGAGTAAAAGTAGAACTTGAAATGTTCAAGACAAATAAGAAAACATAGAACCTAAAGAGGTAAAATAGGAACAAGGAGAATCACAAGTTGTTGTGGTATCTCAAGTTCCTTGTATAAACGCAGAACTCATAGTTCTAGTTGAACACACCTTGAGTTTGATAGATTATGGTATCTTATAATTCAAAAGGCGGTGAGTTGATCATAGAGTTGAGTCAATAGCCTACTTAAAAACTATTAAGGGACCAGAATTTGAGAAATGGATTTGAGCCATGGGATCAAAGATGGACTCCATGTACACCAACAAGGTATGACCTTGTTGGATCCACCTGAAGGGGTAAAATCCATAGAGTGCATTTGGGTTTTTGTAAGAAGACCAGCATGGAAAGGTAAATTGATTGTAAAAATTTTCAAAATACTTCAAAGTATTGAACATGATGAAGTCTTTGCACCAGTTACCATGGTTAAATCCATCAGGATCATGCTTGTTGTTGCAGCTTAGTATGATTGTGAGATTTGGCATATGGATGTTAAAAACACATTCTTTAACTGGTATAATTAAGAGGATGTGTACGTAACACAACCTAATGATTTTATAAATCCATTAACGCAAATAAAGTCTATAAGCTACAAAAGTCGATCTATGGATTGAGGCAAGCATCTCAGAGCTAGAATCTTCTATTTGACAAGATAGTCAAAGGATTTGATTTGAGTCAGAATAAAGATGGAATTTGTGATTACAAAAGATTTCATGGGAGCATATTAAAATTCCACATAATGATGTGGAATTATGTCCTTATCCTACAAATTTTAAAACCTGGAAAGGAAAGTACCTTCTATATGAAGGTTTAAGGAAAAGCATCCTATGAGATAGGGATCAAAGTCTATGGAGATATATTTGAAAAGATTCTCGACCTAAGTAAGAGCGCATACATTGGCAAGATGTTGAAGGGTTCAGCATGTAAGACTCGATGAGAGAAAACTTTTCCATGTTCTATGGAGATAGTCTTTTGAGAGTCTAGTCTCCCAGTTCTTGTGAAGAATAGAAAAACATCGATAGATGCCATATGCATTAGCAATTGGATCTATCTTGAATGTAATGTAATATACTTATCATGTTATCTCATATGTACTAGACATGATGAGAGAATATCTCATTATCTTGTATGTATTAGACATGATGAGAAGATATCCAGTTATCTCGTATGTATTAGACATGATGTGATGATATCTAGTCATTTCATATGTATTGGACATGATGAGAAGACATATATATACCTACCTAGAAATCGTGTATGTATTGGACATGACAAGAAGGTATATGTTAGATGCCAGTGAGAGTCACTGGACTACCATAAAGAACATCCTTAGGTGCTTCTAAAGCAATTAAAGGATTGGTTCCTTAGTTATGGTAATAAGGAAGAGTTGGATGAAGGAATTACACTCATGCAAGCTTCTGAACTGACAAAATAATGCAATCTATATTTGGCATTAAACAAGAACTGTAAGCTAGAAAGGATATTGAGCTAATGATGGTTATTCAAATCTACAAAATAAGTCGAGGTGTTAGAAGAACAATAGATAATTTTGTATGAATCAATAAGTTCATATGGATGAACTTGCGTGAGGTTCTAACCATTGGTGACATAGTAGAAATACTGATGACAACAATGGAGCTATTAGTTAGGATAGAAATCTCAAATAGCATACTACAGCACTTCCATCTCATACGAGTATTCATACAATGAAGAGATGTTAAAATTACAAAATACCAACTTAAAGCAAACATTGCTAAACCCCCTATAAAAGCACTTTGACAATAGAAGTGTGATGGACAATGTTAGATCATTTGGGATAACATCCATGGGTGATTGTCTCTAAGTGCAAGTGGGAGTTTGTTGGTATGTATGCCCATAGAGTCAATCATATGATGATTGTAATGGCATAACATGTAAATCATTTGATTAATAATAAGGCCAAGCTTCTGATTTATTTTGTATATTTAGTTACGAGATAATGAATAACATAATAAATATCTAGAGAATGATATTACTCAATGATGTATGTCTTCAAGTAAATGACTTGGAAGAAATGAGATCATATAGATGTTAAGAGTACATATATACATTCTCATTATGCCCATAATCGGTTGTTGTTGTGGAAGGTTGATAGACAGAAATAACACATAAGATCAGAGTGTGAGTTGGTTGATGATAGAGTCTCATTACTCATGATATGGCAATATCAAACCAAGCACACGGGTACATGTTAAAGAATAGTGTATCAGATAGACACACCGTGAGAATGACACATGGAAGTCATCATCATGGAATTCATAGTCATCTCTCACAGTGATGGCGGTGGTTGTTGTGGTTCTTAGACCTAAAATCGTTGCACTCATTACATGTTGTTGGGTACACCTTGACAATATCAAACACAGTCCTAAAACATGGGTTGTTATTACAGTGATGATTGGGTGACTTTGACATGTGGGGATTGATTGTGAGTGATAGAGATGGGATTTGTCCCTCCTAAAGGAGTATGATTTCCAAGGCCTCTTGATTAACGAGACTGGGAAAAGTATGGCCATATGCATGTGAGTCAATATGTGATATTGAGCTTTTATATATATATATATATATATATATATATATATATATATATATATATATATATATATATATATATATATCATGCAATATGCTCTAGTTCAAGAAATAAGATTGATTAATAATGAGGATGACTGCTCCATGCCTCTAGTTCAATCTGGATATTAGTGACAATGGAACTATACAAACACTATAACACCATACATAGATTGTAGGTTGAAGTTCTTCCCCAACTTTCCATTTACCTGGGTAGCAATGATGTGTGACTAGGCAGTGCTCATTGCTTGTGATGTCATAAATTATTATGGACATTCATTGCCAACGTAATATGGAACTTATAGGGTCGCACGCATAGGAACTCATCTAAAAGAGGAGTCTTTGATCTTAAATGGTGGTTGAGTTGATTACTAAAATATTTAGATATTCAATTCACGTAACAAATCAGCTGATTGGACTGCCAAACAATCAGTTCAAGTGTTGATATTGTCGTTTGGAGTGTCAGGCTTATTGTATTCTACACTGGTGGAACTCTTCCTGGCTAGGGCTATGTGACACCCGTCTCACCTATGTGAGACGGTCGTCTGTCATGGTGTGAGATGTTCGTCCCATTTATACTAGACGCTTGTTTTGGGGGTGCAATCTGATTGCATCTAGGATTGGTGTTGTCGTCATGTTATGCATCAATTAGAATTGAAATCAGAAATATGTACAGATTTGGGAAACACCATACGACGGTCTGGACTGAGCTAGACGATCGTCTGGGTTTTCATACGGCCGTTTGGGTTGTCGCATGTTGATATAATAGACCCTACTGAAGAAGAAGAAAAGAATGCCACCAGTTGGTGTGACAATTCACATTTTTTTAGTATTACATATCTGGAACATTCAATTTTGATTTTAATGCAACATAATAGTAAGTTTATATGCAATGGATGTAATGCTTCTTCTGAAATGTAAAATAGCACTAGAAAGTTAATAATAATAAATAATTTGAAGAACAAGAAAATGGCATGCCACTAGTTAGTGTGATAAGTTCACTTTTCCTAGTATCTACAACATTTAGTTTTGATGTTTGTGTAAAAATATATTAATTGTATACAATACATGTAATATTTCTTCTGCAACAAAAAATAGCACTAGAAACTTAGCAATAAAAATATCAAGTATTTTTTCTACAACAATAAATATCAAACAATATGATATTTTTGTTGATAAAATATATGTATATTTAATTAAAATATAAAACAATGTATCTAGTCAAAAACATGTCAAAGGTGGAAAGTTTCATTAAACTTTATGGACATCAAAAAATAAATTAAGACAGTCAATATCGATCATACACAAGTATTTTAGTGGATATCAGAACAATTAGTGAAGCATTCAAATAAAATTGAAATTACAACATAATAGTACTTAAACAAATCGTGACTTATGGAAAAGATAAATTTAACAGTGTCAAAAATTGAACCAGAAATCTAATTTATTGCAAGAAGAAAACAATGCACACATTTAACCATTGCTTAAGGTTTTCAACAAAATAGGAGATATGAGAAGATAGGATAATTCTATTTCACACTATCACGTGTAGCTTTACTACATGAGAATTCCCCTGGTATATAGCTAGTTGGACTTGTTGCAGTTATGAGAATCGTCATGAGGATCCTTTTTCCCCTTCAAAGCAAGTAAGGTTTAATATGCATGGAAAGGGATGCAGCCATGCATGTTGGCAATACTGGCAAGGGGTCGAGACCGCAAAGAACACTAAGTAGGTTAAGGAGATGTGAGGGGAAAATATAACTGGATTTCATCCAAGGACAGAGCCAGGGGTAAACAGGGGCCTTGGCCCCCCCAAGAAAAATAAAAATTACATATGGATATATATACAAATATACACATTTACACGTAGGGGCAGAATCATAAATGCACAATTGGGGGGCTAAGTTCCTAAAGAGGGCTGAAAAATAAAATATACACATATTAAGATTCAAACTTGCACCATTTACATAATTGAAGGTGCAAATTACCACTTCAACTATTCCTTCTTTATGTTGAACATATTGTGAAACATGTATATAAATCTAATTATTGTTATTATTATTATTATTTATATTTTTATAATTATATTTCATCATTTTTTTTGGAGGGGGCTAAAGCCCCCCACCCCCATTCCTAGTTCTGCCCCTGTTTATACGTTTCAATTAAAATATATATAATGGCAATGCATAGCTCATCAAGAACTGTGCTTGGCGCAGTGGAGATTGGGTCGTTTCCTTATATGAGCATCCTGGGTTTGAACTCCGATGGCCACATTTTTCTTTTTCGCTCACTCACAATACGTGAACTGCGATATTTTTGTGTGTATGTGTACATACTTGTTTGTGAGTAGGTAGCAGATGTATTGGTAGCACAGTGGAGTGTTAGTTCTCTTTGGATTTGACAGGTCCTGGTTCGAATCTAGACAAGCCCATTTTTATTTTCATGCTCAAAACGTAAATGGTGACATTATGTATATACATGTGTTCTTATCTATCTACATGGATTGTAGTTGTGTCATAGTGGTGCGCGGCTGGTTGTTTGATGTTTTGGTCATTGGGATGTGTCTTTATCTCTTTCTCTCAACTATGTTAACTTTAATAACTCAATATAAAAGTCTATTTTTAAGACATATTTTGCCCCCCCCCCAATATTTAAATCCTAACTCCGTTCCTGATTTCATCCAATCAAACGACCGAAGATCGAGATAGAGCAAGTTGTTTTAGTATAGCCAACAAGGCAACAAGGCCTTCGAAAAACTGCTAAAGACATGTGCAGAAATGCTTGTGTAGCGTTTGCCACTAGAATGGATATGCACTACAAAAAGAAGAGAATTCGTTTCTAGCTACATTGTCTATGATTTGATGAGCCTTGTGTAGACTTCATTGTATAATTACCTTCAAGGGTCATCTTGGGACTACTATGTCATTTTGCCTATTTTTTAACAATTTTTCAATGTCAAAGCCCTATTTGGCTCAAAGTTGCACAAACTACGGAGAGATCAAGTTAATGAGTCAAGGATCAACCACATATGTATCAAGTTGATGAGTTGTACTAAAGATTTAGGATGGGATTACTGAGCAAAGGTTAAAATATATAACACAAGTATCAGGCAATCAATTTGGTTTCATATATGGAAGATCAACAACATTTGACATTTTCTTAATGAGGAGGCTTATGGAAAAGTATAGAGAAAAAATCATATGATTTTTATTGATTTGGAAAAGGCTTATAATTGAATACTCAGGAAAGTGTTGTGGATGCTTTTAGAGAAAAAAAAGGTGCGACAATCCAATATATTGACTTGATTAAAGACATGTGTGATAGTTCAACTGTAAGTGTGAAGACTTCTGGAGTAGAGACGTCGTCATTTCCTATCACAGTTGGGGAACATCAATGATCAATACTCTTGTTATAGATGAGTTGACAAAGCATGTTCAATAATGGTATTCCTAGTACATGTTATTTGTTGATGATATTGTATTATTTGAAAAAATTAAAATGGGTTGAATGATAAAGCTGAACTCCAAAAGAAATGTGTTACGATTGATGATTAGTAAGAACAAAAATGAGTATATGCATTACAATTTCAACCAATCTTAATTGTGAACGGTGGGGCCAAGTTAGATGGATACCAAAATGTATCAAATCTTGTTACTTAATGTTTATTATTCATAAATATGAAAATGATCAAGATGATGTTTGTGACACAATCATTGTATTATGGTTGAAATAGAGGAGTGTAACTGCAGTATTATGTGACCCGAAAATCCCTCTTAGATTAAAAAGTGAACTTTATAGAATAACTATACAGTCAACCATGCTATATTTGAGTGAATGTCAAACAGCGAAGAAATAAAATATTAATAAGATGAATTTGGTCAAAATTCATATGCTAAAGAGGGATGTACAATAGGAAAAGAAAAGAAAATTTTAAAAAATAACTATATCTAGAACAAAGTGGGGGTAGCAGACATTAAGGACAAGTTGCAAGAAATGACCAAGATGGTATGAACAAGTGCAAAGCAGATTGACTAACACACCTATACAAAGCAATTGTATTGAGTCTGGCACAACAAAAAGATAAAAAGGCAGAATACCTAAATTAATCTACGAAAAGTTTATAAAGAGATATTTGAAATATTTACATATTGATCAGAATATGATCCATAACAAAGCTCATAGAAAAAGAAAGATCTGTGTAGCAAATACCACCATGATTGAGACTGAAGCTTAGATGATGATGATGACGACAATGACAACGACATTGATGATAAAGGCCGGTTTGGTAGGTGCAATTGGACCGTATGTTAGAAAACAACAACTCAAAAAATACTGAATCTCAGCTCCACATACCCTATTTGCTAATTCAAACCCATTGAATTTATTATCACGTGTTTGAATTTTGTATACCTTTTCTGAGGGTCTCGTCGAACAACATTCTCCCTTCAGGTTTACCAATGGGTATCGAACCCCCAACCTGTGCTTCGACAAGAAGCAGTTTTTACGGCTGAGCTAGAGGCTAAGTACAGGGTTAAGTACGGGGCTACGATAATGTTTCAACAATCAACATGTAAAAGATATTGGTTTCCTAATATTTCAGGAGAGTGCAGGGAATTCTTCCAATAGATCCACCAGCGGCATACACGTTGATGCATGTGTCCGAACGTATTCACAAGTGTCCGAACGTATTCTTTTTCCAGGGTTGTATTTCTGTTTTTTGTTACGTGTGACAACTAGGAATGGACAGACATACACCTGATTGCGTAGTTGGATGTGTAGTTCAAATCAGCAAACTGCATCCAACCAAAGCTTACCAAACAACCAAATTAATTTAAAAAATGATGTTTTTAGACTCGAACTAATCAACTACGCTATACCAAACAGGCCATAACTGGTAGATGACACACAAATTAGAAGAGCGTACAACCATATTTGACTAACGTCAGAAAAAAAGTGTACATACTCATTCTGCTTTAATTGGAGGCGATTGAAATCATAGCCTCAGGGATCCTACCACTTGAGGAATTTAATTTTCTCCCGTTAACCCACATCCAGTACTCAATTTAGAGTTCACTCTAACACGGCATTTTTAGAATATAGTCTATAGATCTGGCGCAGATGCTAAAACTCATTTAATACGTGATCATGATCTGACTAGTCACATGAGTATGGATTTTGAAAAAATGACAGCATGGTAATAGAGGAAAGACCCATAGTGAGATCGGTTAGTCCTGTACAATTCAGATGGGCACCAACTATTTCTACATTCTACAGAGGCCGTGTGACAACCGTTTTTAGAATATAGTTTATAGATCTGGCGCGGATGCTAAAACTCATTTAATACGTGATCATGATCTGACTAGTCACATATGGATTTTGGAAAAATGACAGTTACGGTAACAAAGAAAAGACCCATAGTGAGATCAGTTAGTCCTGTACAATTCAAATGGGCACCAATTATTTCTACATGTATATTTTGCTACAGAGGCCGTCTGACAACTGATGATTCCAACTGAAACACTTCTGATGCAGATGCCACGGGAGATTCAGTTGGCCTTCACCTTCACTAAGACAAATCTGACCAGATGCCACCGAAGATTAAGTTCATTTACCTTCTCAACGGATCAATCAAATATACAATTTTAAATTATAGGCAACCAAAGCGCTATGCTTTAGGATCCCACAACAGGTTGTGCAACACCTTTAGCCTTGGCAGCTGCTGATGCAGCTGCAGCGGCTGCTACTGCTGCAGCAGAAGAAGCTGGAGACTGAGTGCTAGCAGGTGTTACCTTTGCAGCGACCACCTGCTGTTGCTGCTGCTGAGAATTTACTTGAGCAAGCAAACTCTTTATTTGGGCACCACTTAGTGTCTCTTGCTCAAGGAGGGCATTTGCAAGGGCGTGGAGTTCTTTGTTATGGGTCGTTAAGATAGTTTTAGCGTTATTATATGCCCTTTCCAATAATAACTTCACTTCCTTTTCAACAACCAATCTGGTTTCACTGCTCATGCTTTTCCCGTTGTCATCATAGTTGTGGGTGACAAGACCAACCTCATTGCTCATGCCGTACTTTGTGACCATTGCTCTTGCTAGAGATGTTGCTTGCTGAAGATCTGAGGAAGCACCGGATGTCACCTCGTTTTCTCCAAATATAATCTCTTCGGCCACCCTGCCACCCATGCACACATCCAACCTTGCAAGCATCTGCTTCCGTGATACACTTGTCTCATCCTTTTCGGGCAACTGAGCAACCATTCCAAGGGACATTCCTCTAGGAACAATTGTTGCTTTATGAACTGGATGAGCCCCATCCGTGTGAATTGCTACAAGTGCATGTCCACCTTCGTGATATGCTGTAAGCCTTCGAGATTCATCAGAAATCACAGCTGACTTTCTCTCGCTTCCCATCATTATCTTGTCCTTGGCGTATTCAAGATCTTCCATCGTCACTGCTTTGGCTCCATCCATTGCAGCCTTTAAAGCAGCTACATTAATCAAATTTGCAAGGTCTGCGCCAGAAAAACCAGGTGTTCCTCTGGCAATAATCATCAGATCTACATCATCAGACTTGAGAACCTGCACATATACATTTGGCTGGGGTCAGAGTCACAGAAGTGATCCTTAACCTAGATAATATCTTGAGCTATGCTTGCAAAGATTAAAAAACCCGGACTTGATAATTTTATTTGTATATGTTTAGCTTCAAGATCATGCAAGCTGCAAGCTATAATGCCCTGAAAGTAAATTGTCACCGACAAACAGAAGAAAAAAAAAAAGACTAGCAAAATACCTTCGACATGTGAGATTCTAATATCTGACGCCTGCCCTCAACATCCGGATTAGGCACTACTATGTGTCGGTCAAAACGACCAGGTCTTACTAGAGCTTTGTCCAATGACTCGGGGAAGTTGGTAGCTGCAATAACGATAATCCCTTCATTCTGCTTGAAACCATCTAGCTCCACAAGCAACTGGTTTAACGTCATCTTCATGTACTGTTGATCCTTAGGATTGCGGCTGCCGCCTATTGCATCTATCTCATCAATAAATATAATGCACGGAGACCTCTTTTTTGCAGCAGAGAAAAGATCCCTGACTCTCCTTGCCCCCACCCCTACAAACATCTCTTCAAATTCACTACCACTGCAAGAGAAGAAAGGAACTCCAGCTTCTCCTGCAATTGCTCTGGCTAGCATGGTTTTTCCAGTTCCCGGTGGACCAACAAGCAGAACACCTTTAGGGAGCTTACCACCAAGCCGAGTGAAACGCTGAAACCACCAGAGGAAGATAAGTGGTAAGGAATTTATTGTGTATTAAGAACCAAAACAAACAGGCATTGAGACTGAAACTGATCTCAAGAGAAAATTAATTGAAATGCATCTATAATTACCACATATATGACATGAAAATACAAGCCACAGAAGCAGTAAATATGTACCACTTTCTAAGATACTAGCCATGGTTAATACTTTATAAATGAACTTGTTATACACACTTTCTAAATATTATGTCAACTTGCTATGACGCCTATGCTTGCTTCCAGAAGAAAGTAAAGTCAAACATATAAGCAGCATAAAGGATAAAATTAGTTTTCTACACATTAGATATAAGAATTAGTGCTGCTTAGACGAATCTAAGGTTCTCTTTTAGAAGGGATACAAAAAGCCAACCCCACATGATGTAAAATGTGAGTTGTCTGTTAAGCAAGATATCACCATTAGAAGGATTTTTATAAACCAAAACAAAGCAAGCAACTAAAATGTGGAAAAAGTTACATCAAAATCACAGTATTTAACATTAAAACAATGTGATCTATTCAAGTTGGCAATGTAAAGGGAGGACGAACAAGGAAACATTCTATTTGCTAAGCAAACCCAGTTTCGGTATACAGACGGACGGGTGAAGTAAAGGCTTGGAGTCGATTACCACAACACAGATAGCGAATATATTCTTTAAGAAATAAATCACTGAGGTTGAATGTGATGACGCCATAAAACAATCAAATGTAAGAAAATGACATGAAATTTCCATATCATAAGGATATTCCAAATGAATCAATAAGCCAATTAGTTCCAAAACCATTCTACATTGAGACTCCTCAATAGAGTACAAATATGAGACATCAAGTTAAAGAAGGTTCCTCAACCATAAATTCATATAGCAAGACAGCAGATATACGTCTCTCACACGAAAACTATTAGGCATGACCACTTATGTATTGCCTTTTCTTAGTTTCACTTAAGTGATCCATTTATCAGTGAGGATTCATGAATTTCTAATCTCTCTTATGTATAGGAGACGACGTACTGGGGCATGCAAAAACTTGGCTTAATCTAATCTTCTATGGTTCCACATGATATCATAGCAAAAATGCTGGGACCCTAGCCTCCTCCCTCTTTTGCTCACCCTCCACCCCCTCCTTTTTCCTACCGCCAGCATCATCCTCCCCCCCCCCTGTGGCAAGGCATCAGTGCCACTTGCGGAAGCAGCCCCCACCCAAGGGGTCGCCGTCACCCCTTGACAGCAGCAGCTCAGAGCCGAATTCTTCCTTTGGCAGTCACAGCCCAAAACGCCGCCGCCACACAAGGGAGCAGTATCCCTTGCAGGAGAGTCACCGTCCTCCCTCTTCTATTGCCCTCCTTGTTCCTCCTGTGCTAAATAAAAAAAGATTTTCAGCTTTTTATGTGTTAAAAGAAGATATCATTAATCTTTTCTTCCCTATGTGAATCCCATACACATGGGTGAGTGCTTCTTTATCTAATTAGAGGACTATGTTATTTTATCACATTGCTATGTTCATGTGATTTCCTACCATGAATTTTTTCGGCTGCATCTTTTATCTACCATGATCTACTCCGACGGTGTTATACTCTTGTTTTCTTGCATCTACCATTCCTTCGTACTAGTAGTTTCTTCTTCTGATCATTGTGCATATTGCCAATACAATATATTTGTTTTGAACATGGCTGAAGACAACACGAGACGGCATCCACTGCCTATTTACAACGGTGTGCTAGCTTTTTTTCATCAAACTCTACGGCAGCAACTTATTGTGTGGATGAATGCACTTTTCATGTTCCTCACTCATGGAACAAGTTGAAGCTCATTTCTCAAGCTCTGCCAGCCAAACCTCATGACGAATTGACTTGGGCATTGGGAAATAGTCAAGTGATCCACTGGCAGTTGAGTGTCATGAAGTCCAGATTGCAGTGAAGTACATATTTCACCACAATGCCAAAGCAATGTGGGAGAAATTGAAGCAGTTCTACACTTAGCAGAAGAACATCCTCAGCCTCTACAGTATTGTGGACAAAATCCTATTCTGAACAACATAGTGATTGTACTCTAGAAGCACGAAGATATGAAGGCATTGACCAATGAACTCGTCTACTTATATCCCACTACGATTGTTGAGTCTTCCATGCTCACTGCACATTTCGATTGATGTTGACTCTGGCACTACCCAACATCTGACAAGTATGTAACATTCCCTTACCACCTTTGATTCACGTATTCCCCGCTCTTTTGTTACATTGGCAGATGGTTCTATTAAAACTGTTGAAAATGTGGCTCCAACCCACTTACCTCCACCACAAATTTATCATCCGCCATTGCTCGCCCAAATTCATTACAATTTGCTTTTAATTGTCCGACTTGTTGAGTCTATAAAATGTTATATAATATTTGGGCCTACCGAGTTCTGTTTTGCAGGATTTGAATATGATGAGAATTGGATGGAGCTCACTTTGGCTCGACTCACACACTGCCTTCCACTGACACATTCTTTATTAGCTCACTGCTATAACATCTTCGCTTTCGTCATCCATCGCCCAAAAAATTGAAAGTTTTCAACCCTTTTGTATTTTTTCCTTTTTTGTTAATATGTGAAGCATGTAAATTGGGCAAACACCATCATGCCTTTTTTCCTGCTTGTAACCATAGTATGAAACCTTTTGAATCAGAACATAGTGAGTGACATGTTGCGCTTTCAAACAATGAATTACAGTGGTTACAAATACTTCATTGACAATTTTAGTGACTAAATGTAGGGCAAAAACAAGATAACTGGTATCAAACATTCCACTACTTAACTAACAGAGTCCAAATGACCTATGTTACTTATAACTGAGCTATTGCCCACTATTCTACTGTGACACTGGAGTGAGTAACATAGAAAGTCTCCTGCTTGCTAGGTGACTGGGTCCAAAGTAGAAACTGTAGAGTGGAGAATTGTTGTTTATTGAATGAATAAAACAGTGTACATAGTAGTCTCTTATATAGCAAACAGAAAAAGAGACTAGTTAAGATGCAACCCATATGGGACTAAACAACATAAGAAATAGAATAAGTGGAGCACATGCTAAGCACATGACGCTCAAGAAAACACATGTCTCTATACTCCCCCTCAAGCTGGAGCGTAGATGTCGAAGAGGCCCAGCTTGTCAATCAGCGTCTGAAAGCGATGTTTGGGTAGCACCTTGGTGAAGATATCTACAAGTTGTTTCTCCGTGCTGATATATGGAGTGTGGATTTGTCCAGACATAACCTTTTCTCGTACAAAGTGGCAGTCGACTTCAATATGTTTGGTTCTTTCATGATGTTACATTTGTGGAAGGTGCTTTATTCCTGCGCTGATAAACAATAAGAGGAGGGTCTTGCTTTGCAGTAGTTTCAATGTCAGTGCGATCAGGCATACAGTCAGCAATAATAGGTAAAGGAGGAGCCAGAATATCAGTTTGCAAACTATCTCCTGCTGAAGAATAATACGGTGTGTCCTCAAAAAAGACAACATCATTACTAGTAAACCACTTACGAGTGTTGGGATTATAACATCTGTAACCCTTTTGAGTCCGAGAATAGCCCAAAAAAATGCATTTAGCAGCTCGAGGAGATAGCTTATCAGAAGTAGGTCCAAGCAACCGAACAAAACAGGTACACCCAAAAATTCTAGGAGGCACAGGAAACATGGAGATGTCGGGGTGCAAAACTTGGAAGGGAATTTTATTCCCAATAACAGACGATGGCATCCTATTAATCAGAAAACATGCAGTCAAGATAGCTTCAGGCCAATAAGAACGGGGCACATGAGAATGCATCATTATTGTTCTGGTAACTTCTAATAAGTGCCTATTCTTTCGCTCAGCCACACCAATTTGTTGTGGGGTATAAGCACACGAAGTTTGATGAAGAGTACCCACAGATTTACAAAAAACAGCTACATCTTGCTTAACAAATTCTAAAGCATTATCAGTGCGAAAGGTTTTAATAGGCAAGCCGAACTGAGTCTTTATTTCAGCAAAAAAGTATTTAATAGTAGACAGCACTTCAGACCTACTTTCTAACAGAAACAGCCAAGTAGTCCTCGAAAAATCATCAATAAACAGAATAAAGTACTTGTAACCAGACAAACTGGGGGTGAATGACATGTAAGGACCATATTTGGTTTTTTCAATACAGTTAAGATTTGCCTTTGCTGGAAAATAAAAAACAAATAGCATGCTTAAGTAAAACAGGAAATATCTAATGTAACACATGAAAAGTAAGGTTGCTCGCAATAAAAATAGATGCCTTATTGTCACAGAACATAGGGATGGGGCTAGACGGAGAGATGTCAAATTCCTTCAGAAGACTGCGGACCCATAGAAGCTCACATGTAGTATGAGCCATCGCTCTATATTCTGCTTCAGCACTAGATCGTGCAACAACCGTTTGCTTTTTACTGTGCCATGTAACCAGATTGCCCCCCACAAAAGTACAATAACCCGATGTGGATTTTCTATCAGATCTACTTCCTGCATAATCAGAGTCAGAAAAACCAGATAGATCACAATGGCCATGTTTCTTGTATAATAGACCTTTCCCAGGAGCACTTTTGAGATATCGAAGAATGTGACAGATAGCATCCCAGTGACATTGTCGTGGTTTATCAAGATACCGACTAACAAACCCAACAGCAGCAGCTAAATCAGCTCGAGTGACAGTCAGGTAGATAAGTTTGCCTACTAGTCTCCAGAACTGGTGTCGGTCAGCATATGGGGGAGAAGATTCACTGTCCCAATCCATATTGGGATCCAGAGGTGTGTTGGCTGGCTTGCAGCCTAACATGCCTGTCTCTTGCAACAAATCCAGAACATATTTCCGCTGTGATAGGCACAATCCTGCAGAAGATCTAGCAACCTCAATACCCAGAAAGTATCGTAATTTACCAAGGTCCTTAGTGATAAAATGTTGTGCTAGATAGTTTTTGGTTGCTTGAATCCCTGCATTATCGTTGCCAGATAAGATAATGTCATCAACGTACACAATGAGAATAACAAGCCTTGCTGTAGTTTTTCGTATAAAAACAGAGTGATCAGCCTGCGACCGTCGAAAGCCGAAAGAAAGTAAGATTTTACTGAGTTTGTCAAACCATGCTCGTGGGCTTTGTTTTAAGCCATATATCGCCTTGCGATGTTTACAGATTTTTGAAGCAGACTCCCCCTGAGCAACAAATCCGAGGGGTTGCTCCATGTAGACATCCTCCTGTAGATCGCCATATAAAAAGGCATTTATCACATCAAGTTGGAAAAGAGGCCAGTCTTTATATTGACTGCAACAGATATCAAAATGCGAATAGAATTGAGACGAGCTACTGGAGAAAAGTTTCAAAATAATCAACTTCGTAGGTCTGGGTATATCCTTTTGCCACGAGACGAGCTTTCAAACGTTCAATGGTACCATCTGGCTGATATTTAATGGTGAATATCCAGCGACAACCCACAGAATGGCATGAAGATGGTCGGTCAACCAGATCCCAGGTATGTTGATCGTTCAAAGCTTGCATTTCCTGTTCCATAGCATGTTTCCAGGCAGGATGACAAAGCGCCTCCTTGGCGGTTTTAGGAATAGTCACAGCAGATTAAGCAGATGTAAAATAGGCAAAGCTATTATTGAGATTGGCAGATGAGCAGAAGCGACTAATAGGATGTTGAGTACAAGAACGAACACCCTTCCGTAAACTAATAGGAATATCCAAGTCAGAAAGTACCTCAGCCGGTGGTGGATCATCCGTAAACGGAGGAGTTGGTTCGGCCAGGGCAGTGACGAGCTTCGATCTTCGCTTGTAGACTTGTAGAGGGCGTTCTTGAGGCACAGTAGCAGGAGGCAGATCTTCTACCAACGGTAGTGGAGTGGTAGCCAAAATATCAGTAGTCAAGTGTTCCCCGGTAGCAGAGTAATAGGGCATATGTTCAAAGAATATCACATCCGCACTAACATATTAATGTTTCGTAACTGGATCAAAACAGCGGTAGCCTTTCTGAGTGCGAGAGTACCTTAAAAACACACACTTCACAGAACGAGCATCTAACTTGGTGAGACCGGGGCTAAGATTTTTCACAAAACATGTACACCCAAAGATACGAGGCGGCACAGAGAACAGAGGTTTATCAGGAAATAAAAGGGCGTACGGAACCTAATTTTTCAAAACAGAAGATGGCATGCGATTGATAAGGTAGCATGTGGTGGACACAGCATCAGACCAAAAACAATGAGGTACTTTATAATGAATGAGGGTGTGAGCAACCTCAAGAAGGTGTCGGTTCTTCTGTTCCGCTACGCCATTTTGTTGTGGGGTATATGGGCAAGTAGTCTGGTGGATAGTTCTTTGGGACACACAAAAAGAAGTAACAGCTTGTTGCATAAATTCAAGGGCATTGTCTGTGCGAAGGGTTTTAATAGATTGACCAAATTGTGTTTTAATTTCAGCAAAGAAAGTGCGAATGCAATCTAACACAGTGTTTCGACCTTTGAGCAGAAACAGCCAAGTGGTACGAGAATAGTCATCAATGAAAGTCAGAAAGTATTTCACACCAGAATGACTGGGCACAGAACATGGTCCCCAAATA
This sequence comes from Alisma plantago-aquatica, assembly GCA_963693085.1. Taxonomy (NCBI): domain Eukaryota; kingdom Viridiplantae; phylum Streptophyta; class Magnoliopsida; order Alismatales; family Alismataceae; genus Alisma; species Alisma plantago-aquatica. Next base: position 1,138,289,718 of record OY856412.1, on the reverse strand, counting down.
TCCGCATGTACTAATTCAAAAAGTTCTTTACAAGAAATAACTTTTTTAGCAGGAAAAACAGATCTAGAATGTTTGCCCATAACACAGGTTTCACAGGAAAAACTATTGCCTGATAAGTGCGGAAAAAGATGCTTCAATTTTGCCGCAGATGGATGTCCAAGCCGAACATGCAACTGTAGACCTGTCACAGAGGTAGAGATCATCGCCTTCGGAGCAGGTGGTCCATCCAGGTAGTACAGCCCATCAGGTCCTTCACGGCCCGAACCAATCCTCGTCTTCGTGCGGATATCCTTCACAATACAACCAGAGGGATCAAATTTAACAGAGCAGTTTAGTTGTTTAATCATTTTGCTGACTGAAAGCAAATTAACAGGAAATTTCGGAATGTATAAAACTGAATTGAGATGCAGCTTTCGTGAAAGAGGAACTGTGCCGGTGCCGTGAACAGCTGTTTTAGATCCATTTGCAACAGTGACAGATGATATCGGAGTTGGTGTACTAAGTTTCGAAAATAAATGAAGAGCACCAATCATATGAGTGGAAGCACCTGAGTCGATGCACCACTGTTTGTTACCAGAAGATGATGAGGTGAGCATGGCAGATGAGCCTGATGTAGAGGGTAGCTATGCAAGGCGCTCTTGAAACATTTTCTCGAATTCTGAGCGTAGCCAATCAGTGTTGGTTGGTGCAGGTGATATTTCACCGGGAGAGTCAGCAACGGCAGCATCATCAGCGGTTTGGTTAGCCCAAGCAGGTTTACCGTGCTTGATCCAGCATCGGTCCTCAGTGTGATTGTCGCGTCCACACCAATTGCAGTGACGTGGGCCTTGGGAAGTACCCCGACCTGGTGTAGAAGATCCTCGACCGCCAGAAGGAGGAGGTCGTCGACCGCGACCGTGACCACGGCCACGACTAGAGTCAGTAGAGCGTGCAACTAGCGCAGGATGCTCAAGAGCAGGTGTGGGAGTCAGAGAAGGCAGTCTTTGAACTCTTTTGAGGACATCGCGAACAGTGGGTAGTGGATCGCTTGACAGAATTTGATCAACAACCCCCGAGGAGGCAGGAAGGGCAGCCAGAAAATGCACAAGTTGAAGTTCGTTTCTTTATTTCTGGGCAATCTTGATATCAGCAGTCAGAGGGTGATACAATTCATATTCATTCCACAAAGCAGAACATTGATTATAGAAATCGTCAATAGACGTGTCAGTGGAGAACTCCTTCTTGGCGAGCTGTTTGAAGATTTCGAAGACCCGCTTGGGATTCTCCTGATGTGAGTACACATGTGCCAAATGATCCCACATCGCCTTGGCATCATGATGGCAGAGAAGAGATTGACTGATCCGGGGCTCAGAGCTGTTGAGGATCCAAGACATGACGCTCGAATTATCCTTGGACCACTGGATGTAGCTTTGTGTAGTCTTGTCATCAGAATCCGCCGTAGGAGCATCAGGAGGATTGGTCGTAAGATGGTGATATCGACCCTGTGCTTTGACATAGAGAACAAACGACGCTGACCATAGATGGTAGTTGGACCCGCCGTCAAGTTTCACCGTAGTGACACAGAGATCTGGGGGGCTCAGAGTAGGCCATAGCAGCAGTAGACGTCGACGTCGTAGAAGCAGTAGAGACCCGTAATGGGCAGAGCAGAAGAACCCGAAACGGGCAGAGGTAGCAGGGATCTGACGCAGCAGATCAGAAGAACCCGAAAACGGGCAGAATATGCATAGAAACCTACGCCTGCATGAGAAGAAACTCAACGTTCCCCCATGAGGCGCAGGCAGAAATACCCACGGACAAAGAGGACTCTCAACTTAGATGGCCAGCGGACACCCGAGCAAGAACTAACGTAAGCCCGGTCGTAGACGTAAAAAATTAGAAAGTGCTCAGGCCTTACGTAAGAGTGTAGAAATTGTTTTTGGTGGAGAATATGGTGGAAGAAGGGAAGAAGAGGGGCGGGCAGGGGGAGGTTGCCGCCGGCGGGGGGCGGCGGCGGCTGGGGGGGGTTGTTAGGTCATGGGTGGGAAATTAGGGTGGGAGAAAATGGAGGCCTGCTCTTGATACCATGTAGAGTGGAGAATTGTTGTTTATTGAATGAATAAAACAGTGTACATAGTAGTCTCTTATATAGCAAACAGAAAAAGAGACTAGTTAAGATGCAACCCATATGGGACTAAACAACATAAGAAATAGAATAAGTGGAGCACATGACGCTCAAGAAAACACATATCTCTATAGAAACAAAAGCATGTTGACTCTATCATCACTACATCCAGCCCAATCAACATCTGTGTGGTGCACATGGTTGAGATGTATCTCTTAGTTGTAATGGATTGTCTACATGATGACTCTTGACATACTCAGAGATACCGTCAAATGCCTACTTGAGACTCTGAGTAATGGGGGCATCCATATACAGGTTGGTAACACACACAGCATATGTAACCTAGTAGTATATACATTTTCCTGGTTTTATTCTTATTATTGTGTTATGGGATTTAGATTTGTCTTGTCTATTAGCCTCTTTCTTTTATCCAATATTGCTTGTCTCTGCTTTTCTCTTTATTCTCTTGTCCTATAAAAGAGAGATCTCTGTAATTGTTTTAGTTATCAAATAAAAATTCCTTTATTATTTTAGATGGTATCAGAGCAACCTGATCCCCCTTAAGCCATTCTCACTCTAACCCTAACCCATGCCCCCATAACCCTAGCTAGCCACCACCCCTCTTCTCCCTTCCCCTTGCTGCCCCCCCCCAACAGCGCCGCCAGCCAACCCTCTCCCTGTCGCCGCCTAGCCTTGCACCTCCTCTCCCTCTCCCCACCACTGCTGCCAGCCCCCTCTCCCTCTCCCCATCCCGTCGTCAACCCCTCACCATCTATCAAACCCACCGCCACCACCACCATCTCCCCTAGCCCCACCACCACCCCCTCCTCCAAACAGGTTGATGCCACGACCACCCCCTCCTCCAAGTCGTCGCCTCCTCTCCTCCCTCCCCTCTTCCACACCACAAGTCCCTCCATCCACCAGCCATCTCTCCCTCCAGCTAGCCACCTCAATCACTCCTTATCTTCCTCGCTACTCTCTGGACGTCTCCGCAACTTTCTAATTATTGCACGCTGACGAGTTAATCGATTTTCGCTCACTGCCTGCCTACACCTCATGGTGGAGTAATTCTTCCTACATGTTGGCATAGGTTTTTCCGTCTCTTCTGCTGCCCCTGCGTGGGTTTTTGAGATCCGATGCTTCAGATCTCCTATTGCGTGTGGGTGTTACTAGTTCTTGCTCATAGTCTACTACTGCCCATGTGTTGGATTTCTACTGCTATTTTCTGCTGACTGCTAGGTCTACCTCCTGCCTGCTACTCCTGCCTACTTTTGTGTCTTGCATACTATGTGACTCATGGCGTCCACCGATCCGCTCCGAAATCTGTGCGTCGCTACTATCAAGTTGGATGGTTCCAACTATCATACATGGGTTGCCTCTTTTGAGCTTTATGTTAAGGCTCAAGGACGCTACTCCTATCTTTCTATTGATGCCCCGACTGCTCCTGCTGCAAATGTTGACGATAAGACAAAGCAGGCACATGAACTGTGGACTAAGGAGGACTCAGGTGTTATGACCTGGATGGTCAACAGTGTTGAACCTAAGATCAACTAATCTCTTATACGACTTCGGACGGATAAGGACATGTGGGATCAACTTTCCCACATGTACTCTCATCAACAAAATCCGAAGAAAGTGTTTGAAATCTTCAAACACTTGGCCAAGGAGTACACTAATATTGATTCTGTGGAGGACTACTACAATCAGTGTTGTGCCCTCTGGGATGAATTTGAGATCTACCACCCGTTCACTGTTGATATTAAGGAATTCCAACGTCAGCGCAACGAGCTTCAACTCGTTCAGTTCCTTGCTAGGTTACCACAATCCTTTGTTGGTGTTGTTGATCAAATCCTTTCCAGTAATCCTCTGCCTGCCTCGAGAGATGTTCTCAAACGTGTACAGTGATTACCCTTTGTCTATCAAGTTTCCCCTGATCCCTCTGATGCAGTTGCACCTGTCGTTAGGTTGGGTGATTCTTTCTGTGGTCGTGGCTGTGGTCGTGGGCGTGGTCGAGGGCGCTCTACTACTGGACCTGGTCACAGATCTTACTCGTCTGGATCTGACTCTTCATCTACTGAACAGAGCTACTGCAACTTCTGTAAACGAACAAATCATAGTTGTGAAAAATAAGATTGGATTGAATGCAATAGGATGGATACAAGACTTGACGCCCTCTCCTTTATATAGGGGAGGGGAGACACCCTAAGACTTAGGACGCAAGTAATCTAAACGGGTTGAAATACAAAAGCCCACTAACTAATTAACCTATTAACTAAATAGGCTAATATAGACTCTCTAACACCCCCTCAAGCTGGAGCATGGGTGAAACACATGTCCAAAGCTTGGAGGTTACAAGACTCGATAAAATGATAAGCAAAATGATAAATGAAAGATAAAAAATCAATATCACTCCCCATACAAAAATTGATACTCCCCCTTAATTAATACTCCCCCTTAATTAATACTCCCCCTGAACCATGTGGTGACAATGCCTCTCTTATTTGAAATTGTATTCTGCAGGCTGGAGATCCTCGAGCTTTAATGAAGGTCTTTTGGAGTGCATCTGGAATGAAGAACATCTGAAATGGGACCTGAATACTGCAGCAGTAATTCGCCACTTGGAGCAGACGAATTTCAACACCATCACTACGTCATCTTCATTGGATTACATACTTAACGCGGCACGAGCGTGGATGCCCAATGTTGATGTAGCAGTAGCGGAATCTTTGAATTGTCTGAGAAGACGTGCTTAACATGGCACGAACACGAACGAACGATATGTTGGGGATACAATGCAGGTACCATAACTCTGACGCATGAACCTTGGGGGCTTGATGGGAAAGGAGATATCATCCATCAAGGAAAATTCCAAGAAGATCAACGGAAGGCGATGCTAATACAACAGATGCAGCTCAGAGAAGACGTGATGAAGCAGCTCAATGGAGATTAACTGGATGAATCAACCTTGCAGAAGTAGATTGGCAGGCTTGTTGAGCTTCTGAAATATGAAGAAGCACCCATCTGTCTCATGTAAATGCAGCTTAAGAAGTACACCATCAACACTTGATGTACATAACGCGGTACGAACGCGGATAGCTCGGTGTTGACGCTGAATGAAGATCCTTCAATGTTGTCTGGAAGTAGAGAACGGGTGTGTTGAACGAAGCTCCATGAAGATAATAGCATGGAACATATATAGACTGAATACATATATCATCTTCTTCTCATACTCTCTCTCTCATACATATTCCTGCATGCTCTCTCTCTTCTCATCTCTTCCTCTCCTCTCTATCCCCCCCGCAGATCAAATACGACGAGAGTGAGTGTTTGGTGTGGAGAAATGGATATATGACCCCCCGTACTGTGGAAAGGGATACACACATGATATGGGTGGGAAAGGAATTGGTGGATTTGAGATAATTTTGTGTATATGGAGATGTGTAATATGTGGAGAATGAAACCAATAACCGAAAAGAATATGTTGAATGGGTCAATGTAATATCCGGATAGAAAAATAAATGGATCTAATCCTGATCCGATTAGGCTTAAAATTGGATCCGATTAGCCAAAGATAGATCCGAGTAAGGATCTGAATATCAACAGGCATATGGTATATGGGGGGCAGTAATAGGGTTGTTTGGTAGCGGTGGAGAGTGATGGGTGACCGTGCTTCAGCCAAGGATAGGCGAAAACGTTGGGGCAGCAACGACGAGACGGAGAGCAACAATGGAGCAGCGACCAGGGGGCATGGATGACGGCGGCAGCTGAATGGTGTGATCGGCGGCTAGGGATATGATTGTTGGATGATATGGCAGCCACACAGCAGCAGGACAGATGACGATGATTGTGTCGCTCGACTGATGTAGCACTTGGCCGCAATGAAAGAGATGATATTGATCTCCTGCACGGCTCCGGAGATATTGCATGCCATGAGGCTGCATGCGCAGTCAAGTGGGGGGGCTCTCCTTATGAAATGACAAAGGCTGGAGCTGAGGACATCAGGGCGATGCAGCGGTAGATGGTTGCTGAATAATGCAAGTGTGATGGCGTCGACGGATGCGGATGGTGGCTGCTTTTTACTGGCCGCTCGGAATGATGGATGGGTGATCATCGATGGCGGCGTGCTGCTGACGGAGATGGCGCTTGGCGGATGTTGTCGCTAGCGGATGGCAGCACTTTTGTTGTTGTTGCTGGCGGCGGCACTGATTGTGCGGGATAAGAGACGTAGTGGAGGCTATGTCTGTTGTTGGTGGCGGCGTTTGCACGAGAAGGATGATGATGGCGTCGGAAAGGTGATGGTGCCGACGCACGGAAAGAAAACTAGATCGTTTGAGAAAGAGAAAGATATGCCATGGAGACCGGGAGATGCCTAGCGGACAGCCGGCCTAAGCCATGGCTACGGCGGCGGTCGCCCGCAAGCGGGGGTTCTTCCCCTCGATAGCTCTCTAGAAAAGACAAGCGACGACGGCTAGGGTTGCGTGCGGGCCGGAAAGGAGAGGGAGGAGGGGCGGCGGCTAGGTTTCCCTCAGGAGCGAACGCGCTATGTTCACGTAGGAATTACTGTTCACGCCACGTACTGTTCACCGCCAGAGTTATTGTTCACCGCCGGAGTTACTGTTCACGTCGTACTGTTCACGGCTCTGATACCATGTGAAAAATAAGATTGGATTGAATGCAATAGGATGAATACAAGACTGGACGTCCTCTCCTTTATATAGGAGAGGGGAGACACCCTAAGACTTAGGACGTAAGTAATCTAAACGGGCTGAAATACAAAAGCCCACTAACTAATTAACCTATTAACTAAATAGGCTAATATAAACTCTCTAACAATAGTGAAGATCGTTGTTGGATAAAGCATGACAAACCTGCATGGGCAAATCAAGTCACGTCAGACCAGCCCAACATTGTTGCATCCTCGTCTACCCCACCTTCTGCAGAATGGATCCGCTCTAAGTTTGAAAAATTACTCCATGTTCGACTGGCTTCCTCCGCTGAAACCTCTACTGATGGCAATTCTGCTCTCCTGACACAGTCTGGTAAAAATACATGGGTGATCGACTTTAGTGCAACCTCCCATATCACTGGAAAACATACTTTATTTTCTAAACTGCATAGAACTTCTGCTATTTCGCTTGTTACTCTCGTCGTCGATTCTCAAACACCGATTTTTGGAATTGGGAATGTTTATACTCCTGAACGTCTTTTATTATGTCCAGCACTACATGTTCCTAACTTCCCAATAAATATGTTATCTGTGAGTAGAACTGTTAAGAGCCTACAGTGCTCCATAACTTTTGACCCAGATGGTGTTATATTTCAAGATCTGCGCACGAGGATGAAAATTGGTTCAGGCCAAGAGGGACCGTATGGCTTATACTACTTGGACACGCCGAAGACTGTTGAGCTACTGACTAATTCTGTGACCGGCCTCCAATGGCACTCATTGGACATCCTTCGTCAGCTAAGTTGAAGCACTTACTACCTGATATTTTTTTGATTCAGTTTTTCATTGTGAAACATATCGTTGGGCAAACAGACTAGATCTACTTTTACCCAAATAAAATTGTTTTGGCTTAAAACATATGTTTGATATAGTACATACTGACATTTGGGGCCCCTATTCAGTTTCCAGTATTTCTGGTTTTCGGTACTTTATGAGTTTTATTGATGATTTCTCTATACTGCCTGGTTATTTTTATTAAAAGACACATCTCACACAGTTGATACTATCACATCCTTCTTTGCTGAGATTCGTACCCAGTTTGATAAAAGTATAAAAATCTTTCGTGTTGATAATGCCCTTGAATTCATGCAAACTTCAATCAAAAATGGGTACCATTCATCAAACTTTTTGTGCATACACACCTCAACAGAATGGTGTTGTCGAACGTAAGAATCGTCTTCTTGAGGTTGCCCGCACTCTTCTTTTCCACTACAATCTCCCCCAATTTTTCTAGCCGGAAGTTGTTTCCACTGCATGTTTTTTTTGATAAAGTGGCATATCAAATTTTATACCCTGATGCACCTCTCTTTACTGTGCATCCTCGAATTTTTGGAAGTACCTGCTTTATGAAAAACTTGTGTCATGGTCTAACCAAACTTGATCCACGTGCTACCAAGTGTGTTTTCTTGGGGTACTCTAGGACACAAAAAAGGTATTGTTGTTATGATTCAATTACCAAGAAGATGGTGGTTACTGCCGATGTAGTCTTTTTTGAGCATATTCTGTTCTATTCTTCTGCGGGCTCAACACTAACATCCATAGTAACAAAACTCTGAATTTTACGAAAAATCGACGATTTTTTGCAATTTTATAGACTCCTGAATGTTCACCATGATTAATACGTCATCGCCGATTTTTCATGATTTTTCCCGCTTTTTCATGATTTAAACGATTTTTCACGACTCTTCATGACTTTTGACTAGTCATGATTCTCCTTTTTTGAGTCATTTGCTCTTTTTTCACCGAACCATGTACACGAAATTCCTTATATACACTTAACCTCCAACCCCCCATTTCCCAATAGTCCATTGTTATTATTCAACTATTCTTCAATTCTTTTCCTACTTTTTTCACTCATTGGATTGGACGTATAGTGACCTTAATAGTTAGATTTGTATCTGATATGTATGTATATATACAAACATTATATATATTATATATATATATGTATAGATATACATATATGTATATATATGTATATGTATATATATGTATATGTATATATATGTATAGATATACATATATGTATATAATCATATATACATATATGTATATATGTGTCTATATAAGTATATGTATATGTATATATAGCCGACTTATTGTCGAATAGTTGACCAAAATATGTCAATTTTTTCACGAATTTTTTCGATTTTTCCCGGTCAGCCAAAAAGTTGTCGAATCCCGAACTTGTCACTATGCTGACATCTAACTTACTAGTGAATACTCCTTTACCTATGATTGATGATACAGATTTGCCAGATATGACTGTTGCACTGACTCCTCCACTGAAGGTGTATCAAAGAAGACCGAAAGCTACAACTCCTTCCATGGCCCCTCTAAGTCCTCCATCCTCGCCTGCAGATCCACCTCCACCTCAGATTTTTCTAACTTGGATATTCCTATCAGTTTACGCAAAGGAACTCGGTCGTGCACTCAACATCCCATTGGGAATTTTCTGTTCTACGGCTAACTTGGGAATTAATTTTGTCAACTTCACTTCTACTCTATCTGTTGTTTCTATTCCTAAAAATGCTACCCAGACTCTTCAACATCTTGCACGGCGTCAAGTCATGGAATCTAAAATGTAGGCTCTTATGGATCGACATACATGGGAGTTGGTTGATGCGCCTGTTGATTGTTCACCAGTTGGCTGCCGATGGATTTATACAGTCAAATATCAACTTGATGGAACTACTAAGAGACTCAAAGATCGTCTTGTAGTCAAAGGCTACACTCAAACATATGGCATAGGTTACTTTGAGACCTTCTCTCATGTTGCTCGCCTGAACTCTGTTTATGTACTTATTTCTATGGTAGTAAATTATGATCGGCCTTTATTTCAGTTAGATGTTAAAAATGCTTTCCTATATGGCGATCTACATGAGGTATACATGGAGCAGCCTCCCGAATTTGTGATTAAGGGGGAGTCATCCAAAGTTTGTCTCCTGCGCAAAGCAATCCCCGAGCCTGGTTAGACAAGTTGAGTTCCATTCTTCACAAGTTCAATTTTTGTCGTTCTTAGTGTGATCACTCTGTGTTTATTAACAAAACTACTTCTGGTCTTGTCATCCTGATTGTCTATGTTGATGGCATCATATTATCCGGTAGTGATCGCGCAGGAATCCAGGGCACTAAAGACTACTTGGAAAAGCACATTGTTACCAAAGATTTAGGCAAATTGAGATATTTTCTAGCCAATGAGGTCTCTCGCTCATCCTTTGGTCTATGCTTGCCACAACGGAAATATGTTCTAGACCTCCTATCTGAAACAGGAATGCTTGGGGCAAAACATGTTGCTGCTACTTTGGATCCTAATACTAACTGGGATGACGAGAATTCTCCTCCTTACCCTGACCATCATCTATATCGTCGAACGGTAGGGAAACTTATATATCTCACTGTCACCAGGGCTGATATCACTTCTGTTGTTGGACAGGTTAGCAGATATCTAGATAAGCCCAGACAATGTCACTGGGAAGTTGTATGCGATATTCTAAAGTATCTGAAAAGCTCTCCTGAAAAAGGCCTGCTTTACAAGAAACATGGGCATTGTAATCTTATTGACTATTGTGATTCTGACTATGCTGGAAGCAAGATAGATCGCAAATCTACATCTGGTTACTGCACCTTTGTCGGCGGAAACCTAGTCACCTGGTGAAGCAAGAAGAAAACCGTAACTGCTCGTTCTAGTGTTGAAGTTGAGTATCGAGCAATGGCTCATACTGCATGTGAACTCTTCTGAGTCTGTGGACTTCTGAAAGATTTTGGTATTTCTGATTCTAAACTTATTCTAATGCATTGTGACAAGAAAGCAACCATCTTTATTGCCAGCAATCCCACCTTCCATGAACGCACTAAACATATTGAAGTGATTGCCACTTTGTACGGGAAGTTGTCTTATTTGGTCAGATCTCTACGCCATATACACACACTTCAAATCAAGTCGCCGACATCTTCACCGAAATTCTTCCGAAAAATAGATTCACTACTCTAATGGACAAGCTGGGTATGACTGAAATCTATGCTCCAGCATGAGGGGGAGTATTAGTATATATATTAACTGGTTTTACTCTTATTATTGTGTTATGGATTTTAGACTTGTCTTGTCTATTAGCCACTTTCTTTTATCCCATATTGCTTGTCTCTGCTTTTCTCTTTACTCTCTTGTCCTATAAAAGAGAGATCTATGTGATTGTTTTAGTCATCAAATAAGAATTCCTTTATTATTTTAGATTACCAACGGTGGCATCAGAGTCAAATACATAAGATTATCCACCAAATTCAATATCTTCTCTTTTGAGAGTGATGTCATTGCATATAGCACAGATATGATATCGCTCAATGGGAATATCAACTAACTTATACCCCACTTTCCCTGATTTCTTAAGGAGATTAAGGACAAACATTTTGAGGCAAGTACTAGACGAACCCAATTTTAGACATTTCCTTAAAGAAATACTAATCCAAGTATCCTAGATCCTTGATCTCAAATTTATAGGCAAGTTCATATTTCAATTCCCATATTTCCTCTTCACCATTGCCACCAAAAACTATACCATCTATATATACGATAGCATTTTTTCCCCTTTTGTGTCTTACAAAGCAAGTATGGCATATTTTGCCCAAGGACCAAGAGGGCGAATCAGCCACTTTATGCTCCAGTTTCCTTAATGTCTCCAATAGGTCATGGACATTTATTTGAGTTGGCAAGTAAAGAAGGACCCCATTTTTTCACTTCCGTAGCACCCAAAAATACAACAAGTGACCTAGATCCTTGATCTAAAGTTCCTAAGCAAATTGAATACTAATTGTCAAATGCCTTTTCTATTGTTGCTAGTGAAAATATATGCTTATACGAGAAGCATAATTTCTCTCCAGTGTGTCTTATAGAAAGTGTATAGTTAAAACTCCCTATTACTAAGCAAAATATCTTCATAGCTAGTTAGAGGTGATCAAACCAAAATACTCCTTTCCCACATTGGACCTTTTAAAGTTAGCAATATTTTCCTTCTCTAATAAATTTAGGGGGTCGACATATATACGTTAATTAGGTAGCCAATGATGGCATTCTTCGCATCTAATTGGTCAAAACCAGAAAAGTGAATTGCAACAAATTCGTTTGTGCAACAAGTGTGAATGTTTCTTGGTAATCAATTTCATACTTTTAAGTGTGACTTTTGGCAACAATGCATCCCATATGTCACTTGTATCCTTCGCAAACCATTTAGTTGATACATCATGGTTAACCCACAACAAACCTCACAATGCTTTCCTAATTAACGTGGCTGAAATGTGTATGTTAAGATGGACGTGTGGGAAGACAAGAAAAGATCGCTTGAGAAATGACTATATCAGGAATAAAGTGGTGGTGGCGAGCATTGAGGACAAGTTGCGGGAAGGCCGACTCAGATGGTATGGACATGTGCAACACAGACCGACTAATGCGCCTATACGAAGCGATACTATTGAGGCAAGCACAATTAATAGAAGAGGAAGGCCTAACTTAACATGGGAAGAGCTTATAAAGAGAGATTTTAAATCTCTACATCTCAACCAGAATATGACCCATGATAGAGTTGAATGGAAAAGAAGGATCCATGTAGTCGACCCCAACATAGTTGGGATTGAGGCTTAGTTGATGATGATGATGATGATGATGATGATGATGATGATGATGTTATATAGGCATTGATTCCTTAATCTTTTGCTTTTGAGGATTTGTCCATCCCTCCCGGTTTCGTCCCACATTAGCTGCAAATTAACTTGCATTAACCATAGATACCCATATATATCCTTTACAAGCCTCTTTAAAAGGCAAACATGATGATTTAAAATCTAAATGATATTTATTTGCTCGGATTATTTATTTATTAGAGTTTTCATTAGGTTTGCCCATTGGCTAGCTCCCATTTACCATCCTTCCTAAAAGCACTCAGCTTTTTCATGGTTTTTTTGCATTTTGTGCACTCAATAACATAGGGATATCATCAAAGGAAATAGCTTAGAATATGTTAGTTAACTGGCAAAAGAAGAATTTATCTAAAGAATAGCTAACATGTTTTCTAAGAGGATGAAGAGTGTGTGACCTAACAGGTTTTCTAAGGATAATAGGAATATCTAACTCAGATGGCATCATTGTTTTAAAAGTGGCCCAGGTTGTCGCTTTGCTGCTCAAGGTCATTGGGGGCCTAATTTAGGCCTCAGACGCCCAATGAGGTGGTTGTAATTTAAGCGTCCGCTTTTTACCACCTAGTCCACTTAATTGGCCGCTTCGTAGACTACTTAGGTTGCTTACTTGGATGTTTTTAGAAAGGGGTGTATAAGAATAAGTTTAGTCTCATTACTGTATATGTAGAATTCAGTACTTATGTTGTAGCTCAATATGTATGATACATACAATAACATATCAGGTTATACAATGTTGAAAAGAACTTGTACTATGCATGGTAAAAATTATCATATATGGCATGCAATCAATGTGTAGTGCAAAATGTCCTCTATTGTGGTATTATAACAACACATATCTGACTACCAAGGAAGGAGGGATTTGATTTCAAAGCCATTACTGTATATGAAAATTTTGACAGAATTTTTGATAAATGCAACCGTGCCCATTTCGACGTTAGATTGAATGAATTAAGCTGTGAAATTTTACAAGTGTATTCTCTACACCTAAGTGCATCATTTTATGCAATAATTTTATTTGTGGATAGCTGAGGAGTCCATATGGGAGGTAAGAAAACTTTCTTGTTTCCTAGGCATTTCGATGAAGGATTTCAACGACAAAATGTAGAAACTAAGTTATGTAATTTTGCAAGCATGATCTATATGCATGCATGTACTTATTTGTGCTATAATACCACATATTGGATATGTAGGGCATCCCCCCCCCACATATTTTACTTGGGTTGATAGTTGGTTGTTGATATTGACTCAACAGTCAACCATTTCATTGACCTAATTCATAATAGTGCAATGTTTCCAAGCAGAATCATTATTTTTTGGTGTAGTTGGCTTCCTAGCATCCTCATTGTCTGATAAACCACCACCAAAATACATGTTGTCCACACTAAAGAAAATAAAAAACAACATAAAGCATGCATTGCATTGGTATTTAATACATTGCATAGCAAATATAGTATCGCAATGCAATTATAATATATTATAGTATATATACTAGGTATGAATGTTAAATGGTGAAATCACCCCAATCCCCCTTTTCTCCTCTTCAACCAGCAACAATAACACCAAGGCTTGCAACCATTGAAATTTCTGACGTGTGCACAAAAACCTCAAATTCATCAAAATTGGAAAAATTCACAGAAAACTTGGTAGTAGATCTCATCAAAATCGACACAGTCACTTGATTTCAGATCCCATCGAATTTGGATTTTTTTCCAAAACTTAAACAATTTCAACGAAACCTCATTCCTTGGTAACTACATACATGATGTACTTATATCTTAAGAATGCAACCATATGCACTAAATAGTGCAACTAGTTAGTCGTTATTTACTTATCTTCTCATATGTATTGAAGTTTACATATTCATTGAAGTTAAAATTATAGAAAGAATATATCATTCTATTAACCATTTTCTTTTCAAAAAGTAGGCGCTCCTAGTGCTTAAGCAGTTACAAGCTTGAGCTTGTCCGCGTCTCATATTGCTCTTTTAATACATTGGATGGTATAGTGAGAGATAGCTCAAGTCAAGATTAAACTTAGGGAGGACAACTACATGGGAGAAGCCATCTTCAGGGAAATAGAAAATCCAAATCAAGGGCAATGGGATAAGATTATTCAAGTTCAAAATTAAGACTTGGGGATAAGATAACTCATGGGAATGGACATCATCAAAGAACTCTTGGGGTGACAAAACAATAGGTGATCACGACTGAGAATAACACAAGATGGACCCCTATCTATACTTAACAAGGGAATACAATGCATAAGTTGTAGTAAGTGTAGCATCTCCCACAATTAGATTTAGGATTATTATGCAAGTATTCCAAATTAGGTGGCAATCTTTGTGAAGTTGGTGTTAGGTGAAGAACATCTCGATGTTGTACATCCAATTGAAGAATACGTCAGGCAATGTGGCCCCATGGAATTTGGTGAAGTCGGTTTTCATGTGTTCTTTGTAAAATAGGAGACTGGCATCATGGTGTCTATATCTTAACTATAGAATTCAGGTAAGTCAATTTTCATGTGGTTGTGTTAATACGATTGACATCGTAGTGCCAATTGTGTTAAGGTTATGCCAACTCTCGCATCAATTTTCCTATTAATTTAGCCTATCAATTGACTTGTTACTGGTTATGATAAGGTGGACGTCAGTCATCCAGTTGTCTGCAAGTATTGCTCTAATTGACCGTGAAATTCAGCAAACTAGTTGTGAAGGTATGCGGTTGTGGCCTTGGAATGCTGAAGATGTGTGTAGTGTGATGCCAAGTGGTCATCAAGTTCAGCAATATTGGCATTAGATCGCCATTGCCCACCATTTATATTTCAATGTGCAAGTGAGAATCGAAGCACAAAATTCATGTAATCCAAAACTGAAAGTAGAAGAACCTATGTCATCGCAGATTGAGGGTCTTTGATGCTACAGGTGTGCTAGGAAAATAAGGAAGAGGATAGAAAAAAGACAATTTTATTTGGAGCCAAAATATGATGTAGCATGTATAACTAATCACCGTAAGGACCAGAAAAGAAGGTTATGCTCCCTCCTAGCTTCTACGACCTCCACAACTCTTGGGGAAGGTACATGAGGGTGGGGCAACCCTACGGGACTCAGTATCCAAGTGTGGAAGCGCCTCGTGACTAGTTGCGGTGGAAGCCAACCAGTTTGTTAGGTCGTCGCGACGTCGAAGAAGGACCTAATGGCTCCAGGTTCAAGCTAGGAGTCTCGGGATCCTAACTTTGCCCCAAGTAGGCCATTGGAACCTAGGGCAAGTGGGTAGTTGTGATATTGAAGGTTTTGTGGGATTTAGCTGTGATGTAGTGTCAGTTGCCTCCCTTATGGTGTAATGAGTTGTAGCATCACCAGCTTTGATAGAAAAAAAGGAGAAAGAGGAATAAGGAAACAAGAGACAGCTATGCATATGGATTAACTGAGAAGAAGAGAGAGCAAAAGATGGTAGAGGAAGAGGAACAGTAATTGTGCCAACTATGCATGTCATTGTCATATTAAATATCATTTATGGTGGATCTAATTTCTTGGACCTAGGGTTTAACAAACTCTACCATGGATGATATTTAGGGTTAGGCCCAATCTAGGGTTTATGCAATTTTTCGATTGAGGGTCATGTGATCTCATACCAAAATAACTGGTGGGGTTTGCGCTATATTCCAATTGGGGGTCATGTGATCTAGAGGTAGGGTTCAAATCACATGCCCTAATACCAACTGGTAGGGCCCGAAAACTCAAGTTCTTAATCAAAATCAATCTGCATGTATAATTTTTTTTGATAAAAATCTGCACATGTATAATACTTCATGGTTGATATTTAAAAAAGTCGAGTGAAAGTTTGAAACTCTAACAACTTTGTACGTGTGTGACTTGCCTGAATAAAAACTTAATTAAATATTTAACTACATTAAAATAGTAAACCCTAGAACGTACAAGTTTCAACAAAGTCCTCGAAAATGACCAATAGATCCCTAAAATTATATAACATCCAAATATGACTAGACTCGGCTAACTGGCCCAATCCTGCTTTACAGGGAACGCCAAGCTTGCAAGGTGTACTTCATTAGAGCTTCACACATCAAAATGAACAAAAATCGTGACAAATTAGTTCTATTATGGAAAGCAAGGAAACAATGTCCTATAATGTTTTGCAAGTTGGCAAACATTACATCTTATTTTTGAAACATCAACAGAAGCAAACAAAGAAACGAAAGTTTAGGTAAAATTCCTAACTGATCCACTACCGTTGTATTTTACTAATCTTTTGCTCAGCAATGTACTGTGCTACAGTCTTCAAATTGAAGGTGCATTCTACATCTAGATATTATAGACACTTTTCAAAATAATCACTCCCAAAAATTGACTACATCTTCAAAGTCTAATTAAAAATTACATGGTAGAGGGGGAAATCGTCGAAAACAATTAGGCAATTCAATTAAAGTTCTTCCATATAAAAGATCTAAAGCAAGGTCTGGATTATTAATTTATTACAAGGAATGGACGTCATCGTTGTCACTAATAAGAGTTTAGACCTTCCTCCCAAGGAACGAGGTGACCGATACCGATGTCGTTTCGACAGCTTGGAAATAGGTATTTACCGGTATACCGACGGAAATACCGACAGATGCAATCTTGGTCGTTTCGACGCCAAAATGAACGAATTAATTCATGAAATTTTACAGGTGTAATCTCTACACCTAAATGCAGCGTTTTATGTAATAAAATTTCATATTGGGTGTGTTGGGGGGTCCATCATGTGGGAGGTAAGAAATCTGACCTGTTTCGTTGGGATTTCGATGAAGGATTTCGATGACAAAATGTAGGAATTCAAATATGAAATTTTACTGGCACAATCCACAAACTTTAATACACACAATTACGCAATAATATACAATTTATAACAAAAGAATAACATATTTACTTACCAACTCACATCAGTTGTATGTTGACTGGCGTGTTGGTTGTCCATACTGTAATGAGTTGATATTATTGAGATATTCCTGCCATGACATATGCATCCTATAAATTTGGTTGTATGTAGTCACATGCTCCTCATACACATCATCATTAACAAATTGTATCATCCCAATCTTTGGAAAATGCACTTCTAAACCTCTGAGATATTGTGCCTTTCTTGGAGATGTAGGTCGAGGAGCTCGAGTAAGTGGACGTTGACTTGTTTGAGGGTTTTGTTGAATAGCTACAGGCACAGCCATAGGAAGTATTGGGACTGGAGAAATAGGAAGAACTGAATGACCACCACTCCATGTTTGCCCACCATCCTCAGAGAATGCAAGGGAGTTGTACTGATAACTTCCATGTGGGCCTGAGACATTTGATGTATAGGTATATCCAACATGATGTTCTACTTCTAGTTGTGGTGGTGGTGGCTGATTTTGATATCCAGAGTACCCATATTGAGAATGAGATGGGTAGGGTTGTGCATGTGTTTGCCCAAATAACATATCGCCAAAGCCTAATGTTGAATCATGTTGAGATTGAGAATCAGAAGCTGAAATACTCATGCTCCCAAATGAATCAGCAATATCAAAATAATAACCACTGTTGTTGCCGTAGGAGCCTCATGTGGTAATGCACCACTGTAGTCTTTGCCCGTTCGAATTTTCCTCTGAAAAGTTTTATCAGACATGGGATATTCTTTTTCAAATGGAGGAGGTGCAGCCCTAGTTACATAAGGACGATCATCATTCTGAGGATCAACAGTAGGAGGATATTCCAGAGAGCGCTCATCGCCGCCTCCATCATTGCCACCATCATCAGACTTGGACTTTGACCCAGATGTACTTTTTGAAGAAGGAGAATCTGTGCTACCCTGCTCTTCTTCCACTGCTCTATTGATTTCCATATCAATATTTTGATGCTCAGACTCGGGCTCAAGTCTTTCAGGTGGAGTTTGATCAACATTAATATCAGAATCTTCTTCAAATTGCTCTTCTATGTATGGATCTGGACGGCCATCTAGATTATCAAGAATGGGACGACCTATCTCATTCATCCATTCCTCTAAAGGATCTTTGAATCATCAGCTTCTTCTATGCCTCTACGCCTGGATGGGTTGAATGTGTATGTGGTGTCAATGGGATCGTAGACGACAGCAAAATCCACTTCCTTGTAGTTGGCATCTCGTATTGCTCTAGCCCTCAACCGCATGTTGTAGTGAACATATACCAGATCTCTCAGCCTGTTTGTCCCCAACCTGTTCCTTCTCTTTGAGTGTATTAAATTGAAAGTGCTCCAATTTCTTTCACAACCTCCTGCAGATGTTGTTTGAGAAAGAATGCGAACAGCCACTTTTCTTAGATGGGGGCACCCGTTCCATTCCAAACCCACCACTCACAAGGATCACCCTGCTCACGGTCAACAACTGCATTTGGATGACCAAAACAACCGGTGCCTTCACAAAATTGTCGCAACTACAAAATATTTAAGATGTTCAGACTTTAGAATCAGAGGATGAAACATCAAAAAAGAATGAAGATGTTCATGACTTCATGTAAGTTAGGTAATATATATAATTATACCTTATTTGTCACTATGGTGCGCTATTTTGTAGAGGCAAAGAATTTGTTAATTATATCTCGCACAACAGACATTAGAGTCGCATCTAAGCCCAGTTTTCGCGAGTATTGGAACCTTGGATTCAGATAGTAAGCTATCACCAATTCCAAATAAGGAAATAAGATTTAGATTTTAGATTGAGTTATAGAGTAAGAACATAAATTTGAATTTAGAAGAAATAAATTATATACCTGCTTTATGCAGTGGATGCAAAAGCATATTTGTCCAACGCTTGTCTACAATTGACAAGTATTGTGAATTGGACCTAGGAGCTGCTTGTTTAATACCTTCCACCATTACTTGCATTGCATCATACAAGGCATTGTTGCGGCTTTGTCACCATCCACCAGCCTCAACACTTTGAGAATAGGTTCCATTATCCGCAGCACCTTTATAACCTTATCCCAGAAAGCCCGACTGGCAATTAGTTCTTCAATTCTTCTGCCAACCGGGGTGTTGTGCTCCTTCACGGAGGTCCACTCCACACCATTGAAGAGCCTCCAAAGTCCATCCCTTTTGGACTTTAATGAATTCAAGGCTAAATAACTTGTTGCAAATCTAGTCACCCCTGGTCTAATCAGATCAGCTCCACAGTACTCAGGTCGCCTCATTGCATTTAACAAGAAGGAATGGTTGTAGATGAAACATGTGATCAACCTACCATCAATTGTCACACTTTTGATGTAATCGATTGTGCCATGTCCTTAAGAATCATATCTATGCAGTGGGCAGCACATGGTGTCCAGTAGAGCGGATATCTCTTCATTATACTTTGACCGGCCTTCTTGAAGTTAGAGCCATTATCAATCACTATCTGTACCAAATTCTCAACCCCTACCTGCTTGATGTATGTTTTCATTAGCTTCTTGATGTAACTATAATTCCTGACCTCACCAGAAGCATCAACATAGTCTAGAAAAACTGTCGATCCATGACAATGTGCAAGAAAGTTAATAATTTGCTTTCTATTTCCACTAGTCCACCCATCACACATGAGTGTGACGCCGTATTCAGACCACAATTGTTCCTGGTCTGAAATCCATACATATAGATCTTTCTTCTCTTAGAGAAGATACTTGTTCATCAATTCATATGCAGTGGGGGCTTTGATGTCCCTACCAGACTCCCCTATCACATCACCATGTACTGGAGATAGGGTTCAGTTACAACATGTGCAGGTATACCATGAGCAAAGAAGAACTTACACACTGCCTTGCCCACCTTCTCTTTCGCACCAGTTAACATTGTTTTTAGGGTTTTTTGCCTAGCATCAGGCTTCCTAACCCTTGGCTCATCAAAATGCTTCAATCTCGCACTAACAGAACGGAAAAGTGTATCAATGGTGTCTTTCTTTCTTTTATGCTGAGCATGTTGATCTTCATCATCATCTAGGTCAACAATAGGAACACAGGCAGCCCCACTGCCTCCACCTGCACAAGATGGCCCATATCTCATCATAAGTCGAGCTACCTCCTCCCTATCCCACTCACTTTTGCGAGAGCCTCTGAGAGCACGCCTATACATATGACGTGTATATGGTATCACACCTTGGAGAATATGCAATGTCATCATCTGATTCAGCAGAAGAACATGTGGCCCTAACATCAAAGAGTGTATCTGTGTAAGCCTTTTTAACCTGCTTCAACTTTTGTTGTTTTTGTTTCTTTGCACCCATCAGTTTCTTAAAATCATCCCTAACACTTGGGGGGCACTTCTGGTACATTGCCACATTTTTGTCACAACCAGTGATGTGACGCTTGAATCTAGTAATTCCCCCACCACCAAGTGTTTTCTTACAGTAGTTGCAGACAATCTTTGCCCTATTTCTAGACCTAAGTACAGGCTTGCAGTGACTCCATGCGAAATCCACATCCTTTGATGCAGCATGACCAGCCCCAACACCCTCAGCGTCACTTGAAGACGAAGACATCTTCTTAAAAGTCAAAAGTCAACACTGAAAAGACAGAGACAAACAAGCAAAGCAAATGATATCAGTAACTTAGCATTTAATCAAAAAGTACTAGTAAGAAATGTACATTGCACAATACTAATATCAAATATAATAAGCCATTAAGTGAACAAAATAAATTTCTTTTATACATTATACAATCAAAAATAATGTTTTAAATGTAGAATACTTGCTTGTAATTATAGAATCAAACACAATATTTTGTTAAGATTTTTAATTTGAAGATATAAATATTTTTAAAATAAAAAGTCTGAAATTATTTTCAAAATCATAAAATATCATATTTACTTATTAAAAAGACAAGTGATATGTTCCAAATGCTAATTTCATCTTATACAACATGAAAACACATAATTAAACAAACAAAATTTATTTTCAGCATTTTTAATAAATAAAAAACGAAATATTTAAATATTTTGAACAAGTGATATGTTTCCGAATGCCAACATTAACAGTTTAACACACACAATTAAACAGAAAAATCAAAAAAAATCAGCATTTTAATAAATAAAAAAAGAAATATTTAAATATTTTGAGTATATTTTTGTTTATATATCTTCATGTTAATCTTTAATAGAACTTCTTCTACTAAACCTAAATTAAATACCTATTATTAATAATATTAATTGTATTATTACTATTAATTAGTGAAATTACATGGTAATGTTAATTATTAGTGAGTTAATTAGGTAGATTTAGTGATAAATTAGTAGATCTATATAATATAATCATAGATCTAGTGATAAATAGCATTAATCATAAGTTTTTTGGAGTAGATCTAGGATTTGGGAGTATTTGGTGGATTTTTTAGGTGAAACAGAAAGAAATAGAGAGGGGAGAGGTTGGAAATGGTGGAAAATGCAAGAAATTAAGTATACATACCTTGATTAGGGCTGATTTGAGCTCCAATCTCAAAAATCGCCCAAAATCTCCACGCTTTTCCTCTTCAAACAGCAGCAGCAGCACTTGGCTCGCAAATGACGGTGTTCCTGGCGGTATGCCGCCCTGTACCGGTGGGTAAGTGGTGCATTTTGCACCGGTACCCCCGATATTTGGCGGTATTTGCGGTAAGCCCACCAAAATGCGGAAATTTGCGATCCTAACGGCAGAATCGTGTGTATCTGTACCGGTACCCATCGGCATCGGTATTTCGACCGGTGTACCGCTGATACCGACGGTATCTCATTCCTTGCTTCCTCCACGGCTCAAGAGACGTGAAAGCGACCAGGATTACTGGTCATATGATTGGCAGCTTTAGAACAGATTACATATTCCCCCGCATTACGAGATCATAATTAAGCGACGACGTACACCACAGTCAAAACCAAAGGACGTGCCAAATTAACGATAGATTCTCTACAGAGTGGCTATATCAGTAATTGGGTCTTTGATTTGTTTTCACAGGATAAACTTGGCTTATCTCTGTCATAACGATTGCAAGGTCTATAATTATGGGATTGTGTGGCTTCTCAACATCAAAGTAAGAGTTGTTGGCCCTAAAGAAGTAAAGATTTTGATCATGCTTACTAAACACTGCTCCAACCCCAATATATAACTAGCAGTCATCTTCTTTCATCAAAAATATTTTCTAGTACAATTATGATTTATCCCAAGGAAGTGAGAGTTTGCCTCTATTTGTGACTTGTGCATACATACTCAGAATTCCGGTCAGTAAGAACTGTAACTCTATCCTTATTCTCATACTTGTGTAATTCTCATATTCGATCATCCAGGGTTTCTCATTTTTAAGTTGTATGCCTTTCCATTTAAGCTGGAAGTCCCTAAAGCAAACAGTGACGTCTATGAGTACAAAGTTTTTTGATATCATAGGTCAACTGAAGCTATACTTGTATCTTGTTTATGGCTATAGAACTCCTTGAGAGTAAGCCATATGATACAAGCACATTGCTTCCTGATGATAAGTGTTTAAATCTCCAAGATGCAAGAACCTACATTTCAGTCTCACCCTTTTGTTCGGCATATTATTTCTTATATGGCTCTCTTTATTGTTCAGTTCCTTTCATCTGGCTAAGAGAAGTCCAAATTCTATAATGAGATGATTCTGTCTCATAGAGAAAAGCCGAGCACTTTAGTTTCTAGTCATATCCCTAACTGAATCTCTCTTGCAATCATCGCACTCATCAAACATATAGCACACCCATCAGAAAAGATAGTTTGAGAAACCAGCATGTAGAAGACTGAAACACTTCCCTCACACAAAGAAGAAATTTGTTGAAGATAGCCACAAAATGTAACAAGAAGGTACACTGGCAACTTGACACCAACAGATTCAAATCTAAAGGAATCGTCGCAGGGTAGTAGCATAATGAAGAAGGGTCGGGCTCCCCAAAGTAGGCCCGTATTCGAATCCCTGTGAGTACACCTCAGCGATTCTTGGTCACGTCACGCAGGCTGGCGTCTGCGTGAGTTTACCTTGTCGCCCCGATGTGCGGGAAGTTGGGGAGGGCAGGGTTTACACTGTCGGGGTGGGGTCAGCAATATGGCTGCTCCTTGGGGGTGGTTCCCACATCATCCAAAAAAAGAATCTACAGGTTCAAAAAGAGAGACAAAACTTAATGAAGGAGTAAATTGTTTCTCGGTCAGTTCACACAAGAAAGGAGGCCAAACACTGAGCATTCCAAAAGGCCTCTTTCAGTTCCAGATAAGGACCTCAATAAAGTACTAAGATCGAGATTCAGGAGAGGGGAATCAATCTCCTAAGGTCAATCAAGCTCAAGTGATATGAAACATGCCTTGGACGAAGCCAGAGGGGTTGTGTTGTCACTTGGATCTGAATAATAGAATGGTGATGGAGGCACTTGGATCCAGAGACGGGCAGCAGAGTTGTAGGAGCAAGAGTGAAGACAGCAGCATGGAGCACAAGAATAGGCTTACACAATTGCTTTGACGAAGAGGATTCAACAAATAAGGGGAACCCACAAATGACGGTCATAACTCATAAATCCCAAGAGGACTCCCGCCAGCATGGCAGACAGTTATTCATTGCGAGAAAAGCAGCAATAGAACGTGTAGTTGTACCTCCTTTTTTTTCTTCGGTTTCATACATATAAAATAGAGAGAACAAAAATAGATATAGTGCCGAAATAAGAGAATAGGTTTATGTGGTTGATTGACACAAAAAGCATGTCTCATAAAAAAATAGGTTGATGTGGTTCCGCAACACCCCAAAGCGGGATCTTGTGTACAAGTCCACAGGATGGCCGAACACTTCCCATCTAAAGTTTTTGGTTAGAAGCACACCTTTTACAGGTAAACTTTTGGGTTGATAAGAAGAAATTACACAAATATCTTCAGAGTCACAACAATAGAAGACTAATAATAGTGGGTCTTCCTATCAGGTTCCTTTACATGAATTATTTATATAGTTAGCAAATATATGGTGATACTTCATTAACATAACCAAAAGGAAATATTGGGAGACAGATGTTTAGCAAAATGGCTAAGCCTTATATGATGAATATATATTGGATGATAATGCATCACATGAACTAACAAATATTACAAACAAACTGGCAGTGGAAGCAGGGCACAAAATTGCATCTGTTAATCTTATTCCTCTATGGTTACATACATCTATATGAGTTAAATCCTGCTTGGTGACAAGACATACAATTGTACTTTTAGATGATAAGCATTACTTATTAAGAAAAAACTGATGAGTCTTTTTTTCTGATTCTGGTGGTCAACTGTTTTATGAGATGCCAACACTTTTTACATGGAATATGATTCATTTGACTTGGATACCCCTATGGAAACTAGATGGCAGGGTAATTAATCAGAGATCAGCACAGTAGGTGCATGATTTTTTTTCAACAAAACATGGGTAAGATGGGATACAGCAGGCATAGAAAAATAGTATCAAACCACAGTATAATTGAGGTATCAAGAGCATTAACAGCAAAACAAGCCAATACATAACCAGATATTGTCTGTCAGAAACAAAAATCACCTTGGGATCACGAAGATAGTGAACTATTTCCTCCAGCTCAGCCTTTGCTTCGTCTACACCCTTTACATCATTAAATTTCGTGCTAGAATCAATACTAGGCTGAACTTCCTCATTTAAACCCAACCCTGGTAGATATTGACATGACATGAGTACTCCAGAAATTATAATAACAGCTAAGTTTAATGTAAATACTAAACAGGTACATAATGTATATACCTTTGCTGATTCCCCTGTCTTCAATAAGCGCTCCCACACCAGATATGAGAAGAAAAGCAAGTGCTATAGAACGGAATGTACGCCATAGTTGATCCTTGAAAGTACTACCATCTGCTGTCACCATGTGAATTGGAGCTGCAGCAGTGCCAAGAGCACCATCTTTTGTCATTTGAGGGACACTCCTTGAAGCTGAAAGGCCTCGTAATATCTCTTGCTCCCTTGGTGAATTAACAATCCCTAGATGAACTTTTTACAGTAAGTATTTAGTTTTTTCAAGAAAATAAACTTGAGTTATATAAAAGTTGAAGAAAAGCAACAAATCCAATAAAAACTCTGAGAAGAAGTGTATACAATAATGTTGTGTTGTTCTATTGATATGTACATCCCTGTCCTATATATAGGAAAGGAGGGTATTACAAGGAAGCACAAAGGAAGCGACTTAACCCTAAGGGGCCATGGGCAACAGGCCCATGTAGACAATAGACTAATAACCTATTAACTAAATAGGCTATATTCTAACACTCCCCCTCAAGTTGGAGCATGGGTGAACGCATGTCCAGCTTGGAGTTACATGACTCGATTGAACGATAAGAAATAAATGTTGAATGAAAGACAAAAGTGTCACTCCCCATACAAAAATTGTTACTCCCCCTTAAGCAATACTTCCTAACTAAAAATATTGATGACGCCTCTTTGAGATGTGTTCAGTAGGTTGGAGAAGCTCGAGCTTTGAAGAAGGTCTTTCTCTTGAAGTGCATCTGGAGTGAAGAATATGAGAAGCAGACAATCATAAATACCACGACTACGCCATCTTCATTGGAGAGGAATGTGGAGTGGAATAAGCGCACTCAACACATCCAACGTACCTAGCGCGGCACGAACGCGGAGGCACAGTGTCAATGTAGCAGTGGATGTCTCTGAATTGTCTGAGAAGTGTAGCCCACTAGAATTAGCGCAGAAGACCACCGACGTGCATAACATGGAACAAACACGCTGGGCGAGGTGTCATCTCAACACGTAGAAGTAGCAGATGCAACTCGGAGAAGACATGATGGAAGTAGCTCGGTGAAGATCACTCTGGATAAATCCTTGCAGATACAATTTTGGCACAGGCTTGAAGATGACGAGCTTCGAAAATGAAGAAGCAACCATCTGGAACACCATCAACGCAGCATGGATGATCAACTGGAACGTCATCAACACCAAAAGGACTAGAGGTCGGAATATATGCAGCAAGCTCTTGTCCTGGCGTACATGATGCAGTACGAACGTGGGAGTCTTAGTGTCAATGCTGCAATTGTAAAATCCTTCAATGTTGTCTGAAAAGTAATGTGATGCTAAGTGGGAATGACGCACCACAAAGACATCAGGAAACGCGGATGTGCTGAAGTACATGAAGCTCCATGAAGATAGCCAGGAATGTATCATCTCATCTCATATCATGTCTCTCTACTCATATCCTCTCTCTCATGTTCTCTTCATACCCTCCTCTCTATCTCTCTCTCCTCTATTCCCCCCAGCACACCAAATACGACGAGAGTGAGTAGACGGTGTGGAAAAAGGGAAATATGACCCCCCCCCACACGTGGAAAGACGTACACATGATGGATGGAAAGGTGGGAAAGGGAAAGGGTAAACCAAGAGGCATGGAACAAAATTTCGATCGAAATTGCGAAATTTCACTCGAATTTTCTTTTTCTTTTTTGCAATCGGACATCGAAACGTCAGTACGTAGGAACTGGTCCGCAATTTCGCGAAAATTTCCCAGCTACAGTCAAAATTTCGCAAAACAGGGGGTATTTTAGTGCAAAAAAGCCCAGTTTGGGCCTTGATATTGCGAAATCAGTGCGAAATGCAATACCTATTTCGTGAAATTGTGTTCCATCGACTGGATTTGCTTGGACTTTGATCTTTTAACAATTTTTTTGTGATATCTTGCTCTTGAAGGCTGCTTTACTTGATTTTAAGGTATGTAAACCCTCTCCCTAGCCCATCTACTCCTATTTCTACTCCCTTTTCGACATCTTAATAAATACTCCAAACATTTTAAATTTCTAAGTGACATTTCTCTTAAAATTCTCAAGGTCTTGAAGTGAACTTGTAAATCTAAGAAACGATAGTGTGAAATACGTATATCTATACTTATTTTGAAAATCTAATCAGTATATTTCATATTTTGCAAGTTAGTAACAGTCTAACTGTCTAACAGACTTGACATTTCTGTTCATTTGTGCACTCACTCATCAAGACATGGATCCCACCCTGACCTCTAAACATATAAATTTATTATATAATCTAGCGTGTCTATGTTTAAACATTGTGTTTGCAAATTTCATAACTTCATTCCTTCATTTTGTCATCGAAATTCTATCAAAATTGTTCGGCTTCCTTCACTTACAAATGTGGGAGACCCCCACCCCCACATATCCAATATGAAATATTATTGCATATTTGAGTAGATCTTGGCGATTAGATCGTCCTGGTAAATTTTCATGATTTCATTCGCTTATTTGGTCGTCGAAATCGTTAGCGCCGTAAATATCGAAATTTCGGCCGAAATTTCGCAAAATTTCTGTTTCTGGGCCATCGGACACGACATTGAAATCGGACATTTAATCCTATGCCAAGAGGTGTAGTACGTAAAGAAGAACAAAATGACTATCGGAATGGAAACATTGATAGGAGGAGATAGACTACCAGAATTTTGCTCGGTAGGAGAGGAAGTGCCACTGTTGGAATGGTTTCTCGGCATGAAAACCGATAACCGAAATCAATATGCAAAAACAACCTGATAAAGATCTGAATAGAGAAAATAAATGGATCTTTTCTTGACTCGAAAAGGAAATTTTCCCGGCCCTCAGGACGACAAATGCGAGGGTGCGGGGGTGAGCCCCCGCAAAAAAAATTGTTCGGTCAAAAAATAATAACAGGATCTAATTATCATCAAGTATTCGAGGAGATAGACCTTTGGAGGACGTCAAACTGGAACTGGAAGTGTGTTGAATGCTTCTGACACATCGTGGTTGGATATGGACATACTGTGTACTTGTTAGGGGTTGAGAGGCAGACTCCTGATGACACGCTGTGTAAGATTGTTGACACGTGTAAGATTGTTGACGCCCCGTGTAGCTCCTTCGCTGAAAATTGATTGATTCTTTGCAACATGCCGCGTAAAAATGTGACACGTCGTGTCGGATGTCGGAGGCGTGAACTGGATCTCCATCGACAAGCCATGTTTCAAGTGGACACACCGTGTCTGAAGTCGGAGGCGTAACTTTGATGTCCGCTGACACGTCGTGTTCTAAAGATGACACACCGTGTTTGTTGCGATCTGCGCCGTCAGGACGAGTTCTGGAATCGAACACGCCATGTCTTTTGCGTTCTGGACGAAACTCCGCGTCGTCAGGGTGATTTCTGGAGCGCGACACGTCGTGTTGTTTAGACAACACACCGTGTCAGCAGCGGCTGATGCTGCGCCATCAAGGAGACAAGTACCTCGGGAATTAGCACCATGGGTCACAGGAATTAGCACCGTCTTTTATACTCCTTTGATCATGAACAATGATGGTTCCTTGCTTGACCACGGCCATATCTGGACGGGAATTAGCGTCATCCAGAGTCTCGAGAGGTGGTGTAGCGGTGGAGTGATGGAGCGACTGGACACGGAGATGATGGATGGCATGGCGGCTCAAAGCGGAGACGGCAGGGCAACGAGGCGGTGAAGACAATGGTGGCGGTTGCTGGAGTGGAAGGCGGATCTGTTTTGGCACGACTACTTTATTGGCGGCGGCTGGAGCTGCATGATGAACGGATCTTGGGAAGATGACGACTGACGGATAGATCAGGACGGGAAGGATGATGTCGTCCAAAGACTCAAATAGATTGAAAAAGATAGATAGTGGTCGGGAATGATGGCGTCGGTGCATAGATGTAGATCTATGTGAAAGGGGAAGAAGATGCGACCATGGAGGCCCGGATGTGCCTAGCGGGCGGTCAGCCTAAGCCATAGAAGGAGGCGGCAGCCACCCGCGGGCGGGCTGTTCCCCGGTTGCTCTCTCTAGGAGAGGAAGAGGCGGCGGCTGCTAGGGTTGGAGTGGGCGCCGAGAGAGAAGAGGGAAGAAGGGGCGGTGGCTAGGGTTGTCTCCTCAGGGCTATTGCTCTGATACCATGTGAAGAAGTGTATACAAAAATGTTGTGTTGTTCGATTGATATGTACACCCCTGTCCTATATATAGAAAAGGAGGGTATTACAAGGAAGCACAAAGGAAGCGACTTAACCCTAATGGGCCATGGGCAACAGGCCCAAATAGACAATAGACTAATTACCTATTAACTACATAGGCTATATTCTAACAAACTCAATACGGTTTCAACAAGTGCTGCTATCTCAAAATTGACTACCACCCGGTCCAGGCAGCTGCCTAAAGCAGACCAGCTCCCTGGCCGCTTAAGATTAGCTTAGGCACCTGCCTGAGCATGTCTCAAAAAAGCCCATGTTTGGCCACTTGATCGACCACATGAGACCATCTGTTAGACTGCCACTTTAGGCTGCCTAATTGAAAGGGACACAATGTGTAGCCTTGATCTATGTAACATTACAAACTTAATGACTTATTTTGCTAGTTATCTAATAATTGATAGCTTTCAGCCGTTTGGTTTTCTATATATACAATAAATTGATATTAGACTACGAATAAACTGTTATATAATAATGTAGGTATGTACTACAAGTCTACAATGCAGTAATTTGTCATTGTATTATTAACAATAGTACATCATTTCAGTATCATTACTTAATGCACAAAGTATTGTTTAATACTTATTTATCTATCATAGAAACTAAGTATTGTTACTGTTTTCACGTATCAACTTATAGATGGGACTTACTAATTAACATTATTACACATATTATCTTCCGAGAATTATTACTTATTAATTATATCTAATTACAAGTTACAACATACTTCTCACAATTACTACTTACCAAGTATATTCTATACACAACATACTTATTACTACTAGTTACCAAGTATATATTGCACTAGCTCAATTATCATATCAACCCTTTTTTATTTACGTGGGGAGATAAGATGAAATACATATGTTGCAAGTACTCCTTGTATTAGGTATAAGAATCCCCCCTAACATCGTTGGATTCCCTACTTGCGGAGGAGCATCTATCAGTAGGAAGACGTTATTGTCGAATTTCAGCCTCGCCCCGGAGTCAATCTTATCCTACTCTTCACTCCTTCCAACAGGGGACCGAGGAATGGTAATAGATGGGACAGCCAACGAAGGCAGAGAAAGATGGGCGAGGTGCTAAGGTCTCAGCAAGGGACCTGCTGAATGACCCAAGTCTAGCATTCTACTAATTATTTTGCTTTTTATTGTACAATTTAGACTAAGTATTTTAGTCCACTAAAGGGATCAAAAATACAAAGTATGGATGTGTAGATTATGTATTTTAAACTTTTGATAACAAACATCAACACATATCAAAGTACATACCATAGATTATGGTCAAGTACTAAATCCATATGAAACATCACAGTTTAATATACATACTATTAGATACTTAAACTATGTATAAAAGTTCCAAGACACATGGAAACACACACTCATATGCAGGCACACACACATATATAACTTAATTGCTTTTTAATGAACCCACTTGAGCATCCGCCTGGCGCTTAAGATGTTACAAGGCATATTCGCTCGCCTCTTGCTTTGTACTTTCTAATACATTGCTCCAAACGGTGATTACATCACATATCTTAAGTGATAGATTATTTATTGCAAATGCATCTTATATACTCTCCCTATTTTGTAAGGAACGTGTATATACACTTCAACTTGTGAAGCTACATTAATAAGAGACTAAGTTGCATATACATATACATGTTTACTCTCCCCTTTTTCTAATATTACCTACCTATATTGTAAAATCTACATCTTATAAGGAACCCACTTAAGTGTTCACCTGGCTCTTAAGATGTCACAAGGCATATTCACTCGCATCCTGCTTTACACTTTATGATTCATTGCTCTCAATGGTGATAATATCACATGATTTTTAGACATAGATTATCCATTGGAAATACATCTTGTATACTCTCCCTTTTCTGTAAGGAACATGTGCATACACTCAACATGTGAAGCTACATTAATAACAAACCAAGTTTCTTGTATATATATGCATGTTTATTCTCCCCTTTTTGTAATATTACCTACCTATATTGCAAACCCTACATCTTATAATTATCCTAATTGCTTGAAACCCAAGCAAACTAAACTAGAAATAAGACTTCAAGATGGAAATTACTCACTTGAGAAACAAGGAGTCGCAAATTACCTTTATAGGCTTCTTGCAACTAGTGAAAAACTCTAACCACCTTGTTGTGGACCTATACTACAATTACGTAGGCAAAGTTTATACTAGGAAGCGCATACGGATCCGTAGAGCTCTTGTCCGTGACAGATACATGTTAGACACTAATCGCCTAGGACACACTTTGAAATGTATTTGACACGTCTAGTGGTGTCCCATGAGTATCTAGGTGTGTCATACTTTTGTGGGAGTGTGACAAAAGGTAAAAAGGATGTTATTCTAGACATCTAGTTTGTGTCGCACTTGTGCCTAGGCGTGTCCTACTTTTGTGGAGAATAAGAACCGGTGAAACATATTTTAGTCTTTCTAGCAAATTTTGTTTGTTGTTTCATCTTGATCACCTACTAGCATTAAAAGCTCCTAGTATTAATAAAACAAAACAGAATAGCTTCAGACATTTTATAGCTAAGATGTACAATCGAACAACAATAACAAGCATTGTCGTGTTATAGCTTTTTTTTTTTGCGGAAAATGACAATAGTGGGAAAGTTCCTTGTATGTATTTCTCGTTGATAGATAGGCAGCCCCCCTCTCCTATATATAAGATAAAGGGGAACCGTACAGACTCAAGCAAAGTCCTAATGTGTCGACACAAGCAGGACCCATTATACAAATAGACTCAATAGTTTAATTAACTAAATCATAAGACTCATGAAGATTTGAACACCCCCTCAAGATAGAGCCTGGAGAATCCCAAGTTAGCTTGCAAACATGTGAACCAAGCCCAAATAGAAATATCACTTCCCCCCCCCCATATTACAATTAAGCACGCAACACTCAATGAGACCCCCTCAAACAGATAATCCAAAGCAAATTCACTGGCAGGTAGTAGAAGCTTCACAACCAAAAAGAAGTGGCATTTGGAGCTATAGTAAACAGCAGCAGGTAGGCGTGAGGGCCTTCATCTCATTTACTAACATCAAGAAGTAGACTAGAAATTGCTGGAATACAGGCAGAGCAGAGAGTGATGGAACACAAGAGATAACAGTAGTCAACATGCAAATTAGTAGCACTGACAAATAGTAGCAGAGGGGTTATGTAACCGAAAATAATAGCCCATTGGGCAAAGAAACATGCAGATACAAGACTTGAAGATGCAATGCAGCAGTAGAAATGAAACTCCATGATGCATATGTAACACCTTCAAATTTCGGTCACCAAAAGAATCAAAATCATGTTGTCTCTTTGTATAATTTCCATCACAGTAGCAGACGTCAAAATCCAGAACTATTGGATCACAGTCTAGATAGCTTTGGGTCACAAGCATGTGGGAGTCGGCGTGCACATAAAGCACAGACAAGCACAAAGTCAACGTGCATATAAAGCACAGACGGTAGATAGTGCAAAAGCACAAAACAGCAAATAAAATGTGCTAATAATAGCACAAGTAGCAAGAATGACATCTCCGGATAGAAAACTAAGAGCAAATATGTAGATCAAGTATCATCTAATAACTAAATACATGTGACATAGATAACTCCATAGCAGCTGACATGTAAAATTGTGATGAACAAGCTCCACAAGCTCTCTGTGATGAAGAAAGATCAACATATAATAGCGACAAAAGATCTACAATAAAGCACCAAAAGGATCCACGATATAGCAACAGAAGAATTCACATAAGCAGTGGATACAGCATGAATATTCACATAAATAGCAATCTATATAGCAGCAGGAAGATCCACAGAGATAGAAGAAGAAAAGAAATTCTTCCTCTCTTCATCTCCTCTCCCCTTTCACATGTCTTTTCTCTACTCATCTTCCTATGTTCTCCCCCTCACACCAACCACAAAAAAAATCAAGAGAGTTGTTGGTGTGGAGAGTCATAAGATGTAATGGATCTGTAGGCAAATATGTGAAGGAGGGTAACTGATAATGTGAGTCAATGTACTACATGACCCAATTACACAGATTTGGGTACAAAAATATATGGATCTTTGCATGACGGAAACGGGAGATATCAGATCCGATTAAAGATCCACTTTCTGTTGTAAGGGGGCAGCACAAGTATTGAGGGAGGTAAGGCTATGTGTATGTAGGGTTGGAAGGGGGAAGAAACTAAATAACATATAAAAAGTGCTTGAAACAGAAGATAACGTTGTTGGTATGGTAAAGCAAGGATACACCAAGCATTGAATGCATCTACTATGTAATAGTGCATGCATCTACTATGTAATAATGTAGTAGTGGATGAAGTTGCACACCTGATGTAGTCGGCGAAGACACAGTCGACACCCCGTGTTTGGAAGGAGACACGTCATGTCTAATATCACTAGTTCAAGCCAGCAAGAGACATGTCATGTAGATAAGCGACATGTTGTGTCAGTAGACAGGAGCAGATTGTCAAAGCCGAGCAAGTGACACGTCGTGTTGATGACTCGACACGCCGTGTCTCAACAAACATGCAGTGTCCAAGAGTGTGACGCTGTGTCTTGCAGCAGAATTTCACGGTGTGGGCGCAAATAAGCTCGGCACTAGGGACACGATGTGTCAAAGAACAACACTGACGCATCGCATCAAGCAGCGGCATAGCAACATGATACCTTGGAAACTGAAGAAAAATGATGGAGTTTTCCTTCGGATCTCTAGTCCACCAAAGGAAAGTGTAACGGCAAAAAAGTTGATCTTTTTCCATGATTTGGTCAAGAGAAAAGCATAAGGTGAAGTACATCTTGATGTAGACCAGCGTAGATGGAAATGGTGGTGTAGATAGCGACAAAGGTGGCGGCAGGGTATACGGTTGCGGCACAGCAGATAAGGACGGCGACGGCGGCTCCTTCGAAAGTGCACCGAACGGGCAATCAAGGGTGGTTCGTTAGATATAGTAGCAACAACAAAGAAGCTTTTGAGATGGAGACGGCTCCATGGAGACGCTCCTAAATGTAGCAGGGGAAGGACATCCCTGCAAGCAGCTAAGCAACGCCTAGGGGCGTCGGCCGCTTGTAAGGGGAGGCTTCTTCTTTCCTCTCTCTCTCTCTCTCTCTCACTCACGTAGGTGCGCCTCAGGAGTGGCTGCTTTGCTATTATGTGGAAAACGACAATAGTGAGAAAATTCCTTGTATATATCTCTTATTGATAGATGGGAGATGGGCACCCCACCATATATCAAGCAAAACCGTAATGAGCCAAAGACACGTTTGGGCCCATTTACAAATAGACTCAATAGCTTAATAACTGAATAGTAAGACTCTAACAATATAGATAATTAGCTGCTAGGACTATAACTTGCAAGCCATTCATGTTTAATGGGTTTTGATCAATAATAGTAAATGTTAATCATAAGAAACATAATAGGTCAAAAAAACAAGATAGGTGAATCGAACTATTACAAAGTTAAAATTGGACCATTTGGGGAACTATATTTCAGGTTTTCAACTATCAGTCCATGTGAGTTTGTTTTCCGATAAAAGCATGTGGTAAGAGATTATGCTGGCGAGAGAAATGTGTAACTTTTCTTAGCTGAATTCTGTAAGACTTTGGGGAACTATATTTCAGGTTTTCAACTATCAGTCCATGTGAGTTTGTTTTCCGATAAAAGCATGTGGTAAGAGATTATGCTGGCGAGAGAAATGTGTAACTTTTCTTAGCTGAATTCTGTAAGACTTCCAATTTCATCACAGACCTCATATATTAAAGATTTCCTTTTTACAGAATGGTTTTGTCAAAAATGATAGTCTGAACCCTGAAATGCACGGCAAATATGTGAAGCTCCCCAGCTGCATTCACACAGAAGGCACTTTCAAAATTAAAGTGGAAGTGCAGCCTGGATACAGTAAAAAGCTGCCTAGAAGATACTCAAACAATCATAATCTATGTGAAGAATTCAATCTTCATGCATCAGAGCATACATCCAGGTGACAACCGTTTCAACATATTTAATCATGACTACTAGGGCAGCCAAAAGGAGTCAGCAAAGACATGAAGGCTTCAACTAATAAAGCAGAGAAGATGGGTGAGAGAGGCAAAACAGTGACATATACGTGGTTTTCGGCAGTTGCAAACATAGACCAATAGTCTGAGCCATGGCAGCAACCACAAGAGACGAGATCATGATCATGAACAAGGTGAGGTGGGTGCAAAACTATCTGGTTTACATCATTGGCCCCTGCCCTCAGTTGTTCCCACAAGATAGCTTTCATCTTCTTCTCCTTGTGCATTCATTAACTTTACCTTCATTCCGATCCTCTTCATGCCTCACATTATTACTTGGAAACAAGCACTGCGCTACAATATTTACACATGCACACACTCATCCAAATTGATAAATTATGCAGCAGGGCCAAACTAAATCCCCCACCCTGAATTAACAGTAAGACTCACGCAGCGGTCTATAATTCCCATCAGATTTAACGTGCATGCAGGTCGTGCAGACCTTTATGCAAAAAAAATACTCCATTTATCTTTGCATGCTTCAATGCTCAAAATCAAATATATATTGTTGTATTGTAGTTGCCGCCCCTGGTTGTCACAGTATGGTCCTCCATAATGGAAGGAACAAACAAGAACTGCGTGTTGTATATCTAGAGTTATTATTAATTTTTTGACACTATCAATTGAACATAAACGCGAAAGAGAATAGAGATCTAAAAGCGTGTGCTAATATCATAATTCCATGCAAGTTCATAGTAATAAAGATATGCTATTGTGCTATTTTGAGTTCAAGTTAGTAAGAACAGTACCAAACCTTTAAAGAAAAATACTCCACATCAGATATAGAAAATAGAACCTTCTAGTTATAGCTTCCAAAATTTGGTATTGGAAGTGTTATTTAAGATTTGGTTCTACTTCCGTTTTCAAATTTTCAATTTAGTTTTCAATTTTCAGAATAACTTGCCAATCCTACATCTGTCCTTGAGATATTAATTGCTCTGATAGAAACCATATTGTTGTTAACATACTTATCAAAGGAGGCTATGCCGACCTAGTGGCCATCTAGGCATCAAGACGCCTCAAGGAGGGACTGCTTGGCCTGCATCTTGACATATTTTCCCTCGGGCCGTATTGATCAACTTTTGGGCCTGTTTGTGGATATCAATATTCTGTTTTAGTGTCCAATTGTTTCAATTAAATATTTTTCCTCTATTAGATGTCAAATGATTTAACACAATTTACTAGGACTAAATGCCCTTACTTTGCATTCTCAGATTTTCCTAGGTTTGCACCTTGAATTTGGTTATATGTCGAGACTCTGTTATCATTATTGAGGCCTCAATCCACATATAAAAAATATATTACCTGAACTACATCATTTTTGCATATTACACGAAGTACTATGAACCCAATACCCATAGTAATCAGTTATATTTGTACCTAAGAATTATACGCCTAAATGATAAGACAGTTGCACATCTGAGCTATGACTAGGTTATGATTATAAAAGAATGGCAGCATAGCTATATTGAAGACCAGTAGCTATGTTCTTATGATTTCTCCTACTCTTGCAATTTCTTCTTATATACAGCACTAAAAATAATTTTACATGTATTTTTCTTATGTATTATGAATGGTTTAGGCTTGTATTGAAGATTCATCATAAAATATATGCATAGATTGTATATATAATCATCATAAAATATATGGAAGAGGAAAATTCTCCAATGACCTCATAAGCCTATGAAGGCCTGACATGAGGGGTAGGTAAATGAAGGACTACTGCAACCCACCAGAGACACAAACCACAACACTGACGGAAAAATCCCATAATTGTTCAGCCCCATAAAGTCAAACTTGAGGCCTCCCAACTAGCGCCATGATCTGATCACCATTGCACCACACCATTGCATGCTATAAGCCTATAATCAGAATATATATATGCATATATCTATGTGTATAGTCATAATAATATATGTATATATGAGGGGAAACACTCATCATCATTGTCATCTAAGCCTCAATCCCAACCATGTGGGGTCCGCTACATGGATCATTCTCTTCTCGTCAGCTCTGTTATGGGTCATATTCTGATCAAGATGTAAAGATTTAAAATCTTTCCTTATAAGCTCTTCCCAAGTTTATTTTAGGCATGCCTCTTCTTCTTTCAATTGTGCTCAACTCAATAGCATTGCTTCAACTAGGTGTGTTTGTCTTTGTATATTAGGGAGAAACACTCCTTACTTTTATACAAAGGGAGAAACACTCCTAATATACATGTATACAAATAAGGAACTCGCCAATACCGACAAAAAGTAAGACGTCAAGACACCTAGTCTTGGCACTTCAGCACCTACCAAGTATTGTCGTTAACCTCTCCTAGTAAGGGCTAGCATATATGACAACATTTCGGTATCATCAAGTGCCATTATAAAGTCACACGACATTTTAAAACACTAATTATTACATACAAGCTTTCAATAGGGTGCCTATGTGCTGGACATAGATGAGCAAGAGCCAGACATTGGACTTGTGGACTTCCATAATCATGCCATAGCAATGCACAGATAGAAAGTATGGTACAAGTGAAATGTAGATGGTTTTCAGATTCCACTAAGTAATTGTTGTATAATGTTTTCTATCTAAATATAATATGAAAGGTAGGTGCCTATTACATCTGCAATGAAACAATGTTAAGCGTAATTTGCCCGTTGTCACTAGTGGTTGAAATTGTGATTTAAAAAATATAGATGGCCTAGTGCTAGACATCAATATCAAGGTTGGCAAATGAATGACATACATAAAGGTGACTACCACCAAATCACTCATCAAGAATTGAGATTGCTTGTCATCAATTCACTCATTACAATCTAACTCCATCGATGCATGTTAGTACAATTCTAGTCACTATAACAAAACGCAAAATGATTTACAAATACTTCATTCAGATGCATAAATGTATGGTTATTGTCCCCTCCAGTTAATGAAGAGTATCTATGACAAACGTTCATGAAGTATCATCAACTGCCGTTAAAAAGTCATACAAACATATTAAAATATATAAAAGATATATAGCTTCCAATAGTGATGCATGTCATGCTATGGAGAAACAAAAATAGAAAGTATGGTTATGGTAAAATGTAGTTTGCCTTTTACTTTGACCTGCCATATTATGGAATATAACACAAAAAGGTAAGATTCTAAAGATATCTACCATGAAATAAAATATTGATATATGAAAATATTATAGTTTATTTTTTCACCAAACTTCACTTTTTGTAGTGATTTGATACCTTAGTTATCAAGGCTCCCACTAGGCGCAAGCCGTGCAACTAGGCATCGTAGGCACGGGGTAGGGGGCCAAACTAGACGCTTAGTCCTAAGGTAACTTAGGTTTGCACCGAAGGCCTTTTAGGCTCAAATTAAGCCACTTAAAGGCTACATTAGCATGGAATAGGTCTGAATTTGGTCAAATTAGATCGACTTAGAGTCATTTTATGGTTGAAATAAGTGTGGTTTATCCAAATCATGTCAAATTTGAGTAAATTACATCAAGTCGAGAAAAACAAGTCTAGTTGGGGGGAATTGGGTCTGATTTGAGGAAATTAGGTACGCTTTGGCAATATGAAGTCTGATTTTGGTCGATATAGAGCAATTTGGGGGAAGTTAGGTCGAGTTAGCGCATTCTATGCAAAATTATTTCTGATTTAGGTCAAATTAAGGCAAAGTTAGTTAGATTAGGTGTAGAATTTAGGTCAAATTAGTGCCAATCGAGTCTAATCTAGATCATGTAAGGTGTGATTTGGGTCAAACTAGGCTAAAATGTGTCTATTTTACATCAAGTTACAGTCACATACGGGCCAATCGGTCTAGCTTTACTGATATAAGGGTGATTTAAGCCAAGTTAAGATTACTACAACTTAGATATAGCTATTATATATATCCATAGTCATGTATGTGTTTATATGTGAGCATGTGTAATATAGATATTATCTATCTATCTATCTATATCTATCTATCTATCTATCTATCTATACATACATATATATATAGAGAGAGAGAGAGAGTTGAGCTACAATACACTTGAGTGTATTAAGGTAATTGTACACCCTAGTTTATCACCATTGGATGGCCATCTTGCATCTTCTCATTCTAACAAACTGACAGAGAAAGTTTTGCTCTGCCACTCCGTATTCCATCCCGTCTGTTCTCTTTCCCCAAAAGAAATTGGTCATTTCTCTCTCTGCAAGAGTTTACCAGCACCAATTAATGGAAGGGAGAACGATGAAATACTCATGGTTCCGCGACCAGTTCTCCTTGGTCGTCATGAGCTGACAATGCTCTTCTTGAAGTCAGATTTCATGGTTAAGGTCGTAAACATTAAGCAATAATCCATGATGACTTTTTTGGCTACAAGGAGCATATGTGACTGGTCGGCGTGCAACTGCTTTGTTTAAGCATGACTGGTCGGTATGCACTCATAGGTCTAGAAGTTAGGAATGTAAAGCCTGACGTTAGGAGGGTGAAGGAAGGCTTTTATGCTGAAGACATTGAGCATGGAAAGGTCCTCCAAGCTGCCACGAGGGACCAGTGCATTGAACCGTCTGTAACAAGGCTCTTTGTCCATTTGCCACGAGGGTCACGACTCCATACATCCTCAAATGCAGGTGGTGTTAGTGAAATAACCAAGTTGAACGTACCAAGGCTACGACGTCTCACCGCGACACGGTGTCGACTGCGACCTTGGCTTTTGCGACAATGTTGAAGCTGTCACCGACCAAGGACAGGTTGTTCGGGTGGTCCTTCTCGGCCTTGTTGTTGTTAGTCGACTGAATGACCACCGAGGCGTCGCAACCCTAGTCCAATTCGTAGAGAAACAACTCTAATCTTAGTCTCTAAAAAATAGGTTATTCTTCAGACATCCACATCCTCAAGCAGTTGAATATTGTTACCTGGACTGTAACGAACTTCTGTTGAAACTTGGTCGTAATGGCAGATCGCGCGATGCTCTCTACCGTAGGGCTGACGTTGGTGTAGAAGTTCTGACGGAGGTGCGTGTGTCGCAGAAAGGAGAAGGTTGATGCTCTGCACAGCCACAACCAGCAACATCACCCATGTTCTGATTCAGGATCTTTGTACACCCATTGTGTAATATATTTGTGTCGTCGGGGAGTGGCTAGCTAGCAGCACCTGATAGATAAGCCTTACAACTCTGTCCTAAACCCTTGTGCTTAAAGATGAGGCCTTAAGGGAACATTGTCGTCAATGTCGTATCTGAGGAGGCGAAACAGCAGCGATTGCGAACATGCATGGTTAGTCTTAGTTCGCATCAATAGATTTGCAAGCTTGCAAATTTGGTTACATGACTCTGGTGAACTCACATGGCGTGAACTTGAAGAAGGTCGGCTAGCTAGGTGACAATGAAGACTGGAATGAGAGGAGGTCAGTACGTGGTGAGGGATAGACTAGCTATTTGGTTGTCAATCAGAATGTTCCGTTGTCAACAGATATCCACAATGGATGCATGTAGAACAACAATATTAACAGATTTCATCACTACTCCCTAATTGATGTTTATCCATCCGAAACAACATTCGATTTTTCTCAAAAAAATCAATATGGTTGCTCCCTGGGTGTAGTAAGCAAAAATGATCCAGTAGGCAGGTGTTCTTAAAGAACAAACAGTGAGGCAAAAAACAAACAGATAGGTGTCTACATCTCCTAACATCTACAGGTCGGTGACTAATTAACTTGGTGTTGCCTCGTTTCCTTGGGTAAAACTACGACATTAATATTGTGTGCCACTTGCAATACTTGGTGGTGCAGTTGGAAATAATGTCTAGGGCAATGTAAGTTCTACTACTGCCAGTGATTCTACTACTGCCAGTGATGGATGAGAAAGACGGAGAGGGCAGCAGCCCCTTCTATGATGACGAAGACAAAAGAGGAAACCAAGTTGAGAGAGAGAGAGGCGTGCGCTAGAGAGAGAGGACCGATTGTTTAGGAAAGACTAAAAGGCATACAAACGGGATGGAGTACGGAGTGGCAGAGCGCAACTTTCTCCGTTAGATTGTAAGAATGAGCAGATGCAAGATGGTCATCCAATGGTGATAAACCGGGGTGTACAATTACCACAATACACTCGAGTGTATTGTAGCTCAACTCTATATGTATATATGTGTGTGTATATAACATATTCTATTATATATATACATATATATTATATTCTTTATAAAAATATCAAAACACCTGGGCTATACATGTCCAGAATGGTTGATGATGGACTATAGAAAGAAATTATCTATGCAAGTTGATGTTGAAAAGAGTCTTGTTGGCGTGAATGAGTAGTTAAAGGAGTGTGTTGTGTACAAATAGAAAACACCTAGACGCCCTTGGATACTGCCTAGACAACTATATTGATGTCTCGGTTATATAGCATATATGACCTACTAATAAACATCTAGAACAAGGTTGGCAAATTCATAATATACATGTAAGCAATTACCATTAATTCATACCATGAATCTAGAGGATCCTACTATTAATTAGGTTAGATTATGTCATATGTTTAATCTTATATTAGGAGGTACATAAGTGTTATCATGTCTAGAATCCTATTTATACAAGCCTTGTAATCACTTATTAACCCTCTCAAACTAATCTTCCTTTCCATTTTACATGGTAAAGAATAGTGCTCCAACCTCTACCTTAGAAGAGGGGGAAAATCTTCCCCCGACGACCACCGCCGCTCCTTGAATTGGTCGCCTGCCATGCATTTGTCAACCTCCTTGGTCTACTAGTAGAACAAGTATAAACCTCCTTTCCTTTTTGCCCCCAAGGCGGCATGGTTTCCTTTTCGTACTTGTTTAACAGTAGCGTCAATTTCATTTTTTTCTTTCTTGTTTACTTTCCTTCTTTTTTCCTATTATATTCCTTCATCGTCGGTCGCCTTTCCCTTTCTTCCTTTTTTTCTTGTTGGTTTTTTTCTAGATTCTTTGTTCAATGTCATACTAAACCTCCAATATGTTTTCCTTCTTTTCATTTTACATGGTATCAGATCCAGGTTTCGATCCTAGAACATGTCGGTTATGGGCCCACCACGCTTCCATTGTGTCATTCTAATGGGAGCATGGCCTCGGGATTGACTCTTTCATTTTCTAGTTCTAGTCACCCTCCTGGCCAAAGTTCAGAATCCTCTATGAAACGGTGTGGCAGTCCTGCCTTAGGGGTTGATGCATCATCTTTCACTCCTCATGTAATCTAGTCAATCATGGAGAGGATGTAGCTTCAACCATTATGTCTTTTGCACAGCAAGGACCTCAGCATGCACAGGTGCTATTTCCAAATGTAGCAATTCGTCAGCGAGAACAATTGGTGGCTTGAGTGTTACTCTTCCTGGTTCTATATGATTCATCTTGATTTCAATGGTGATGTTTATGTTGCTACTTCATATTATGCCATGTTGTATTGTTAATATGCATAATACGTTGTTTCTATGAAGCTTCTCATATATTCATATGTGCATCATGGAGTTTTCTAGGTATATCTATATATTGGTGATGGTCTTTTCAATGGTGACGTTCTTTCTACTTGTGCTATATGAGCACATTTTATCTGCTATTTTGTGCTTTTAACTATCAATATGTTCATGCTTTATTTGCACGTTAACTCTTTATTTATTCGTGCCTTGTGCATGTTGACTACTTTGTTCGTGTCCTATGACTCCTTGGCTTTATCTGTGCCTTGTACACTTCAACTACATTGCATGTGTTCCAACAATCTTGCTTGTCTTTGCTTCATTGTGCACGTTGACGACTCTACTTGCGACCCATCACCCTTTGGACTGTGATGTCAATGACTAAGATGGAAACCGTTGTGCACATGGTGTTGCTATCCATCGCTCCTAAGCTACTTTATTTACTTTTGGAGGCTCTTATGTGATATATTGTGGTGCTACCTTCTTCATGCAACATGCTTCACGCTTCAAGGGGAGTCTACTCTTCTACTACTTATGCACTATATATTTAAGGGGGAGTGTTTGAGTACCTACTAGTGAATTTTGAGATTTAGGGGGAGTGGTCTTTTTGTGTGGATTAGGTATATCTTTCTTTTTAGATTTTGAGTTTGTATGTCATGTTTGTGTCTGTCTTGCCAAGCTAAACATGTGTCTCACCCATGCTTTAGCTCGAGGGGGAATGTTAGAGTTTGTTATATGTTTAGTCCCACATCAAG
Source organism: Alisma plantago-aquatica (assembly GCA_963693085.1). Classification (NCBI taxonomy): domain Eukaryota; kingdom Viridiplantae; phylum Streptophyta; class Magnoliopsida; order Alismatales; family Alismataceae; genus Alisma; species Alisma plantago-aquatica. Next base: position 1,138,245,978 of record OY856412.1, on the reverse strand, counting down.
GAGTATAGAAGTGCTACCCTGTCTAGACTCCTATTTATACAAGCCTTGTAATCACTTGTTAATCATCTCAAACTAATCCTACTTTCCATTCACTAGCTATAGCATATGTTATTTACAAAAAGTTGACACTAGAAGTCATGCATGTGTTTTTACATGAAGGAGCTATAACGTTGGTTATTTACAAGAAAAGCGACACTAGAAGTGATGCCCGTGTTTTTACATGGTGGAGCTATAGCATCGGTTATTCACAAAAAACAACACTAAAGTAAGTAATGTGTGTGTTTCTGCACGGCCATCACAAATCTAAGTTTATCAATGTATATTAATACATATCAATCCCAATCGGTATTATAAAGCCATCACAAGTCACAACACCATTTGGGCATCCAATAATATACTCTAGTGGTACATTTAATGGGGTTGTTATTTGAAGAATCAATTTGGGTGATAGAAACTGAGAATTAACCTATAAACCCTTCAAGGAAGAAATACATCAAAAGCATAGTAACAAAAGTCTCCGAATTTTGCAAAAAAATTGGTGATTTTTCACGATGTTATAGGCTCCCGGATATTCATCATGATTAATGCGCCAATTGTCGATTTTTTGTGACTTTTCATGATTTCTCCCGCTTTTCGCGATTGATATGGTTTTTCACGATTCGTCATGACTTTTTACCATTTTTCACTATTTTTCTCTTTTAAGTCGCTTGCACTTTTTTTACCAAACCATATACACCAAACTCCTGATATACACTAAACCTCCAACTACCCACTCCTCTAGACAGTTCATTATTATTGCTCAACTATTTTTTTACTTCTTTTCCTACTTTTTCACTCACTAAGATTGCATTTCTTTTGACCTTAATAGAACATGCATCACATATGTATGTATATATATACATACATACATTTATCTCTCCCATACATACATTTATTTATATATGTATGTATATATATATACATACATATATATGTATATATATGTATATATCCGACAATCCGACTTATTCTTGATTACTTCCGAATAGTTGACCGAACTTTGACTAAAATTTATCGATCTTCTCACGACTTTTCTCAATTTTTTCAGAATCTCGATTTTTTCCAGCCAGCCGAAAAATTGCCGAATCCCGAACTTGTCATTATGATCAAAAGCATATATGGAACCATGTCTCATTTGAGTTCATTGTGTATATGTGTAAAACCCATAAAATGCACCAATTCAAAGCAATGCTACTAAATCACGATTACAAGGAGAAGAGGCGGGCCAAAACAAAATTAAGAAAATCTTGTTAGGAGAGATTTAGGAGGGAGCGCCGCCTCGGTGCCTTCCTCCCCCTGGCCCCCAATAGCTTTCGGTGGTCTGAGCAGTGAAGTGTACAGTGATTCGATGGAGAAGGAAGCAGTTGTTGGGCGTCGCCTCGGATGCGCTGGTTTGATGGAGGGATGCGAAGCGCCGCGAGGTCCAGATCTGAGCAAGAGGTCTGGCGATTTGTCTCGGGCGACTCTATTCCGTTCAAGAGAGACGGGTAGAGAGAGCCATTCCCAACCAGGCCTGGGAATCGTGTGCTGCTCCATCAAGCAGGTGAAGGAAGGGGTCTTTCCCCCTTATTCTTCACAAGCACCTCCCCTTTCCCTCCTCTGAGTGAAACCGGGGTTATTCCTGGGTAACAACGGCCCCGACCGCAGTCGGCTACGACTCCCTTCGCCGGGACTCCACGCCAACGGCCGTTGTCAGTTGATCAGCGGCTATGGGGCTCCACGCCCTCGATTGGATACGTTCTGACATTCATGGCGGTGGCGGATGTCTCGTGGGTGGCCCTAATCCGTCCTTGCGGCGGTGCCTCCCCCCCATCTCATGATATGGACACCTCTGTCCTCTCAGGACGTCAGGCTTTCGGCGGATGGTTCCTTTCACAGGGGACTCGAAGAAACTACAGGGTGGCATCTCTGTTCTCCTCTGGCCGCCGGCGGTGCGCGAGATGCTTCGTCCCGTCACCCTCCTGGCCACTGGTTGATCAAGTACAGCCTTGGGTTATCGGGGTTTTCTCCTGGGTGCCCTTTGGTTGTTGTGTGCAGGAACTCCTGTGGGGTTGGGGTTAAGGGGGGCAGATCCTTCTTCTTCCACTCCTTGACCTTCCTGCTGCTGCGTGAAGGAACATCTACTAGGTGTTCGTTGGAATGTTGTTGTACAAACAGTGGCTATCTGAGAAGCTGTCAGCTATTCCGAGATCCCTTGGGCTTGGTCCTCTAAGATTCGACCAGGTGATGATAGTTATGATCATTGCAGGTTTACAAACAGAGTCGCAGGCAGGAATGGCAACTCGAAGGATTTCCCTAATCTTGGCTCATCACCACACTTTGTGGGTATTCTGATTAATAGCGGGTGTTGTGCTTTGTATGATGGTTTGACTTCGAGTTGTATTCATGCTGCTATCTGATGCAGGTTGCTCTGATTGTGTTGTTATTCGACTTGTCCAGCTTCTATGTTGATTAGTTGTCATGGGGTTTCGTGGGGTGTTTTTTACCGTATGGAACCTGGAGGTTGAGACCTGGAAAAGTCTGAAGTTTTGAGAATTACCTTCAAGCAGGACAATGAGTGGTTGCTCTTGTGCAAGTAACTCTTACCATTTATGGGTGTACAGACGTATGTAATTGTTGCTTGTAAAAGGTGTCATCTGTTTGGAATGCTTGGATTTAGATCGATAAGCTAGATAGACTTTTTTAGTATTTGGTTTATTCCCTAGTGATCTAGTTTTCCTCCTGCGTGGGGATAGATCCATAGATGAGTTTTTCTATTTTTTATCAGTTATTTAATGGAGTATTTTTTGCGCAAAGTTTTGGTATCATAGCAACACGTATTTTTGACCGACCAAAAAAAAAAGAGATTTAGGATCTTTACATCTTGATGAGAATATGACCCAGACATAGCTGAATGGAAAAGACGGACCCATGCCATTGACCCCCACATGGGCTTAGATGATGTGGTTGTGGTGGTTTTGTAAAGTCAGTATGCATTTCTCACCCCATGCACCACTTGGACTTTTGCTGCGATGCATTTTATGTTTACTTATTTTTGACTTACTTTGAACCATGAAAAATTAATTGGTTCGATGTTTCAGATGCCAAACTAAAGTTTGGTTTAGTAGAATATCATTCAGCTATGTTTATCTATTCTGTAACCATCTTTCTCAGAAAGTTTGCACATTTATGTGAGTGAAAGTAGACATGCAACAAAATCTTATATGCAAACTGGCGTTCTATACACATGGTTACCAACTAGAATTATCAAAGATTAACGAAAGTTATTAACAACTTTTAAATTGACTGATATTCTCTTCAAATATGCATTATAGGATCATACAAGTTGGATCCAAACTAAAAATGGTAATGAGCATATTTTGAATTTTTTTTTTTTGAAGCAAATGAGTATATTTTGATGGTGGCATTACAAGAAGCAAAAATATTCCACATCCATTAAGAGAGAATAACTGATGAGGTTTATCTACTGGTCAAAGATTAAGGTATACGTTCAAATGATATACCTCTTTGTAGCGTTTTCAAAAGTGAGCTGTCATCCAACCTGTCAACCGCCACAAGTGCTCTGACATATTCAGCAACTGCAGACGGATTAGAGTGCAGTGAAGGTTGACTTTCGAATATCCTAATAACTCCTTCAGGGTCACTTTTATACAACTCTTTAATTAGCATAGCATTATCTGCAGAATTCAAATCTCTTGTCCTGCGGGGGAAACTGCCAGCATAACTAGATCGAAACCTTCTCTGAAAGTCCCGTGGAACGTGTCCTGGTAGGGAGATAGGAGAACGCATCATGCCAATTTTACAATAGCTGATCGAGTGGGGAAAAGGAAACTGATTCTGAAGCAACAACAAGCAAGTACAATAGTATTATCACTGTTATGGAACTGAATACCGACCTATACCCTTGTTGAACTTGGAAATAGCATAGTGGCGTCGAACAGTAAGAGCAGAAAGAGATTGGCGTTCGGACAGCTGCCTTGAGACCTGTATGGACACGATCTTTATCAAAAGTTATGACGAACAAAAACAGAAATGCAACTCTGGAAAATGATAACAAACTTCAAACATAACGGTTCTTTTGGTAGAAAATCAGGATTTCTCCCTAAAGAAGATAAGGTAAGATGAGTAAGTAGGAATCAATGCAGCTGAAAGTCAATAAGACGAAAGGCCAGGCTCTTAAGTCAAGGAAACAATCCTGAGATCAACGAATACCTAAGTTTGCATCTATAAGCTACCTCCACAAGGAGCTATGCCCGGCCCAACCAGCAGCGATCGACCGGGAGTTGCTGCACCAACCACCAAATCAATTGCCAAGTAACCGACCGAGCTTTGCGAAACGAAAAAAACGCCCACTCAGAGTCTAAGACCTGAACTAAGCACTACCAATTATGCTTCCAAGTCTAAATCCACCAAAAAGGACCGCCCTTTTCCCCGGATTAACTCGCGATCCGAACCCCTCTACTTGTCAAAAAGCAAAGAAACAGCTCCGAAACGATAAAGACAATCGCAAGGGACCAACCTGCGTAAGGACGCGCCTCCAGGCCATGGCAATGGGGAGCGGATTCTTGGCAACCTAAGCGTGGCACCGGGAGAAAATGGAAAGCTCTACCACGCAATAATCCCCTACACCGATGACGCCGACGAGCAGGATTTCCCGGCGCCCTCCTTAGAGCAGAACCGCTCAAGTCTACACGGGGCACAGAAACACGAAGGAGAAGATATTATTACGGTGGGAAATTCCCAGGAATACGTAGCTCCCGTTAAGAAGCTAAATAAGCCGAATTTTGGAACTCCCGCGGCATTACGGGCAGAAAAAGTGAAAAGGATAGGAGCAGCACAGGTGCGAGGTTCCGAGCAAGGCTGGAGGAACAACACCAATGCGTCAGTCACTCAGTGTCCTTCAAAAAGCCAAAAGACAATTATACAAATATAGATCTCAAAATCTACTATATAAAACAAGCCAGATTAGTCATGCAATTTTTTTCAACATTTTTATAAATTATAATCGCATCTTTTGTGCCTAAAAAAACCCATTATATTATATAAAATAAGCTGTTTTGGATTAGTGATGTAATTTTTTCCAATATTTTTATAACACAAGCCGTTTTGGATTAGTCATGTAATTTTTTTTAACATTTATATAAATTACATATGTGTCCTTTGTACTTAAGAAAGCCTCGTCTATACTATATAAAATAAGCCCCATGGTGGGGGTTGGATGTTATTTTATTATTATTTACAAACGCATCCTTTGTGCCTAAAAAAGCCCCTTAGAGGGGGTTGGATGCAGGTTTATCCATTTTTTTAATTACATATTGGTCCCTTTGTGCTCACACCACACTTTTTTCTTTATTTTTTAAATTATATATTATACTCGGAGACTCATATATACTATGTGGATGCAATTTCTTCCATTCTTTTTTAAAATTACATGTTGGTCCATGTGTGTATACTACACTTTTGTCTTTAATTTTTTAAATTATATATAATATTAGGAGACTCATCTATACTATATAAGAAACTTTGCTGAAAGGGTTCGATGAAATTTTCTCTGTTATTTTTTTAATTTACATACTTGTCCTTGTGTGTACATCACACTTTTGTCTTTAATTTTTTAATTATATATTATATTAGGTGACTCATCTATATTATACAACAAACTCTGCGGAGGGGGTTGGATGAAATTTTCTTCATTCTTTTTTTGAAATTACATATCGTTCCATGTGTATGTACATCACACTTTTGTCTTTAATTTTTTAAATTATATATTGTAGTATGAGGCTCATCTATACTATATAAGAAAGCCCCAGAGGAGATCGGAAGCAATTTTATCCATTATTTTTTGAAATTACATAATGATTCATATGTGTGTACACCACACTTTTGTCTTTAATGTTTTAAATTATATATCGTAGTAAGAGGCTCATTTATATTATATAAGAAAGGCTCAGAGGGGGTTGGATGTGATGTTCTTCATTATTTTTTGAAAGTACATATTGGTTCATGTGTCTGTACACCACACTTTTGTCTTTAATTTTTGAAATTATATATTACATTAGGAGGCTCATCTATAGTATATAAAATGTCCGCGAAGCATGTTGGATGTAATTTTCTCCATTATTTTTCGAAATGGCATATTGGTCCTTCTGTGTGTGCACCACACTTTTGTCTTTAATTTTTTGAATTATATACTACATTCTCGTCCCTATGTGTGTACATCACATTTTTATCTTAGTTTTTTAAATTATATATTGTAGTAGGAGGCTCATTTATACTATATAAGAAAGCCCTAGAGGGGGTTGGACGTGATTTTCTCCATTACCTTTTGAAATTACATGTTAGTCCATATGTGTGTACACCACACTTTTTTTAAAATTATATATTATATTAAGAGGCCCATCTATACTATATAATAAAGCCCATGGAGGGGGTTGGATTTGATTTTATCTATTATTTTTTTAAATTACATTTTTGTCCCTATGTGTGTACACCACACTTTTATCTTTAATTTTTTTAAGTCATTTTGGATTACTCATGTAATTTTTTCCAACATTTTTATAAATTACAAATGTGTCCTTTGTGCCTAAAAAAGCACCATAGAGGGGGTTGGATGCAATTTTCTCCATTATTTTTTTAATTACATGATAATCCCTTTGTGTTTACACCACACTTTTCTCTTTAATTTTTTAAACTATATATTATATTAGGAGACTCATATATACAAATATGTGGATGCATTTATTTTTATTATTTTATAAATTATATAATGTGCGTACACCATATTTTTGTCTTTAATTTTTAAATTACATATTGTATTTAGAGACTCATCTATACTATATAAGAAAGCTTGTGGAGAGGGTTGGTTGCAATTTTTCTCTATGAGTTTTTAAATACATATTGGTCCATGTGTGTACATCACACGTTTGTCTTTAATTTTTAAATTATATATTATATTATGGGACTTATCTATACTATACAAGAAACTCTATGGAAGGGGTTGGGTGCAATTTTATCCATTATTTTTTAAAATTACATATTGTCCATGTGTGTACACTACACTTTTGTCTTTAATTTTTTAATTATATAATATATTAGGAAACTCATCTATATTATACATCAAACTTTGTGGAGAGAGTTGGATGAAATTTTCTCCATTATTTTTGAAATTACATATTGGTCCATGTGAAAGTACATCACATTTTTTTCTTTGATTTTTTAAATTATATATTGTAGTAGGAGGCTCATCTATATTATATAAGAATGCCCATAGTGGGGGTTGGATGTAATTTTCTCTATTATTTTTTTAAATTACAAATTGGCCCTTTGTGTGTCAATTCACATTTTTGTCTTTAATTTTTTAAATTATATATTGTAGTAGAAGGCTCATCTATACTATATAAGAAAGGCTACATTGAGGGTTGGATGCAATTTACTTCATTATTTTTTGAAATTACATATTGGTCCATGTGTGTCAACATCACAGTTTTGTCTTTAAATTTTTAGATTATATATTGTAGTAGGAGGTTCATTTGTACTATATAACAAAGCCCCGGAGGGGGTTGGGTGCTATTTTCTCCATTATTTTTTGAAATTACTTATTGGTCCCTATGTGTGTACACCACACTTTTGTCTTTAATTTTTTATATTATATATCGTAGTAAGAGGCTCATATATATTATACAAGAAAGCCCGTGGGGGGTTAGATGCAATTTTCTCCATTATTTTTTAAATTATATATTTGTCCTTGTGTGTACACCTCACTTTTGTCTTTAATATTTTAAATTATATACTGCATTAGGAGGCTCGTATATACTATATAAGAATGCCCACGGAGTGGGTTAGATGTAATTTTCTCCATTATTTTTTGAAATGACATACTGGTCCTTGTATGTGCACCCCACCTTTTTGTCTTTATTTTTTAAAATTATATATTATATTAGGATGCTCGCCTATACTATATAAGAGTGCCCGTGGAGCGGGTTTGATGCAATTTTCTCCATTATTTTTTAAAATGACATATTGATCCTTGTGTGTGCACACCACACTTTTGTCTTTAAGTTTTTGAATTATATATTATATTAGGAGATTCATCTATACAATATAAGAAAGCCCACATAGGGGGTTTGAGGCCATTTTTCCTGTTATATTTTGAAATTACATATTGGTCCATGTATGTGTACACCACACTTGTCTTTATTTTTTTATTATATTAAGAGACTCATCTATACTATACAAAAAAGTTTGCAGAGGTGTCAGATGTAATTTTCTCCATTATTTTTTGAAATTATACACTGGTCCCTATGTGTGTACAACACACTTTTGTCTTTAGTTTTTAAATTATATATTGTAGTAGAAGGTTCATCTATACTATATAAGAAAGCCCCAGAGGGGGTTGGATGCGATTTTCTCTAATGTTTTTTGAAATTACATTTTAGTCAATGTGTGTGTACACTACACTTTTGTTTTTAATTTATAAATTATATATTATATTAGGAGGCTCATCTAACTATATAAGAAAGTCCACGAAGGGGGTCGGATTTGATTTTCTCCATTAATTTTTGAAATTATATATTGCTCCATGTGTGTGTACACCACATTTTTGTCTTTAATTTTTAAATTATATATTACATTAGGAGTCTCATCTATACTATATAAGAATGTCAGTGGAGGGGGTTGGATGCAAATTTTTCTATTTTTATTTAAATTACATATTAGTCTTTCTATGCATATATCACACTTTTGTCTTTAATTTCTTAAATTACACACACACACATATATATATATATAGAGAGAGAGAGAGGGAGAGGGAGAGAGAGAGAGTCATGCTAGAATACACTCGAGTGTATTCAGAGCAGAATACACTCAAGTAGTTTTTCATGATGTAATATTTTTTTTCAAAAATCTAATCCATTGATCTTCTTGAACATCTTGTGAATAGCTCATACGCAAAATTTGAGCACATTTGGACATTTATAGGTCATGTTATAAAGACCGCAAAAATTATGCATTTCAAATTAGTTTCGTGCATCGATTTTGTTGCCCTTGGATGAGTGACTTACACTCATTCAAATGGGCTCAACATTTGTATGTAGCCTAGTTATAGTATGATGGTGAAGATCAATGGTTTACATTTTGCAAAAAATAGTCTTGATATGCAAATATACTTGAGTGTATTCGTGCGATCTGTACACTCGAGTGTATTCTAGTCTGACTCTCTCTCTCTGTATATATATATATATATATATATATATATATATATATATATATATATATATGTATGTATATTAGGAGACTCATCTATATTGTGTAAGAAAGCCAGTAGAGGGGGTTGGATGTAATTTTCTCCATTATTTTTTGAAATTACATACTCGTCTATGTGTGTATACACCATACTTTTGTCTTTACTTTATTAAATTATATATTATATTAGGAGACTCATCTAAACTATATAACAAAGCCCACATAAATGGTTCGATGTAATTTTCTCCATTATTTTTTGAAATTACATATTGGTCCATGTGTGTATGAGAAGACCTATTAAGATATGCATTATACATATTTATTACATCTTCTTTTCTCAAAGTTTAACCTAGAAATACTCATTGCAACCTACTAAGGTACCCATTCTTAGCATGGGTTTGTGCCTAGTACATCACAAAACGTACTCACATGTTTACTTTGCTTTGAAAATATGATAATCTTACCAAAACTACATATATTTTACATTAAAATTGTGTTTCTTATTAATATTTAGTTTTAGAAATAGCATGTAGTGAGTGTTTTTTATAAAGATTAATGAAATATATAAATAAATTTCATTACAACTGCAATGAGCTTAGGGTGGTACCAGCATAAAAGTAAGACAGTGTCATTTCCATAGTACATAAAGGAGTAAATCATTAGAGGTGTTGACCCCTTCATATATGACTCATTAAAATACAAGCCAACATAGCCACACGAGTGATATACTGGTCTATTTGGTACGTGGTGAATGGAGGGGAGTGGAAGGGAGGGGAAAGATCTTAAGCTATTTGGTTGGACATGGTGAAGGGGAGGGAAGGGAATGAAGGGGAATGAAAGGAAAAGAAACAAATGGATTTCCAACCACTTTTCTCCCCACCAAATCGGAGTGGAGACAAGCGGAAGGGGAAACACTTGGCAAGAAATTTATAATAAAGCTTGAAGGGAAATATAGAATGTGGAGGGAGAATATAAATAATATGGCGGTAAATACTTTTATAGCTCACAATCAATGCAAATAAAGAACACACAGTCTCTCACCTCACTTGGAGGGATATACAACATGTTTGGGGCAGTTGGTCGGAAAAATTAAAGAGAAAAAATAAAAATAAAATGAAACTAGAATAAATATAGCACAAAATTTAGAAGAAATCTTAGAAATTTTAGAAAAATGTTGGTAGAGAATACAAAAAGTTTGAGATAAATGAAAATTATTAATAAAATAACATAAGGAAAAATAGAAAAATAGAGAGAATTGTGGAGGAAAATGGAAGAACTCTCAAGTTATGGAGAAAACTTAAATAAATGGAAGAAAAGTTATAAATGTTGAAGGAAGTACACATATAACCACAATGACTATAAAAAGAGAAGTAGTAGTCCCTATTTGCATCAGCAATGTTCTACATCACTAGATAATAAGTTTGATAGAGCCGAGACATTATCAATGATAGAGTGCGATAACAATAAAGGTATGCAATTGATCACTACTAGTGATAACATGCAAAAATTATTAATTTCTTATCATTCTCTTCTCTGTGGTGATGGTTCCTAACTATTTTCTCACTTTCACATTTTTATTGACATGATTTTACATATATTTGTTTTTTTAGATTCACAATAAAAGTCATGATGAAAATAACAAGAATATATATCTTGTACAACATCCAAATATGTTAGTTGCATTTTTTAGTTGCCACTTAGAAGACTGTTATAAATTATGGATGGATATACTGTCAAATCCTAAAATGTAGAATTCAATGACGTTACACATGAGAAATATATCTCCTTCGTTGACGAAACAATTATATGAATAGTTTTATTTTGATAATGAGACATGTGAGTTTAATTTATATCAATTTTTCATGTATTAATGTGTGTGTGGTGTATGTAACCTTTTGCAATAATTTGACTTGTTAAAAAAGTGACATGTTTTTTATGTTGTTTATGTTCTCTCCCCTTCCCCTCCCCATGCCAACCAAATAGACCGGAATAAGTGTCCCCTCCCTTCCCTTCCCTTCCCCTCCCCTCCCTTCCACTCCTCTTCATTCACTACGTATCAAACATAGTGTAAAAGTAGTAGTGTTCCAAAATGGGGGGCACCCATAGTATAAAACCCACGAAGGCAGAGTATAGGGAACATAAAAAACCTGAGGTTGGAATGTTATTTTTCACCTCTGGCTTCCATGATCTGATCACTACTACAGAAACAACATTCAGTGTCGCTTTTCTGGGCGTCGGTTATTTAGGAAAACCGACGCCTATAACATTCAACGTCGGTCATCTAGGTCATCCGACGTCTGTAGCCAAGACACGGGTACCGCTTGTATTAAGCGTCGGTTTTTTTGGTAAAAAACCGACGCCTAAAACTGCCGCGAAATCCAATTTTCGAGCAAAAAAAAATGTCACATACGGCATCGGTTATTTACCTAAAACCCGACGCCTATATAAGATGAAAATTTGCGCGAAAATTTACAGCTTAGGTGTCGGTTATCCTTAGATAACCGACGCCGATAGTGGTTCCCGCCAATTTATTTAGGGCAAATTTTATCTAATTGGACGTCGGTTTTGTAATAGGAACCGACGCTGAAGACCTTAGGCGTCGGCTTTGTTAGATACCCGACGCCCTTTACGAACTTATTAGACGCATGATCGATCGACTTTAGGTCCCCTTTTCTGTTTCATTGTCTTCATCGCCCGCGCTTGCTACTGCTCACCGACGCCGCTGCCCGCCACCCTCCGCTACCGTCGCCCGACCCTCCGCTGCTGCTGTTGCTTGTGCGCCGCCGCCGCTTCCTGCTCCTTCTGCTGCCGGTGTCGCCACCGCCTGCCTGCTCCTTCTCCGCCGCCTTCCTGCCCGCCGCCGCCTGCCTGACTTGTGCAGGTGGTCCTGGAGCTCGCCGGTGTCACCGCCGCCCACTGCCTCTCCTCCGCCGCATCTCCGCCTGACGACCCCCGCGTCTCCGCCGCTGCTGCCACTGCCCTACGCCGCTGCCGCCTCCACTGCCTACATCGCCGCCTCCACTGCTCAACGTCGCCGCCTCCACTGCTCTTCTTCCTTAACGGAGCTCGCTACCGACAGAGCTACTCCTCTTCTTCCTCCACGAGCTCGCTACTTACAGGTACGATTTTACTCTGTTATAGGATCCTTCAATGTGTGTTCTTTATAAGGTCAGATTGGTTTATGAGTTGTTGGTCAATCATTTGGTTATGAGTTTTTATACCTAGTTACACAGCTCATTTTTGCTTCAATCATATTCATCATGTTGTTGTTTTTTATTGCAATTTGGTTCATTTTGTCATTTATATTTGCTTGTAATTTTTCAAAGGAGAACGGTTTGTACAATAAATCCTAGTAGATTTGGATTTGGTTCTGATTCTAATTCTAATTTTTGCTTTGACCTTGCCCTGAAAGTTGTTCATGTTCTTCTGATAAGTTGTATTGTGGGTGAACCTAGATGACCGACCTCAAAGATAGACCTTCAACTCAAATTTGTTCATGTTCTTCAACTCAAATTTCACAATGTTAATCCTGGGACAAATGACCAACTTCCTTGTTCATTGGCTCATATGGTAGCCAAGGACTGCAAAGATGGACCTTCATCATCCTAAGATGGATGGTTATGATGGACCAGTTTTCTAATTTGTGCATATATTTGTCATACATTTGTGCTTGCATATATGAACAAATCTTTTGCTTGCATATATTTGTCATATCTATTATTGTGTTTGTTGGCCTAGAAACCCGTCCAAGATTTACTCATTAGGAGTAAATCTTGGATAGTCCCCGGTTTGGGACTGTTCTTGAACACCTAATCTCACTTAGGATGTAAGTGTATAATGTGTATTGGGTTTTTGAGAAACTTTCAGTAGCATTTCCCTGTTTGTTCTCTAAGTACATATGTACTTAGAGAACAGCGGGGAAATGCTGCCGAAATTTTCTTGAAAACCAATTACGCATTATACACTTACTAGTGAGATTAGGTGTTCAAGGATGGGATAGGTGGTACACATTTATTATATATAAGAATGACATCAAATGTGTTTGTTGGCCTAGAAACCCGTCCAAGATTGACTCATTAGGAGTAAATCTTGGATAGTCCCCGGTTTGGGACTGTTCTTGAACACCTAATCTCACTTAGGATGTAAGTGTATAATGTGTATTGGGTTTTCGAGAAAATTTTGGTAGCATTTCCCCGTTTGTTCTCTAAGTACATATGTACTTAGAGAACAGCGGGGAAATGCTGCCGAAATTTTCTCGAAAACCCAATACACATTATACACTTACTAGTGAGATTAGGTGTTCAAGGATGGGATAGGTGGTACACATTTATTATATATAAGAATGACATCACATGTGTTTGTTGGCCTAGAATGTGAACAATCATTGTTTTTTATATTACTTGTACATTGGTATAAATTAGAATGAACAATCACTAAATTATATACTGTTTGTATGGAATCCGGCTTCATTGTAGATATCTATTATTGTTGGCCTAGAAACCCATCCAAGATTGACTCATTAGGAGTAAATCTTGGATAGTCCCCAGTTTGGGACTGTTCTTGAACACCTAATCTCACTTAGGATGTAAGTGTATAATGTGTATTGGGTTTTCGAGAAAATTTTGGTAGCATTTCCCCATTTGTTCTCTAAGTACATATGTACTTAGAGAACAGCGGGGAAATGCTGCCGAAATTTTCTCGAAAACCCAATACACATTATACACTTACTAGTGAGATTAGGTGTTCAAGGATGGGATAGGTGGTACACATTTATTATATACTAGGGAAATGTTGCCTAATCTTTTCCTAATATATACTTGTTTCCTAATATATACTTGTTTTCTCTGATCATAGAATGGATAGATCATGGATGTCCATTCGTAATCGTTGCACCCCAGAGTTTATATCTGGTCTTGATCAGTTTATTAGATTTGCCGAGGAACATAGGAAAAAACCTACAGATAGGTTCTACTGTCCATGTAGGCATTGCGGTAACAACTTGAAAGTCAACACTGGTGAGGAAATCAAAAGTCATGTCATGTGCAACGGGATTGTACAAGGCTATACATAATGGCACTGGCATGGAGAGATTTCAAAATCGAAACCAGTAGATGTCGATAGCAGTGCTTGGGTGGAAGAAGAAATTGCCTCTGATGACGTAAATGTGAACGAACCAGTTCCAGCAGACATCGTTGATGCGATGCTGGATAGTTGTAGGGTAGAGCACACCGATCCACCTCCTATCTTTACAAACATTGTGCATGATGCTGAGATACCGTTATACACAGGTTGTGCTAAGTTTACGAAGCTTAGCACTGTCTTGAGATTGTATAAGTTGAAAGCTAACAATAGATGGAGCGACAAAAGCTTCACTTCATTGTTGACTTTGTTGAAAGAAATGCTTCCTGAAGGAAACGAGCTTCCAATCTCAACATACCAGGTAAAGAAAATGTTGTGCCCAATGGGAATGGAGGCCAAGAAGATACACGCATGCCCGAATGATTGTGTATTATTTCAAAAGGACTATGTAGATTTGAAAGATTGTCCAAAATGTGGTGCGTCACGGTATAAATTGACGACTTCGGGGGAGTCCAAAACTTGTTCTCCTGCCAAGGTGTTGTGGTATCTACCTATAATATCACGGTTTCAACGCTTGCTTGCAAATCCGAAAGATGCGAAGAATTTGAGGTGGCATGTAGATGTTAAGAAAAATAATGATGGGATCCTACGACATGCGTCTGATTCCCCACAGTGGAAGAAGATTGATCTATTGTACCCTAAATTTGGTGAAGAAGATAGGAATCTAAGACTTGGGCTTTGTACAGATGGGATGAATCAGTACGGGACATTGAGCAGCCAACATAGCACTTGGCCAGTCATGCTTGTTATATACAATCTTCCTCCCTGGATGTGTATGAAAAATAAGTACGTTATGTTGTCATTGTTGATATCGGGTCCTAAACAACCCGGAAATGATATCGATGTTTATCTTGAACCTTTGATTGATGACTTAAAGAAACTTTGGGCTGAAGGTGTGATGACCTATGATGCTTCAGCAAGAGAGACATTTCGTTTGCACGCTATGTTGTTTTGCACTATTAATGACTTTCCAGCATATGGGAATTTGTCTGGATATAGTGTCAAAGGAGCTAAAGCGTGTCCTATATGTGAAGAAAACACTGATTCAATAAGACTAAAACATGGCGGCAAGACTGTATATCTTGGTCATCGAAGGTTTCTTTCAAAATTCCATCCGTATCGTAGGAAGCGCAAAGCATTCAATGGATGGAATGATGAACGAAGTGCACCTAAACCTATACCAGGGGATGTTGTTTATGAAAGAGTAAAAGACATTGTCAATGAATTTGGTAAGAAATCACAATGTAGTATGGCCACACGGAGTGACAATTCTTCATTCAAGAAGAAGTCAATATTTTGGGATCTTCCTTATTGGAGTTCTTTGACAGTCAGGCATTGTATCGATGTAATGCACGTTGAGAAAAATGTATGTGATAGCATCATTGGTACTCTATTAAATATACCAGGTAAGACTAAAGATGGGATAAAATCCAGACTGGACCTACGTGAAATGGGAATAAGGTCAGAATTAACAGAATTACGTGAAATGGGTAATAAAAGAACATACTTACCTCCCGCTTGTTACACGTTGTCTAGAAAGGAGAAGAAAACTTTTTGTGAATGCTTGGTAAATGTTAAGGTGCCACATGGTTACTCATCCAACATCCGTAGATTGGTATCAATGAAAGATCTGAAATTGATAGGTCTTAAATCTCATGATTGTCACACTCTAATGCAACAAATATTGCCCGTGGCAATTCGATCTATATTGCCGAAGCATGTAAGGTTTGCAATTACCAGACTTTGTTTCTTTTTCAACAGTCTATGCAGCAAAGTTATTGACCCTGATACTCTCGATAATTTGCAAAGAGAAGTGGTTGTTACCCTATGTCAGCTTGAGATGTATTTCCCTCCTTCGTTCTTTGATATCATGGTACATCTTGTTGTCCACTTGACTAGGGAAGTGAAAATGTTGGGACCAGTTTTCTTGCATTGGATGTATCCCTTTGAACGATACATGAGCGTTTTTAAAGGTGATGTTCGAAACCGTTATCGGCCTGAAGGGAGTATTATTGAAGGTTATGTGGCGAGAGAGGTTATGGATTTTTGCAATGACTTTCTCAGTGGTAATGACACTCCTGATAATGACAAGAATATTGAGGAGGGCAAAGGAATTTTGGGATCACGGGTGAAAGTAATCAGCCGTGAGCAGTTGGAACAAGCTCACTTGTATATTTTACACAATATGGATGAAGTGAGTGTTTATATCGAGGAACATACCAATTTCATAAAGAGACAACATCCTCGAGCAAGTTCAATGTGGCTTGCTAGAGAGCATAATAAGACTTTTACTAAGTGGTTTGAAGATAAAGTCTTACATCAACTATCTCAAACACCACATGATATTACAGAAACTATCAAATACCTCGCCTTTAAACCAAAACTGAATGTTATGTCTTATGAAGGGTTTGACATTAATGGATTCACATATTACACAAAGCGCCAAGATGATAAGAGTGTCGTCCAAAATAGTGGGGTCAAAAAGGCTGTTATTACATTACGATTTACTTATGCAATTTATTGTGTTATATTAACATGTAGGGGTTTAGATGCATTCAAAAAGGCTGGAGGAACGGTCCCAAGGAAAAAGAACCAGCCAATAAATTGGCAGAACGTACAAGTAAGTTCCGGACTCAAATATATATATTATTGATGTGAATTGTGCTTAGTTGTATTATTTTGTATGTTTCAATTTATAGTGTGCTACACAAGACAATGGATGGGCATGCGCATACTATGTGATGCGATTTATGCAGATGATTATCAAATATGCCGCATTGGACATCGATACCATACATGAGGTATTATATATAGTCTCATTAGTTAGTATGCAATATATCAATCTTATATTATTTTTATATTATTACTTATATATATACATCATTCTCTTTGCAGGTGTTTAAAACTGACAACACTACAGGTAAACGTTTAAAAAATATACATGCTCCATATACGATGGAAGCATTAAATGAAGTAAGAGAAGAATGGGCAAAAGCCATACAAGCAGTGGCAACTGTAAGATATAATTGGGATGTTGATAGCGATAATGAATGATACTATGTAAATGAATATTTCTGAATGTTAATACATGTATTTGAATGTTTCTATATGTGTGTGAATGTGAGAATTGAATTGATGTCTGAATGTATGTACTTGTGTAGAATTTTGCTTGTGACTTTTGCAGGTTTGCGGCCTGTTTGTAGGCTGATATCAATGGATGTCGTAAACCTGCAGTTCAGAAAACTGAACTGCAGGTTCTCATCCTGCTGACCAGCCACAGCAGGCCTGCAAACTGATATGAAAAAAAAAATATATAAATAGGCGTCGGTTATTTATAGAAAACCGTCGGGAAAGACCTACAGCGTCGGTTTTTTCAATAAACCGACGCCTGATGTGGCCAAAGCAGTCCTGGAAATGGTGTCGGATATTCATATAAAACCGACGCCTATTTAACTATAGGCGTCGGTCTTTTGGTTTATAACCGACGCCAAAAGTGTTCGCGCCACAAAAAATGGCGTCATCTAGGGCACTTTGTGCGTCGGTTATCTACTAAAAGACCGACGCTATATTCCATAGAGGCGTCGGTTATTTACTAAACAACCGACGCAGAAAGTGCCCTAGATGATGCCGTTTTCTGTGGCGCGAACCCTTTTGGCGTCGGTTATCTACTAAACGACCGACGCCTATAGGTTAAATAGGCGTCGGTTAAAAAACCGACGCCGAAGTGTTCCACCTTTAGCGGCGCCCACATAGGCGTCGGTCGGAAACCGACGCCAAATGGGGTTAAACGACCGACGCCAAAGGCCGTTTCTGTAGTAGTGGATGGATAGTGAGATCATGTATGTACTTAGGTTTGCCTAATTCCTTGTCATGGTTATATGGCTCCTTGTTGGTGATCTTGTCTTTATTGCATCCTGCATAGAAGGAAGTCGCAATAATGGTTGTGAATCTGCAGAATCAATTGTTCTGGAGAGCAATATCTGTTTCACAAACATGTAGATAAACAAAAGATATTATCTGAAAGTGAATAACAATCATTATTCACTAATTAATAACATGCCATTGTGTGACTTCTTTTTTCAAATTACAAAAAATGCTTATCAATGTATCGTGGAATTTGTGACTTGTTGAGAGATTACAATTAGCAAGAAACAAAGGGAAGTTATGGTTGTGTTTGTATACAACAGAATTGGAAAAGAAAAAGAAGAGGTGACACCCTAATTCCTTAACTCAAGTTTAGGGGTTTGAATTGGGATGTGATAATGGATCTCGATTACACTAATCAAGGCTTTTTAAACTTTCTTTCAAAGCAAAACATTTAAAGATAATTATTTATGCAAACAATTTTTTCTTCAGTACAAGAATTGAATACATGATTCATTACTGATGAAGAGAAAATAAACTACAAATCAATGCTCTATATTACAAAACCTTGCTCCTATATATATAAGAAATGGGAAGCATACAGGCACAACAATGATCCAAGATATACTTGGGTTCATATGCAAAGAGACTCAATACTTTATTAACTAAATTAGTTAGACTCTCTAGCATACTTCTCAAGCTAGAGTATGGGTGAAACATGTGTCCAGTTTGCTTATACGTACTTAAGAGAAAGACATACAAGAGAAAAAGGTCATCGTACAAATAAATTGTCACACCCCGATCTCACACTAACCACTAATCACGAGATTAGGGCACGATGGAGGGATTATTACATAAACAAATCACTGAAAACTTTTTCTTTTTAAAACCTCGTAATGATACCCAGATTATTGCTGTAACTAAAACATAATAAACTATTGCGGAAGTATTTCAATTAAACTGGCTAGAGAACATAAACAGAGTTTACAACATGTAACATTGTTTAACACAAAGTAAAATATAACAGTTAATTTACATCTTTTACACATTCGCCATACATACTATCTCTCACCCACACCATGTCCCAAGGACCGAGGGGAAAGGACTAAGAGACCTCTAACTAGACTAACTACATATACCTTCTACAGATTAAGCGTTAGGATGAAAAGATCCTTCCGATTCCTGTTGCTGATGTTGACCTGAAAATGTTTGAGTAGAGGGATGAGCCTACTCGCTCAGTGAATAGCATTTCATTTAGCTATCACTAAACAACTCATTAGATATATAAAATTTAAATAAAACATAAGTGCAGTACTAAGCAGGGCAGTTCTAATAACATAGCAGATTTACAGATAAAAATCTCATTTTTATGCAACATCAGATATTTTAAACAATTAAACAATTATAGAGGATTGGCACAGAAATTCAAATCTCTTAACATATTAAAATTACTATGATCCTATATGATTACATATTTATATTATTATTATGCCCTAATCATATGCAGTGTACTCTGCATACAAAGATCTGTAGCGAACTATGATCCCACCGTACAAGACTTAGCGACACACTCGGGAAATGCTAAGTCTGACTGCCAGTCCTGTTCTGCTACAGGACCCACAGGCTCTCCGGCCTCACTGCACTAACTCTGAGTGCTTTAGACTCCTCCTCTAACCTGAGCACACAGGCGGAGAGTCTACACTGGGTTACCACCGTGACACACGCACGGATTATTGTTGAATAACCCCTATTTACTCAGTACCACTGTGACACCGCACGGATTATTGTTGAACACTGTCTATCAATCCTCGTGCCACCAGAATTACTCAACCGGTTGATGTTGGACACGAGTTTCACCCCTAAGATGCAGACCTCTCAAAGGGGTTCTATGGTGTTAGGGCACCTAAGTCTATTACCATTATTAAAGTAGTAAATATAAATTTGTCATAACTCAATCTTAATTGCACACTGAGTATATTTAAGAACACTTCTATCTCTTTCAACTTTATACATAATTCCACATCATTCTAAACTTGTCATAATAGCAGACATTCATTTAGAGCTCAACATATTCACAGCAGTATCACTACAGACAACATTCGCTATTTTCTTCAGTTACACTAAGTAATTTAGGCTCTATAGAATTAAACACATTTCTTTAATCTCATTTATACTGTTTAGAAGTTATTCTAATTATATCGAAGCAATATATACAATGAAATCGAGTTCGATGGTGATAAATAAATGAAATACTACTCACCCACTTCGGTGTGTTCGTATACACCGAAAACGTCCACAAACACGCCTAATTCTGCTTTTCTGCAACTTTGCACCCCGTGCAACTGATTTGCACCCCGTGCAAATCTGGGCAGAAACACTTCTGTTCTGTTTTTCTGCAACTTTGCACCCCGTGCAACTGATTTGCACCCCGTGCAATCTGGGCAGAAACACTTCTGTTCTGTTTTTCTGCAACTTTGCACCCCGTGCAACTGATTTGCACCCCGTGCAATCTGGGCAGAAACACTTCTGTTCTGTTTTTCTGCAACTTTGCACCCCGTGCAACTGATCTGCACGCCGTGCAAACTGGCCGACTTTCTGTCCTGTTTTCCGTAACTTTGCACGCCGTGCAACCTGCGCAGAAAACGGAAATCCCCGAGGAAGAAGGTGGATTTGGGGCGTTTCGCGGCCAATCTTTGCCCGAAACTCCTTGGGAACTTCAAAACGACCTAGCAGCAACCCGTAGACGTTGCTTTTCACGCCTTAGGCCGCTCCCAGCGACCTCCTTGGCCGGCCCCTATCTTGGTCGGGCTGCTTGGAACGAAGAAGAAAGGGGGGAAGAAGATGGAGAAGATGACGCAGCTGAAGGAGGGAACCGCGGCTGGTGGTTGATTTGGTTGGGAAAAGATGATGAATCGAAGGTGAACGGAGAAGGAGGGGCTTGATCTCCTAGCTTTCTCCTCTAGCTAGTTCTCTCCCTCTCCCTTCTCTATTTTCTCAAACGGCAACTGAAGGAATGAACTTATCGTTCATTCAAAGTCGGCTAACAGGCTAATAAAGGGAAAATCTAAAGAGGAGATAAGAAAGGGCGCCCAGGGGGGCGAACATAAAATGCCCAAGAACTTTTCCGAAATTACACATAGGTCCCTGGACACTAAAAAGCTCATATCTTTTTACTCGTAGGTCGGTTTCGCGTGATTTCTCTGGCAACGGATCAAGCACAAACTTGTCCTCAACCTCAAGACAAGAAAACAAGCTAATGATACATTAACACTAACTCAAAGCTCAAAACACTATTAACAAAAGCAAGTACTCATCTCAACATAACTAGTTCAATTATGCACTAACCAAGGTACTTACTGGTAAAACGAAATGTGGGTCATAACAATCTCCCTCCCTTATAAGAATTTCATCCCGAAATTCCTAAAAGAGAAAAGGAAACTTGTTACGCATTTCTGATTCAAGCTCCCACGTAGCTTCCTCTATATTGTGATTCCTCCACAAAACTTTTACTAAAGATAACTCGCGATTCTTAAGCTTCTTGATCCTCTGATCAACTATCTGTATTGGTCCCTCAACATAGGACACATTTGATCTGATTCCAGATCAAACCACAATACATTGTCATTCTAGAACTGTTATAACAGTAACTCAAATTATGGTAATTACTGAGAAATTATCATACTATACATGCAGACAAACTAAAATTCTTAAATAAACAGAATGCATGTTAATTTGGCACTTTATACTAAAAATCATGCAATTGAACTGTTAAACATCACCACATCTCATACTGAGAATTTTGATATCAAAATACTTGATTCATTGTACACCCTATCCTTAGGGTTTCAGTTATCTCATCTATTTGATTGCAGTTCAAATCACAATATGGTATCATTCTAGAACTGGCAGAGCAGTATATTCAAAATCATTGTAATTACTGAGTAATCCTTATATCATGCATGCATGCAGATTTAAAATTCATAAATATCCCAAACTCATATCAATTTTGACACATACATACTGAATTCATGCAATTGAACATCTTATTACACCAATAAGAGTGATTTACTTCACATATAAGAAATCATCTGTAATATTTATCAATTATCTGAAATTTCTCGAAGAACGTGCACATTAATCCAAATCCTGGTTTGTGCATCACATAACTCAATTAAGAGTTGCTTACGTATCATAACACAAATAATTAATAATACTTGAGAATTTCTAGTAATATCTCAGAGAAATGTGCCAATTCATGTAAATGTTAAGTCACACACATTAACATAACAGGAAGCATGCAACTAGGTTTATTTGCATATTTTAATGCTATCGTACTTTCTTGAAATCATGCACCTAATGATTTTACAAAATCTGTATTGTCTGGGTTTATACCCAAGCTGTACCATTATCAGTCGTGTATTTCTAAACTCAACATTCCCACTAAGCAATTTGGGTTTCGATGAACTATGTAAATTCACTGGTCCAATCTACACTTAATATTATACAGAGCTTCATACGGGGCCAAACCAAGACTGGAATGGTGACTATTGTTGTATGCAAACTTTATAAGGCTTAAATGTTCTTCCCAACTTCCACTGAAATGCAAAAGACATGCTCTCAGCATGTCCTCAAGAGTCTGAATGGTTCTCTCAGACTGACTATCTGTTTGCAGGTAAGAAGTTGTACTAAACCTCAGCTTTGTGCCCAAAGCACGATGCAACTGATTCCAAAAACCTGGATGTAAACTTAGGATCTCTATCTGATATAATTGAAACTGGGATACCATACAACCTGACTATCTCATCCATGAATATCTTAGCCAACTTCGGAACATCAGAGGTTGACTTGATATGAAGAAAGTGAGCAGACTTAGTCAGTCTATCCAAAATCACCATATTGAGTCACAACCTCTAGGTGTCCTGGGTGACCCTATCACAAAATCCATTGTGATATGTTCCCATTTCCATTCTGGTATATGAAGAGATTACAATGTATCTACAGGTTTCTGGTGCTCAGCCTTAACTTGCTGACACACACTGCACCTAGTCACATACTCAGCTACATTCTTTCCATTCCAGGCCACCAATACAACTCATTGAGATTCACGTACATCTTACTGTTACCTGGATGCATGGCATACATCGATGCATGCGCTTCCTCAAGAATCTATTCTCTCAAGTCATTATCTCGGGGTACATGCAACCTGTCACGCTAATACAACACACCATCATCCGAAACATAAACTCTGGTCTTTTCCCCCTGTCATGTCATGCATGATCTACTGTAACTCACTATCACTCTACTGAAGTTCCTTAATCTGATCATAAAAGATAGGCTTAACTTGCATCTGTGCAAATCAACCACTCTGTTCAGTCACCCCTAAGTCTAAGTTCAACTTTCGCATCTCTACTAGCAAGTCTCTCTTGAAACATGTCATAGAGAATACATCCACTGTTGAACTTGACATCCTGCTCAGAGCAACTACTACCGCATTCGACTTACCAGGATGATAATCTATTGTCACTTCATAATCTTTGATCAATTTTAACCATCTTCGTTGTTTAAGATTCAGATCTTTCTGGATGGAGATATATTTCAAGCTCTCATGATTTGTAAACACTTGGCACGCCTCACCATAAAGATAGTGATGTCATGTCTTAAGAGCATGAACTACATCAGCTAACTCCAAATCATGTGTCAGATAATACTCCTCATTCTATGCTACTTACTTCTTGCTATAACTACAAGAATTCATTTTACATTGCACTTCACTTATTTTATATTTCTCCTTTTGTTCACAACACACTTGTTACACTTCAAATTTATATCTTACTCTTTTCTCCGAGTCATTTTCATATTGTTTATCTATCTTTCATAGAATCTCATGATCTTATTTTATAAAGATGCTAGTATTCGCGGTCAAATCACTAGCGACATCCCTTGAACTACTTCAACTCTAAACATTCTAGGGTTTGGTCCTTATCAGTAACATAGCATTATTGTGATGTGACTTTGCTCCCTTAGTTTGACAATCAAACTTTGGATCTCATAAGTTTTACTAAATTCTTGCTTATCTTATCACTAGAATTTCCTTTCTCTTATTTGGACATTCAGATAAATTACATTCTCAATTTACCTTGCTAGGGTTTCATCACCATACTGTGTGTCATTATTTCATTCTCTTAGACGTCTCTACCATAATAATTATGCACCATATATGATTCATTTTCCATTTTACACGTTTCTTCATGTATATCATGTTGCTCTTCCAAAGGCTCTTTATTTCTATGTACTTATTGCATACTTAACTTTTTTTTCCAATTAAGGATTGCTCATATGAGACTCCAACATTGGGCCTCTGATATCATTTCCAGCTACTTCTTAGTTGTTTTAATCTTTCCCTTATACCTCAACCTCTTAGTGTATATACATTCTTACTATGATGCGAGTCTAAATTATCTAGAGTCTATTCTTATTATACTTTTAATAGGAGTCATTAGATCCTAGTAACGCATCCTGCCAGCCGGACCAGGCTGAACCTGTAGTCCTGAAGCCAATAGCTACTCAGGATTAACCAACTCCTATTAATCTCAAACATGTGGAAAAGAATATCCACTTAGGGCAAACTCATTTAAACATAACTTCTGGTCTACTTAATACAAGGAGTATAAACAATAAATAAACCAATTTATGACGCACAACAATATAAAATAATCACATTTACTTTACAAATTGAAAATCTAAATTCATGCATATACGAGCATTTCTAGTGATTTTCAATCAAATAAAGAGTTGTATCACATCCTATTTTTAATATCTTACTCCTACATTAATTTCCGGTTTCCTTAACCCTAAGATTTCCAGGGTTTCTCTCTAGCCTATCCTTCCTCTGCATACCTGGTCAGGGCATCCAGAGAAGAATAGACAGAGTAGCTCGATTATGGTCAATCTAAGTATTCAGACACCTGGCCAGGATATATAAACACTCAGACATCCCAGAGCTAAAAACACATCACTTCTTATGTATCTCACTTATAATTCTATCTTTTGATTCTAATGATCCCAGATGACTCAACTTAAGTTCTCAACTTGATCCTTGTGACCACATCATCTTCCTACCATCTGCAATAATATAACAGAACACTTCCTGTTATAAAATTGCAGTTAGAAGGAAGACACCTAAGTCCTAATCCTATTGGTCTCTTATCGTCCCCTGACCTTGACTTAGAATAACCATGTACTCAACCTATGCTCTGATACCAAGATGTCACACCCCGATCTCACACTAACCACTAATCACGAGATTAGGGCGCGACAGATGGATTATTACATAAACAAATCACTGAAAACTTTTTCTTTTTAAAACCTCGTAATGATATCCGGATTATTGTTGTAACTAAAATATAATAAACTATTGCGGAAGCATTTTAATTAAACTGGCTAGAGAACATAAATAGAGTTTACAACATGTAACATTGTTTAACAGAAAGTAAAATATAACAGTTAATTTACATCTTTTACACATTCGCCATACATACTATCTCTCACCCACACCATGTCCCAAGGACCGAGGGGAAAGGACTAAGAGACCTCTAACTAGACTAACTACATATACCTTCTATAGATTAAGCGTTAGGATGAAAAGATCCTTCCGATTCCTGTTGCTGATGTTGACCTGAAAATGTTTGAGTAGAGGGATGAGCCTACTCGCTCAGTGAATAGCATTTCATTTAGCTATCACTAAACAACTCATTAGATATATAAAATTTAAATAAAACATAAGTGCAGTACTAAGCAGGGCAGTTCTAATAACATAGCAGATTTACAGATAACAATCTCATTTTTATGCAACATCAGATATTTTAAACAATTAAACAATTATAGAGGATTGGCACAGAAATTCAAATCTCTTAACATATTAAAATTACTATGATCCTATATGATTACATATTTATATTATTATTATTATGCCCTAATCATATGCAGTGTACTCTGCATACAAAGATCTGTAGCGAACTACGATCCCACCGTACAAGACTTAGCGACACACCCGGGAAATGCTAAGTCTGACTGTCAGTCCTGTTCTGCTACAGGACCCACAGGCTCTCCGGCCTCACTGCACTAACTCCGAGTGCTCTAGACTCCTCCTCTAACCTGAGCACACAGGCGGAGAGTCTACATTGGGTTACCACCGTGACACACGCACAGATTATTGTTGAATAACCCCTATTTACTCCAGTGCCACCGTGACACCGCACAGATTATTGTTGAACACTGCCTATCAATCCTCGTGCCACCAGAATTACTCAACCGGTTGATGTTGGACATGAGTTTCACCCCTAAGATGCAGACCTCTCAAAGGGGTTCTACGGTGTTAGGGCACCTAAGTCTATTACCATTATTAAAGCAGTAAATATAAATTTGTCATAACTCAATCTTAATTGCACACTGAGTATATTTAAGAACACTTTTATCTCTTTCAACTTTATACATAATTCCACATCATTCTAAACTTGTCATAATAGCAGACATTCATTTAGAGCTCAACATATTCACAGTAGTATCAGTACAGACAACATTCGCTATTTTCTTAAGTTACACTAAGTAATTTAGGCTCTATAGAATTAAACACATTTCTTTAATCTCATTTATACTGTTTAGAAGTTATTCTAATTATATCGAAGCAATATATACAATGAAATCGAGTTCGATGGTGATAAATAAATGAAATACTACTCACCCACTTCGGTGTGTTCGTATACACCGAAAACGTCCACAAACACGCCTAATTCTGCTTTTCTGCAACTTTGCACCCCGTGCAAATCTGGGCAGAAACACTTCTGTTCTGTTTTTCTGCAACTTTGTACCCCGTGCAACTGATTTACACCCCGTGCAATCTGGACAGAAACACTTCTGTTCTGTTTTTCTGCAACTTTGCACCCCGTGCAATCTGGGCAGAAACACTTCTGTTCTGTTTTTCTGCAACTTTGCACCCCGTGCAACTGATCTGCACGCCGTGGAAACCGGCTGACTTTTTGTCCTATTTTCTGTAACTTTGCACGCCGTGAAACCTGCGCAGAAAACGGAAATCCCCGAGGAAAAAGGTGGATTTGGGGTCGTTTCGCGACCAATCTTTGCGTGAAACTCCTTGGGAACTTCAAGACGACCTAGCAGCAACCCGTAGACGTTGCTTTTCACGCCTTAGGCCGCTCCCAGCGGCCTCCTTGGCCGGCCCCTATCTTGGTCGGGCTGCTTGGAACGAAGAAGAAGGGGGGGGGAAGAAGATGGAGAAGATGACGCAGCTGAAGGAGGGAACCGCGGCTGCTGGTTGATTTGGTTGGGAAAAGATGAGGAATCGAAGGTGAACGGAGAAGGAGGGGCTTGATCTCCCAGCTTTCTCCTATAGCTAGTTCTCTCCCTCTCCCTTCTATGTTTTCTCAAACCTCAACTAAAGGAATGAACTTATCGTTCATTCAAAGTCAGCTAACAGGCTAATAAAGGGAAAATCTAAAGAGGAGATAAGGAAGGGCGCCCAGGGGGCCAAACGTAAAATGCCCAAGAACTTTTCCGAAATTACACATAGGTCCCTGGACACTAAAAAGCTCATATCTTTTTACTCGTAGGTCAGTTTCGCGTGATTTCTCTGGAAACGGATCAAGAACAAACTTGTCCTCAACCTCAGGATAAGAAAACAAGCTAATGATACATTAACACTAGATCAAATCTCAAAACACTATTAACAAAAGCAAGTACTCATCTCAACATAACTAGTTCAATTATGCACTAACCAAGGTACTTAATGGTAAAACGAAATGTGGGTCATAACAATCTCCCTCCCTTATAAGAATTTCATCCCGAAATTCCTAAAAGAGAAAAGGAAACTTGTTACGCATTTCTGATTCAAGCTCCCACGTAGCTTCCTCTATATTATGATTCCTCCACAAACCTTTCACTAAAGATAACTCGCGATTCTTAAGCTTCTTGATCCTCTGATCAACTATCTGTATTGGTCCCTCAACATAGGACACATTTGATCTGATTCCAGATCAAACCACAATACATTTTCTTTCTAGAACTATTATAACAGTAACTCAAATTATGGTAATTACTGAGAAATTATCATACTATACATGCAGACAAACTAAAATTCTTAAATAAACAGAATGCATGTCAATTTGGCACTTTATACTAAAAATCATGCAATTGAACTGTGAAACATCACCACATCTCATACTGAGAATTTTGATATCAAAATACTTGATTCATTGTACACCCTATCCTTAGGGTTTCAGGTATCTCATCTATTTGATTGCAGTTCAAATCACAATACGGTATCATTCTAGAACTGGTAGAGCAGTATATTCAAAATCATTGTAATTACTGAGTAATCCTTATATCATGCATGCATGCAGATTTAAAATTCATAAATATCCCAAACTCATATCAATTTTGACACATACATACTGAATTCATGTAATTGAACATCTTATTACACCAATAAGAGTGATTTACTTCACATATAAGAAATCATCTGTAATATTTATCAATTATCTGAAATTTCTCAAAGAACGTGCACATTAACCCAAATCCTGGTTTGTGCATCACATAACTCAATTAAGAGTTGCTTACGTATCATAACACAAATAATTAATAATACTTGAGAATTTCTAGTAATATCTCAGAGAAATGTGCCAATTCATGTAAATGTTAAGTCACACACATTAACATAATAGGAAGCATGCAACTAGGTTTATTTGCATATTTTAATGCTATCATACTTTCTTGAAATCATGCACGTGATGATTTTACAAAATCTGTATTGTCTGGGTTTATACCCAAGTCGTACCATTATCAGTCGTGTATTTCTAAACTCAACATTCCCACTAAGCAATTTGGGTTTCGATGAACTATGTAAATTCACTGGTCCAATCTACACTTTCTATTATACAGAGCTTCACACGGGGCCAAACCAAGACTGGAATGGTGACTATTGTTGTATGCAAACTTTATAAGGCTTAAATGTTCTTCCCAACTTCTACTGAAATGCAAAACACATGCTCTCAGCATGTCCTCAAGAGTCTGAATGGTTCTCTTAGACTGACTATCTATTTGTGGGTAAGAAGTTGTACTAAACCTCAACTTTGTGCCCAAAGCACGATGCAACTGATTCCAAAAACATGGATGTAAAGTTAGGATCTCTATCTGATATAATTGAAACTGGGATACCATACAACCTGACTATCTCATCCATGAATATCTTAGCCAACTTCGGAACATCAGAGGTTGACTTGATATGAAGAAAGTGAGCAGACTTAGTCAGTCTATCCAAAATCACCATATTGAGTCACAACCTCTAGGTGTCCTGGGTGACCCTATCACAAAATCCATTGTGATATGTTCCCATTTCCATTCTGGTATATGAAGAGATTACAATGTATCTATAGGTTTCTGGTGCTCAGCCTTAACTTGCTGACACACACTGCACCCAGTCACATACTCAGCTACATTCTTTCCATACCAGGCCACCAATACAACTCATTGAGATTCACGTACATCTTACTGTTACCTGGATGCATGGCATACATCGATGCATGCGCTTCCTCAAGAATCTATTCTCTCAAGTCATTATCTCGGGGTACATGCAACCTGTCACGCTAATACAACACACCATCATCCGAAACATAAACTCTGGTCTTTTCCCCCTGTCATGTCATGCATGATCTATTGTAACTCACTATCACTCTACTGAAGTTCCTTAATCTGATCATAAAAGATAGGCTTAACTTGCATCTGTGCAAATCAACCACTCTGTTCAGTCACCCCTAAGTCTAAGTTCAACTTCCGCATCTCTACTAGCAAGTCTCTCTTGAAACATGTCATAGAGAATACATCCACTGTTGAACTTGACATCCTGCTCAGAGCAACTGCTACCGCATTCGACTTACCAGGATGATAATCTATTGTCACTTCATAATCTTTGATCAATTTTAACCATCTTCACTGTCTAAGATTCAGATCCTTCTGGGTGGAGATATATTTCAAGCTCTCATGATTTGTAAACACTTGGCACGCCTCACCATAAAGATAGTGATGTCATGTCTTAAGAGCATGAACTACATCATCTAACTCCAAATCATGTGTCAGATAATACTCCTCATTCTATGCTACTTACTTCTTGCTATAACTACAAGAATTCATTTTACATTGCACTTCACTTATTTTATATTTCTCCTTTTGTTCACAACACACTTGTTACACTTCAAATTTATATCTTACTCTTTTCTCCGAGTCATTTTCATATTGTTTATCTATCTTTCATAGAATCTCATGATCTTATTTTATAAAGATGCTAGTATTCGCGGTCAAATCACTAGCGACATCCCTTGAACTACTTCAACTCTAAACATTCTAGGGTTTGGTCCTTATCAGTAACATAGCATTATTGTGATGTGACTTTGCTCCCTTAGTTTGACAATCAAACTTTGGATCTCATAAGTTTTACTAAAGTCTTGCTTATCTTATCACTGGAATTTCCTTTCTCTTATTTGGACATTCAGATAAATACATTCTCAATTTACCTTGCTAGGGTTTCATCACCATACTGTGTGTCATTATTTCATTCTCTTAGACGTCTCTACCATAATAATTATGCACCATATATGATTCATTTTCTATTTTACACGTTTCTTCATGTATATCATGTTGCTCTTCCAAAGGCTCTTTATTTCTATGTACTTATTGCATACTTAACTTTTTTTTCCAATTAAGGATTGCTTATATGAGACTCCAACATTGGGCCTCTGATATCATTTCCAGCTACTTCTTAGTTGTTTTAATCTTTCCCTTATACCTCAACCTCTTAGTGTATATACATTCTTACTATGATGCGAGTCTAAATTATCCAGAGTCTATTCTTATTATACTTTTAATAGGAGTCATTAGATCCCAGTAACGCATCCTGCCAGCCGGACCAGGCCGAACCTGTAGTCCTGAAGCCAAGAGCTACTCAGGATTAACCAACTCCTATTAATCTCAAACATGTGGAAAAGAATATCCACTTAGGGCAAACTCATTTAAACATAACTTCTGGTCTACTTAATACAAGGAGTATAAACAATAAATAAACCAATTTATGACGCACAACAATATAAAAGAATAACATTTACTTTACAAATTGAAAATCTAAATTCATGCATATACGAGCATTTCTAGTGATTTTCAATCAAATAAAGAGTTGTATCACATCCTATTTTTAATCTCTTACTCCTACATTAATTTCCGGTTTCCTTAACCCTAAGATTTCCAGGGTTTCTCTCTAGCCTATCCTTCCTCTGCATACCTGGCCAGGGCATCCAGAGAAGAATAGACAGAGTAGCTCGATTATGGTCAATCTAAGTATTCAGACACCTGGCCAGGGTATCTAAACACTCAGACATCCCAGAGCTAAAAACACATCACTTCTTATGTATCTCACTTATAATTCTATCTTTTGATTCTAATGATCCCAGACGACTCAACTTAAGTTCTCAACTTGATCCTTGTGACCACATCATCTTCCTACCATCTGCAATAATATAACAGAACACTTCCTGTTATAAAATTGCAGTTAGAAGGAAGACACCTAAGTCCTAATCCTATTGGTCTCTTATCGTCCCCTAACCTTGACCTAGAATAACCATGTACTCAACCTATGCTCTGATACCAAGATGTCACACCCCGATCTCACACTAACCACTAATCACGAGATTAGGGCGCGACAGAGGGATTATTACATAAACAAATCACTGAAAACTTTTTCTTTTTAAAACCTCGTAATGATATCTGGATTATTGCTGTAACTAAAACATAATAAACTATTACGGAAGCATTTCAATTAAACTGGCTAGAGAACATAAACAGAGTTTACAACATGTAACATTGTTTAACAGAAAGTAAAATATAACAGTTAATTTACATCTTTTACACATTCGCCATATATACTATCTCTCACCCACACCATGTCCCAAGGACCGAGGGGAAAGGACTAAGAGACCTCTAACTAGACTAACTACATATACCTTCTACAGATTAAGCGTTAGGATGAAAAGATCCTTCCGATTCCTGTTGCTGATGTTGACCTGAAAATGTTTGAGTAGAGGGATGAGCCTACTCGCTCAGTGAATAGCATTTCATTTAGCTATCACTAAACAACTCATTAGATATATAAAATTTAAATAAAACATAAGTGCAGTACTAAGCAGGGCAGTTCTAATAACATAGCAGATTTACAGATAATAATCTCATTTTTATGCAACATCAGATATTTTAAACAATTAAACAATTATAGAGGATTGGCACAGAAATTCAAATCTCTTAACATATTAAAATTACTGTGATCCTATATGATTACATATTTATATTATTATTATGCCTTAATCATATGCAGTGTACTCTGCATACAAAGATCTGTAGCGAACTACGATCCCACCGTACAAGACTTAGCGACACACCCGGGAAATGCTAAGTCTAACTGCCAGTCCTGTTCTGCTACAGGACCCACAGGCTCTCCGGCCTCACTGCACTAACTCCGAGGGCTCTAGACTCCTCCTCTAACCTGAGCACACAGGCGGAGAGTCTACACTGGGTTACCACCTTGACACACGCATGGATTATTGTTGAATAACCCCTATTTACTCCAGTGCCACCGTGACACCGCACGGATTATTGTTGAACTATTACACCCTGATCTCACAATTTCCTCAAATCATGAGATTAGGGCATATGATAGGACTTATATGTAACACAAAGAACACCCTTAACTTTTTTTCTTTTCTTTAAAACTCTTGTTTCCCCGCATTGAACCACATAACATCTTAACAAAGGAATCTGAACATTTCTTTTACTAATCAGACTTCAATAGTAAAGGTACATGTATAAACATTCATGATGTCTCTCACACTTTATGCACATAAAACTTGCTAATTAGCATACATATCAAAAGAGGAACAATATTACACATCGTAATTACAACACTCTCTCTTATCTCTTACTGAGGACCTAGAGTGACAAGGACCGACTGACTCAACTAATCTTGTACTTAACTCTTGTAGCAGATCTACACTGATGCTCTGACCATCTTCAAGTCCACGCGATTAACCCTAAAATGTTTGAGTAGAGGGGTGAGCCTACTCGCTTAGTGAATGAGTACATCAAAGAAACAGTCTAAGGCACTAATGTGATTACAGGTATAACTTTGAATAAACGTTATGAAATTTAACAACAATAAATACTACACTGAGCAGTTCTAAAACAATATAATTGAAATAACAAAGAATGTAAATATTGCATCCAAAGAATAACTACTAGAAGACTATGCTCTAGTCTTCCTTAGCTCATACATTCATAAGAAACTCTGTGAACCTATATGATCATATTTTAACTTATGCCCTAATCATATGCAGTGTACTCTGCATATAAAGATCCATAGCGAACTACGATCCCACCGTACAAGACTTAGCGACACACCCGGGAAATGCTAAGTCTGACTGCCAGCCCTGGTCTGCTGCAGGACCCCAGGCTCTCCGGCCTGACTCATAGGCTCTCCGGCCTCAATGCACTACTCCGAGTGCTCTGGACTCCTCCTCTAACCTGAGTACACAGGCGGAGAGTCTCACGGGGTTACCTCCATGACTCCGCACGGATCTTGTTGCAATAACCCCTATTTTCTCCAGTGCCACCGTGACTCCGCACGGATTATTGTTGAACACTGCCTCTCTGTCCTCGTGCCACCATGACTCCGCACGGTTAATGTTGCAACACGAGTTTCACCCCCCTGGTGCAGACCTCTCAAAGGGGTTCTACGGTGTTAGGGCACCTAAGTCTAACATTAATATTATAGATACATGTAAAATAGAAATCATAACTCATTTTACATTTCTCACAAGGCTCACACGGCCTGCCATATCATATCATATAAAACATCATAGCTCATGTATTCAACATATACCATATCTCAGTAACATCCCTTTCTAGGGCATGTCATATCTCATCACCTGCAATTTACGAGATATGTATTGAAATATAAGAAGCCCTGCAGTATGTAGATATCAACTCAGAGAGAACAAGCATATAAAGTTAAATGCACTAGAAGCATACAATTCAACAGTTAAGTATCACCACATCTCATATCGAGATCTTTCATGTCACCATAGCATGATTCATTGAACACCCTATCCTTAGGGTTTCATTTGCCTTATTCATTCATCACATGCCAACACCCTACTCTTAGGGTTTGATTCGCCTCATTCACCTTTTCATTTACCTCATTCACTTGTCACATGGCTCTCATAAGGATTTCATAGGATATAAGCATTCACTAAATAAAGATTGTTTTCAACAAATCATATACAATCGATATACGTATGAAACCATGGAAATTTAACTAAATTTAGGTTTCCATGCTATTCACTGAGATATCATGCACCAAGGATAAAATTCAAATAAGGTAATCCATGAGGTACATCCTAACCACTTATAAGTTTACTAGTCCTTTTTAATAAGGTTGAAACTCTAGAGATATCTTAATTAGGTTAAACCCTAATTACGTCATATGGTATAAATCTGAAAAGCATTCTTACTAGGATGTGTTGTATACGTTTCTGATGTGAGTCTACCATCAAAGAGTCATTCAAACAGAGAAGGAATCCATATCATATCAAATTGCAACAACTTAAATTAAACGGACATTTCAGGTTTTAGAATCACATACCAAGCAATTAGGGATTTGGATGCTATAATCAAATTTCGTGCATTATATTGTTTGAAGGAAGAACCCACTCATCCTAAGGTGTGAAAACACCTCAAAACTGCAGCTCAACTCAGGGGATCTCGAACTCATATCAAATCCCTAGCAAATCTCCCAATTCTTCTTCCATTCAACTAGGAAACCTTGAAAATGAGGGATTATGAAGAAAGGGTGAGAAAAGAGGGAATTTCGACATCATCTTGGATAAAATCAGAGCATGGACGGAATCTTGACATGAGAGAGAAGATTCACCATAAAAGTCTATGCAAAGGATCCAAACTTACTTGATTTCACCATTCCTCGGACCGCAAAACCCTAGGTCAGCAATTCCTCCTCTTTCTCCACTCAAGCCCTAACTCTCCCTCTCTCTCTAGATTTTCGTTTCTCTGGGATGGATGACAAAGAATGAGAGATGTGTGTGTGTGTGGTCGATCATATAAGTCAATTTGAGCTGCTTGGGTCAATTGCATATTGACCCAACACTCAACTTTAATTATATTGGCTGAATATTTAGTTATACAAAAGTTACTGTAATTCGTTTATTTCAGAGATCAAACCTTCTCCAACAATTATGGGAATTCAGCAAGTTTTTTATAATTGATCTATAAAGCTTCAGTTAAAATTTGAGATCATTTGGAGTTACCAATAAATAATTAAAAATAGAACAGTGCACTTCTATATTGCAGTCTGCAGCAGATTCGGTCGAGATTGCCCTGCACAGAACTCGACCGACACCTCACTGTAGAGATCAAAAGTCATCCACAAATTATGCCAATTTAACAGAGTGTCTAAAACTGTGTTTTTCAAGCACAGTTCAAATTTGTGATCAATTGGATATACCAATAAAAAGATAAAATTCAATTACCACACTGCTGTATAAATCTGGAAATATGATCGGTCGAATTTGAAACTCGACCGATAAACAGGTCAGAACATTCTTCAAAAATTCTGATATTTTCCAATGTTGTTCACATTTTATATATCCAAATCATATCCAAATTTGAAGTAAATCATAGTTACACATAAAATACTAAAAATCATTTAGTTAGACATTCTACTTATCAAATTCTGTATTCATATGTCATTAAAACCCTATTTTGGGCCGATTAGGGTCTATGCTTCTCAAACCCTAATTCTCAAGACAAAAGAACATTTAGACTTCTTATCATAGTTAAAACATCCTAATTGTGTTATCGTCATTAATTAGATTTCAAGAATGATTATTCCAATTAATCTTTGCAATTGTCTAGGTAAACCCTAGTTTACCAGTTAAGCTCAGATGGGGTCGTAACATGAACACTGCCTATCAATCCTCGTGCCACCAGAATTACTCAACCGGTTGATGTTGGACACGAGTTTCACCCCTAAGATGCAGACCTCTCAAAGGGGTTCTACGGTGTTAGGGCACCTAAGTCTATTACCATTATTAAAGCAGTAAATATAAATTTGTCATAACTCAATCTTAATTGCACACTGAGTATATTTAAGAACACTTCTATCTCTTTCAACTTTATACATAATTCCACATCATTCTAAACTTGTCATAATAGCAGACATTCATTTAGAGCTCAACATATTCACAGCAGTATCAGTACAGACAACATTCACTATTTTCTTCAGTTACACTAAGTAATTTAGGCTCTATAGAATTAAACACATTTCTTTAATCTCATTTATACTGTTTAGAAGTTATTCTAATTATATCAAAGCAATATATACAATGAAATTGAGTTCGATGGTGATAAATAAATGAAATACTACTCACCCACTTCGGTGTGTTCGTATACACCGAAAACGTCCACAAACACGCCTAATTCTGCTTTTCTGCAACTGATTTGCACCCCGTGCAAATCTGGGCAGAAACACTTCTGTTTTGTTTTTCTGCAACTTTGCACCCCGTGCAACTGATTTGCACCCCGTGCAATCTGGGCAGAAACACTTCTGTTCTGTTTTTCTGCAACTTTGCACCCCGTGCAACTGATTTGCACCCCGTGCAATCTGGGCAGAAACACTTCTGTTCTGTTTTTCTACAACTTTGCACCCCGTGCAACTGATCTGCACGTCGTGCACACTGGCTGACTTTCTGTCCTGTTTTCTGTAACTTTGCACGCCGTGCAAACTGATTTGCACGCCGTGCAACCTGCGCAGAAAACGAAAATCCCCGAGGAAGAAGGTGGATTTGGGGTCGTTTCGCGGCCAATCTTTGCCCGAAACTCCTTGGGAACTTCAAGACGACCTGGCAGCAACCCGTAGACGTTGCTTTTCACGCCTTAGGCCGCTCCCAGCGACCTCCTTGGCCGGCCCCTATCTTGGTCGGGCTGCTTGGAACGAAGAAGAAAGGGGGGGGAAAGAAGATGGAGAAGATGACGCAGCTGAAGGAGGGAACCGCGGCTGCTGGTTGATTTGGTTGGGAAAAGATGAGGAATCGAAGGTGAACGGAGAAGGAGAGGCTTGATCTCCCAGCTTTCTCCTCTAGCTAGTTCTCTCCCTCTCCCTTCTCTGTTTTCTCAAACGGCAACTGAAGGAATGAACTTATCGTTCATTTAAAATCGGCTAACAGGCTAATAAAGGGAAAATCTAAAGAGGAGATAAGGAAGGGCGCCCAGGGGGCCGAACGTAAAATGCCCAAGAACTTTTCTGAAATTACACATAGGTCCCTGGACACTAAAAAGCTCATATCTTTTTACTCGTAGGTCGGTTTCGCGTGATTTCTCTGGCAACGGATCAAGAAAACTTGTCCTCAACCTTAGGACAAGAAAACAAGCTAATGATACATTAACACTAGCTCAAAGCTCAAAACACTATTAACAAAAGCAAGTACTCATCTCAAAATAACTAGTTCAATTATGCACTAACCAAGGTACTTACTGGTAAAATGAAATGTGGGTCATAACATAAATGATCTCCCAGTAAATTTCATAATACAAATAATCAAACACTACCCTTGAGAAGATAGTAGAAGATAAATAGCAACCAAGTCTTCTCACTCTTGTAGTAGATGATTTGAAGGTAACAACAGATAAGTCGACCCCCTTAAAGCACATAATAATATATCCAAAGTAGATAGCAGAAGTGCCTCCAAATAAAATAAAGTAGCATCTAGAGTAATACATAAAAACACATGTGTAGAATAGTATTCATCTCAATGGATGTCTTGTAGTCCAGAGAGTGTTGGGTCATTATTTCCAAAGACTGATGGGTCACAACAATTGTCACATCCTCATTTTCTTTAGGTGTGTACTTTTTTTCTTACATAGCTTTGTCGTGTAATAGATCGGAATGTCTAATGTGTTGTTTATGCCTATTGAGGAATAACAAGTGATGAAATGGATTTTCTGTTAAAGATCATGATGAAATAAGCATCATGGCCAAATTTTTTTAAGTTAATGTCGTCATTCCTATGATTTATTAAGAATTATGGGGGGTTTAACCAAATTAAATTATTTAGGAGTTTTAGTTTAAAAAATTGGTGTCAGGGAACTATTTTTTCCCTCATCCTACCCCAACTGACTTAAGAGTCAGTGGCAGTAGGGTTTGGGCGTCCGTCGATAGAATGGCACAATATTTCACACAGACACTATATATGTAAAAGTAGTAATAACCAGATATAATAAGATATTAAAAGGGGATAGAGAAGCATGTGCCCATTTTTATTTTGAGATAACCAATCGGTGTTTCATTTTATATCTTAGAGACTTGAGTGCATTGGATCTTCATTTGACAACTACAAATTCGATAAAAAAAATATCAATGTGAATGCATTGAGTACATTATGACAAAAACACATAACCACGGTTTAAGAGTATTGTAAAAGTTTGTTGGCCAGAAACATCAGATTAAGCAAGAAGTAGAAATAAGGTGAGAACACTTAACGACATTATTTTATACAAAGCATGTTTTAGGTTTCTTTATCCATTGTATCAACCATAGGCCTTTGGATTTAGGAGTAAGGAA
Source organism: Alisma plantago-aquatica (assembly GCA_963693085.1). NCBI lineage: Eukaryota > Viridiplantae > Streptophyta > Magnoliopsida > Alismatales > Alismataceae > Alisma > Alisma plantago-aquatica. The sequence goes on along the minus strand of OY856412.1, from coordinate 1,138,206,959 downwards.
AGCATGACATTTAGATTATTATCATGATCCATTCATGGAAGATCATAATTATCCATATTTGATTCATCATATGCAATAGATTCAAACTTCCAAGTCACAAGGTCACCAAGATAATAGGATAGATCAATTTAAGATTTAAAACCATGGTATGATAAAAGTACTAATTTGAAGTCATTAAGATATCATGGATAGAATTAGATCAAGATCTCACAAAGTTACAACTCAACAGTTAACATATGCATTAACATCACATTTATTGCCACGTGTATACGCGTGTATGTCATGAGTGTATAAGAGTGTGATTCATGGAATTTCGTGTTAGAAATCATATCAAGGACTAATTTGAAGGTGAACATATATGTTTTCTCATTATGGATCATCTTTGGCATTAGGAGTAAAGTTCCAAACATATAAGTACTTAACATCACATTTTAGGGCATACTAGGTTTTTAAATCATATGAGCTAATATCGGAAACCATAGCATAAGACCATAATCAAACATGGCACGAAGCATTATAAAGATTAATTATTTTGAAGTTAGGTGATTATATGATAGCAAGAAAGGCTAAAGTTTCAACTTGATCAAGTTACACCATCCATGCACATAAGGGGGTGATTTTTAGGTCAAGATAATCACTTAGGGTGCATATAAAGGATCCAAAGCATCAACCATATAAAAAGTGAAGTAAAGTTTACTAATTTAGGGATACAATCATATCTTGCGAATAAGGAATAAAAGTTGAGCATTAGTAGCATTACTCATCTTCAAAATCTTAAAAGTAAGCATTTTTGGAGAAACAATAGAACTAAAAAGCATATTTAGGTTCCAAAACTATTCCAACAGATAGATCTCATCGAGAGCATTAAAAAGCATGTATTATATTCCATATTTGTCTATTGAATGTGAAAGATATCATTTTTTTTCATAATTTTACCTCAAAAATAAAGATCATGGATCTTGATCCAGTGGTTGTGGGTGGGTCATGCAGTCGAGATGGGCACTGACACCCAGTGGCACCTCCCAAACTCCCCTTATTGCTCGCCACCTCTGTGCATCGCTTGTGTGTGATTGGGAGACGCTCCCTACCGTCGCCCAACTGTGCACCCATGAGTGGGCCAGACCGGTCAACTAGCCCAGAGAGGGGATTTGGGAGCTGATCTAGACTCTCGGCGCTAGGGCACTAAAGATCCTATGACCAAGAATGTCCCTCGCCTGGCTCCATCCCATGCAAAGAGGAACATCTAACATGGCGTCATGGTTGTCAAGCTCATTGGAGCTCAGTTGAATTAATAAGATGAATGTGTTATGGACCTCAGAAAGATGTCGTCTAGCTTTTCCTTGGTCCTACGGGGTCATAGACACCCTTATCTAACACCTGAAGTGGTCGGGGAGGGGGCTCCCAAACTAAGCTAGGTGTAGGCTCCATGGAAGGTTGAAAGAGGAGAAAGGGGTGCTAGGGTTCGCAAAAACTCAAGAAAAGAGTGGGATGAGTAGAGGAAGGAGCTTTATAAGAGAGAAGAGGGTTAAGCCATGTCAAAGAGGCAGAAAGGGGAGCCCTAGATGGCTCCATGGAGGTGCAGGTTGGAAAGGGCAATGTCACAACCGTCGACCTCTGTACGGAGGTGGGAGAGAGTGTCGTGACCTTTGGATGGGGATCGAATTTGAGGCAATAGGACCAAACGGTAAAAAAAATGTGGCCTACTACAATGTGGCTTGTCATTGGCTAATAAAACAAGTGTCGGATCGCTAGGGAATAGAAGAGCGGAGTATAAGGGTTGTGTGCTTTGGGGTGCCCACAATTGGGTTCAAAAAGGGTGTAAAAACGATTTAAATCAGATTAATTCGAGAAAGAGGTAAACTTGGAAGGCACATAACTTGTGTTATGAATGTCCGATTAAAGCATTTCTTACGCCATTGGAAATATAATTAAAAGATATATAGAAATATAAATATTAGGGATTCAGGTACATACTTTGATGAGGTTCAATTTCAAAAGTAAAAGCATGATGCAGTAAAGTCATTAGAACATGGGTCAATATTGATTTTAATGTCAGACAAAGGGACAAAAGAGCAAGGTGACTACAATTAAGCATCAAATTATTCACAATATATGGTTTAGCTAAAATTGAGTGATGTGGGTTGCTAATTAGAGTGATAAAGGGCATAAGGTAGAGAGATAAAGATCCAAGTTATCACATTTGGACTCTAAGCCCATGATAATGATCTACATGATAAAAAGGGTCTATGGTTAAAGTTTCAAAGCATTTTGACCTTGTTTGCCCCTCAAATGATTTTTGGAGGTTTTCATATAGTTGGGACTCATATAACCCTGATTTTGAAATTAATGAAATTGATTTCATATGGTTTGATATGTGTTTGATGTAATATGACATTTATCAAACTCTCGCCCAAAGTTTCACCTATTTTGTGTTGTCATGCACACTTTGATATGTTTATTGTGTGCAGGATTGCTATCGAACATTGGATGGTGATCGAAAGGTAGGCTACCTATCACCTACCTCCCACTCAGACCTGGACTTTGTGTAGTCAGAGTACTTATAAACTCTCACAACTTTCCTAGTTTCTTTTGCAAACAAAAGTGGGATGTCAATCACAATCGACTCAAGACATCGATCGAAACCTATTTATACATAAAACCTATCCTAGTTCTCCATGCTCGCAAAACACCCAATCACCATTTTCCTCCTATTTTGATGTGAGTTGTAGGGAGAGATTCATTCCTTGCAATCACTTTCCTATGGAATGAAGAGCTTTTTCAAACTCTTATGAACCCTCATCCTCAAGCAATTTCACCAAACCCTTCCCAAGTTCTAGTCGCAGAGTCGACCCATTATTCTAGCCTCCCCAAGCTCGTGGTAGTAGCTCTAATTGCCTTTACCAAATTAGCTAAATGGTTGCTTCTTGGACCCTCTTTCTTCCTTATAGTGGTGTTTTTCCACTATCCAATTTGGCCAAGTGTCGAGCCTTAAACTCTAGCATTACTGCCATAAATGGCACTACACACCTGGTCCTTGTATTAACCTTTATGACCATTTTCCCCTGGTATGCTTTCAATAGGCTGCAACGAAGACATTTTCATGCTTTGGTTTTGGTTTGGGCCGCTCTTTTATTGTTTTGATCTTTGAGCCTTCATGCTCTATCCTCTGGTGGTGAGACTTGGTTGGAGGAGATTGAGAGATCTTGCTCATGTTGGGTCTCGCAACCTCAGGAAGTATGCAGTTGTTCATCTTGGTGGTGTGCATGCGCTGGTAGCAGTCTGTACCCCCAGATGGAAAGGCCTTGTATCATGACTCTTGTTCTTGGAGAAACAAGGAGTTGAAGTCAGGGGTGAGAGGATGAATAAGTGGGTCATTATAGCAAAAATTTATGTGTCATGTTTTGGCTATGATCATACATAGATTTTAGGATTATATATGATTATGACGTATGATTGTAATGAAGCAAATTTTACTGATACACCCCTTGTCACACTCAAGTTCCCAGTTTTGGTCTAAGGGTGTTCTGGTCTTTTGATTTTCATTTTATTCAGTCTCAGGAAATGATTTAAGTGCTTTTATCTTGCCTTCCAATTGGCCGATTTTGGAAAATCAATATATTTTTATTGGTATCTCCAATGGGGTCGAGTTATATATGAATTTTGATTGAAATTTTTATATCTAACCATTGGGATAGGTTAGGAGTCATGATTCTGAGTCTGGTTTCTTGAATTTTAAGACTTAACTTAATTACAATTTATGAGATAATAATTAGGGTTTTGGGTTATAATGATAGGAAAAATTAAAGTATTGAGATCAAGATCTTAGGAGTGATTGTGCCTACTAAAATTGGTGCATCATTCACATAATCATGCTTAAAGTTCATATTATATATGTGAACAATTTGATGGTTTTTGAGGTATTCATCATACACACATCTTATTAAGATTCACTACATACATGTTATAAGTTAAGATTAGACCAGTTAATAGAAAATACCTCTTCATGTTTAAGATCAATAATCAATTATGAGTGAAAACCCAAAGTAAGAGAAGATTAGATCTGATCAAAATAAGAACTGATAATTAGGTGATACTCATGTACATGTTTATGGAAGGCCGGTGCTTCATGATCCCCCCTCACTGTATGGGTTAAAGCCTAAGTATGTTCACTTTAGTGTGTTCAGTGATGATTGTGTTTATTGGGTTCAATCCCAATAATTTTCACTTTCAATGTATTCAGAAGCCTGCACACCTTGTGTGTGTTAGGAGATTAGATCATATAAGGTCCATTGAGTAGGTGCCCTAATAAGAATCCTTAATAAAGTTAAAATGCATCCTGAAGTCATTAATAATGATTAACCATGTTCATATACATTTTAAGCTTTATTTAGATTATATTCATATATTAACTGAAAACCCAACCACTTATAATGATTTTTTTGGATGCATGGATATATGTGGATGCACATAGGTGGATGACAATGCCACTAGCAATCCCAACATCATTAACAACAAGAGGTACGGTTCGTGAAGCTTTTGGATCCTACTTTGATGGGGTGTTAATCTAGAGTGTTCCTTTAGATTGTCTTTATTTTCATCTTTATGTTAGGTTTTCTTTCATGTTCTTAGGATGTTAATCATTCAATTATTTTTGGTATGCATGTATTAAGTGACTACAAGTGGATATTTCCAATTTTTATTGATGTTGCTTATTGAATGGTACCATGTCATGCTTTTATCATGATCTACAATGTATGAAAATGCTTATTTTATGCTTGGATTGTGTATGTTATGAAGGTTGTAAAAAAGTGGTATTAGAGCAATCTTATAATGGACATCGTAGTGGGATCTTATAAGCTATGCTACATGCTTATAAATGACTCTTTTTCCTCTTGCATATGGCCCCTAAGTGTCACCCCGAGCATGACAATCCCCCCACTCTAGTGGAGGGAGTGATCATAATTGTGGGAATGAGGAGATTCACATGGGTTAGACCCTCTCATCACATATAGTGTCTTGGTTAAAGCTTTGTCCAATGCAATGGGAGGTAGAGATGGAGGTCATCAATAAGAACAATAACAACCGTCCACCCAAGTGCCCTCAATACCACATATATCATGGAGGATGGATGAAGTCACCTTGATAAACTTCCTCAAGGTGAATCTTGAGACGTTCATTGGAGAAGTAGAGTTGGATGTTGTGAGTTAAGGCTGAGGCCTGAATCTGCAACTTGGATCATTGCTTCCATGACTTTAACTACTTTGGGGACTCCCATGTCAGGTTCAGGATGCACATGCTGAGAGGACCAACTTGTGTCTACCGTGAGAACTTCTGTGATGCTAAGGACCTAGATGAAGAGTTACTCACACGGAAGGAGTTTGTAGAGGCTTTCAAGATCCACTATGTGTCAGATGTGATGATGGACAAGAAGGAGGCTTATTTCCTCTATCTATGTTAGTGTGGTGACTTAACTATTACCCACTACGCCATGAAGATTCACATCTTCTATAAGTACAAAGTTGAGATGACAGAGTTGAAGCGAGCTAAGAAGTTCATTTGAGATCCAAAGGATGATCTCAACCACTTGATTTTTAGGAGAGGCAACAAGATGATGCAAGAAGCCCTTGATGATTCTCTAGAACTTGAGGATCACCCGTGCAGGGTTGGGAAGAAGAACTACAATGGTGGGAAGCATCATCACCAAAAGAACTACCACTAGAACAACAACAACCGCTACAAGGGACACAACCACAAGCAGCATGACAAGAAGAGGAAGGCACCAGAAGGTGGACCTACACAGTACAACAATAAGAGAAATAATGACGGTCCATCCAAGTTCCCTCACTATCACATGCATCATGGAGGACAATGCATGCTTGGATAGGGAGTGTGCTACTTTTGTGGGGAGCTTGGTCATATCAAGAGGGATATTGTAACGACCCGCACTTTTGAGTGTCTAAAAGACCTTAAAGTCACAGATCGTTAATATTAACTTCCAGGATCAGATTCATGAAATAATACAAAATAGTAAACAATTTCCATTAATGATCAAATATTTACATGTTTAGATAAAAAGCTCCTCTAAGGAGTTACATGACTTTTAAGAGAATTAACTTTTACATATGTGAAGATAAACCATTAAGACTAAACCTTTATGATTAAACTGTAGTGTCTTCAGCATCTTTATCTGTACCCTCATGTCCACGCTATCAAGTATATCTGATACCTAAAACGCCGACAAAAAAATACGCGATCAGTATATTTCTATACTGGTACATGGATTCAAACAATAATCACAAGTACAGATATAAGCAAACATCTTTTATCTTGCATATAAGAATATAAACTTGTTTCCATATTCTAACCCATCTCTAGTCAACTACCTCAGGTGTAATCATTGTCCCTCTAGGGCTCGTGTGCATTACCCTTAAGATCAATCTAACCCAGGGTTCAGAATACTATTATTTACTTTACATGATACTCATATGCACTTTATAGTTTGCGAGAACTAAATAAACAAGCAAGCAATTTATTTGTCGTTCAATCTTATCGAGAAACATTGGCAATCTCAGAATTCGATACATGTATTCATAAGCGTAACCACGTACCTTATGCCATCACAGAAACCATGCAGAACATCATATGTACTTTAAGAGTGCATCCAAACATCCAATTAGCAAAGCATTTAATCTGAAATATACATACTATATATGTGTCACCATGTATTCACATTATATTAATCAGATCTAGATGCACTCCTAAACTAGGGTTTAGGACTACCTCATGGTTGGACTGTAAGTTAGGGTTACCAACCCTAACCTGACCATATTATGGTTTCTAAGATTACCAATTCCATTATCCATATTAGATGAAATTCTATTCATCACTTTAAATATATCAGACTACTCAAGATATCTATATCCCATTATCAACACTAGATCATATCAACATGTCGGCATTGGTTTTAAAACCCTAAAACAACATGTATAAGATTACTAATCTAGAATCATCCATTATTCATCATTATCCAAGATTTCTTCATTATACATGTCTAGATCAGGCATTAGCTTAACATAAACGAATATGTCCAATTAAGCATCATATTAACCAAAACTAGGCTTTCCCTTACATTAAACACATTAGAACATGTATTGTACATACTTTTTGAACAGGAGGCCTAATCAGGTTCTACTATTATTTTATTTGGATTCCCCTCATTTTTCTGATCAATTTGATATATAATATCACTATATTTAGACATTCCTAGCATTTATTATGAATTACACAAAAATAGGATATTTACCTTAAACACAGGCCGCGTGGCGTCATCCCATTGGTCAATACCAACGCCACTTGGATAAGTGTAGAGGTGCGGTTCAGCCCTTGATTCATCTCTGGACCGGACATCAGAGTTTGGTTCACTGGTTTTGAACCATCAGGTTCATGGACCAGCCTGTCTCCTTCTCTCTCACGCGATCTGCAAATCGCAGCCTAGCGCGCACGGCGCTGCCAGAGGCAACACGACGGTGTACCACCCCTGCCGCCGCACACTTTTCCACCAAGGTCCCGTCGCCGCCGTCCAGGCCCTCCTCTATCCTACTCTCTCTCTCTATTCTCTTACGGCAACTTCCGCCCGGCGCACAGCCGCACTGTAAGGCTCTCAGTGTCGAGCCTCCGTGAGCGATCCCCGCAGTCTGCAGGCGCACGGTGGTAGACGACGCCGTAGCTCCCGACACCTCCTCTGGTGCTCGGCCCAAGGTCGATGAGGTGCCGACTTAGCAAAGCCCATCGCCTTCTACCGCCTAGCTACCTCCTACAGAGCGCAAGCTACGCGCGATGGCTTCTTCCTCCTTCCGACTCCGGCGTCCTCCACCTTGGGCGTGGCGCTTCCACATGCTTCAGAGCCCCCACAGATGTCTCAGCTGGAGGCAAGGATCCTGGACGCTACCCCCCAAGATGCTCCGTCCTCCATCCTCACTCGGACCAGTTCGATAGAGGTTTCAGACCTGATGCGATGATTTTGAGTCGCATTTATAGACCGATTTCATATGTGTTTTGTGCCTTAATTACTTATTTTCATGGATATTATTGCATAATTCACTTTAATTGGTCTCTGCCATCATTTTATATCAAATCCCCTTTATTTCATTATTTTAAGCATTATTGATCATCTTATCATAAATCGTGTGGATTTATTTGGTCTTGTTGTGCAATTTCAGGAAGAACGAGTATCTGCTTCCATCGATACCATCGACGGAAGTCGATACCATCGACCAAGCCACAGATTGCCAGCCGAGAAGAGCAATACGGAGTCGATACCATCGACACCCAAGTCGATGGCATCGAGATGTCTCCAGGCTGCTGGCGAGGATGAAGTCGATACCATCGACGCAAGTCGATGCCATCGACTCAAGGAGAGCTACAGCGTCGCTAAACGACAACAACCGACGCTAAAGGAGTCGATACCATCGACACCCAAGTCGATGGTATCGAGATCACCACAGGTGCTCAGAATAAAAGAAAGGAAAGCTGCCGCTAATCCGCTGGGTCGATACCATCGACCCGCGTCGATGGTATCGACGCCGGCAGATATGCGTTGGATCTGTTTTGATCTCGATCGGACGGCTGTTGTTATTTGACGACCTAATTAGGGACTTATACCTAATGACGGCCGCCCAGACGTGAGGGGGATCTCATTTTTGGATTGCACGAGTGCCGAGGAGGAGAGAAAGGAGAACGGAGGCCGAGAAGCTCATCCCGGGTGATTCGGACGCTGCCGAAGACAATTTCCACCACCGACAGGTGGGGAAAGCTTGTGTTCTACGCCAAGGATCCACCGGTTCTTCTCCGTTCAGGGGTTTTCCCATCTATTTCACGTTTTTCTTATGAATTCCCCAATTTCTACCATGTATTCGTGTAAGATGAACATGAGAGGCTAAAACCCTCAATCTTTAGGACCGGGAGTAGCCCGGGGATACATTGTATGATGATTTTAGATTGATAATTCATATTTTTCTCTCATATCCGTGGTATAAATTCGTTTTCTCTATTGCTATTGTTATGCTTGATCACCATAATAATAAATTAATGCCCTTAATCACTTCGACAGAAGGATTAACGGTTGAAAAGAAACGAATTCTACATTAATTAATAAAACCCTTGACAAAGGAGTTGTAAAATTAATGGTGGGAACTGAGGGACCGATCTTAATGCGCTTAGTTTAGGGGAATGATTACTATGACGATGGAATCAACCTAAATCTAAGTAGTGGATTACACCACGACAATGGGTAATTCTCATTTCAGGCCACTACCCGGATAGAGAGAGAAGTGTGAGGAATTATATGAAATCTAATACAATGTTGACCCGCGGTGAAACCGCCATCCTAAAGATATCCCTTTTAATTGATTAAATTAACCTTTAATCGATTGTTTTCTTTGTTTGATTTTTATTTTCTTTTAATTTGAACAACAAAACCCTACTTTGTTAATCGGTCTAGCTGATTGCGATTAGTTAGTAGAAGTCTCCAATAATTCACGTATCCCTGAGTTCGACTCGGGCCTCACAAGGCCTATATTACTCGACGCGTATACTTGCGTTTAAGCGCGTAGTAAAATACACGTCAAGTTTTTGGCGCCGTTGCCGGGGATACGGTGAATTATTGGCACTTTGAGTGCTAAGAGCGGCCATTCTAGGCCACATTTTTTTATTTATTTTAAAACAATTTCAAAAAATTCCTTTATTTCTCTATAATTGTGTTGACTCGTTCAAAGCATTGTACTGAACCCCTATTTCCATTTTTTTTAGGTACTTTGTATGGTGCACACACGTAGTCGAGACTACGTGAATCGCACACCTGAGGTTCCATCTGCGGGACCAGAGGACGAGGACTACTACGAGGAGGAACACCACAGTGATATAAATTCTGAATCTGAGCAAGAACAAGAAGAAGTAATGGCTGAAGCACAGACAATATGGGAGAAGATCAAGGCGTCTTCTTCCTCGGCATCAAAGGGGCCTATAAAGAAACATGGGCTAAACATTCCAACCTACAAGATCGATCTAGCACTGATTAACCTGGTTAAATCCAACGCATTTCACGGACTGAAAAATGAAGATCCAGTGGCACACATTAGTCAGTTTGTTGAAAATTGCGATATGGTGAAGATAGATCGATTTCCACAGGATGTGCTGTACCTCAAGTTATTCCCGAGTTCCTTGGCTGGAGTAGCAAGAGAGTGGCTTCATAACCTCGACGAGGAGTTTGTTGAATCATGGGATCACATGGTGGAGGTTTTCTTCGAGAGGTTCTTCCCTCCTGAGAAGACCAATGATATGATCCGGAAGATCCACAATTTCACCCAACAGGCAGGTGAAACTTATTCTGAGACTTGGGAGCGATTCCAAGTCATGTTGAGGAGATGTCCACATCATGGACTGGACAAGGAGACACAGGTGAAGATCTTCTACTTTTCTCTCTCCGAGCATGATAGAAGCAACTTGGACTCGGCTAGTTCCGGATTTTTCCTAAATAACACTGACAATAGATGCTGGGAAATACTCAAGAACATGGCTAGGAAACAGTCATGGGGTGACAGAGGTGCAGTGGAACAGGTCAAGGCTGCTGGTGAATCCAGAATAGTTAGGGAGCTAAATGATAAGTTAGATCTCCTAGCCAAGAAGCTGCTAACTAAAGAAGATGCATCTGAGAATGAGGAAGCCCAAGTAAAATTCATGCAACAACAGGGCTATAGAAACAATGACTATGCATGGAGGAAAGATAAAAAGTTTTCATGGAAGGATCCGAACAATTTTTTACAGGATTCGGATGCCAAGCCACAGCAGAAAGCCGAGGACAAGAACACTGAATTACTAACTCAAATGGTCCAGCAAAACCAAGAGATGATGGCCATGTTTGGAAAACAATTGCAATCTCAAGGTGACATTCTAACCAAATTTGGGCAGACGCTGCAAAGCCATGGAGCACAAATGCGGGCATTAGAAACCACCGTGGCACAGATTTCTAGTGAAGTGGCAGCCATCAAGCACGCCAATCAACAGAAACTGGCCGAGAATGAAAACGTGGCCCAAGCACACCATCAGGTCAAGTATATTTCTGTGGTAAGCAATGAGGAGGAATCTCAGGTGCAAGAAGCTAAAGAGGAAAGAAAAATGACGTTTAATACGCATGCGTCACCGGCGATACCGTATCCACGCACTTATTATGGACTGCCGGGCGGAAACCCTTTCTTCAGAAAATCACAGCCAGTTATGAATATTGTATCTCCCTCTAGAGAAAAAGAAAAATTGAAGGCTGTTTGTACACGTGTGGAAACATCTAATGCGAGAGAGGAACCACAACAAGCAATTACTGTAGATGATGTCTCGCCAAAGCCCACGTCAGAGGGAGTAATTGAAGCAAGCTTAGGGGAGATGACCCCGAAAAGCTCATATGTGCCACCCCACAAGCGTGGAGATGCGGCAGTGGATCCAACTATGAACAATCTGAAGCCAAAGAAGGAGCACCGGCATTATAGAAAATTCTTGGAGATGTTCAGAAAACTACATATAAACATTCCGTTGGTGGAAATGATTGATAAGGTTCCCGCCTATGGGAGGTTTATCAAAGAAATAATCAACAAAAAGCGGCGGATTAAAGACACCGATGTATGCCAGATGAATGAGACGGTGAGCTCGATGATTCATGGGAGTTCACCAAGGAAGAGAAAGGACCTAGGAGGTTTTTACGTTCCGTGTTCAATAGGTGGTCAACATGTTTCTAGAGCGCAATGTGATTCTGGCGCTAGTATCAATCTCATGCCTTTGGCTACTTTTCAGAAGCTAGGGTTAAAAGAGATCAAGAAGTTGGCTGCGACAATTGAATTGGCAGATGGGTCGACAGTGAGACCCTATGGAGTATGTGAAGATGTGCTAGTTAAGGTTGACAAATTCGTTTTCCCGGTGGACTTTGTCGTCATGGACATGCCACCACTCCAAAGCTGCGAAATTCTCTTAGGAAGACCGTTTCAAGCAACGGCGGATGTCGTGACTGCCTTAAGCAGAGGGACTTTGTCCTTGGGTATTGGAGGAGATCGTGTTGAATTCAAATTACCGAATGATCCTCTAAGTGCAGTTCCCAAGGTGAAAAAATTATGATTGTCACACCGTCTAGCCTAAGACGTTAAACAAGGGCGCTTGTTGGGAGGCAACCCAACCATTGGTACATTAGGATAGTTTAGATATAGTTGTAGATTGCTTTTATTTCGATTAAATTTTAGTGTAAAGAAGATACCTTGATACGTTTGTTGAATGTGCAGGAACAGGCAGGGTCGATACCATCGACATACTGGTCGATGGTATCGACATGGGTTCAGGTCGACACCAGAAAAAAATCGCACTGCGTCGATACTATCGACACCCCCGTCGATGGTATCGACATGGTCACAGACAGGTCGCAATAAAAGGTCGATGGTATCGACATGACAGTCGATACCATCGAGATCTCTGGAGATTTTCAGAAGAAATCGACTCAGTGAAGTCGATACTATCGACGGGTCCGTCGATGGTATCGACATTTTCAAAAGGAAACGGCGGCGGCCGGGCTCGCGAGGCAGTTGCCCTAATCAGCGAGTCGATACCATCGACTTCCGTAGATGGTATCGATGGGCACACAGCAGTGTCGGTGTCAGTTATTCAAGACGGGGTTATTGGCCAAATGAAGTCACATCATCCAGAGCAAATCCAGACCCCACGACCATGGCAGTACCCACCTCCGCCTCCACAAGAATGATCATGGTATCACTGTTCCACCCTTAAGTTGGTTTTTGACTATGAGGCCATAGTCGATTTCAAGCTTAGGGGGGTGGCTGGAACAACTCTATCTTTTATCTTGTCTTTAGTTGTTTTTGTTTTTTTTGCTTTGTTATCTGTTCTTGCAATTTTAGTTTGTTTAGGATCCACATCTATCTAGTGTAATCGTGGATGTCTTAAAAATTGTCATCTTGCTGTTTTCATGGGGAAATTAAGGGAATTAAATTTTTTTTTTCTGTGTCATTTGGATAGCTGTACTTGGTTGTCCTTGGGGAACTTGTTCTATGAAAATGATTGATTATGTCAACTTTGAAGCAATATGTCATACCCACACCCCCTTTGACTCATGAAAAGTGGATAGTAACGGTTGTTTGAGCCTAACCTAATCAAATGGTAATGAGACCTTAATCAGATGTAAGAGAAAGAACCCTTTAAACTACTACACATGTCAATAAGGAGGGACGCATAATTTTCTTCTAAGGTTCAGTCACTTAATCTTGTGATCATTCCACCCCATTTCCTATATTCCACCCAAGAATTGGAAGTAAAGTGCAGTTTCAATTTCTTTTGCGTGCATGGCATGTAGATAGGTTTTGCATTGTTATTTTCATGTTTTTGCATAGAATAATAAAAAAATATATAGTGATACATGCACATTACCCTTAGGTGCATGTCATGTAGTTGCACTCACAATTTCATGATTTTCATGCATAAGCACACCATGTATCTCAGTTTTCCTAAATAGGTGATCTAATTTGTTCCATACCCTCGAAATAAAGCAAAGATCTCCAATTGGAAAGAAAATGGCCTTATACATGTATCTCTAAGCAATTATGGATATATGGGCAAAGAAAAAAAAAATTCTGGAAACATGAAAAAAATGGTAGAAAAAAAAAGAAAGAAAGAAAAAGGAGAGTTGGAAAGAAAAGGAATAAGAGGGAGAAAGGAATGATATCACTTGGATAACAGGGGAATTGAGTACATGATGTGGCTTGAGTAGATTTCTATCTCATTGTGAGGTAGAAGGTTAGTGCATGCATCATTCCACCCACTTTTAGGCAGTAGGGCATTCTTAATGTGCATTTGCATCATTTAGGGCATTTTGTTATATGCATTTTGAAACTGTGTAATACTTCCAAATTCTCCCATGAACCACCCATTCCATCCACCCATTGCTCGGATTGGTAGGCCACCGTGATTTTCTCCTCACTCATGTTTATCAGGAGAACTGCTTCCATGTAGATGGTAGTTAGGGTGAGCAACGTAGTGTAGGTGATCACAAGATGCACCATGGCTGAATCGGCGAACTTTATTATGTTAACTGCCTTATGTGATAGTGTTCATCAGTTTGAAGGATAATTTCTTTTATTGATGGTTACTGTCGCCTATAGGGTAATTACTGTTCTGTGATTAGGGTAGGCCGGTTTGAGAACGTCCAGTGGGAGTCATTTGTGAGGTGGGTTGGTGTTTTGATTGTTAGTTGACATTCACAAATTTATTCTAAGGATTAGTTGCTCGAGGGCGAGCAATGTTTAAGCTTAGGGGAGTTTGATGCGATGATTTTGAGTCGCATTTATAGACCGATTTCATATGTGTTTTGTGCCTTAATTACTTATTTTCATGGATATTATTGCATAATTCACTTTAATTGGTCTCTGCCATCATTTTATATCAAATCCCCTTTATTTCATTATTTTAAGCATTATTGATCATCTTATCATAAATCGTGTGGATTTATTTGGTCTTGTTGTGCAATTTCAGGAAGAACGAGTATCTGCTTCCGTCGATACCATCGACGGAAGTCGATACCATCGACCAAGCCACAGATTGCCAGCCGAGAAGAGCAATACAGAGTCGATACCATCGACACCCAAGTCGATGGCATCGAGATGTCTCCAGGCTGCTGGCGAGGATGAAGTCGATACCATCGACGCAAGTCGATGCCATCGACTCAAGGAGAGCTACAACGTCGCTAAACGACAACAACCGACGCTAAAGGAGTCGATACCATCGACACCCAAGTCGATGGTATCGAGATCACCACAGGTGCTCAGAATAAAAGAAAGGAAAGCTGCCGCTAATCCGCTGGGTCGATACCATCGACCCGCGTCGATGGTATCGACGCCGGCAGATATGCGTTGGATCTGTTTTGATCTCGATCGGACGGCTGTTGTTATTTGACGACCTAATTAGGGACTTATACCTAATGACGGCCGCCCAGACGTGAGGGGGATCTCATTTTTGGATTGCACGAGTGCCGAGGAGGAGAGAAAGGAGAACGGAGGCCGAGAAGCTCATCCCGGGTGATTCGGACGCTGCCGAAGACAATTTCCACCACCGACAGGCGGGGAAAGCTTGTGTTCTACGCCAAGGATCCACCGGTTCTTCTCCGTTCAGGGGTTTTCCCATCTATTTCACGTTTTTCTTATGAATTCCCCAATTTCTACCATGTATTCGTGTAAGATGAACATGAGAGGCTAAAACCCTCAATCTTTAGGACCGGGAGTAGCCCGGGGATACATTGTATGATGATTTTAGATTGATAATTCATATTTTTCTCTCATATCCGTGGTATAAATTCGTTTTCTCTATTGCTATTGTTATGCTTGATCACCATAATAATAAATTAATGCCCTTAATCACTTCGACAGAAGGATTAACGGTTGAAAAGAAACGAATTCTACATTAATTAATAAAACCCTTGACAAAGGAGTTGTAAAATTAATGGTGGGAACTGAGGGACCGATCTTAATGCGCTTAGTTTAGGGGAATGATTACTATGACGATGGAATCAACCTAAATCTAAGTAGTGGATTACACCACGACAGTGGGTAATTCTCATTTCAGGCCACTACCCGGATAGAGAGAGAAGTGTGAGGAATTATATGAAATCGAATACAATGTTGACCCGCGGTGAAACCGCCATCCTAAAGATATCCCTTTTAATTGATTAAATTAACCTTTAATCGATTGTTTTCTTTGTTTGATTTTTATTTTCTTTTAATTTGAACAACAAAACCCTACTTTGTTAACCGGTCTAGCTGATTGCGATTAGTTAGTAGAAGTCTCCAATAATTCACGTATCCCTGAGTTCGACTCGGGCCTCACAAGGCCTATATTACTCGACGCGTATACTTGCGTTTAAGCGCGTAGTAAAATACACGTCAAGACCTCCACAAAATCTTCCATGGTGACCCAACAGAAGGTGGGCCTTTGCTCTCTCTCTCCTTCAGGCATACGGCCACGCACGAAGCTCGGTCAGTGTTGTCCATCTTCGACAAACCTACCCAGAATCTCTGGGCCGCCCAGAGCGATCGGGACACTCTGCTTTGTAGATGACGGAGAGGATCCGTCTGCCCTCATCTTTGGCCATGGCCATCTTGTAGCTTGTAGTCTGTTCAGTTTTCATCTATAGGGTTTCACTCCGTTCTCCTGTGGCTGGAGCATCTCTTGTGGTATATATATATATATATATATACCGTTTGCTCATGAAACCCTTCCATCGAACCCTAAGTCCTTGGGACTATTTTCCCTCGCACGTGATTGCCAAGAAAAGAGAACAACCACTGCCTTCCTAAAGATAGATGGACTCCTTTCCTAACGGGATTCCATGTGGGTTATGACTTACTAATGGAAATGTATTAAACATAAAACATGTACCTTTGCATAACCCCTCTTTCCTTTATCTTTCTTTTAAGCATTACAATATGTCCTTTTCTATTTACAATTATCTCCATCCACACGAATAGGGAGAAACCAAGGCATATCTATAATATTCTCAACTTTCTCTTACTTTTCTTTTAAACCATGTTTCCTATTTCTCTTAGGAAACTTACATATTGTTCCATTATATGGCTTCCAAGAAAAGGTGGATAATCTTTTAATTAATTATCTAAGCCACTCATTATCTTGGATTATCCTTGAAATCCTCTTATTATTTTATATTATAATTATCTTTCAACATACCAAAAAGACAACCCAGGGTAACACTATTTGTGTCCCAACCATTGCGTTTCCAATAATGGAAAGATACATATTCTTTATTCTCCTTTGGAAAACATTTATCAATATCATTACTATTTATTAATGCATGAATTTCCTTTTATTTATTTGTCTTGTGACAAAAACACTTGTGCAACAAAGGAAATTATCATTATTATTCCACCAATAAAATTATTGAGGAATTACCAATTTAATTCATGTGTCGCATTTTATAGTTTTAATTTTACCAAAATTTGAGGATATTACATTCACCCCTCCTTAAAAGGAAATTTGTCCTCAAAATTTAGGCCTACTAACCCTAGGTGAATGATAACTCATGTTATTTTCAAAACTTCGGGTTAGCACCCTACTTAAACAATTTTTGTTTTATTACTAAGATTGGCACCTGAATTGAAATTCTAGCATATCCATATCTCTATTAGTCCCATCATCTCTTGATGATTTCATTATTATTATTGACGATTTCGTTATTACTTGGTGATTTCTCTTTTCACCTAGGTTTCCAACCTATTATTCATTACTTTCACCCAAGGGTGGGGTAACACCTCTAACCCTATTTCATGTCATTACACATTCAAAGTAGGATATTAACCCTCTTTATCTCAATTTTTTTTATCATAATGTGTGTCTATCCAATCTCCCTCCCTCATAATGAGATGAAATAAGCATTTGGCTACAGTCCAAACACAAATTTCATTCCATTCCAAGAGCAGAGATGGTACATCCACATATTACCTTTCAATTTCATGCATTAAGTTGAATCATACTCTATATGACTCTAAACTTACTTGTTCTTAATTTTATAGCATTCTTATGTTCCATGAAGTCAAGTGTCCCTTTTCTTACTCTCAAACTAGGGAACAACTTCTCTCAAGTTTTCATGACCTCTTTATATCTTTTATATTTACATCTCATGTATCATTATGAGCCTTAGCCAAATCCTTGAGGTCTCTAGGGGTATAGGTACTTTTGGAGTGATCTCATCCTCATGCATCAAGGGAGTGTCTTTACATTCACCCTACTGGGCCACATGAACATCAAGTAGGTGGCCAACCTCCTGAGACATGGGCCTAGGGCAAACCAACTGTTACCTCCCGACCACTTGGTCATGTGCATTCAAGATTTATCAACTCCCAACCCATCGGTCCTATGTACCTCTAATACACCCTATTTGACCCTAGGATTGCATTAGGACTCTACCCTCCCTAAGGGTTTCTTTTGAGATGTCACATCTTTTAAGCACATTATTCTCTTATTTAATTCTTTAACCAGAATTGCCTTCATATCTCTCTTTTGAGTACACATAATGCAGTGTTGTCCCATCATTGGGCTCGGGCCACCTTCCCTCCAGGGCTTGGTGCCATGTTGGTCTTCCCTCCTGGGCTTGACCTCTGTGATCTTCCCCTCTAGGGGCTTGATCCTAAACAACTGCATTGTGGACTTAGGCCACCTTCCCTCCTGGGCTTGGTGCCTTCCTGGTCTTCCCTCCTGGGCTTGACCATTTCATGACCTTCCCTCCTGGGCTTGGTCATCCACTTAGGCTACCTTCCCTCCTGGGCTTGGTGCCTTACTGGTCTTCCCTCCTGGGCTTGACCAGCTGTGTCACTCAGAGTTGGCATCCTTGGGTTCAAAGAATTTAAGTGCTTTCATTTTTTTTTATATCTTTAACTCTTCACTACTCTGAGGATTAAGGTTATCTCAATACTTAATTACATTTATTCACTTACCTTTTAAGGGAAAGTCCTAGCCTAGGGTGCCTTCTTGGCTCATAGGAGGGGGTTAAGCTCTCTAGCCACAACCTGATCCCAAGATCTAGGTTTTGCCACCCTCATAGGTCATCTTCCCACTCTTTGGGTTGACCCACCCCAGGTTGGCTCACTAACCCTAAAGGTTTCTTAGACATATTTTTTTTCTTCTTTTCTTTCATTAGGCATAACGTTTATCATCAACCCATGTTTACTCAATCTCTGGAATACCCCCTCATGGTCTCTGTCCATTCAATGAACTTGGTTCACCTTCCCTCCAGGGCTTGGTGCTACCTCAACCTTCCCCTCCAGGGGCTTGGCCACCATCACTAAACTTCTAGAGACAACATGAGGAGTTTGAGAAAGTTATATTCTAACTTTTCATTTTCTTATGTGTACATCTATTGGTTTTTTTTTAAGCATGAGATGAGAAGTAGACGAAAATGTGAGATGAGAAATCTAATTTTTTTCTCTTAACATTTCTAAGGATTATTTGAAATTATAAACTATTATGTATTAATTGATGAATCTGTGCTCTGATACCAAATGTAACGACCTGCACTTTTGAGTGTCTAAAAGATCTTAAAGTCACAGATCGTTAATCTTAACTTCCAGGATCAGATTCATGAAATAATACAAAATAGTAAACAATTTCCATTAATGATCAAATATTTACATGTTTAGATAAAAAGCTCCTCTAAGGAGTTACATGACTTTTAAGAGAATTAACTTTTACATATGTGAAGATAAACCATTAAGACTAAACCTTTATGATTAAACTGTAGTGTCTTCAGCATCTTTATCTGTACCCTCATGTCCACGCTATCAAGTATATCTGATACCTAAAACGCCGACAAACAAATACGCGATCAGTATATTTCTATACTGGTACGTGGATTCAAACAATAATCACAAGTACAGATATAAGCAAACATCTTTTATCTTGCATATAAGAATATAAACTTGTTTCCATATTCTAACCCATCTCTAGTCAACTACCTCAGGTGTAATCACTGTCCCTCTAGGGCTCGTGTGCATTACCCTTAAGATCAGTCTAACCCAGAGTTCAGAATACTATTATTTACTTTACATGATACTCATATGCACTTTATAGTTTGCAAGAACTAAATAAACAAGCAAGCAATTTATTTGTCGTTCAATCTTATCGAGAAACATCGGCAATCTCAGAATTCGATACATGTATTCATAAGCGTAACCATGTACCTTATGCCATCACAGAAACCATGCAGAACATCATATGTACTTTAAGAGTGCATCCAAACATCCAATTAGCAAAGCATTTAATCTGAAATATACATACTATATATGTGTCACCATGTATTCACATTATATTAATCAGATCTAGATGCACTCCTAAACTAGGGTTTAGGACTACCTCATGGTTGGACTGTAAGTTAGGGTTACCAACCCTAACCTGACCATATTATGGTTTCTAAGATTACCAATTCCATTATCCATATTAGATGAAATTCTATTCATCACTTCAAATATATCAGACTACTCAAGATATCTATATCCCATTATCAACACTAGATCATATCAACATGTCGGCATTGGTTTTAAAACTCTAAAACAACATGTATAAGATTACTAATCTAGAATCATCCATTATTCATCATTATCCAAGATTTCTTCATTATACATGTCTAGATCAGGCATTAGCTTAACATAAACGAATATGTCCAATTAAGCATCATATTAACCAAAACTAGGCTTTCCCTTACATTAAACACATTAGAACATGTATTGTACATACTTTTTGAACAGGAAGCCTAATCAGGTTCTACTATTATTTTATTTGGATTCCCCTCATTTTTCTGATCAATTTGATATATAATATCACTATATTTAGACATTCCTAGCATTTATTATGAATTACACAAAAATAGGATATTTACCTTAAACACAGGCCGCGTGGCGTCATCCCATTGGTCAATACCAACGCCACTTGGATAAGTGTAGAGGCGCGGTTCAGCCCTTGATTCATCTCTGGACCGGACATCAGAGTTTGGTTCACTGGTTTTGAACCATCAGGTTCATGGACCAGCCTGTCTCCTTCTCTCTCACGCGATCTGCAAATCGCAGCCTAGCGCGCACGGCGCTGCCAGAGGCAACACGACGGCGTACCACCCCTGCCGCCGCACACTTTTCCACCAAGGTCCCGTCGCCGCCGTCCAGGCCCTCCTCTATCCTACTCTCTCTCTCTATTCTCTTACGGCAACTTCCGCCTGGCGCACAGCCGCGCTGCAAGGCTCTCAGTGCCGAGCCTCTGTGAGCGATCCCCGCAGTCTGCAGGCGCACGGTGGTAGACGACGCCGCAGCTCCCGACACCTCCTCTGGTGCTCGGCCCAAGGTCGATGAGGTTCCGACTTAGCAAAGCCCATCGCCTTCTACCGCCTAGCTACCTCCTACAGAGCGCAAGCTACGCGCGATGGCTTCTTCCTCCTTCCGACTCCGACGTCCTCCACCTTGGGCGTGGCGCTTCCACACGCTTCAGAGCCCCCACAGATGTCTCAGCTGGAGGCAAGGATCCTGGACGCTACCCCCCAAGATGCTCTGTCCTCCATCCTCACTCGGACCAATTCGATAGAGGTTTCAGACCTCCACAAAATCTTCCATGGTGACCCAACAGAAGGTGGGCCTTTGCTCTCTCTCTCCTTCAGGCATACGGCCACGCACGAAGCTCGGTCAGTGTTGTCCATCTTCGACGAACCTACCCAGAATCTCTGGGCCGCCCAGAGCGATCGGGACACTCTGCTTTGTAGATGACGGAGAGGATCCGTCTGCCCTCATCTTTGGCCATGGCCATCTTGTAGCTTGTAGTCTGTTCGGTTTTCATCTGTAGGGTTTCACTCCGTTCTCCTGTGGCTGGAGCATCTCTTGTGGTATATATATATATATACCGTTTGCTCATGAAACCCTTCCATCGAACCCTAAGTCCTTGGGACTATTTTCCCTCGCACGTGATTGCCAAGAAAAGAGAACAACCACTGCCTTCCTAAAGATAGATGGACTCCTTTCCTAACGGGAGTCCATGTGGGTTATGACTTACTAATGGAAATGTATTAAACATAAAACATGCACCTTTGCATAACCCCTCTTTCCTTTATCTTTCTTTTAAGCATTATAATATGTCCTTTTCTATTTACAATTATCTCCATCCACACGAATAGGGAGAAACCAAGGCATATCTATAATATTCTCAACTTTCTCTTACTTTTCTTTTAAACCATGTTTCCTATTTCTCTTAGGAAACTTACATATTGTTCCATTATATGGCTTCCAAGAAAAGGTGGATAATCTTTTAATTAATTATCTAAGCCACTCATTATCTTGGATTATCCTTGAAATCCTCTTATTATTTTATATTATAATTATCTTTCAACATACCAAAAAGACAACCCAGGGTAACACTATTTGTGTCCCAACCATTGCGTTTCCAATAATGGAAAGATACATATTCTTTATTCTCCTTTGGAAAACATTTATCAATATCATTACTATTTATTAATGCATGAATTTCCTTTTATTTATTTGTCTTGTGACAAAAACACTTGTGCAACAAAGGAAATTATCATTATTATTCCACCAATAAAATTATTGAGGAATTACCAATTTAATTCATGTGTCGCATTTTATAGTTTTAATTTTACCAAAATTTGAGGATATTACAGATATCCCCAAGTTCCTTCAGTAAGGAGGCTATGATGGCAAATGTGTTGTAGTTGATTCTTGGAGAAGAGGCATGATCACATGTTCATGGTGGAGGCAGAGTATGGCAAGTCAGGTCATGTCATAGAAGATATTACTTTTATTCACGATCAAAGTGTTAAAGTCATATATGATTATGGTGAATCACATGCCTTTGTTTCATATGCACTTATTGGTATGTTTAGTGTTACTTGTTGAGCATCTAGGTTATGATTTAAACATCATAACTCATAATAGACATATACATGAATACAGGAGGATGGAATCTAGGGTCCCCTTATTTATTGAGGGAAGGGCTTTTCTTATAGACCTTGTGGTAGTAGATATGAAAGCTTTTGATGTTATCCTGGGGAAGAGTTGTCTTTACGAGCAATATGTGCTTCTTGAATATAGAAGTAAGCTTGTTGTGTTTGACTATACTAGGGAATATTCCCTTATTGTTAAAGGCAAGAGAAGGGATAGGAAGAGTCTCTTCATTTCTTGTATGCATGTAGAGAAGTTCGAGAGAAATGGCCATATTGTGTTTCTCATATCCTTATTAGTTGAGCAGGAGAAACATATTTTTGATTCTCCTATAGTGATGGACTTTCCTGATGTTTTCCTTAAGGACTTGCATGGTCTCTTTGTAGATAGATAATTGTAGTTCTCTATTGATCTACTTCCAAGTACTGCTCCAATCTCAAAGTCTCCTTACAAAATGACCCATGTTGAGTTGGTTGAGATTAAGAAGTAGCTTCAAGAGCTCTTCAATTCCGGTTTCATTCACACAAGTGCTCCTCCTTGGGGTGCTCTTATCCTCTTTGTCAAGTAGAAGGATGGGTCACTGTGCATGTGCATCGATTATAGGATGCTCAATCAAGTGATCATCAAGAACAAGTACCCTTTGCCCATAATTGTTTCTCTTTTTAGCCAACTTAGGACTGCAAAGGTCTTCACAAAGAGTGACTTAAGGAGTGGATATCATCATTTGAATATTCAGAGTTCCAATATCGAGAAGACAACTTTCCATACTAGATATGGGCATTACAAATTCCTAGTGATGCCTTTCGGACTTATGAATGCTCATGTTCTCTTTATGGATCTTATGAACATAATATTCCATCGGTTCCTTGGTTCTTTCATAATTATGTTCATTATCAATATTCTGATCTATTATGACAGTTCCCTTATCCATGAAGAACATCTTCGTATTACTCTATGCATGATCACGGAGCATCCTTTATATGCTAAGTTGTCTAGGTGTGACTTCTGGCTTAGAGACGTCATCTTTTTGGGGCACATCATCTCTGATGGGAACATAGCAGTTGATCCACCTAAGGCGGAGTCCATCAAGAGCAAGGTTGTTCCTAAAACTCCTACATACATTTGTAGTTTCCTTGGTCTAGCAAGGTTACTACAAGCGTTTCATTCAAGACTTTTCCATCATAGCAAGACCTCTTACCTAGTAGACCAGGAAGGATTGTAAGTTTGTTTGGGATGACAACTGTGAGTGAAGTTTCCAAACCCTAAAGGACAAGTTGACATCAGCTCATGTACTTGCTCTTTTGTCCGATGATCATAGTTTGAAATTTATAATAATGCTTCAAAGCATGGTATATTTTTTGTGTTAATGCAGAAAGACAAAGTTATCTCTTATGCTTCTTGATAGCTCAAGATGCATGAGAAGAACTATCGAACGCATGACCTTGAGGTAGCTGCTATAGTCTATGCACTCAAAATATGGAGGCATTACCTGTATGGCACAAGGTTTGATGTGTTCTCTAATTATAAGAGCCTTAAATATATCATTGACATGGGAGGACATAAATATGAGGCATCATATATGGATCGAGTTCATAAAAGACTATGATTTCTTTATCACATATCATTGAAGAAAGGCCAATGTAGTGGTTGACGCTCTGAGCAGAAAGAAGGATGTTAGTTGTGATTCAATTTCAGTTGATGAATGGAAGATGATGGAGTTGACGAAGTGGAGAATATTGCTTGTTGAGGCCGAGTGAAGTTGGTACATATCATGATCAAGCCGGATTGAAATTTAGAGGAATAGAGTGCACAATAGGGTAGCCCTGAGTATCCACATGTGTTGAAGCTTTTTGAGAGAATCAAGATAGGCTCTCTAAGGATAAATATGGTGAGATTAGGCATGTAGAAACAAAAGAAGCTATATCCTTCTTCATACCTTCCCACCATAAGGTTTTCATTAGATCCTGATACATCTTTGTAGATCCTAGATGAATAGTGTACTTAGTGCCATAAAAAAATCTTCTACCTTAGCTCATCATAAGGTATCCACAATCTGCCATTCATCATGACTGTTAGTAGGTGAAGGCTGAACACCAAAGGCTTGGTGGTCTTTTTCCGACCCCTTGGCATTCTTGAGTGGAAGTGGGACAAGATAACCATAGATAATGTTACTGGTTTGCCCAAGACTAAGAAAGGGCATGATGCAATATGGGTAGTGGTTGACCATCTGACAAAAAATGCACACTTTCTAGCTTATTAAACCATTGTTCATGTTTCTGAGATGGTTGTTCTATGTATTCAGGAGATAGTATGTCTTAATGGTGTTCCTCACTCTATTGTTTCTTATAGGGACCCAATATTTACTTCTAAGTTGTGGAAACAAGTTCAGGATTAGTTAGGAACTCAACTTCATTTCAGTACTACTTATCACCCTCAGACATATGGGCAGTCTAAAAGGACTATTCAAGCTTTGGAGGACATGCTTAGAGAGTACATGTTTGATTGGGGAGGATCTTGGTCTAAGTTCATGCCTATGGCTAAGTTTTCTTATAATAACAATTTCCACAACCGTACAGGTGAGGCACCATTTGAAGCTCTTTATGGTAGGCCATGTATTTCACTATTGCTCTAGAGTGAGGTTGGTGAAAGAATTTTGATCTAAGTGATGAGTCACATTTATATACATATTAGGTTGATCTTATTAGAAAGAGGATGAAGAATGCACAAGATAGATAGAAGAAGTATGTTGATGTTCACAGGTTTCATAGAGAGTTCAAGGTGGGTGATCGTATTTTCTTAAAAGTCAAACCCATCAGATCTATTGCTAGATTCAAGATCAATGGTAATCTTATCCCTCTTTATATTGGTCCTTTGAGATCCTTGATAGGGCAGGAGAGAGTGCTTATAGGTTAACACTACCACATCTTATGAACAAATACATAATGTGTTTCATGCATCCTTGTTGAGGTCGTACATCACGAATATATCTCATGTCCTTATACACGAGCCTATTGAGATCAGGTTGAAGGATCTTTCTTATGAAGAGCCGCCCTTAAGGATTTTGAATATTAAGACCAAGAAATTGAAAAACAAGGATATTGTTCTAGTTAAACTTTTATTGAGGAATCACAATCTTGAAGAAGATACATAGATCTTAGATATGAGATGCTAAACAATTACCCATAGGTTTCAAGGATGAAACTTTTATAAGGAGGGGAGGACTGTCACATCCTTATTTTCTTTAGGTATGTAATTTATTTTGTTACATAACTTCACCCTTTTTAGAGCAAAATGTGTAATGTATCATTTATGCCTTTGAAGGTATAATACATGATGAAATGAGTTTTATGTTAAAGATCTTGATGAAATAAGCATCATATCCAATTTTAGCAAGATTAGTTGTCCCTTTGATTTATTAGGAATTCTAGGGTTTTTAAACAAATTAAACTACTTAGGAGTTCTCATTGAGAAAATTGGGAATCTAATACCAAAATAATGACCTAAATGGTAAAGGGGATATACAGTTAAAATTTAAAAGCTTGTTGACCTTGTTTGACCTCTCAAATTATTTTTGGAGGTTTCCATATAGTTGGCACTCAAATAACCCTGAATTTTCAGATTAATGAAATTGAATTCATATGGTTTGAGATGTATTTAATGTAAGATGACATTTCTCAAAAATTTGCCTAAAGTTTCACTTATTTTGGGTTGTCACACACCCTTTGATATGTTTATTGTGTGTTGGATCATTGTTGACCGTTGGATGGAAATCAAAAGGTAGGCTCCTTGTCACCACCTCCCGTCCATACTTGGGACTCTACGTAGTCTGGGTAATTTCAAACTCTTGTAGTTTTTCTCATTTCTTTTGCAAACTGAAGAGGTATTTCAATCCCAATCGACTCATGATGTCGATCCGAACCTATTTATACCTATAACCTAGACCTGATTCTTCATCATCGCAAATGCCAAGTGTCATTTTCCTCCTACGTTGTTGTAAGTTGCAGCGAGAGCTTCCTACCTTATCATTGTTTCCATGTAGTGTGAAGAGGTTTTCAAGACTCATGTGACCCATCACCCTCAAGAAATTTCACCAAATCCTTCTTGAGTTCTAGTTGTGGATTCGACCTCTTCTTCTAGCCTCCCCAAGCTCGTGGTATTAGCTACAACCGCCTTTACCAAATTAATTGAATGATAAGCTTTAGGCACCCTTTGTCTTCCTTACTATGGTATTTCCGTGCTACACAATTTGACCAATTGTCGGGGCCTAAAATTTGGCATTATTTCCAGAGATGGCACGACATACCTGATCCTTGTGTTAACCTTTCTGATCGGCTTTCCACTGCTACAACTTTGGTAGGCTACGATGAAGATGTTTCCATTATTTGAATTTGGTTTGGGCCACTCTTTTTTCATTTTGATCTTTGAGCCTTCATGCTCTATTCTCTAGTGGTGAGACCTGGTTGGTGGACCTTGATAGCATCTTTCTCATGTTGGGTCCTGGAACCCCTTGAAGGGTGTGATTATTCATCTTGGTGATGTGCGCACACTGGTGGCAGCTTGTACCCTAGAAGGAAAGGACTTGTGCCATGACTCTAGTTTATGGAGAAACAAGGAGCCTGATTCGGGGGGTGAGAGATTGAAGAAGTGGGTAACTATAGTGAAATTTTATGTGTCATATTTTGCCTTTGATCAGACATAGATCTTAGGATGATTGATAATTTTGATGTATGATTTGATATTAATGAAGAAGCTTTTATCGATACACCCATTTTCATGCTCAATGTCCCAATTTTGATCTGAGGGTGTTCTCATTGTTTGATTTTCATTTTATCCAATCCCATGAAATGGTTTAAGTGCTTTTATCTTGCTTTTTGATTGCAAATTTTGGAAATTCAATATATTTTTATTGGTAACTCCAATGGGGTCGAGTTATAAATGTATTTTGATCAATATTTCAAGATTTAGCCATTTTGATAGGTTAGTAGTCATGATTTTGAGTCTGGTTTCTCATATACTAAGGCCTAACCTAATTAGGGGTTATGAGAAAATGATTTGGGTTTTAGGTCATAATGACAGGAAAAATTACAGTCTTGAGATCAGGATTGTAGGAGCAGTTGTTCATACAAAAATTGGTAAGTGGTTCATGACTTTCTAATGTTTTAAGAGGTATTCATCATACACACATCTTATTAAGATTCATGTTTTATGTTAAGATCAAATCACTCTAAAGAATATACCTTTTCATGTTTAAGACCAATAATGCAAGTATGGGTGAAAACCCTAAGTAGGACAAATTGGATCATCAGAATAAGAACAAATAATCAGGCCCTACTCATGAGCATGTTTATGGAAGGTTGGTGCTTCATGAGCCCCCTTCACTTTATGGGTTCAATCCCAAGCACGTTCACTTTCACTATGTTCGACGATGTTTTTTATTATTGGGTTCAATCTCAATCATGTTCAGTTTTAGTGTGTTCAGAATCATGCACACCCCATGTGTGTTTTGAGATCATATTAGATAAGGTTCATTTAGTAGGTTCCCTAATAAGAATGCTCAATCAAGTTAAAATGCATCCCAAAGTCATTTATAGTGATTGAGTATATTCACATGTGTTTTAAGCTTTAATTAGATTATACTTAGATATTTATTGAAATACAACCACTTACAATGGCTTTGTCGAATGCATGACCATGTGTGGATGCACATAGGTGGTGGACAACGCCAGCAGCAAGCACAATATCAATAGAAATAGGAGGTGTGGTTTGTGAAGCTTTGGGATCCTACTTTGGTGGGGCGCCATTTTAGAGTGTTCCTCTTGATTATCTTTATATTCATGCTTATGTTAGGTTTT
This sequence comes from Alisma plantago-aquatica, assembly GCA_963693085.1. Lineage (NCBI taxonomy): Eukaryota > Viridiplantae > Streptophyta > Magnoliopsida > Alismatales > Alismataceae > Alisma > Alisma plantago-aquatica. The sequence goes on along the minus strand of OY856412.1, from coordinate 1,138,178,575 downwards.
CTTTCATGTTCTTAGAATGTTGGACATTCAATTATTTCTCTTGTGCATGTAATAAGACACTACAAGTGGATGTTTTCAATGTCTATGGATTTTTCTTACCATGTCACGATTTTGTCATGATCTCCTATGTATGAAAATGCTTATGTTATGCTTGGATTGTGTATGTTATGGAGGTTGTGACAACAATATTAGTCGTTGTGCATGCAAATTATTATCAAATGGAGAATGTACAAATAGAGTGTGGACAATATAGATAGTGACAGAACACGACAATAGAAAGTCGACATGTGAAGTCAATGTGCAAATAAAACACAGACAAATAACAAATTATAGATATGATGTAGCTGGGTTGAATAATCACATGTACAAATCAATAGCCAGTGAACATAAAGATCTATGTAACAAGCTCTCTAATAAGCATATAGAATCCAAATGATCCATATAGTAGCAAAATCAACACCATATAATAGTGGAAATAGTATGAAGAATCGTATGAATAACATTAGAAACATATTCATCCTCTCTTCCAGCTCATGACTTCTCTGTGTTCATTTTCTCTCTACCCACATTCCTCTACTCTCCCCCTCATGCCAATAATGAAAGAATCAAGAGAGTGGTTGGGGTGGAAAGTCAAAAGTAATGGTAGAGGTAATACATATTTAGGTAAAAAATGGAGGGGAGTAATAGATCAAGTCAATGTGATACATGATTCAGTTAGACAAATTTAGATACATAAATAAATTGATATTTTTCATGACATTGAAATGAATATTTGTCTAGCCCTTAGGTCAACAAATGTAAGGGGTCTGGGGACACAACACTCATAGTACATATTAGGCCAAATTTTGATTCTAGATAGGATTTTGATTAGCAATAGGCATAGTACATATATGGGGGCAACACAAGTATAGAGGGAAGTAAGCTATATGTATGTAAAATTGTTTGGTAGCAATGGGGAGAAGTAAATATTAGTGGGTAGTAGTGGATAGAGGCTACAAGGTTTGTAGTGATAGGAGTTTATGGCTACAAGGATGGCATGTGAGGCAACATTAAAGGGAGGATGGAATGAGGGATCTACATGGTGGCGGTAAGGAAGGATGGAGGGATGCAAGCAACAGGGCAGTTAGGCAACAAGCAGCAAGTGCATCGACGGGAGGGCATGGCCTATGGTGTAGAGAGCAGTGGAGGAGTAAGGGTGGTGGGGCAGCAACATGACAATGTAGCAGGACAATGGAGGAAGGATTTGGCTGGGTGATAGTTGGCGGTCATATAGGAGAATAATGAAGCATCAATGAGCTAGTAGGGATAGAGAAAACATTAATGGAGACATCATGAGAGAAGGAAGCAACAGTTATGACCTCCATGGAGGTATTAGGATGCCATGGTGGTGGTAAGGCAGAGAAGCTCAGGAGACGGCAATAGGGAGGCAACAACGGTGACAAGGAGTTGATAATGACATGTGTAGGGCAATGGGGGTAGGAGTGGCAAGGAGAAACACAGGTAGAAGAGATCAAGGGATGACCGTTCTTTAGTGTTGAGCTCCCGGAAAGGAGATGCACCTTGGTGATATGGATAGCCCTATCATTCCTTTTAAGATCATGTTATCTAAGGCCTCAAATCCTGGGATGTTACAATCTCCTCCACTTGGACTCTTGACATCCTCGTTAAGGATCAACTATATGGCATCATAATCTTTTCCCCATTTCAATGTAGACCCAAATGACCCATGTACACGCAACTCCCGATCATGGCCACCAATGCAAGGGTGGCTCCATCAACTTGGTTAGCCCTTTCAAACATGCCTGGACACTACCAATGCTTGGGCAACTCCATCAATTCGGATAGCCCTTTCCAACATGCGTGGATCGCACAACTCAACGACTAGCATGCCACATGCCCATGTGGGACCCACCTACTAGAGGGGAATTGGCTATGATACAACTTGTAACACATGGGCCCACTGCCCAAGGCTCTAGTAGTGTTTCGGGAATGACGACTGACCCCACAAACTACCACTAGACATAACTACACACATTGTCCTCACTCACACGCAAGCCAAGATAAACTTCCCGACTAGTCACCCATCCTAGACTTAACTATGGGGTTATTTAGTGATGGGATCCCATAAAAGAATATCCACCTTGGTGATATGGGTAGTCCAATCATTTCATTTAAGATCATGTTATCTAAGGCCTCAAATCTTGAGACGTTACAAGGTGCTTAGCGGGCGGGCAAGCCAATAAAAATAGGTGGTTGCCCATAGATAGAGGCAACTTCCCTTTTCTCTCCTCGCCAATATTTTCTAAGAGTGTCTTATACTTTGATACTGTATAGAAGAGAAATTAGATAGCTAATAGATGTTTTGTATTACAAAACCTTGATCCTATATATAGGAGAGGGGGCAAATATACAGACAGATACTAACCCCGAATGGGACAAGACATATTTGGGCCCATGTACAAATAGACTGAATACTTAATTAACTTAATTAACTAGACTCTCTAACAATAAAATGTCACTTAATTACTTCCAACCATTTGACACTACTTACATACACAAATGAAAACATATAATGGTAAGTAAACACTAATAACTAATACATATATCAAATAATTGTGTACATAATGAAAATCTCAATAAGGAAATTTTATAACAAGTAAACACGAAGATGATTGTTACTCAAACATGACATACCCCCTTTTCATATCCTCTATTTAAGAAAAGTTTTGCTATTGTGTAAGATTTTTTTATCATTCATTTATCCTTGAATCTCTGTTATATTGAAATTCTCCTACTAAACTATCACATTACTAACACTACACAATTGCTTTTAAACTCACTTGAATCACACTTTCTAAATGAAAGCATCTTAATTGGATCGAGGACTCACTATACATGTTTTAAAGTAAGAAAAAGTGAGAACCTTAATACCATTAGATGTATGGCCTTGGTAGATAAACAAATGGATGGTGACTAATTGTAACCATTGTTCTTGATACCCAGGATGGGGTACCTAACTCTTATGTTGGGTGTCACTCCTAATAATCATTGATAATTTGAATATAAGAGGCAATCCAGAGGTATTATTATACTAATCATATATTTCGTCTCACTCTTAACAAAATAAACCCAAAGGTCACAATATTCACTAGAATTTAACAATAGAAAATTCCATTAACATTTTGAAACAAACAAAGAAGTATATATCATTTATATACACATGTCATTTCCATTATAAGTTTGGACCTACAAAGTATTGTGAATAACAACTCTAATTATGATAATTAGGGTTACAACGAATCATATATATAGCCTTGTATTTAAGGTATTATGCACCAAAGACACAAAATAAAATAAGCTTTTATGAAAATGAACATAATGTAAGCTACACTAATGCTAATGATACTAAGGAGAGTAACCCCAAATAACTAATATATGGGAAAATAGATAATAAAAAATATCACCAACGCTCCCCCTCAAGCTAGAGAGTGCATGTCATGCATTCCTAGCTTGCCACATATATAGAAGGATGAAGGTCGAAGAGGCTTGATGAAGATATCAACACTCTATTCTCTAGTCTTTACATATGGGCATAATGATCTTCTTGTCACAAATCAAGTCTCTCACAAGTGGTAGTAAACCTCAATGTGCTTGGTGGATTCATGAAATTTGGATTATTAGACATGTAAATAATTTCTTGATTATCGCACTTTAGTGTTGCTAGAGAACGGAGAGGAAAACCTAACTCTCAAAGAATAGATGCCACTTGTTCAATATCACAACATGTGTGTGCCATGGCATGATATTCTACCTCATTACTAGAGTGAGGCACGACGGTCTACTTCTTGCTCTTCCAACTAACGTAATGCCCCCCCAAAAGAATGAGAAACCAAAAACATATCTCTTATCATTCACATCTCTAGCACAATCACATCTGCATACCACTTCAAAGAGATATATGGATATTGTGGTCTCTTATAAAGGAGATCTCAACCAAATGCACTTTTCAAATAGTGTAGAATGTGTTGTACTTGACTGCAGTGGCATGCAATAGGTTTATCCATGTGTTAACTAACAATATTGTCAACAAAATTTACATGTATTCATGTAATTATAAGATAGATGAGTTTCTCGACTATTGTCAATATTATTCAGGCTCGAAAAAAGGATCCCCCTCAGATAGAATTTTGTTGTGATAGTCCATGGGCAAAGAGACATGCTTAGAATTTAGAATACCATAGACCTTCAAGACTTATTGGTCTGTGGTCGAGAAGGGGGGAGAGAAGAAGAAAGAAGAAGAGAAAGAAAAAGGAGGCTTCTTTTTTAAAAACTACATGGCTGTTTTAATACAATGTGAAGAGAAATTCTTATCATGATAATCAAGGTTACAATGAGTCATATATAGCTTTTGAAAGTATGATGTACCAGAGAGACATCATGACATAAACTAGACAAATGCTCATGGGCCTGAGAAGAGTAAGCCCCAATTAGTAAATACAAGAGAAAATAAATAATAAAAATACCACCAACAAGCATAAATATTTTCATGTCATATTTGTTACTTATTGATTGTCTATTAAAAGGTTATAATGCAAACAACATAACCTCATAAACTTCAAGGAACCCTTGATACATGAACTATCTAGACATAATATCTATGCACAATCTTCACCTCAATGGTGAAGTCACTCGGGTTTTGCTTTCAAGGGAGGTTGGAGTTTGGCACTATTGAAATTTTTTATTACCATATTCTAATTTTGAGGATGCAAATATTTCTACATTGACAACATGTTCATGAAGTGTATAAGATAACAAACTCAGAGGTTGATTTTCAAATTAATGTTTTCGGATATTTCAAAAGCAAGTTGAATTTATGGCTTGTACAAAAGCATTTATAACTTGATAGAGTTCATTTAAGAACCAATGATTAATAGTCAATGCAAGGAGTGGGATCCGAGAGGAAATAAACCCATAAAATCCAAACACACTAACAAGTATGTTGGTTTAGGTGTGTTTTTTAGTTTCTCAAATGAATGATATATATGGATAATAGCGGAATAAAATACCATCACTATTTTTAATTTTGAAGATTACGTAATAATATCTCACTTGGCACCCACTGTGTCCTTCACCCAAGGGGTTGGAAGCATACCTCACAAAAGAAGACAAAGTGGACGTTGCCAACATAAAAATGTCGGTATGAGCATATAAATAGAGATTGGGTAACATTAGGAAAAACAGATAACAATAAACATTATCAAGGCTTCCCAAACTAAGAGGAAAAGACAACATCCAAATGGATATCAAAGAGAACATTTAAAGAATATAAAAATAAAAGGGCTTCTTTTCTTAAACAATCTTTCGACAAAATATTACAATCATAAACAATGCATATCAAAAATTAGATTGATATTATGTAAGCATGTCTGAGACCCATAAAATCTCAAACCTATGTTGGGTGTAAAGACACACCCTGTGTCTAAAGGCGCACCCAATATATATAATATGAGTGGAAAGGTACAGTCGATGTGGAAAGGCACACCCAATAATATTGGAGCGGTATAGAGGTCCCACTACTCTAAATAATTTTAGTTTAATGTACATGCACAAATATAGAGACAATAAATAAGTTTAACCAAGCTTGAACTAAGAGGATGACAAATATGAGCGAGGCATGCATGTGTTTTACATGTGACGGTACTACAACAATATAGGCATGTTGGTATTGAATAACACATATAACATGACTATTGAGTGACCACGAGCATATACACATCTGCTCTAAGTAGGGCAAAATACACATATTCTCTAATAATTTCACTTGCATGAATTATTACCTATGAATTGTCAAGTGTGGGAAGATACACATCCACACAAAATCATACATGACATATTATACTAGAAGTCACCACATGATTCATAGCAAAAGAATCAAATAATTTTAATTTTAAATATGAGGGATAAGAACATCAATTGAATATCTAGTGAGGTCATAGGACTCATAAAAGATGATCCATTAAATTCAATGATAAAAGAGAATATAGTAACAAAAGGGGTCTTTCAAATAAGAACAATTCAAGAAAATAGCTCAATTAAGAATATTATGCATTGAAGTTCCAAAATGAGAAAGAGAGAGAAACATAGGTCAATTGCTCAATATGGATGGTAGAATGCAACATACATCGTATATAATCTACCAAGATCCAAGCTAAACCCTAAATCCACATTAGGGCTCCAAGCCACCCATTAAAGACATATATGAAATTAGTACTAAGTTCACATCAATTACATAAAGCCTAAATATGATACTTTTTATTATTAAAGAGTTATATTGTAATAAAACATCATTCCAATTAAATAAATCCTTAAAAATCAAATATTTATTTGATAAAAGTTAGGCAATATAACTAATATCGTTTAATGGAGAAAAACCCCACGACCTTAAGGCATATTTTTTTATATTATTTAGACTTACTACAAATTAATTGAGATTTTTACAAGTTTAGGCCAACCAAAATTTAGAGAAAAACCCACACAAGCATAGCCTTGCCCTGCTGGTGGTGGGGTCACACAAAGATGTCCAATCGAAGCCATCCAGTTGGCTCAAACCTACTCTTAATAGCAGACAATCGAATGACAACAAAATAGGATGGTAAAGTCTATGATAAATAAGATACAAATAAAAATAACCAAGGGCTAGAAATGTAAATGTCTAAACCATCACATTCCTCCTCTAGATATTCCATCATGACGTCACTATACCACGAGACAAGATTGATGTTAATGAATCAAAACCCAACTATATTCATGAAAATGTATTGGGAGGCATCCATTGTGCTTGTGATACTCACGCAAAGACAAAGGCCCCAAACACCAGAACCCAAAGTGCATAGCCTTTGATTTAGTTATTCTACCATTCTTGGCTAAGGGAGCAAGAGTGAAACTAGATCAAAACAAAAACCATAGCATAAAGGCTTCCTAGATAATATCACAACAATCAAACGAAGTCAAAGAAACCAATACTTGCTGAAAAGCATCATCAGGTGGTGATATTGTGTCTCGAGGTGAAACACAACGAGAAGAAATATAGAAAGAGGGGGAAATGCCAAACACCTTTTGATATGAAAAACAAAGGCGTGGAAAGCTTCAAGTGGATGAAACAGATAGATCCAAGTCTTCTTCGAGCCTTGCCATGGCCAAAAGCCTCAATCAAAACTATGACATCTAGCGAAGGTGGTTGGAGTTGGGGTAGCATACTCTAAGTGAAAGGAGGCATAACCAATATAGGGAAACAAAGCTAGAGAATGAAAAGGGAGTTGGGGAACAACTTCCTAGAGGATTTAATGATCCTAGAATGGGAAATTGGAAGAAGAACATGGGAAAAACATGGGAGAAAATTTTTGGGATGACGTGACATATATATAGGCGATTACAAAGCTTGCAAATAAGGCTCACCTGAATAAAAAAGATGAAATAGATGTGAAGCAAAGAAATTTGCATGAAATTACTAAAGAGAGAGAAAGATACAGGAGAGAGGCATGTACAAACAAGGAAAGAGGAGAGGTCGGATTATTGTTTACACAAAAAAATCCAAAAATAGAAGGTAGAAGAAGGAAAAGTTATCGTTCAATCCAAATCTCATAACCCATAATAGGTCTAGGTTTTGGCAAGCTAGGGAAACATTGCATGGCACGACTAAATTGGAGAACTATATCAAATTGAAATATTAAATGCAACAAAATGTAAATATTAATTATTTTTCTTTCCTAAATTAATTGAGGGCCCAGACATGATTCAAATAAAGTGAGATTTGACACCTAGGATAATTTGAGGGTTTAGAATACGAATTTGTGATTTATTTCCTCCTTTGAAGTCATATAATTTATTATCTAACATTCTAGATTTAATCTTATATTTTTTACTATAAGAATTAAGTCATATAGGACGATTCATTTAATTTCAAACATGGCATCCAAACTAATTGGGACCCAAGAATATGATTTTGATATTGAATTTCACCTTCGAAACTTCCTTTTATGAGTTACAAAACATTTAAGGTTTAACTCCATTATCTTAGTATTTTTATTGTATTACCCAATCATTATTTATAATATTCAGAGATTTCTTATCCTCGTGTAGTTATCAAAGGAGTTAAGGTGTATTGAATTGCAAAAAGTTTTCATATTTACTTATTTAACATATAAACTCCACTAATTCAATATTAAATTAAATGATTGTGAATCATTTATATACATGTAAAAGAAATATTCAATTATTGTTCCATTATACATATTGATCACATATATCCTTGATTGTTAGTATGTGAATTTATCCTAATTCAAATATTTGTTAGTCAGATTTAGTCTTTATGCATGTATTAGTGAATAATGAAGCATGCTTGACATTTTTAATGAGTTCACTTACATAGTAAGAATGTTTTAAGTTATTAGGTCCATTTTATATTTATTTGAATATATTACATCACCAAAAATCTAATAATGCTAATAAATCAATTATGGTACCAAAAAAGGTTAGGTTAGGTTAGTCACCCACAAATTAGGGTTTAGGCAAACAAGATTACCTTACACATCATCATTGAGTTTCAAGTCTACGATTAGTTTCAAATATCTTTTTCATTGTCATATAAGGGTTTATAGATACAAGGTATGGTTAGGGTTACATGTATCCTTAGTTAGGGTTTAGATCCAAGTTACTCATTATATAAAAAATCAATGTTCATTAGGATATAAATGAATATATTTGGGTTTATGTGTGCCCTTATTTGGCCAAAACTAAAGTTCTACACATACAAGCATCACATCCAAGAGACTAGGCTTTCTAGAGTCAAGATGCTAGGTTTTGGTATGTTATAGTCAAAAACCATCCTAAACTCATTCTTGTACTTGTATACTGGCTAACCGCTCTAGTTACTTGGTGATTTTCGAGGTTTTACACGATTGCTTAAAATTAAATGCTTGGATGAACTTTAATTCTAGAAATCTATAAAGTGACTTTGACTATGACAAAGTATGCTTATAACCTTCTCAAACCCGACATACCACCTCTGGATGTTTTAATGAAAGGAAATGAAGTGTCATGGCTAGGACCTAAGACCAGGCCCCAGATTGGGAAGGTCAGACCAGGCCCCATATTGGGAAGGTCATATGAGGTCAGACCAAACCCCAGGTTGGGAAGGTCATATGAGGTCAGATCAGACCCAGATTGGGAAGGTCCCATGAGATCATACTAGGCCCCATATTGGGAGGACATCTAGGTCAGACCACAAATTGGGAAGACCAATGTGGCACCTGGGCTCCAGATTGAGAAGGTGGCCCTTTTGTCCACTGCATGGACAAGACCCTAGATGGGTATACTAGAGATTGAGTAAAAATGGTTGAGAGGTTAATAAGAAAACATAAATTTTGTTTTTTAATAAATAATTATTGTGGTTATATTGTTACAATTATATGTGCAAACTTTTAGTTTCCACCACACACCAATATAATTTGTTATACTGACCAACGTTTTGTTTGCGGCGTTTTAGGAAAATATGTAGTTACGATTATGAAAAGTGAATGTTCGATAAAAATTGACATTGAAAAAGAACAAGGCAAAATAATGTTTGGAGGATTATAGTCAGTTCTTCGGGTAAAGTTCCAAACTTCTATTTTTGAAAAATGTGAAAAGAAAATCTTTATCCTACTTTAAGCTTAGTTGTGGTAGAATTTATTAATTATTTTTTATTATTTACAAAACTATATGATTTTGTTTTGGGATAACGGCTCTAGCTTCTTGGCCTTCCTTAATTGGGGGTTGTTGATGGCTGGGGTCATTATATTTGGTATCAGAGCATAATTTTCCATATAATCTATAATAATTATTAAATTTTACAAATTTGTTAGATCCTAAGGGAGTTATTAGAGAATTTTCCAAAGATGGAGGTGTCTAGAAAAGGATCACGATTCGGGGGCTGGCAAGATTTTCCTCTACCTCACTAGTCGATTTACAAGGACTCCCAAATCTGTGTGACTGCCTAGCCAAAATTTGAGTATTTGACTTGAAATAAGATACATCTAGGATTTCTTGTCTCATCCCTTCTTTATCCTCCTTTACTGGACAAACTTTATGTGCTTAAGGTTTTCTCTCTCTCCACCTCCATTAGAGTTTTGGGGATAACAATGTTAAGGATTAAGGCATACTCTACCAAATAATAAAAATGGACATAACGATAAAGAGAAAATGTTTGATGGGTTTCTTCCATATAAAGGTAAACCTTGGATGGAACTAGGGTTGGTAAGGGAAATAACCTTAGTGAGTCATAGGACTCGCAAAACTCAAGGTGCAGGTTGCAAACCCTAAACCTCAACCGAAAAGCCTTAAGAATTGGATATAGAAAGAGAGAACCCCATAAGATGGATACCTTAACGTGTCTATGCATGCCAATACATAGGTTAGGCATGTATGATATATGTGGAGGACTGGAGTATGCATGGGAAACAGAGACAATAAGTGGTTGCATGACCCCTAGTGAAACTTTTGGTAACCCAACATAGGGTGGGCTGTCCCTAAAAAAGGGGGGAAAGATCTAAGAGAGAGATAACACCCTAGATTGGAAGGTTAGTGGTAACCAAAAAGTTTAACTCCTCTAGGTAGGAACCCTAACAAAGGTGTTTTCCCACTCAGATATGAGTAGGAGATAGGAATGCACCTACATGGAAGTAAGCGACATCAAGGCTGAAAATGGGATTAGTTCTAAGCCAGAGAGGTAATGTATGTTGGATTCATTAATGAATCATTCATACTGGAGGAAATGAATGAGAAGCTTCATGTTACGTAATGAGATAATATGGTATATGACGATCTCAACTGGACATAAGATTTGATAATACAAATATGTACACTTCATCGTATAATGTAGGTTAGGTGAGAATAAGAGGTGTATCTTTAGGAGCCTCAACCTCATCTACAAAGAGGGAACCTCTAGTGCTAGGACCTATTATAGGGTTAACTCAGGAGAGAGTGAAACCCAAAAGGAGAAGGATAGGGGCCTAGACTCCAAGACATGAGGAATCATGAGAAAGATTTGTATGAGGTTCCCTAGACTAGACTACCTGGAGTGAATGAGTTAAGTTGCTTCAAGCATGATCTCTAGAGGCTTGTCGTACCCTAGGTGTCTTTGTAAGGACCAAACCCTAGAAAAGAGAAAGAGGCTTCTTATGCAGATGTATAGATGATAAGAGTACCTACCATCTAGGTGAGGGAAAAAGAGTCCTAGAGAGGTAAGGAATGGTAATATGATATGAATCCTTAGACTCAAATTGGTAGTCCTTGTGTAGGACTCTAAGGGTTGTTTACGTGGAAGAGATACTTGGGAAGAATATGCCATATCAGGTGTTGGTTTGGTACATGCTTGAGCATGACTAATGCAAGGGTTCATAGACCAAAAAGAGGAAGTAGCAGTATCTGGTGCATATAATGCTCACAAGGTTGAGTGAGTTCATAGGGAATAAACATGGCACTCCCCTCAAAATTTGGGTAAAAGGAAACCCCACTTGGACTGAGGTATATGTTTGATGAGCCACTCGCACAAGTTGGTGTCATATGTATGTATAAAATTGGTCCAACCTTGAGAAATGACGAACAAGTGTGACATCACGAAAAAACTTAGAAATAGTTTAATTTGTTTTCTACTTGCTAGCCACATGTATGGGTGGAATGATAGGATATATGCCTACATGTGATGATATGAACTTTGAATGCAAGAAAGTTTTTGTGACCCTTTGTACTATCAAGTGATAGTTTTTCTCCTATCTTAGGAAAGGACCCTTCCTAAAGGAGTGAGTACCAAAATTTGTATAGGAATGGAGGTAACTTTAAAGGTCACTTAGAAGAACTTGAGAGATTAAGTACCTGAAGTGCAAAAGCACATAGATTCAACATGATTCTTTGCACCCAAGAATGACCATGTCTAAGGGACATGAAGAAAAGTCACTCTAAAAGTGACCAGTATAATGGGGCCAGGCCCAGATGGGTAGGTCGCCATGATCCCCATGAAGGGACATAAGGAAAACTATGGTGACCTAAGAGATGAAGGAAAATTGGGTGAGGATTCTAAAGGATGCAATGTGCTTTGATATTATCAAAGGGACCACAAGCAAAATGTGTGATGAAACAAATAAAGTTACAATATACCCTAAGTCATTCTTAAGGTCAAGAAGGGATGAGACCGATGGGAGTAGGAGTTGATTGTTCCATGAATGCACAAGACCATAGGGTCATGAGGTAACAACTATGTTAGCCAGAAGCCCATGGGTTAGGAAGTTGGCCACCTTCATGATTTTCATGGGGCCTAAGGGGTAAATGTGAGAGGCACTCCCTAGATGCATAAGGATAAGATCAACCCAAAAGTATCAACACCCTAGATACCTTGAGGACATGATTAAGGATCATAAATAGGAGTTATGATAAGACTCAAAGGTTATGAGAAAAGTCTACCTATATGAGTATATGTGGAATTTATGGAATGGTGGTATTCATGGTTTGGAGTCATGTGGAGAATGATTCAACCTAGATTGGAAAGTAAAATGGTGATGCATGATGCACCGTATGTACTCTTGGAATGGGATGAACTATGTATTTGGACTACAACCAAATGCTTATTTCATCTTGTTATGAGTGTGAGAGATGAGACAAACACATGCCATAGTTGGAATAGAAATGATATGAGGAATTAATGCTTAAATTGAAATCTTTTATGATAATTGTGAATTGGAAGAATCACCACACCCTCATGAGAGAATATTGGATAAATGGTTTGGAAACCTAGAAGAACGAAGGTAATCACCAAATTAAGATTTCAAATAAGGATATAATTATCTAGTGGAATTTGAACTCTATAGGTATGAGATTTGGATATGTAACCAAAATGATGAATGCAAGAGCTTGAAGTACCTCCCGACTCAGAAGGACCTAAACCTGAGACAAAGATGATGGATGGAGTATATGAGGGATTATGATTGCACCATACCCTATAACCTTGAGAAGACTAAGGTAGTAGCAGATGCACTTAGTTAGAAACATCTCAGGTGTACAGTTATCTTGTCTAGTCAGTGGAGAGAAATGGAAGAGTTTGCTAAGTGGAGTTTGCAGTCATTAGAAGATTGGGTCTGTGTGGTTAACATTCAGATAAACCCAAACCTATTGATCGAGTTGGTAGCTTCCCAGTTAGCCAGTCTAGAGCTTGACAAGATGAAGGTTCATTAGAGAAATCTTAGACCCCTCTATCAGTGGGAGTAGATGGTGGGATCCACTATAAGAGTGGTATTTGGGTTCCTGAACGGTACACCTGGCACTACCAAGATGTATACAGACTTGCAGCAATGCTTTTAGCCTAAAACAAAGAGAGAATAGCGACATAAGTGGCTAATTGTCTCACATACTAGATGGTGAAGGATAAACACCAGTAACCAGGTGGATTGCTACAATCGATTGAAATTCCTGAGTGGAAATGGGAGAAGATCACCATAAACTTTGTGGTGGGTCTCCTTAAGACCAAGAGAGGTCATGATGCAATATGGGTTGTTGTAGATCGCCTTACCAAGTTGACACATTTCCTAGCCTTAAAGATCACTGGTCCAAGGTGACAGACCTAACTGAACTATATATTAGAGAGATAGTTTGACTGCATGGTGCTCTGAGTTTGATTATTTTTTATTGTGCTCCGAAGTTTTCTTCCAAATTGTGGAAGGAAGTGTATGAAGAACTCGGTACTAGATTGAAGTTTAGAACAACTTATCCCCTGACAATGAACAGTCAGAAAGGATGATCCAGACTTTAGAGGATATGTCGAGAGCATGTGTGCTCGATTGGAGGTGGATCATGGGAACAGTACCTACCCTTAGCTGAGTTGCATACAATGGCATCTACCAAGCCAGTATAGGGATGTCTTTGTATGAAGACCTCTACGAGAGGATGTGTCAGTCACCATTTCATTGGGATGATGTTGGTGAGAGGACCTTGTTGAGGTTAGAGGAACTACAATTGTATGTTGACAAAGTCACTTGATCAAGTAGGGGCTAAAGAGATCCCAAGACTGACAGAATTCGTATGCCGATTCAAAGCAGACTAACTTGTAGTTATTGTGGGTGAATACGTGTTTTTGAAGATCTGACCCTCTGAGCTATAACTATGAATAGAGGAAAGTTGAGTCCTTGATGCATGGATCCGTTTGAGATTTTAGAATGGATTGGTGAAGCTGCTTATCGTGTAGCCTTACCCCATCAGTATAGTATGATGCATGATGTGTTCCATGTATCTAGTCTAAAGTGGTATGTGAAGGACCCGAGCCATGTGCTGAGCATTGAACCCATTGAACTCTAAGGGAGGCTGACATACCCTCAGTCACCTATGAGGGTACTACATACCAAGGTGAAGGAACTTAGGAGTAAAAGGATAGAGATGGTAAAGGTTCTTTGGAAGCACCATGGAGAGGATGAAGCCACATGAGAGCTGAAGATGGACATGGAAAAGGCTTACCCCAAATTGTTTGTTTGGTTGAATTTTGGGGGCAAAATTCTTATAAGAGGGGAAGGATGTTATAACCTTAAAATTTGCTTGTATTGATTGAAATACAATTTTGCAAATAAAACAGGTTTGAATGAAAATATTTATGCTTTGTTTTCAAAGGATGGATTTTTTTTCGCAAAATTTCCCTTGGATGGATGATTTCGGGGTTTATAATGTTTCAATACATCCAATAATGATAAATAGGAAAAATGATAAAATAAAACCCTATAATATGAAAAATAAAAAGGAATAGAAGATAATTGTGTGCATGAGTGAGAATTGGGAAGAACTCTCTAAAAAGTGATGTGGATGGCCATAATTGATTAGTTTTCATTTACACATGGTTTCTAATAAGAAACGAAATCAAAAGAAAGAAAATAGAAAAGAAAGAAAAAGAAAATATGAATTTTAATTGCATAAAATATGTGATGACTTGCATATGAAGAAAAGTTTCTTTTATTGTCAAGTTTCGGTTCCAAACTTTGCACACAAGTAAATTAAGTCATTAAAGAGTTCTCCTTGAAATTTGGGATTAAAAGGATGCATGGTTTAGGAGTTATGGATTTTTAAAAAACCTTAAAGTGAGAGGAATATCATTAAATGTCATGATTTTGAATCGAATTAGAATTTCCTTTTAATAGGCTCACGTGATGTGGACCATTGGATCTAAAATACAATGGCATGTGGTTTGTCCTCTACCTCAAGCCGCGTATGACAATAGGAAATAGGACACATCCTCTTTCCCGATCAAATTTCTCCTCACCTTGTTGGTGTATGAATTTGGACACTTGCCCAATGAATTCACAACAAGAAACTACATAGATTCATCCTAATATTTACTAGGGTTTTGTAGGACCTAGAGGCTTTTCCCAATTTACTTTGAACAGCAAGAACGAGCCTCAACCCAAGTCTATAAATAGGGCCCTAAGATCTCTATGCGAGATCATTATCTTGCTTGAGATATGTTGTTGGACCCTTGATATCTTGCCCTGACATCAGTTTGTCGACGAGGGCCCAAATTCCTCACACCTATTCCATCTCTACCGGAGACAGAAGCTCCAAGATGGTCCCCTCATCCTCTCTGCTAAGGGGCAATTGAAGCCCACGAAGGAGTTTGGTAGGACAAGATGAAGGTACTCCTACCTTTGATCACCGCACAAGAGCGCCAACATCGAGAGTCAACTATAGGGTTGACCAACCCCAATGTTGGTTCATGAGTCAAAGAGGATCGGGGGAAGAAGATGATGAAGGGGAAAATACCTATGCTACCCCCAAGTCCAATGTAGAAAGGAAAGGGCAAACATGTCTTTTTATCTCCATTTACGACCTTCACCTCACTGGGACAAGTTGCTGAGATGGCCATGGGCCATTGGCTGCACAACACCCACATGGAAAAGTAATGGAAAAGGAAAAAGGAACCCTGGTAGTGACGCGACACTCTGCTACCAGTCGAGAGGTAATTAAATTGAATAAATCATAATTAATTCTTGGTAACTCGGATGGCCATAAGTTATATATGAAAATTGATCAAAAAAGTCCATAGAATCCAGTAAAAATACGATCAAGGCCTAAATCTATTTTAACTAGAAAAGTATGTAAATATGCTATCTTTAATGGTTTTAATTAATTTGAAACCCTAAGTATTGAAGATTAATGAATCTACCAATGTTCCCTGATATGATGAGCAAATTTTAGATTGTTGACATAAAAAGGATGGATTAGATCCATATGGATAATATATGTGTATATTTTGTTAAATTAGGGTTCCATGATTATAATAGTACATTAATGGACTTAAAAACCCTAATTCACATAATTATGAGGTTTAATGGTTTGAATTATGGAAAACAATCAACAAGGTATGAAAATGATGTTCTTGATCTATTTTATGAATAAGGACCCTTAATTTGGATAACTTGAGTAAACATGGTTTTTCTAAGGGGAAAAGTGATTTAGAGTTTGTGGACCTAGAAGGGGTAAAATTGGAAAAATGAAAGTTTGGAAACCAAGAAACCCTAAGGAAACCCTAATAAGGCTTAGAAACCTTAGAATTGAATCCCAAGTCAATAAAAAATGTTTAGATGTGATTATAACAATTAGGTGTTATACATACTTTTAAGAATCAAGTTGCTTGATTTGTTGGTTGGCTTGGTTGATTGGACTTCTTGATTAGATTAGCCATCTTGCTTAGTTTTGAGTATGCAGCTATGATTATGGCTAATCACTCTAGTTTCTCAGCAATTTCTGAGGATTTATCAATTGCTTGAATTAAATGCTTGGATGAACTTTTATTCTTGCAATCTATAAAGTGACTAGGACTATGACAAAATATGCTTATAACCTACTCGAACCCGACATACCACTGATGCGTCAAGCCAGAGGTGTACACACTAGCCAACTAAGATGTCTAGATGCACTCCATGGGACTTGAACACACGTGTGGATACTTTCAAAATTTGTAGAACCTAACTTAACACCTACTCACACTAGAGAAACTACACCTGCAAGCGCACGGGGTCGTGTCATAGTATAGGAAGGTGGCAAGTAAAGGGTCGATCCTCGGGGATAGAGGGGGCACTATAGCTAGGATAGTATTGGCTATTTTCCTAATGTGGAGTCTAGGGTTGAAGGGTTTTAAAAAGGGCTTGTTTGTTGATTACTCTAATTGAACAAGCAGGAAAGGCAGAAATAAACCTAAGTTATCTTAAATAATCAAATTTAGCAAACTAGGTTAATAAATTAGCTAAGCAACAACAAGGGTAAACTGCACTACACTAGACAAGCAAGAAGCAATTTAGAAGCTAAGTTAATCACTAGAGTGAGCAAGAGCCTAAGTTAACACTAAAGAGCAAAACTAAGCAATTAACTAGATTAAGCAAAAGCAACTAAACTAGACTAGCATGAACAAGCAAGCAAAGCAAGTTGGGTTTTAAACAAGATGATTAAGGTAGTTGGGTCGTTTGGGGGATGTAACTTTGATATTAGTTGGGGGAGGTTATTGGACAAGCATGGTTCTCATCTTCCATCTAGATTACCAACCCAAACAATAAGACCAATGCTTTTAGAATGTACCCTATACTACTAGTAGAAGACTAGGGTTAGGTGTAATTCTAATAGGATTAGCCAAATCTAGGTTTCTAGAATAAGTGATAATGAGAAATTGAGGGTTGAGGGTAGAGATGGGAGTAGAGATGAGGGTATGTGACCTCATGCCACTAGCCATTATAGCCTTTAGAAGACCCTAGGCAATCACATCAATCCCACTTATACTAGTAACTTAGGTCTCATACCAAGTAGTAGGAGAGGAGATAGACATGTAGGAACAAAGGGGACTAGCTAGGGATCCCCTATTGGGACCTAGGAGTCACACCTAAGATTGTTACATGCATCCCAATTCCCCTAGAAACATGGTATCATCAAGCACTATCAAACAAGCAATTCATAGCAAAAAGCACAAATTACAAGCATGACAATGGGATAAGAGACAAAAGCATGGAGCAATCATCATAGATAAAAATGAGTTCATTACAAGCCAAAATCCCCCCAACATGGTATCAAAGTCACATTTTATCCCCAAACATCCCACCACTAGGGGCTTAGCTAGACATAGTCAAAGAAATAGTAAAAGAGATAGGAAGAAGGGGAAGAAACGTCGTGGAGCTCGGGGAAGTAGCCTTCTTCTTCACCTCCTTACTAATGGGGATGTCCTCTCTCCTCCAAGGGTGTAGGTACATGTGGTTTATTTGATGATGCATCTGTTGCTGATCCAACCACATGTCCTATTGCATCTTCTGAATTCCCTCCAATTGTGCATGAATAGCTGACATGTCATATGCATTTGTCGGAGGCGGCTGCGCATCAAAATCCTCCACTCTCGATCTAGTGTGGCGTGGCTGCTCAAGTGAACACTACTACTCTGGCATGTTTGTCTCTCCTTCTTCTTCAGGTAAGGCTGCACTTGGTGTTCTATACCCCTCTCTAGGGTTCTCTTCCTCATAGTGTGATAACAATTCTAAATAGTCATCCGGAGGCCCCACATCCCTAAGAAGGAGGCTGGTGTGGTATGGGAGTTCTAGGTTGACACCAGGATACACGGGGTACTGAACATAGAAGATTTTGTTATCTTTGAGTGATATCATTGGGGACCTAGCAAGATAGTTTAGATCCACATATTTTCTTCCATCTACCTTGGTAAGTCCCTCTAGGGCGCAACCCACTGCCCTTGCCAAAGTGGTGACAATCCCTTCCATGATGAATGGATTTTTACTCTCAGAAGGGATCATCTTCAAGTGATCAATCACCATGGCACCTATGTTCACAAATCCCTTAATTGAAATTGTGGCCATAACAAATAAGTCTTTCTGAGAATTACATTATTGATTATCATAGCAGCCAAACAAGGTATTTGCTAGGTCCTTTTGCAAGTATCTCATGAAGGGGTTGTAGATCTTGCTTGTCTTGGATTTCCCTGAAGCAAAGGTAGATTGACCCGTGATCGTCTTCCACATCCTAGAGTAATCTTCTGTACCGCTCTTATCAAATCTACCCTCGTCGAAGCTCTTTGCCATTTCTGAATTAGGGGCAAAGATTGCATTGATCTGAGAAGCTTTAAGAACATGTGTTGAGCAGTTCAACTTGAACCTAATAACATCCTCTCCTTGGTATTTTACCTTCTCTAAGGTTGTAAAGAACTCATGAGTAAGATCCACATATGTTTCTTCAGCCTCAGTTAAGATCTTATATAGTCCACAACATCGTAGTTTACTCTCAAACATGAAGTTAACCCCTAGGGCTTGCATTGTAGCATACATGCATATCTGGTGGGAATCACCCTCCTTGTCATGCACTCGGGGTGGAGAGGTCTCATTGTCACCTTTATTGCTATTCCTCTTCCATATGTGGTTCCTTCTGGTTGCTTTCCCACCCATGTCAATCTATCCTCCTCTAGCTTTGACACGATGTCCAGCGGTTCATCCTCCAATTCCTCACTCTCAGTGTCTTTTACCTCTTCTTCTTCATAGGTTTGGGACCCCGAGCTTGTGTCCAAGTTCAAGGGCACTCTCTCATGGATTCCGCTAGGTTAGTCCAACGATGTGTAATGCCTCGCTAGAGCTAGTCATGATGGCAAGCGCGAGGAAGATGCCTCATTCGATTTCTTGGTTCTCCGCTCACGAGCCGCTGCATTAACTTCAATAGAATCTACAATGTTCTCCAACTCTTCTGCTTCTTCCTCCTCCTCTTCCTCGGGGTTGCTGTAGCTTGGATCCGAGGTGTGATTGCTTGAGGAAGAGTGTAGTCGGGAGGTTCTCATCGACGTCGATTGTTCAAAGGAGTGTGAGATGGAGTTGGACGGCGAGGAGGCGCTGTTGGACTGTAGTGAATTGGGCACCTATTTGGAATGACTTTTGCTACCAGTAAGGATGTTTGTAGTCTTCTCTACTCCCCACTTGATGGCCTTGCCCATGCTCTTCATTGTTGCAAGGTTCTTTGGTAGAAAACCGAGCTAGAACTGGAAAAACACAGCTCTGTGCTATAGGGGCAGAATCTGCTTGGAGGTGGAGAAATCTATGGTTATGGAGGTGGAAATCGAAGGTATAGGTTAGGAAAAGTGATTAGGGGCTATCATACACGAAATTCATTCAAATCAAACCATCAAATCAACCATGGATTTCATTTATATTTTAAAAATAGATTTACAAATCTCATTACATGCTTTAGAAAATGGGGTTATAACATCCTCCACTCCTTATAGGAATTTTGCCCTCAAAATTCATCAATCAAACAAACAAATTTGGGATATGCCTTTTCCATGTTCGTCTTCAGCTCCCATGTGGCCTCATCCTCTCCATGGTGCTTCCAAAGAACCTTTACCATCTCTATATTCTTATTTCTGAGCTCTTTTACCTTGGTATCTAGAATCCACAAAGGCAACTCAGGATAAGTTAGCTTTCCTTGAAGCTCAATGGGTTCAATGCTTAGCACATGGCTTGGATCTTACACATATCACTTCAGATTGGACACGTGAAACACATCATGCATCATACTATATTGAGGGGGTAATTCCAAACGATATGTGGCTTCATCAATCCATTCTAACACTTCAAACGGACCCACGTATCGGGGACTCAACTTGCCTATGTTCTTAGCTATAGCTCAGAGCGGTCGGATTTTCAGAAAAACATGTTCTCCCACAGTGAAATGCACATCAGTCCTCTTCGCATCAGCATACAACTTCTGTCAGTCTTGGGCTCTCTTTAGCCTTTTCCTGATCAAAGCGACTTTATCAGCATACACTTGGAGTTCATCTGACCTCAATAAGGTCCTTTCACCAACATCATCCCAATGAAGTGGTGACCGACACAGTCTCCCATAAAGAGCTTCATATGGAGGCATCTCGATACTAGCTTGATAAGTGTTGTTGTAAGCAAACTCGACTAAAGGTAGGTACTGCTCCCATGATCCACCCCAATCGAGCACATAAGCTCTCAGCAGATCCTATAAGGTATGGATTGTCCTTTCTGACTGACCATCTGTCTGGGGGTGATAAGCAGTATTGAACTTCAACCTTGTACCTAGTTCCTCTTGAACCTACTTCCACAACTTGGAAGTGAACTGTGGGTCTCTGTCGGAGATGATGGAACTGGGTACGCCATGCAAACACACTATCTCTCTAATATATAGCTCAGCTAAGTCTGACACTTTGGCAGTGGTTTTCAGGGCAAGGAAGTGTGCTGACTTGGTAAGGCGATCTACCACAACCCATATCACATCATGACCTCTCTTGGTCTGGGGTAGACCCACCATGAAATCCATGGTGATCTGCTCCCATTTCCACTATGGGATCTCTATAGACTGTAAAAGTCCACCGGGTCATTGGTGTTCAGCCTTCACAATTTAGCACGTAAGACAACTGGCCACATAAGCTGCAATGTCTCTCTTCATTCATGGCCACCAGAAAAACCTTTGCATGTCCTTAAACATCTTAGTAGTTCCCGGGTGTACCGTGTACTTAGAACCATGAGCCTCTTGTAGGATACGTTCCTTCAACTGGGAATCTTCAGGAACCCATATGCGATTCTCAAATCGGATTCCTCCGTCTATTCCCAAAGAAAGACGTGTCTGAGGCTTCTTCATCAAGTCCTTCATCTAGTCAAGCTCCCCACTGGTCAACTGTGCTACTACAATTTTACTAAACAATTATGACTATATCTGGATGTTGGCCAATCGAACTCGATCATCTAACGGTTGAGGAGACCATTGTACCAGCTCTTCTAAGCTCTTCCACTGACTGGACAAAATAGCTGCACACCTGAGCTGTTTCTGACTCAAAGCATCGGCTACGACGTTCTCCTTTCCTGGATGATAAGCGATGGTGAAGTCGTAATCCTTCATGTACTCCATCCATCGTCGTTGTCGTAGGTTTAAGTCTTTCTGTGTCAGGAGGTATTTTAGGCTCTTATGGTCAGTGAAGATCTCAAAAGTAGCACCATACAGGTAATGTTGCCAAATCTTCAAGGCATGGATGATAGCAGCTAACTCCAGGTCGTGTGTCGGGTAATTCACCTCATTGGGCTTGAGTTGTCGGGAGGCATATGCAACCACAAGCCGATTTTGTTCCACCACACAGCCAAGTCCCATCTTTGATGCATCGGTGGAAATCATAAAACCCTAATTTCGTGATGGTAGAGTCAAAATGGGTGCAGTGGTCAGCTTCTCTTTCAGCTCCTGGAAACGAGCCTCACAAATATCGGACCACACAAACTTCACATCTTTTCGAGCCAACATGGTCAAAGGCAAGGCTGTCTTTGAGAAATCTGCAATGAAGCGTCGATAGTATCCTGCTAACCCCAAGAAGCTTTGAATCTCGAAGGGATTCTTCGGTGTTGGCCAGTCACGAACTGCTGACACTTTAGCCGGATCTACCATGATTGTTCCTCCTGAGATGATGTGTCCAAGGAACATGACTCGGTCTATCCAAAACTCACATTTAGAGAATTTCCCATAGAACTTCTGCTTTCTCAAGATATCAAGGACTTTACTTAGGTGGTCTCGGTGTTGATCTAAGTCATCTGAATAAACCAGTATGTCATCTATGAATACTATGACAAATGAGTCAAGGACGGGTTGAAACACACTATTCATAAGGTTTATGAAAACACTGGGTGCATTGGACAACCCAAAAGGCATAACCACAAACTCATAGTTGCCATAACAGGTTCGAAAGGCTATTTTTGGGATGTCCTCACTCTTAACTCTCAACTGGTGGTAACCCGATCTCAAGTCGATCTTGGAAAAGACTCGAGTTGATTTCAACTGGTCAAACAAGTCATCTATCTGGGGTAAAGGGTATTTGTTCTTAATGGTAGTCTGGTTGATCATCCGGTAGTCTATGCACATTCAGAGTGAACCATCCTTTTTGTTTACAAAAAGAACCGATGCTCCCCATGGTGATGTGTTAGGGTGGATAAAACCCTTGTCTAACAATTCCTACAGTTGTTTCTTTAACTTGAGCAACTCAGCAGGGGCCATTCTATAAGGTGCTTGTGAAATGGGGCTTGTACCAGGAGCTAGCTCTATGGATGAATCTACCTCTCTCTCCGGAGGAATCCCAGGTAGATCATCTGGGAAAACATCTGCATAGCTCCAAACTACCTCTATCTCCTCTAAGGGTTGCACCTTGGGTTCTGGCTCGATGACTACTGCTAGGAAAGCTTGACACCCTTTACTCATCATCTGTTCTGCCTTCAAGGCTGACACATACAGGCTGGTGGTGGCATCCTTCCTACCCCTAATGACAAAAGGTGGGTGACCTGGTCTCTTAATGATCACTTTCTTCTCCTTACAGTCAATATTGGCCCTATAAGTATAAAGCCAATCCATGCCAATGATTACATAAAAATCATTCATGTCAAGAAGGATAAAGTCTGTAGGAAATTCACGATCTCGATATTTCACAGGTATCACTGGAGTTTTCAAAAGGGAAGTAAAGATCCGACCAGTCGAGGTTGTAACATCTAAGACATACCCTAAATCCTTGATATCCAAACAAAACATAGTTGTAAGAAAGCTTTCACATTATGTCCCATGACTTCAGGCATGCCTACATTGTTTTTCATCATGCATTAGACCATTACATGCTTAAATTTAAAACATAAAACAAAACTCGAAGGGTTATTACCCTCGATCAACCAATTAGCATTAACTTGAGCCTCCTCATTATCAATGGCAAACACCCGAGCTTGCCTCCTCTCTCCAGCAGATGGGGCTGCCACAGGTGGGGCTGCTACTGGTGGAGCTGCCACTTGTCCTGGCCCTCTGGGATCTGGCATAGGACAAACGGATTGCATATGTCCTTCTTGGTGGCATCGAAAGCATGCCTTCTTCTTGTAACGACACTCACTGGTGTGCCCCTTTCCGCAGGTGCGGTAAGGAGGTCGATTGTTCTCTTGACGGGGTTTCCCTTTTCCTCCATGTCTTCCTTTAGCTTGGTGATGTCCTTGAGCCTTCTTGTGGTTGTTTCTCGGGCCTTGGGTTGCTTCAGTGAAACCCAAGTACCCCTTCGGTGGAAACTGGGCAGGCATCACAGTCCTTTCCATGTCTAAAGCAGTGTTGTAAGCTTCATCGAAGATTTTAGGCTTGCTTTCCATCACATGGGACCGGATGGCAGGGTGAATATGCTCTATGAAGTAATCCACCCTTATTTCTTCATCCATCTTGTACCTAAAACACTCCAGGATCTGGAACTTGCGCCTGAAGTCCGCCACAGAAGAGTTTCCTTGGGTCATGTTGGTGAACTCCCTTTCCTTTTCCTTCTTAGCTGAGTCTGGGACGAATATGGTGGTGAAGATCGTCTTGAAGTCATCCCATGCCATGTGTTCCTCTGTCAAATCTCGGCTAGTGATGTGGGTTTCCCACCATATCTTGGCTGCTCCTTCCAGGAGGTGAGCAGCAAAGAGGACCTTCTTGCTCGGTTGTACCTCAAGAATGTGGAATCCATTCTCGACTGCAAGCAGCCAAGCTTCCGCCTTGTCAACTACCTCCGACTTATCCTCTCCCCAGAACTTCTCGATGTTCAACTTGAAGAAGTCCAGAATGGTGGCTCCTAGTCGAGGATAAACCGGAAGCGGCTCACCATTCTCAGCTCTGGCTAGGTCTCGGAGGGCCAAGGCATTAATGGCCTCTGTCAGCTTCTTCTGTTGCTCCATCCACCAAGCATCAGGGGTGTGAATCATCATGGTCAGTTCTGGACCTCCAGCTTGGTCTTCTTCCATCTGGTCTACTTCCTCATACACATGTTGCTCCTCATACCCTTGGTCATGTTCTTGATCAAGGTTGCTGAAGGGTATCAGGTCAGGGTTAGGGACATCATGAGTGGCCTCTTCAGGCCTCTTTCTCTTCTTAGAGGATTCACCATCATGGTTCTTCTTCCTCCTATCTGAAGACCCCTTTCCTTTACGGGGAGGCCAAGCACTCCTAGATGGGTTCCCAGTGCCCTCGGGAATAACAACAATCTTGGTATGAGCAATCTACATAAGCATAACAAACAGACCTTTAGTTTATCATTAAACTAATTATACTTATGTCGATGATGTCTCATTACATATCTTTTATTAATTTGATGGAGGATTCCTTAATCCTTAAGTTACTTGCCCATACCACATGAGGGTGAGGAAGAGAGAGAAAACCCTAACTCTTAAAATCCTTAATAGAATATGTGATGAGAAGGGATGAATAAGATAAGAAAGTCCTAAAGGTATCTTATTTCGATTCATACCCTAAGACTTTGTTCAGGCAGTCACACAGATCCAGAAGTCCTCGTATTCTGACTAGCGGTGCGAAGGAAAATATTGCCAGCCCCCGGTCGTGATCCTTTTCTAGACACCTCCATCTTTTGGATAGTCCTCTAATAACTCCCTTGGGTTCTATGGAGTTTGTAAAATTTAATAATTATTAATGGTTAAGTGAGGAACCTAGGCTCTAATACCAAATGTTACGACCCCACCTTCCGGTAAACCCCAATTAAGGGAGACCGAGGGGTCGAAGCCGCACACATAATTTCCGGATCAAAGGTTCGGCAATTAACTAAGAACAATTATTAAATTTTACTAAACTATATTGAAAAGCTGTAATAAATACAAACTTTTGCATACCTTTGTGAAAGATTGGGTTTCTAAACCTCTATCTGCACTGGAACAAATCTAACTATTACCTCCTTGTTCTTTAATTTGTGAATTCACAATATGTCACTTTATTGTTTGTCCTTTTGGGATTTTGTACCTAAATCGCCGACAAACAAAACAACGGTCAGCCAAACCTGGTATGTGGGGGAAGACAATAATCGTGTAGTTATTCCTAACAATGTATTGCAATCAAGTACAATTTAACAAACAATTTTACAGTTTAAATATAACTGTGTGATCCATGTATATCCTATCCCCTGCGTTGTCCCTGTAGTGGACCTGGATACCACCTTCCTTATGGTAGATCCCCATTATACCCCTCATGATCCCACCTAACAGGTGAATCAGTTTCTAGGGTTGAGTCACATGGCACTGCCCGTAGGTAGCCCACTCCTTAACTCATGGCATGCTAAGAGTCTCATGGCACTACACAAGAATAGCCCAGTTTCTAACTCATGATAGCCTTGACCTTACTCTAGGTTATCCTTTTTAGCCTTTGCATAGCCACAGGGGTGGACCCGAATCTAAGCCAGTTATATGTATACATTTATAGTGATAGTCATAGTCACTCTATAGTTGCATGAAATAAAAGCATCCAACAGTTAATTTCAAGCAACCAATAAAACCTCGACAAACCCTCAGAAAACTAACTCGGAATATTCATAAGCATAACCACATACCTATATTTGCAGATTTGGATACAGAATCAACTATGTAGAGAGAGAAAATCCAAACAAGCAAGAAAAGTGCACAGAAACCCTGAAATGAAAGTACAAGTTTCCTTTTATTAATATTTACCATATTTCATCATTTTCCTTAGGGTTTTTATTCCAATTTTAGGGTTTCCTTGGAAATTAGGGTTTTGCCTTCATTCTTAGTTATTAAGAACCCTACTTCATCAAATCTACTTAAAACATTTAAATTCTCTCATTTTAATATTCCTAACAGTATTAGGATCATTATTTAGTAATTTACTTTCTTAATCTGAAATATCATGGTTTTCCTCTTCTTTTACCCCAATTAGGGTTTCCATATATATTATTCTTCATTTATGGATTAAAACCCTAAAACTACCAACTTTGTATACAAAATGGATGAAAACTCTACATTACTAATCAACAGGTTAATACCTTTCAAATTAACCTATTAATCTTCAAAGATGCATCCTTTATATACAATTAGGGTTTCTAATTACTTTTTAATGCACTTTTCTACCAAATTAAAGAACTTTTGCAAAATGAAATAGAACTAGGTTCTCAAATTATTTTTATCAGGTTCCTTGTATTTTCCTACACAACTTTCATGTATAAAGTTTCTTCATATGAGATTCCTAGCGATCTCTATTAATTTTGCAAGGAAAAAGCGATTTTCTTGATTATTCGATGAGCGAGGGGATTTCACCGAATTTCCGTGATCGTTGGATCGGTGTGCCAATAGTCCCGGCTATCTGACGCTCTATGTCAAATTCCTCCACTAACTGAGTTGCACTCCCCGCTCCTTCTTCTGGCCCGTTGGATCCTACTTGAGTCCACGATGGACTCCGGTCTAACGATCCCTGTCGAAGCGCCTTGACTTATCTGGCCATCCTAAGCATCGTCAGATCCTCGCGTAGGATCACGGTGATCCCTGATCAGATTATGGATGTACGTCGTCCCATTCCTTGCTCTGCTACTAGGCTGCGGCGGCGCCGAGGCGGTGCCTTTGCCGGATATGGATCGATCGAGAGTAAGAGAGGGTGTCGTAGCTTATAAGGTGGCCGCCGGGGTTCACGAGGTTGAGGATGATCATGAGGGGTCCTATATATAGGGTGTGGGAGTCTCCTTTAGGGTTTTCTCAACCCCGTCGCCAACTTCCTTTTAGCCCAATTGGGCATTTCGTGTATACGCAAGGAAAGCCAGTCAACCTTGGGTCGAGAAGATTCCTCTCCCTCTCCCAGTCTCATTGAAGAGGTTTCCAAAAGTGCACAAGCGCTAGATCGTGAGAAAAGTGATGGGGGAAATTCCCCTGTAACCGTGCTACAATCCCAATTCTACTAGAACTCGATGATAGGCAGTGCTGGTTGGATCAAGATCCAACGGCCAGCAATGCTCGCGCTTGGCCAAATAAGGAAAATGATTTCCTAAATTCCAAGATAAAACCATATTTGAGGAATTCTTGAAAAAGCAATAACACCTAAATCGTAATTTATTTTAATTCAAAATTTGAGGGAACCTTGTTTATGCTTTTATCTCACATCCAGCAAAAATTGAGATCATTATCTCAAGAAAATGATTCCTTTTCTTTAGTTGCAAGAAAACACCTATTTATTCATATTTATCTCATATTTTCTATTTCCTTTGCCATTCTATTTTTATCCTAAGTTCCTTGAACCCCAAGGAACCTTAATATTTCGAAATTCTATTTTGGAAAATATTCCTTAGCCTTTTATTATTCTTTTATTTATTTTCTTATGTATTCCTTTATTCAATTGAATTCCTTTTTCATTTCTTTTTCTTTCAATTGGGCTTAATGCCCAATAAGGCCCATTAAGAAAACACACAAGGCTATCATACACGAAATTCATTCAAATCAAACCATCAAATCAACCATGGATTTCATTTATCTTTTAAAAAGAGATTTACAAATATCATTACATGCTTTAGAAAATGGGGTTATAACATCCTCCCCTCCTTAGAGGAATTTTGCCCTCAAAATTCATCAATCAAATAAACAAATTTGGGATATGCCTTTTCCATGTCCGTCTTCAGCTCCCATGTGGCCTCATCCTCTCCATGGTGCTTCCAAAGAACCTTTACCATCTCTATATTCTTATTTCTGAGCTCTTTTACCTTGGTATATAGAATCCGCAAAGGCAACTCAGGATAAGTTAGCTTTCCTTGAAGCTCAATGGGTTTAATGCTTAGCACATGGCTTGGATCTTGCACATATCACTTCATATTGGACACGTGAAACACATCATGCATCATACTATATTGAGGGGGTAATACCAAACAATATGCGGCTTCACCAATCCATTCTAACACTTCAAACATACCCACGTATCGGGGACTCAACTTGCCTCTATTCTTAGCTATAGATCAGAGCGGTCGGATTTTCATAAAAACATGTTCTCCCATAGTGAAATGCACATCAGTCCTCTTCGCATCATCATACAACTTCTGTCGGTCCTGGGCTCTCTTTAGCCTTTGCCTGATCAAAGCGACTTTATCAGCATACACTTGGAGTTCATCTGACCTCAATAAGGTCCTTTCACCAACATCATCCCAGTGAAGTGGTGACTGACACAGTCTCCCATAAAGAGCTTCATAAGGAGGCATCCCGATATTGTCTTGGTAACTGTTGTTGTAAGCAAACTTGACTAAAGGTAGGTACTGCTCCCATTATCCACCCCAATCGAGCACACAAGCTCTCAGCAGATCCTCTAAGGTCTTGATTGTCCTTTCTGACTGACCATCTTCCTGGGGGTGATAGGCGGTACTGAAATTCAACCTTGTACCTAGTTCCTCTTGAACCTATTTCCACAACTTGGAAGTGAACTTTGGGTCTCTATCGGAGATGATGGAACTGGGTACGCCATGCAAACACACTATCTCTCTGATATACAGCTCAGCTAAGTCTGACACTTTGGAAGTGGTTTTCAGGGCAAGGAAGTGTGCTGACTTGGTAAGGCGATCTACCACAACCCATATCACATCATGACCTCTCTTAGTCCGAGGTAGACCCACCACGAAATCCATGGTGATCTGCTCCCATTTCCACTATGGGATCTCTATAGACTGTAAAAGTCCACCGGGTCGTTGGTGTTCAGCCTTCACCATTTAGCACGTAAGACAACTGGCCACATAAGCTGCAATGTCTCTCTTCATTCCTAGCCACCAGAAAAACCTCTACATGTCCTTAAACATCTTAGTAGTTCACGGGTGTACCATGTAATTAGAACCATGAGCCTCTTGTAGGATACGTTCCTTCAACTGGGAATCTTCAGGAACCCATATGCGATTCTCAAATCGGATTCCTCTGTCTATTCCCAAAGAAATACGGGTCAGAGGCTTCTTCATCAAGTCCTTCATCTTGTCAAGCTCCCCACTGGCCAACTGTGCTGCTACAATTTCACTCAACAATTCTAACTATATCTGGATGTTGGCCAATCGAACTCGATCGTCTAATAGTTGAGGAGACCATTCTACCATCTCTTCTGAGCTCTTCCACTGACTGGACAAAACAGATGCACACCTGAGCTGTTTCTGATTCAAAGCATCAGCTACGACGTTCGCCTTTCTTGGATGATAAGTGATGGCGAAGTCATAATCCTTCATGTACTCCATCCATCGTCGTTGTCGTAGGTTTAAGTCTTTCTGTGTTAGGAGGTATTTTAGGCTCTTATGGTTGGTTAAGATCTCAAAAGTAGCACCATACAGGTAATATCGCCAAATCTTCAAGGCATGGATGATAGCAACTAACTCCAGGTCGTGTGTCGGGTAATTCACCTCGTTGGGCTTGAGTTATCGGGAGGCATGTGCAACCACATGTCGATTCTGTTCCATCACACAGCCAAGTCCCATCTTTGATGCATCAGTGAAAATCATAAAACCCTCATTTCCTGATGGTAGAGTCAAAATAGGTGCAGTGGTTAGCTTGTTTTTCAGCTCCTAGAAATGAGCCTCGCAAATATCAGACCACACAAAATTCACATCTTTTCGAGTCAACATGGTCAAAGGCAAGGCGGGCTTTGATAAATCTGCGATGAAGCGTCGATAGTATCCTGCTAAATCCAAGTAGCTTCAAATCTCGGAGGGATTCTTCGGTGCTACCCAGTCATGAACTACCGACACTTTAGCCGGATCTACCACGATTGTTCCTCCTGAGATGATGTGTCCAAGGAACATGACTCGATCTATCCAAAACTCACATTTAGAGAATTTCCCATAGAACTTCTACTTTCTCAAGATATCAAGGACTTTACTTAGGTGGTCTCGGTGTTGATCTACATCTGAATAAACTAGTATGTCATCTATGAATACTATGACAAACGAGTCAAGGAAGGGTTGAAACACACTATTCATAAAGTTCATGAAAACACTGGGTGCATTGGACAACCCAAAAGGCATAACCACAAACTCATAGTGGCCATAACGGGTTCGAAAGGCTATTTTTGGGATGTCCTCACTCTTAACTCTCAACTGGTGGTAACCCGATCTCAAGTCGATCTTGGAAAAGACTCGAGCTGATTTCAACTGGTCAAATAAGTCATCTATCTGGGGTAAAGGGTATTTGTTCTTAATGGTAGCCTAGTTGATCATCTGGTAGTCTATGCACATTCAGAGTGAACCATCCTTTTTATTTACAAAAAGAATTGATGCTCCCCATGGTGATGTGCTAGGGCGGATAAAACCCTTGTCTAACAATTCCTGCAGTTGTTTCTTTAACTCGAGCAACTCATCAGGGGCCATTCCATAAGGTGCTTGTGAAATAGGGCTTATACCAGGAGCTAGCTCTATGGAGAAATCTACCTCTCTCTCAGGAGGAATCTCAGGTAGATCATTTGGGAAAACGTCTGCATAGCTCCTAACTACATCTATCTCCTCTAAGGGTTGCAGCTTGGGTTCTGGCTCGGTGACTACTGCTAGGAAAGCTTGACACCCTTTACTCATCATCTATTCTGCCTTCAAGACTAACACATACAGGTTGGTGGTGGCATCCTTCCTACCCCTAATGACAAAAGGTGGGTGACCTGGTCTCTTAATGATCACTTTCTTCTCCCTACAGTCAATATTGGCCCTATAAGTTTAAAGCCAATCCATGCCAATGATTACATCAAAATCATTCATGTCAAGAAGGATAAAGTCTGTAGGAAATTCACGATCTCGATATTTCACAGGTATCACCGGAGTTTTCAAAAGGGAAGTAAAGATCTGACCACTTGGGGTTGTAACATTTAAGACATACCCTAAATCCTTGATATCCAAACAAAGCATAGTTGCAAGATTTCTCGAAATGAAAGTATTAGTAGATCCAGAGTCAAACAAAGCTTTCACATTATGTCCCATGACTTCAAGCATGCCTACATTGTTTTTCATCATGCATTATACCATTACATGCTTAACTTTAAAACATAAAAGAAAACTCTAAGGGTTATTACCCTCAATCAACCAATTAGCATTAACTTGAGCCTCCTCATTATCAATGGCAAACACCCGAGCTTGCCTCCTCTCTCCAGCAGGTGGGGATGTAGCTATAGGTGGGGCTGCCACAGGTGGGGCTGCTACTGGTGGAGCTGCCACTTGTCCTGGACCTCTGGGATCTGGCACAGGACAAACAGATTGCAGATGTCCTTCTTGGTGGCATCGAAAGCATGTCTTCTTCTTGTAGCGGCACTCACCGCCGTGCCCCTTTCCACAGGTGCGGCAAGGAGGTCGGTTGTTCTCTTGATGGGGTTTCCCTTTTCCTCCATGTCTTCCTTTAGCTTGATGACGTCCTTGACCCTTCTTGTGGTTGTTTCTCGGGCCTTGGATTCCTTTAGTGAAACCCAAGTACCCCTTGGGTGGAAACTGGGTAGGCATCATAGTCATTTCCATGTCTAAAGTAGTGTTGTAAGCTTCGGCAAAGGTTTTAGGCTTGCTTGCTATCACATGGGGTCGGATGGTAGGGTGAAGACGCTCTATGAAGTGATCCACTCTTCTTTCTTCATCCATCTTGTACCCAAAACGCTCCAGGATCTGGAACTTGCGTCCGAAGTCTGCCACAGAAGAGTTTCCTTGGGTCATGTTGGTGAACTCCCTTTCCTTTTCCTCCTTAGATGAGACTGGGACAAATATGGCAGTGAAGATCTTCTTGAAGTCATCCCATGCCATGGGTTCCTCTGTCAAATCTCGGCCGGTGATGTGGGTCTCCCACCATATCTTGGTTGCTCCTTCCAGGAGGTGAGCAACAAAGAGGACCTTCTTACTCAGTTGTACCTCAAGAATGTAGAATCCATTCTCGACTGCAAGCAGCCAAGCTTCTGCCTTGTCGACTACCTCTGACTTATCCTCTCCCCAGAACTTCTCAATGTTCAACTTGACGAAGTCCGGAATGGTGGATCCTAGTCGAGGATGAACTGAAAGTGGCTCACCATTCTCAGCTCTGGCTAGGTCTCGGAGGGCCAAGGCATTAATGGCCTCTGTCATCTTCTTTTGTTGCTCCATCCACCAAGCATCAGGGGTGTGGATCATCATGGTCGGTTCTGGACCTCCAGCTTGGTCTTCTTCCATCTGGTCTACTTCTTCGTACACATGTTGCTCCTCATACCCTTGGTCCTGTTCTTGATCAAGGTTGCTGAAGGGTATCGGGTCAGGGTTAGGGACCTCATGAGTGGCCTCTTCGGGCCTCTTTCTCTTCTTAGAGGATTCACCATCATGGTTCTTCTTCCTCTTCTTTGAAGACCCCTTTCCTTTACGGGGAGGCCAAACACTCCTAGTTGGGTTCCCAGTGCCCTCGGGAATAGCAACAGTTTTGATACGAGCCATCTACATAAGCATAACAAATAGACCTTTAGTTTATCATTAAACTAATTATACTTATGTTGATGATGTCTCATTGTGTATCTTTTATTAATTTGATGGAAGATTCCTTAATCCTTAACTTACTTGCCCATACCACATGAGGGTGAGGAAGAGAGAGAAAACCCTAACTCTTAAAATCCTTAATAGAATATGTGATGAGAAGGGATGAATAAGATAAGAAAGTCCTAAAGGTATCTTATTTCAATTCATACCCTAAGACTTTGGTCAAGAAGTCATCCGGATCCGGGAGTCCTCATATTCCGATTAGAGGTGCGAAGGAAAATATTGCCAGCTCCCAGTCATGATCATTTTCTAGACACCTCTGTCTTTCGGGTAGACCTCTAATAACTCCCTTGGGTTCTATGGAGTTTGTAAAATTTAATAATTATTAATGGTTAAGTGAGGAACCTAGGCTCTGATACTAAATGTTACGACCCCACCTTCCGATAACCCCAATTAAGGGAGACCGAGAGGTCGAAGCCGCACACATAATTTCCGGATCAAAGGTTCGGCAATTAACCAAGAACAATGATTAAATTTTACTAAACTATACTGAAAAGCTGTAATAAATATAAGCTTTTGCATACCTTTTTGAAAGATTGGGTTTCTAAACCTCTATCCGCACTGAAACAAATCTAACTATTACCTCCTTGTTCTTTAATTTGTGAATTCACAATATGTCGCTTTACTGTTTGTCCTTTTGGGATTTTGTACCTAAATCACCGACAAACAAAACAGCGGTCAGCCGAAGCTGGTATGTGGGGGAAGACAATAATCACGCAGTTATTCCTAACAATGTATTGCAATCAAGTACATGTTAACAAACAATTTTATAGTTTAAATATAACTGCGCGATCCATGTATATCCTATCCCCTGCACTGTCCCTACAGTGGACCTGGATACCACCTTCCTTATGGTAGATCCCCATTATACCCCTCATGATCCCACCTAACAAGTGAATCAGTTTCTAGGGTTGAGTCACATGGCACTACCCGTAGGTAGCCCACTCCTTAACTCATGGCATGCTAAGAGTCTCATGGAACTACACAAGAGTAGCCCAGTTTCTATCTTATGATAGCCTTGACCTTACTCTAGGTTATCCTTTTTAGCCTTTGCATAGCCACAGGGGTGGACCCGAATCTAAGCCAGTTATATGTATACATTTATAGTGATAGTCATAGTCACTCTATAGTTGCATGAAATAAAAGCATCCAACGGTTAATTTCAAGCAACCGATAAAACCTCGACAAACCCTCAGAAAACTAACTCAGCATATTCATAAGCGTAACCACATACCTGTCTTTGCAGATTTGGATACAGAATCAACTATGTAGAGAGAGAAAATCCAAACAAACAAGCAAAGTGCACAGAAACCCTGAAATGAAAGTACAAGTTTCCTTTTATTAATATTTACCCAATTTCATCATTTTTCTTAGGGTTTCTATTCCAATTTTAGGATTTCCTTGGAAATTAGGGTTTTGCCTTCATTCTTAGTTATTAAGAACCCTAATTCATCAAATCTACTTAAAACCTTTAAATTCTCTTGTTTTAATATTCCTAATAGTATTAGGATCATTATTTAGTAATTTACTTTCTTAATCCAAAATATCATGGTTTTCCTCTTCTTTTACCCCAATTAGGGTTTCCATATATATTATTCTTCATTTATGGATTAAACCCTAAAACTACCAATGTTGTATACAAAATAGATGAAAACTCTATATTACTAATTAACATGTTAATACCTTTCAAATTCACCTATTAATCTTCAAAGATGCATCCTTTATATACAATTAGGGTTTCTAATTACTTTTTAATGCACTTTTCTACCAAATTAAAGCACTTTTGCAAAACAAAATAGAACCAGGTTCTCAAATTATTTTTATTAGGTTCCTTGTATTTTCCTACACAACTTTCATGTATAAAGTTTCTTCATATGAGATTCCTAGCGATCTCTATTAATTTTGCAAGGAAAAAGCTATTTTCTTGATTATTCGATGAGAGAGGAGATTTTACCGAGTTTTCGTGATCGTTGGATCAGTGCACCAATAGTCCCAGCTTGATCTGATGCTCCACGTCAAATTCCTCCACTAACTGAGTTGCGCACCCCGCTCCTTCTTCTGGCCTGTTGGATCCTACTTGAGTCCACGATGGACTCCGATCTAACGATCCCAGTCGAATCGCCTTGACTTATCCGGCCGTCCTAAGCGCCGTCAGATCCTCGCATAGGATCATGATGATCCTTGATCGGGTGATGGTTGTACGTCGTCCCCTTCCCTGCTCTGCTACTAGGCCGCGGCGGCGCTGAGGCGGTGCCTTTGCCGGAGATGGATCGATCGAGAGTAAGAGAGGGTGTCGGAGCTTATAAGCTGGTCGTCGGGGTTCGTGAGGTTCAGGATGATCATGAGGGGTCCTATATATAGGGTGTGGGAGTCTCCTTTAGGGTTTTCTCAACCCCTCCACCAACTTTCTTTTAGCCTAATTGGGCGTTTCGTGTATACACAAGGAAAGCCAGCCAACCTTGGGTCGAGAAGATTCCTCTCCCTCTCCCGGTCTCATTGAAGAGGTTTCCAAAAGTGCACAAGCACTAGATCGCGAGAAAAGTGATGGGGGGGGAATTCCCTTGTAACTGTGCTACAGTCCTAGTTCTACTGGAACTCAATGATAGGTAGTGTCAGTTGGATCAAGATCCAACGGCCAGCAATTCTCGCGCTCATCCAAATAAGAAAAATGATTTCCTAAATTCCAAGATAAAACCATATTTGAGGAATTCTTGAAAAAGCAATAACTCCTAAATCGTAATTCTTTTTTAATTCAAATTTTGAGGGAACCTTGTTTATGCTTTTATCTTACATCTAGCAAAAATTGAGATCATTATCTCAAGAAAACGATTCCTTTTCTTCAGTTGCAAGAAAACACCTATTTATTCATATTTTCCTCATATTTTCTATTTCCTTTGCCATTCTATTTTTATCCTGAGTTCCTTGAACCCCAAGGAACCTTAATATTTATAAATTATATTTTGGAAAATATTCCTTAGCCTTTTATTCTTCTTTTATTTACTTTCTTATGTATTCCTTTATTCAATTGAATTCCTTTTTCATTTCTTTTTCTCTCAATTGGGCTTAATGGCCAATAAGGCCCATTAAGAAAACACACAAGGCTATCATACACGAAATTCATTCAAATCAAACCATCAAATCAACCATGGATTTCATTTATCTTTTAAAAAGAGATTTACAAATCTCATTACATGCTTTAGAAAATGGGGCTGTAAGTGACCAATCCTTGTGGTCCAGTCTCACCATTTTTTCTAAAATAAGCTTTATCTCCTGATTGGCCACAACTTGGCCACTAGTTTGAGGATGATAAAGAGTTTTTTTTATAAGCCAGGGGTCGCTTTTATTCATCCCACAACCCTCTTGTGGGCTAAATCACAGCAAAATTACATCTCCCGCACTTATAACTCGGGTATCATCCCAAAATCCCACAAGGACAGCCCTCACATCCTAAAAATAAAAACAAAGACAACCAAAACAAGGGACTCTGATATCATGCGTTTTCCTCTCCAGCTTCTGTTCTCTTGAGTATCACATAGGGAGTATTTCTTTTTTCCAATAAAGCCATGCCTCTAATCCTCATTGGCATATTGGATATATCTGACGAAACTAACATCTCATTCAATCGGCACCCCCACCTACCTAACTCACAAGGTATCGAGTTGATAACCTTGTGAACTAGCGCTCCCGAAATCATGGAAGATGTTAACTCATCTCGCAGCTCTCTAACAAAAGAAGTTATCTGCCATGGCTCTTTACCACCATTCCAAAGAATCTCATGTGTAAAAAAATCATCTACTTCTATACATGAGATGTTCAAGGCATGGTCACCTGCTAGCTTCAGACCCATGGCGCATGCTTGCATGTATGCAAGAAGGTAATCCGAGCTTTTGATCCAAGCTCTGAACACAAGACAAATATTGGCACTGTGGTTACGTATGATACCAGCTGCCCATCTTCTATGTGTTCCGTGGGAGTCCCTATCCCTACCAACTGTGATGTTCTGCTTGAGATTATGTATATCCGACTTCTCCCATCGCAACAAAATCAGTTGGTTCATCATTGACTTTGGTTCGTTCAAGCCCACCATCTTCATTCTGTCATATATATCGTTGTTTATAGTGACAGGGAACGCTATTTTCTTCAACTGATGATTAAGGATTCTAAGGATATGGTTCCATTCATGGTTGACCGGCTTCCTCGTACCATCATATTTAGCTCCACATCTGATGCGCCATATACTGTGGGGGATTAAAATCGCCATATTACCTGTCAGCCATTCAGATAAACCTTTCGCCTTTGTCATCTTACACATATTCACAAGGGATCTCATATCATCAGGCGGCTCCATGTCAAGTAGATCTTTAAATTTCTTCCAAAAGAAATCAGCGTTCTGGCCTTTAAATAGCATATGATCTATATCTTCCTCCTGGGGGTTATTGCAACAATAGCATTTAGAAGCAAGGGGTATACCACATCTAAGTTTAATGTTATCATCAGTGGGTGTAGCTTGTCTAGCTGATTTCCAGATGAATGCCGCCTCCTTGGGGTATCCGGCCTGCCATACCATCCCTAGCCCATCTGGGCCTTCCCTACCACCATGCATCAGCAACCTTTTCACAAAACTCATAGAGAATCTGCCACTCCTCTCAGGACTCCATACCAGCCAGTTGTCTATGTTGGCTATCCAAACGCCAGCATCACGAATCATCTTTATTCCTTCATCATCCACGACCACCCTAAGAGAATCCCAGTCCCAACCGTATCCATCCAGCCAAAATTCCCTGACCGTAAACGTGTGTATTCTATCACTGGGGATTATCGCATGATCCGCAAGGCGATTTTCACACCACCAAGAATCCCAGAAGGACAAATCTCCATTCCCAACCACCCATCGACATAACGGAAAAATATGAGGGAACATATCCCACATCCTTTTCCAGAAAGGTGAAGGTGATAACCCTCTTCTCAAGGTACCAGGATACATATTGTTGCGGCCACCTATCAAATTTGCATACTTAGCCCTGCAGAAAGAAGCCCAGATGGAGTCCTTCGTCAACACCTCCCAACATGCTTTTGCAATAAAGGCTTCATTGATCGTCTGTAAAGAGGGAAACCCTAGACCGCCAAGTGAGAATGGCCTAGCAACTCTGTGCCATGCAATCCACGCCTTCCTGTGGTTATCCTCCCTGTCCTTCCACAGAAATTTGGATAGCTTGTTTTCAATTCGCATCATGATCCCAGCAGGGATGCCCACCGCAGCTGACGTATACACTGGGATAGAAGTTAAGACGTGTGCAATCAGCAATCGTCTCCCTGCAAATGATGGTAGTTTGGATCTCCACGTAGCAAACTTGTCATTTATCTTGCCCATCAGGAACTCAAAATCAGCGAGCCTCATCTCTCATTTCTTGATCGGTATGCCAAGATACGCCAGTGAGTTCATGGCAGAAACCACCCCCATGGATGCGGCTACATCTTGAGCTAAAACCAGATCCTTGCCTCCTACCACGCACGTGGACTTGAGCTTATTTATTCTCTGCCCGGTTGCCCTTTTGTATGCATCAACGGTACTACAAACCTTGTCCATTGATTGTTGGTCAGCTGAGAAGAAGACTACAATATCATCCGCATATAGAAGAATGATCGGGGGGACAACCACCCCTTTCACCTGAAACCTGGAAATGGCCCCTTCCTCATAGAGTTTTAAGAATCTTCTACATAGCATCTCCTCAAACAGAATGAAAAGAAATGGAGAAATTGCACTTCCATGCTTCAAGCCTCTACTCATCAGAAAGAAACCAGTAGTTTCCTCCCCTAGCGTCACTGTTGCCTATGAATTTGAGAAGAAACTCAGGCATAAGTTTATCACTTCTTCTGTAAAACTAAATTTCTCCAGAAGTCTTCTCAGTATAGACCATACAACCCTGTCGTAAGCCCTTGACATATCATACTTTAGAATCACATTAGGATTGTCTCTCCCTCTGTTAATGTCATGCATAAGCTCCTTAGCTAGCCGGATGTGGTGAGATATATCTGTGCCTTTTACAAAAGCCCATTGGTTCTTGGATATCAGGCGCGGCATAATAGGAGTAAATCTCTCACTGAGTACTCTTCCAAGGATGCACAGGGTGACATTCTCTATGGATATGGGCCTAAAATCATCCAATATCCTACTAGGATTATCATTCTTCGGAATAAGTAGGATTCTACAACAGAAAAGACCCCTGAAGCATGTTTGACCGCTGAAGAAACCCTTCGTCAAATCCATGAAATCACTTTTAATAATAGGCCATGCAGCTATGAAAAAAGGAAGAGTAAAACCGTCCG
Source organism: Alisma plantago-aquatica (assembly GCA_963693085.1). NCBI lineage: Eukaryota > Viridiplantae > Streptophyta > Magnoliopsida > Alismatales > Alismataceae > Alisma > Alisma plantago-aquatica. The sequence goes on along the minus strand of OY856412.1, from coordinate 1,138,138,899 downwards.
GCCCCGAAGCTGCAGCTGAGTCCATCATCATCATCACCTTTTGAACCTCTTCTTCCTTCGGAGGCGCCACTAGGGTGAAATTTTCATCAAGAGAAACCATCTCCGAGACCGCGTCCATGAATTCCAACAGCTCATTTTCATTTGTATCTGTTGCTTCATTGTAAAAGTTTTGGTAATGAATTGCTGCCATCTCCGCCATTTGCTTAGAATCTGTAATTGTAGTGCCATCCTGCAGAACCATGTTATTAATCCTTCTCCGCTTTCTTCTAGATTTAACAGTAGCATGGTAAAACTTGGTGTTTCTCTCCCCATCTTGTAGCCAATCTATACGAGCTTTCTCCTTCCATACCTTTTCCTCCTGGTCCAACATGTATTGTAACTCACCTTCTGCCTCTCGTAGGTTGAGCTCATTGACAGAAGTCGGATTTTCATCAAACGCAACTTGCGTTGTAAAAACCACATCTTCTAAGTCAAGGATGCGTTGTCTGTTGGCACCAAAAGTAACCTTGCTCCACCTACGAAGAGCCGCATGAACTCTTTTAAGTTTAAGGCAGAAAACTACTGAAGGGTGTCCGGTCACTGGTTCATGCCATGCTTGTTCAATTATCTTCATGCATTCCTCATGCTCGAGCCATGTCTTCATAAACGAGAAGTGGGCCTATTTTTTATCCATTGTCATAGCACCGGGGATCGACACAATGGGGAAATGATCTGATACTCTCGCTCTGATCAAATGAATTGATCTAGACACTGGCCTCTTCATCATCCATGCTCCATTGACAAGAACCCTATCAATCCTCTGCCACATTGTTGGAGTGAGAATTTGCTTGTTCACCCAAGTATATTGACTCCCCTCAAAAGGAACTTCATCTAGAGCTGCATCTGATATCCAAGAATTAAAATCCAACATGTCCTGAAACCCAGGTTGGTTTCCCCCTCTTCGTTCCCTAGGATGTCTCACCACATTGAAATCCCCAGCTATTAACCATCCTTCATCCCCTATTCGATCAGCCAACATCAATAGTTCATACCATAATGCTCTTCTTTCTGTAATGTCGCAGCTGGCATAGATTGTCGTAACAAATACTTTGGACCCATCATTAGCTTCCAGACTCACCGTTAAATGTTGCTTATGACTTCTGAACAGGCTAGGATTCATACTTTTGTCAGCATAGAACCATATTTTCCCTTCATCTTCTTGGTTATGAGCTGCCCAATCGAGTCTCACAATGTCCAACAATTCTATCGCTTGTTCAGCATGAAGAAATGGTTCAAGTAAACATACCACACCTGGTTTGTATCTGCTACAGATTCTACTGAGAACCCTCCTCATAGGATGATAAAGAGTGGCTAATCGATGGTTTACTCCATGCTTCTTGAGCAACCCCTCAAAAGTGCGATGAATGAAATGACTACCGTCGTCGCTTATCATGGCCCTTGGAATTCCAAAACGGCTAAATATGTTTGATTTCACAAAGTCACACACCACCTTATGGTCATTTTTCTGAGTTGCAATAGCCTCTATCCACTTTGAAATGTAGTCCACGGAGACCAAAATGCAGACATACCCAAAGGAAAGAGGGAAATGACTCATGAAGTCAATTCTCCATACATCAAACACCTCCACCACAAGAATGGGTGATAGAGGCATCATGTCCCTTTTGGAGATAGTGCCCACTTTTTGGCACTTCAAGCAACTCTTGCAGAATTCATGTGAATCTTTTAATAAGGATGGCCAATAAAACCCACACTGGAGAACCTTTGTAGCCGTGTGTTTTCCTCCAAAATGACTCCACATATCCCAGAATTGCACATGGATAGGATGTCTCGTTGTTCTATTTCTGTAACACATCTCCTAATGAGCTGATTGGGGCAATATTTGAAGAGGTGAGGGTCATACCAAGCATAATTCTTGACCATGGCAAATAATCTTTTGCTTTCCTCCCTTGTCCATGTGTTAGGTATCCTCCCACTAGCCAAGAAATTATCTATGTGTTTATACCATGGCTTTTGAGTAGACAAGAGCAGGAAGAGTTGTTCATGTGGCATTGTTTCCTTGATTCAATTTGTATCATCAAATGGCTCCTCAATTCGAGATAGATGGTCGGCAGCCCCATTTTCCACTCCCTTCTTGTCTACAATCTCCACATCAAACTCTTGAAGCAATATAATCCATCTGATCAGCCTTGGCTTTGAATCTTTCTTTGACATGAGATACTTTAGTGTAGCATGGTCCGTGTATATCACTACTTTGTTTTGTAAAAGATATGATCGGAACTTGTCAAGAGCAAAGATGACTGCAAGAAACTCCTTCTCAGTGGTTGTGTAGTTTCTTTGGGCTTCATCTAGAGTTTTTCTTGCGAGTAGATAACATGTGGAATCCAGCCAACTCTTTGGCCCAGCACAACCCCCACTTCCATGTCGGATGCATATTTCATAATCTCGAATGGCAAAGAGAAATCTGGGGGCTGCATGATAGGAGCAGAAATTAGTTTTTCCTTTAAGTGGTTGAAGGCTTCAACACATTTGTCATCGAAATGAAATTCAACATCTTTCTCAATTAAGTGGCATAGAGGTCTCGAGATCTTGCTAAAGTCTTTTATGAACCGGCGGTAGAAACCTGCATGTCCCAAGAAAGACCGAACATGTCTTACGGTGGAAGGAATAGTCAGGGTAGAAATGAGGCTCACCTTGGCCCTATCAACTTCAATTCCATCCTTTGAAACCTAGTGATCTAGAACAATGCCTTTGGGCACCATGAAGTGGCTTTTCTCTGAAGATATCACTAGACAAACCTTCACGCATCTCTCAAGGATAGCAGCCAAGTGAAGTAAGCATTCATCAAAAGTTTTGCCAAAGACTGAGAAATCATCCATAAACACTTATAATGATGAATCAAGCATATCCACAAAAATCGAGGTCACACATCTCTGAAATGTAGAAGGGGCATTACACAACCCAAATGGCATTCTTCGGTAGGCAAATGTACCACTCATGCAAGTGAATGTTGTCTTATCTTGGTCTGCAGGATGCACGACAATTTGGAAGTATCCAGAATACCCCATCAAGGAAGCAACAGAAGCTTTGCCCTGCTAGTCTCTCTAGAATCTGATCAAGAAATGGGAGAGGGTAGTGGTCCTTCTTGGTCTTTTCATTGAGCTTTCGGTAGTCAACACACATTCTCTACTTTGATTGTTCTCTCACCAGCATAAGTTCACCATCCGCATTTTCCGCTACAGTGATCTCACCTTTCTTAGGCACAACCTGGATGGGGCTCACCCATGTAATATTAGAAATAGGATAGATAATCCCATCATCAAGTAATTTCACAACCTCTTGGGTCACATCCACTTTCAGCTTTGGATTCAACCGCCTTTGCATTTGGCGGGTTGGCCTTGCATCATCCTCTAGATAGATCATGTGTACACAGATGGAGGGATCAATACCTCTCAAATCAGCTATACACCATCCAATGGCTTGGATGTTCTTCTTCAAGACTTTTATCAATGCCTCCTCTTGTTCTGGTGAGAGAATGGAGGAAATGATCACCGGGAGGGTGTTATTTGCACCTAGAAAAGCATACTTCAATCCTTCTAGAAGAGACTTCATCTCAAGAGTGGGAGGTTCTTCAAGGGAGTTCTTTAATGGTGCAAAATTAAAAGGGAGGTCTTCACTTGTAGCCACCAAGGCTAGCTCATTATCTTCCTCAACTTCATCATCATCATTTGGGAACTCAACTATTGTCTCTATACCTCTACCTTGAGTGGCAGATTGAATCCATGTAGGTAGGCATTCCTCTACAATTTCATCCATGCACTCAACGAGATAGCAATCTTCTTCAGGGCCCCTATCACCTCTGTTGTGGCTGAAGATTCAAAGATGTTCAACCGAATCTTCATGTGCATGAATGTCACATACACGGTCCTAGTTCTCACATGAATAACCGCATCCGTTGTGGTTAGGAATGGCCTCCCCAAGATGATAGGAACCCTCCCTGTGTCTTTTTCCATTCTAAGATAATGAAGTCGACAAGGAAGAAAGCAGACGTCTCGTCATCAAGCCTCACAAGTACGTCCTCAACACGCCCTCTCAGCATCTTTACCGATATGTCAGCCAACTCCAAAGTACAATGAGTGGAACTCAATTGCTCCATTTGGAGCTTGGCAAACACATCATATAGTATTAGTTTGATGCTAGAACCCAAGTCTAGGAGGGCTTGGTCTATGTGATGTGTCCCAATGTAGCATGGGATGATGGGAGCATCAAGATCTTTTCTTTTCCTTGGCATGGTGTGTTGTAGAATCGAGCTCACTTACTCGGTGAGCTTGACTCTCCTTGGGGTTCTCCCTGTGGTCTTTCTCTTGAAGGTGCATAGATCTTTCAGGAACTTAGCATAAGAAGGGATTTTCTTGACTGCATCAAGCAAAGGAATGTTGATCTTCACTTGTTTAAAAGTCTCAAGGATTTCTTCAGTATGCTTCTTTCTTCTCTTCTCAACAAAAGGCTCCTTAAGAGCATCAGGAAACGGAGGAAGTTGGGATCCCAAATGGATCAGATTAATAGTATCATCAACAAGACTCACAGGAATCATAATATCAACACCTGATATCACAGTATCAAAACTGGCTCTCATCACAATATCCTCAAGTTGTATCTCAGTATCAACCTGTCCAGTCTCAGTATCACCTCTGTCAACAACAATGGTATCACGGGGGTGCTCCAAAATCTGTCCATTTCTTAGAACAATCACCGCCTTCACATGCTCATGGGTAGTGGAAGAAGAATCTTGTGGAGGTGGATGTGGCTGTTGGGGTTGGTGGTGGACTTTGGTGAGGTGAATTTGGGTTTTGGAGGCTGATTTGCAGTTGTGGTTGTTGTGGTGGTTGTTGTTGTTGTGGGTGGGGGTGGTATTGCAGAGGTGGTTGTTGGTATGAATGAGGTGGAGGTGGATCATATTGATAGTTAAGAGGTGCTTGAGGAGGTGGTGGAGCATAGGGATTCAGTGGTGCTTGGTATGATGGCAGAACATATGAACTTGGAGTGTTCCCTCAAAAAGTACCATCATTGTTTGGGTTGGGCATCGGTTGAGATGGAAGTCTTCCTTCTTCCCTCCTAGAAAGAGAGAGAGAAATCTGATCCGTCTTTGATCAAGGCGGTGGATGGACTACCCATGTGAGTTGACATCCTTTTTCACCTCATCCAAACTTCTTAATCTTCCAAGAACCTCCTCCTCAAACTTTGAGCTGTAGCGTGGCCTCGGCTGCCCTTATCCTTGTCCATCCTCATTTTGTTGTTTCCAAGAGAAATTTGGATGGTTCCTCCACTCAGGATTATAGGTGTTGGACATGGGGCCTTGATTGTTTTGGCTGCCAAAGGAGTGCAAGGCATTCACCTCCTTTCAATAGAATCGACTGCCATGGTGGGTTGGCTAGGAGAACCACTGGCTTGGTTCTTCATCATCTTCATCATATCTGCCATCATCTTCATAATGGCAGGGTTGGCAACATTGCAGGCTGGAGCTACGGAGGAAGGTGGAGGGGTGTAATTTCGGCCGCCATGCCCCCATTTTGTAGAGACTTGGATGTGAGAAATCTCAACAAGATGCTCGAACAAATGCCATGACTCCTCAGGCGGTTTTGCCATGAAAGTTCCCCTGCAAGATGAGTCGATGCTATTTTGGATCAACTCTTCAAGCTCAGTGTAGAAGGCTTGAACTAGTTGCCACAGTGGCACTTCATGGTGAGGGCAGTCATATAGAAGTTTTTGGAACCTCTCCCACACCTCGTGGAAGGGCTCATTCTATTTATAGGCAAAGGAGGTGATGTAGTTTCTCATGTAGGTGAGCTTGGCAACCAGGAAGAACTTCTTGATGAATTCATTCTTGACTTCATTCTAGGTTACCAGCTCTGGCTTTGACATGTACCACTCTTTAGCTTTTTTTTTAAGGAGAACGGAAAGAGGGTTCTCCATATGGAGTCGTCGGTGGCGGCGGGGGTACGGAAAGTGGAGCACATCTCAAGTAACACATCGATGTCGTGGTAGGGATTCTCATTCTCCATCCCATAGTAAGTGGGGAGGATTCCAAGGAGTGTGGGTGGAATGAAGAATTGTTGACCTGAGATTTGGTCAATTAAGGTGGCGATGGGTGAATTATAGTTCCACGGGGTGATGTACTTGTGGAATGGACGGTTGGGCTACTGTGGAGGCGGTGGAGGGTTGTTGTCTACCATCTCGGCTTCTTGGTGTTGGTTGCAGCAACTTTGGCGTCTCCTTCTACCTATCTTGGGGTCGTACAACACCAAGTTGGTACAAGTGGAACGTATGTGGCACATGCAAAGCTGTCACCTACACAATACACAAACAAACAACAAGAAACCAAGTTAGAATGGCAATATGCAAAAGTGAACAAAGAATAAAAAATAGCAATGATGAGGGCAAAAGGAAAGGCTAAGCTACACTAACTAGCTAGGCCGAGCACCTCTATCCCCAGCAATGATGCCAGAAAGCTTGATGCGTCAAGCCAGAGGTGTACACACTAGCCAACTAATGTGGCTAGATGCACTCCACGGGACTCGAAGACAAGTGTGGATAATTTCAAAATTTGTACAACCTAACTTAACACCTACTCACACTAGAGAAACTACACCCACAAGCGCATGGGGTCGTGCCATAGTATAGGAAGGTGGCATGTAAAGGGTCGATCCTCGGGGATAGAGGGTGTACTAGAGCTAGGCTAGTGTTGGCTATGTTCCTAATGCAGAGTCTAGGGTTGAAGGGTTTTAAAAAGGGTTTGTTTGTTAATTACTCTAATTGAACAATCAGGAAAGGCAGAAATAAACCTAAGTTATCTTAAACAAGCAAATCTAGAAAACTAGGTTAACAAACTAGCTAATCAAGAGAAAGGGTAAAATACACTACACTAGACAAGCAAGAAGCAATTTAGAAGCTAAATTAACCACTAGAGTGAGCAAGAGCCTTGCATCATATCACATACCATATCAGGTATTTACATACCTATATAGTGGCATCAACCACAACCTATATATAAAAGAGATGTTCCACATATACATGTCATATACAAACATAGGAAAACTATTAGAAAACACATTTTAATATACATATCATCTACAAAACATCCCCTGCCTGGACCTGAGAGTACATGGATGACTCTACGACTCTACTACAAACTACTATCCAACCTTATGCTCCTACTACTCTCTAAGCTTCTCTTTCTCAACACCATGGTCCTGACCACGCCACTGAAGACCACCTAAAAAGATGTGGTGACACAAAAGTCTCGCATTTGCTGGGGATTGGGAACCCTGACCCTAACCCGTCCTATATATAGAGGGCTACTAAGGGCTTCCTTGAGCATAACTACTACACATATAATTGAGAATTAGTTGCTCTAATAAGTGTTGTCCTCTCTGGTTGTGGTAACCATGAGAGCCCAAACAAGTCCTACCCGACTAGGGAGGAATAGCCACATGAGAGAAACAACTGAGGATCATTGTTGTAGGAGAGCATGTTGGTGACTAGTAAACCAACAGAAGGGACAACTCCTTCTTGTATATTCTTGTAGGATGAGGGGAGTTCTAGTTGGCCCGTGTGGACTGCTCTAGAGGTAGGAGTTTGTTGGCTGCTACTAGGAGGGCAACGTCAACTCGTAGTCTGTGGCGAGACCTGAGGAGCCGCTACAACAACTGTCCGAGTCTGATGTCTATGGAAGAGCAGTCAGACAAGTCCGAGTGTGACTAGGAGCTGCACAACCACCATCCAAGACAGAGTGCACATCTACATCGATGAGGATTGTTGCTAGACTTGTTCCAGGACTAGGTATATCTTTGTGAAACCATCCTTCCCATTGTATAGTTATTGATGCGATCACTGGTTAACGGGAAATATGTCTGTAATTTTTTTTTGTTTTCGCTGTCTACCTGATGTGGCATTCCTACATAACCTTCATGAGAATACATTGCTAGACATCATCCAAGACCTTGAAAACGATACTACCAACTTCATTTCTTGTATTTGGGGACCAACATATTCTCCAAAAGCTTCTTACATGCACCTAACTTATAGAGGACACATATCAAATATGAAAATCATATGAAAGGCAAAATGGCCACAACAATTCAAAATCTTCTTTTGGCTCCTTTCAAACAACAGGATCCCAATAGACCATCTCATCATCAGAGGAGGCTTCCAGGGACCTACCAGATGCTACCTCTATCTATATGTAGAAGAAACCACACAACACTTGTTACGACCGCCACCAAACCGACAGGCAAATCGTTACTAATTATGTGGAATAATCATAAGCAGCGGATTAACAAAAATCACTAAAAATTAAAACCATTTTGCAAAGAGATCCATTTCTAGGAAAACTCTTTAAGGAAGAACCAAAGCCTGATATTCACATTGATCATATATTGTACATACATTGTACCATCTCTTCTCGAGGATAACATATAACAGTTTCTTTCTCAAAAACATATACATAAAGCAACAAAAAAACTCGAGGCGTACAAGCCAAAATCTCATATTGTTCATAAAACCAACACATACTAAATCCAAGGACCTGCGAGTACAGAGATGACACATAGGACTTCTATCTATAAGACACGATAGACAGTACACTCAAACTGAGTTGTCCCTGCTGTCCCTGCTGCTATTGTTCTTTCTCTACAGTACGGTCTCAACCCCCCTTGTGCACATCCACTAAAAAATGTGGATCCCATAGGGTGAGACAATTGTCCCAGTGAGAGATATAACTCTCCGCCAACAATTTTACCAACAATTTTATTATCACAGTTAAATATTATCAAACTGAGCAGAGGATAAGCAGTTTAGAACATTATCATATTTTAAAGCATTGCAACTATCTATGATAAGCAATAAATCATCTATTCTCTTTATAAGGAATCGTAAGAACATGTATATCATTTACCCATCATACTATATCAACATTTCAAGCTTATCTTGTAATACTCATTATCATGGTATGACATCCATGAATCATTCTCATTTCTATCTATTCGCCTCAGCCAATCTGCTAATCATATATTGAATTGTACCAGTCATGTGAATATACATCATCATCATTTGTCCAGGTATTGGCTTTGCCAATCCCATGAGGTTATTCCAGGCATTGGACTATGCCAATCCTATGCAACCATTCCATGTATTGGACTATGCCAATCCTATGGGATTAACAGCGAGGCATTGGGTTATTACCAATCTTGTGATTAACAGCCAGGTATTGGGTTATTACCAATCCTATGATTAACAGCCAGACATTGGGTTATTGTCAATCCTGTGATTATCTGCCAGACATTGGGTTATTACCAATCCTGTGATTAATAGCCAGTCATTGGGTTATTACCAATCCTGTGATTAACAGTCAGACATTGGGTTATTACCAATCCTTTGATTAACAGCCAGGCATTGGGTTATTACCAATCCTGTGATTAACAGCCATGCATTGGGTTATTACCAATCCTATGATTAACAACCAGGTATTGGGTTATTACCAATCCTATAACTAATAGCCAGACATTGGGTTATTACCAATCATGTGATTAACATCCAGGCATTGGATTATTACCAATCCTATGGTTAATAGCCACGCATTGGGTTATTATCAATCCTGTGATTAACATCCAGGCATTGGGTTATTACCAATCCTATGATTAATAGCAAGGCATTGGGTTATTACCAATCCTGTGATTAACAACCAGGCATTGGGTTTTTTGCACTTCTAAACTGATGAATCACATTGTCACCTCCGATTTAATCCGTCGCCTGAACTGAGTCTTCCCATTTTATCTCTCGAAAGTCGTAAGTCGCCCCACTAACGGATTTCCCATGTTTCCCTCTTACCCTAACCACCATATGGCGGCATTTGCAATTAACAAATAAAAACCCTTAAAACATTAATAATAGAACCACTGTTGTCGGTAAAAACAAAGAACGGATCATCAGACAGAGAGAGGAATCAAAACAGTCAGAAGAAGAAAGACTGCGGCTCGTGGTCATCACCTCTACAATGGCGACCACGGTTGCTCGTAAACCCTAACACCAGCCACAATGTGCACTCCAACTACCAGTTCCACCGCGGGTCGCGGTGTGGAAGAATGCTACTCTAAGTCACGGTCCCCTGAAATGTGACCTGACCATAACAAGAAAGAAGACCGCGACCATGCCCATGACCGCGATCGCAGTTCCTAATCAGTAAATCGCGACCGCGATCCTTACTCAGGAAATCACGACCGCGATCCCTTATCATTACACCGTGACTGCGATCTCTTTTAGAGACCGCAACCGTGGTGTCATATGAGTTTCCAACAAAACCGTGACCGCAGTCTCTATGCACACTCTTGAACATGGCATTTAATAATTTACTGAACACCTACCCTGTGCAAGAAATACCTTACCCAGTAATTGTAATAATAGTAATTTTTGTTAAAATCAACTAGATACTAATTCATTGAAAAACTTATAGTGGGTCCACCTCTTCTCCACATATTCCTGTATCCGGTATGTCTTGAGAGCCTTATCCTTCTGGCTCTAAATATTATGAAATCCAACAAAAGTGTTTCTCTTAAATATTATAGTTTTATCTATTCAAGTTTATTCTCGATGCATGTTATTTTAGTGAATGTTGTGGAAACCTTGACTCAATTTCATACCATGATTTCATATACATGTTTAGTTGTACATAAATAGGTAAAAACCATCTTTTTATCAGTTGAAGTATATGATGTAGTATATTATTATGCAACTCATGTTGTATGCAAATGAGGCAAATGAAACCCTAAGGATAGGGCATTTAGTAAATCAAGTATTTCCATTTCATCATTTCTCAATACGATAAGATCAGTAGCTCAGTTTATAATACAAGTTATAGATAAGCTATGAAAGGAAATTATTGCAAGGATAAACTAGGACATGTTGATTAGATGATTTAACAATGAATCAAAAGAATGAAATAGACATTATATGCCCTATACAATGTAGAATCCTTCACAAGAGGCATGTGCTATGAGGAGGAAATGTGCTTCCTGATTGGAGGATAAGTCCAAATCGAGATAGCTAGTTCTTATCAGTTAAGGGTACATGGGTTTAGGTAGTGAGGACATGCTCCTTATAATAGAGTGATACTCAACAATAACTAGAGATGCCAGTGGTACTTGTAATGTTGATCAACATGTTGGTCGTAGTGGAACCATTGATGTAGAGATAGCAAGTATTTTGATTCTCCACCTAAATACTTGGGTTAAGAGGAGGAGTCCAAATATCCTGCTACTCCCATTAGCCGTTAAGATCCAGATGTGGTGATGCCCACTACAGATGGGGTGGTTTGAGTTCAGACTTAGAATCTTGGGTACTCTTCGAAGTATTATACAATGAGATTGTATGTTGTTGTGATGCTATCACATGTCGTGGTACACTTCATGTGGGTTTAGGATGAGTGAGAGATTATTCAAGTATGTTCAATTATTGATTTATTTCTTGAAGTTATCTGGAGTAACTCATCATTTGTATGTTTATGAATTACTAATTCCCTTTGTGATTAATCAAGTATGTTCATATATTGATTTACTCTTTGTAGATATCTAGAGTAACCTTCCATCCACATGTTAGTGAGCCTAGATTCTTTATAATTATTTCTTATTCTACTTAAAATTTAGTAATCCAACATTATCTCCTTTGATTGTTTAAGTGCTCTAAACTACTTCATAGAAGTAATCATCCACTGGGCGAGTAGCTAATGGATCTACTCACAAATTTTAGGTAGACTCTGAGCTTCTGAAGATCTAAATGCATATTAGAAGTCTTGCCAAAAATCAAACGCTATAGAGGCCTAAATAATCGTTCCATTTCACTATAGTGTGCTATTTAAAATTACAAAGAGTTGTATATGAATGAAGTTGTAATGAAGTTTGATCATGTAATGTTGAAAGATAGTATGGATATCTTAGTATATTCTTTTATGTTTGCAAATATATCAATGGGTAAAGGTTTTATTTCTCAGATAAGATCAGTTCATGTGGTTGTGTTTCATATAATGCACAATTTTATTTTAAAAAAGGTTAAGTGTGGTGTTTAGTTTGCTTGAACTTAGGCTATGTACCAATTTCATGATCTATCAGTGATTGTGGAATCTGGGTGTATATGTCATTCTAGTCTTGTCAGCTTGGAAAACACTATTGAACAATGTTCCCTCCTCATCTTAATAATAGGAGTTGGTTTGTTTTATTTAGTTCACTGTGATGTTTGGATACCACTTTGTATTGGTAATCATACTAGTGTATGGTATTTTATAACTTTTATTGATGATTAGTCTCGTGCTACTTGTATCTATTTGTTAAAGATTATTCTAAAGATTTAGATGTTTTCCCCAAATTCTTGAATGAAATAAATACTTGGCTTTTTGCTACTCCTAATTTTTTTTGTGATGATAATGCTTCTGAATATGTGCAACATGGTTTTCAAAAGATTTGTAACTCCAAGGGGATGATTCACCAAACTTCTTGTCCTTATAGCCCACACCAAAATATAGTTTCCGAAAGGAAACATCTCCTTGATGCAACTCAGACTCTCCTAATTGAAATGAAAGTTCCTAAGTTTTATGGGGCAGATGACATCATTTTAGCCAATTATCTCATCACCACATGCCCTCTTATGTTTTCCAAAATAAGATTCCATATCACCTTCTCTATCACCATGAAGAAATCTTTCCTTTACCACCAAAAGTTTTCGGCTACCAATGTTTTGTTCATAATCACCAACCTAGGAGTGATAAACTATTTCCCAATGCATGCAAATGTTGTTTTCTTAGTTACTCTCACACACAAAAGGGATGAAAATATTATGATCATGTTTCATGTCATTTCTATGTTAGTGCAAATGTCACATTTTATGAAGATAAATCTTTATTTTTTTGAACATAGTAAACATGTGCCACTTCCAATAGTGCCCATTCCTGACCATAATGTGTTTGCAATTCTACCTGAAGTATCTTCTACTTTGGAATCTTCTGAGATTGATGATCCACCCCAAGATAATGATAATATTACTAATTCTATTATAACTTCTCATTTTGGCATTCCTAATGCATTATGTAAGGAGTGACAGTCTGGTACAAAATATAGTATCTCTCATCATGTTTATAATGCTCATATGAATTCTTTCATGGCTCAATTTATTACTACTTTATCTATAATTTCTATCCCAAAGAATGTTCAAGAGGCACTACTATACTTTGGGTGGAAACAAGTCATAGATGAGGAGATGGATGCACTTCACTCTCGTGGGACATGGGAACTTGTTGTTCTCCTTACTTGTAGTAAATTTGTTGTCCGCCAATGGGTTCTAATTGTGAAATACTTGCCTTACGGGACAGTTGATCATCTAAAGGATAGACTTTTTACTAAGGAATACACACAAGAAACTGTGATCGAGTACTATGAAACCTTTTCTCCTATTGCTCATATAAATTATGTTTGTGTTTTGATTTCTATTCCTAATAATAAATGCTTCCACTTACATCAAGTAGATGTCAAGAATGCATTTTTATATGAAGATTTATAGGAGATTGTCTATATGTCACAACCTCCAGGTTATGTTTCTCATGGGGGAGTAGTCTAGGAAAGTATGACTTATGAGGAAACCTATGTATGGACTCAAATAGACTCCCCAAACATGGTTTGACAAGTTATCCCTTATACTGCACAAATTTGGTTTCACATGATCTCAATGTGATCGTTCTATATTTATTAATGCCAATATTTCTGGCATAATTGTTCTCATTATTTACATGGATGACATCATCTTGATCGGAGGGATGATACATGAATTGTTGATACAAAGAAATATCTTATGAAGCATTTTGTAACCAAATACCTTGGGTGCCTATGGTATTTTATTGGCATTGAGGTAGCACATAACAATGATGGAGTATCTTTATCTTAGAAAAAATATAATCTAGACTTGATTACTGAAACATGAATGCTTGGTTCTAACCTGCAGTCTCCCCAATGGATCAAGTGCATGATTTATGGGCATAATCTACGTAACCCTTAGAAGATAAATTTAGCCATAAGCACTTGGTTGACAATTTTGATATCTTATAGTTATAAGGCCAAATATATGCTTTGTTGTTGTTGTTCTTAGACAATCTATGGTTTTCCCCAGGCACTGTCATTGAGAAGATGGATGTTGAGTATTTAGATATTTGAGGAACACACTAGACATGGAGTGTTTTATTATAGAAATGGGCATCTAGATATGATTAGATATTCTGATGTTGATTATGCAGGGTATAAATCTAACTGGCGATCCACCTCTAGTTATTTTACCTTTGTAGCGGGTAACTTGGTTACCTGGAGAAGTAATAAACAAAATGTTGTCGCTAGATATAGTGCAAAATCTGAGTATTGTGCAATGGCACATACTAGTTGTGACCTATTATGGATCAAATATACTCTTTCTAACTTTGGGTTTACTATCATTCATGCTATTCTGATGTAGTGTGACAATTGTGTTGCTACCTTCATCGCTAGTAATCATGTCTTTCATGAAAGGACCAAGCATATTGAGGTGGATTGACATTTTCTACAAAATGATGTGATGACCATGAAGATCACTGCCCCTTTTCTACCTACTGGTTGAAAGCATGTGCTAAGCGTGTGATTAATAACTGAGCTAACACAATGAAATTACCTACATGTTACTATCACATGTGACAAAAAAGAATGCATCTATTATTCATAGATAGTAACAACAGTAAGTTACAAATAACCTACAAAAGGAGAATATCATGATTAACATTATGTGAGTTTCTTCTAATATGTAAAATATATAATTACAAATATCTCTACTCTTATTTTTCTAATAATATAATAGATAAAAATAAAGGGATTAAATAGCCTTAAGAACTAAATATTGAACTAAATTGACAAAATTTAAACAATTTTGTTTCACAAGTTCATAGTTAGAACTCACAAAAATTTGCATATAACCTGCTAATACATAACAGTTTAGTTAACAAATAACTTTTTGCAATATGTAGTGTGACATTACAAAAATTATTGTTGCTCCCCTTTTGACATGTGTAGTTCCACACATTAAAAAAATATAAAAACCAAGAAAGCAAATAATCACATGAAATTGTACTAAGATAAAAAAAATGACTTGGTCAAAAAATCTTATGAAATGGTTTCTTCATGATCATAATTAATAATTGAAATATTTTACACGCAACATGTTAAAAAAGAGAACAATTTAATGAATTTTCAGATAACTCCTCCAACTTGTAGCGCGTAGTTACAAAATTACATCTTCTCCCCTTCTTTGCATGTGGTAGATGATTTCTGATATATAAGTAGTAATCAAAATAATCTTCCTGCTAGAAAAGAACAACTTTATTAATTGTCACTTGCTTTCATCTAACTTGTCAGTTATGTGTAAAAATCTATAACAAGGAACATAGATAGCAAACATGTTGTTGAAACTCAAATTGGACCAATGAGTCCCCCCTCCAGACATCCCACCAAACTACATAGAGAATTTTGGTGAAACATAGAGTTAGGATTCACAAATATGTTCCTTATTCAAACTAATATGTTGGTATGAATAGCTAGCACACATACTCTTTAAGTAGACACACACATTGGTAAAATGTGCTAGCATATACATCCCTCAAACTATGTAATAAAGAACATACATCTCTAAAAATTACGATTGTAAAACTGAGTAACTGAAGCATGCAACTAATAGATCAATAGATTTGGCTATAAAATGAATGCACAAAAGCTAATAGGGCAGCAACTCAAGCTAGTAGGGGAGTAGCTAGAATTAAGGAGTTGAAGTGCTCTTTATTATAGGATAGGTAGACACATGAGCAAACTGTAAATTTTTACAAAGCCTCACTCTGGCAAGATAGTTGAGGAGTTGATTTGCAAGTTGAGCATGATTGAAATTTGCAGTCCAGCTCAAGGGAGAGTATTGAAATATATTTATATTCTATTGTTGTATTCTCTTTATTTCTATTTTATTTTTACTTAAGTCTTATGTAATATAGGTTTGGTGTATTTCTCAAAGGCAAATAAGTAACCTGGAAAAAGATGGTGCCAATGGGGAGAGTCAACACCACAACTACAAGGTAGCTATGGTCCCCGACAATGATGCTAGAAAGCTTGGTGCATCCCGCCAGAGGTGCACACACTAATAAATTAGATTTGACAGATGCTCCCCCACGAGCCCAGAACACACTGGGTGTATTTCAAATTTTATAAAGGACCTATGCGAACACACTCACATACACTAAAACACTACACCCGCAAGCACACAGGGTCGTGTTGTAGTATAGGAAGGCGGCAAGTATAGGGTCGATCCACAGGGAGAAAAGGGGTCACTAGAGATAGGTTAGTTTTGGGCTAGGTTCCTACTATGGATTATAGGGTTGAAGGGTTTAAAGGTTGTTTATTTATTACACTAATGGAGAAATAAGCAACTAAAGGAGAACAAACAAGATTGTAACCTAAGTTAACCCTAGATAGTTATTTCTAATGAGCAAGAAAAGATGAGGCAAGCAAAGAAAAGAGCAAGCTATGCTAAGGTAGGTAAGAAGAGGTATACACTACACTAAGCTATCAAATAGGTTAAAAGAGCAATTAAATACCTAAACTGGTAAGAGCAAAGCAAGAATAAGGTAGGAAGATAACTAAGCAAGTAATGAGCAAACTGTGTTAACACTAGCTAAGCAAGAAGGCAATTAGGGTTTTAAAGCAATAAAGATATGTGTGGGCTGTTTGGTGGTGCACTTATCAATTAGGTTGGGGTGACGTGAACATTATACTCTCATTTATATTACCAAACCAAACAACAAGCTAGAGGCTAATGAATTTCCATAGACTACTATATGGCCATGGATATGATAGGTTGTTTATAGGGGAACTAGTCCCTAACACCTCCTACTACCCTTAAGAGGATCAATTGGGTTAGGGTTTAGGTGTAATTCAATTAGAGTCTAAAAAAGTCTAGGTTTTGAGGTTAGAGGATCTTAGGGTGATTAAGGGTCTAGGGCAATAATGGGAGTGGAAATGAGGTTTTAGGCCTCACATCACCCACATTCTAGCCTTGAGAAAGCTCCATGTTAAGCACACTAAATTCATCTAATATAGCTACTTAGATCTCTCAACTAGGGTTAGGAGAATTTATTAGCATGTAGGAGGATGGGTGTCTAGCTAGGGATCCATGAATTGGACCTAGGAGCAAATCCCAAAATTCACACATATAACCAGTTTCCCTAAATTCCTAGGTGATTTCAAGCACAAACCACCAAGAAATTCATGAATAATGAGATAGAAATAGAGCATAATCATTAACAAAATAAATTACAATGTTTACATATCCCTAACATGGTATCAAAGTAACATTTTTGACCCCAAACAGCCCACCTAAGGGGCCTAGCTACTCATAGAAATGGAAAATACAAAAAGAAAGGAGAAAGAGGTAGAAGTAGCCATGGATCTCAGTGTAGATGGAAGACTCCTCCTCTCCAGTAGTTGCAAGGTCATCATCCCTCCTCTTCTAAGGTGCAAGGGCATGGAATGATGGTGGAATAGGGTCAAAACACTAGGAAACTAGGGTTTTGATGGTGGAAATGTTGAAATGGAAGTGGAATGATGACGGAATGGATACGGGGCAAAATGGGGAGCTAAGAGGGGGTAGAAGGTAGCTAACCTCGTGCCCCAACCACCACCTATGTATATACAGGTGGCGGGGAAGCACTAGGTCAAGTGGGGGTAAAATAGGAAATGGAGTGGAAAAGTAGTTGGGATTTTGTATGTAGCATGGCCGTGGTGGGTGTAGGGGAACACAGTCGTGGTGTGTGGAAATGACCGAGGTGAAAAATGGGGAAAATCACAGTAGATGTTGGAGTTTTTTACATGAAGTGGCAAGGCCATGGTGGTCACTGCGACCGAGGTGGAGTATGGGTAGCACGACCATGGTGGCTTGGAGAAGGCTGGTCGTTCTAGGTGCCAGGACCGTTCTGCATGGAGTGCCACGCAGCCGCTCTACCTGGCATGGCCATTTTGTGGTCTTGTGCCACAACCATGCTAGGTAGAATGGTTGAGTGTAGTCTTCAAATGTCTTCACTGTGGATCTAAGCATGGGCCAACACGTCCATTCTGGGGCACCACAACCATGTTGGTCTCAGTATTATCACTTTGACTCTATTCATTAGATTTTCTTGGACTTCTTAGCTCTCTTTGATCCTTGGCCACTAGGGGTAGGTTGAGGGAGACTCAGAGTTCACTTCAGGCATCTCCAAGGGTGGATAAGCTTTTGGACCATCTTTCTCTCTCTCGCTTCCATCCAAGTGTGGTCCAAATACCTAAAAAACATGCAAATAATGTCCATAAGTGAATTTTACACAAATATGCATATTGGGGAAAATAACATGTAATCTAATAGGTATAAATGTGATTAAAGTACAGTGATACACAAGATGGAGCCCTAAAATAGGGCTGCATCACCACCCCAACTTAAACATACTTGTCCTCAAGTATGCTCCAACTCAATTTCTCTACAATTTTTCCACAATCAAGAAATGAAAAAGATGAATATTGACTAGATGGGCTCAAAGATGACTAGGTACATGCATTCCACCTATCTCCTCTTTCACAAACCAAACATGACTAAAGCATTAAGCATGCAAACTTCAAATATAGAGCATAGAAAATTCAATCAATCCATATGGATGTCCTATCACTCTGAGTAAACTGTTTCATGGTGCGAAGGTCAAAAATGACTAGTTTTGATGTTTTGCATTCAAGCATTCAATATCATGTGTCCATCCATACTAAGTAACCCATGTGGCTACGAGGAAGGGCAAAATGAGCTAGGTTTGATGTTTCCTAGCTCCACAGGTATGCAAAAGGAAGAAAGGGTTGCAGTAAAATTTTGGAGTGCTTTTACACACTCATCTTTTCTTTATTTAGATGCTCTTAAACAGAAACATCTTTTATTTTCTTTTTGCATTTTCTTCTTTTTTTTATTTTTCCTTCGTGTGGATAGGGCACATGGTGATGAGACTGAAGTGTGGGGGTATGGATATTGTCACCCCAAACTTTTGGAGGTGGCCAAGGTTGAATGTGTGCACTTTGGCATCCTTTCATGAGGCAGAGAGGTAAGAAGATGGTAGAAGAAAAGTGAGTCAAAGAGGGGTTACTAGTGAGGACATCAACATGAGATCTCCTTCATGAAAGTTACTCCAACAATTTCATCAAGCAATGACACACCACATGAATGAGCAATATTAAATCCACATTTCTATCGTGAGATTCTACAAAACTCTAAGCATGTGTGGCTTGCTTGAATCACAATTCAACCAATTAGTTCACAAGCATAAGAGAGGCGGTTCACATGTAAAATGTCAAGATTGAGGCCATTTAGTAATAAACCATGATAATTCACTTGCATTTGTCAAAGGTCATCATTTTCAATCCAAAAAGTAGAGATTCGGTCAAAACACACTTTTTAGGCAAGAAGTTCTAAATTTAGGCAAAATGGTGCCAAATCGCCTTCAATCACATCTAGACCTACATTATGGAACATAAAGTGGGAAACAAGCAAATCCTAGCTAAAACATGCAAAAATTACAAAAATCTACATGATATGCAATGCATGGCAAAAATAGAATATTTTTTAAAAATTATGAAAAATTGCAAGAAAGTAAAATACATGGCATGCAAGTGTGCAAAGTAGGTGAAATCTAACCTAGATAGCAAAAGTAATAAAACAAAAGTAAATGGCATGTGAAATGCAAAAAAGATGAAATAAGAAAGAGGGCATATTGCCCTACCTACCCAAACTTTTGAATCATGATGTCCTCCACATGACACTAAAGTATATGAGTGATAGGGTAGATGATCATTGAGGTGTATCCAGTGGTTCTCCTCCCTGTGGTGGAGGATTTTGGTAGTAGCTGCCCCAGTAGTCTACATGTGGATGCCAATAGGAATCTTGATATGCAAACAGTGCACCCCACTAATCTTCCCCCCATCGGGGGTTCCTCTGGGCCTGGGCATGCTGAAACCAATACATGTGGTTGATGTGATAGTGCATCTATTGATGATCCTACCACAATGCACCATGTGTGCGTTGAAATCCCTCTTGTGCCCTCAGAATCCTATCACGAGTGTTCAAATACCCTCCAGCGTGCATGTATGGTAGACATGTCATATGCGTTAACTAAAGGCTACTATGGCTCTGTTGTCCCTGCCTTTGCCTCTCTCGTCTTCTCACTCCACATGTCTCTAGACTTTGTTTCTCTCCTCTTCTCTGTCACCCGTGGAGGCTCTTCCAGTCCCTCAGCCAATATCACCTCAGGGATCCCATCCTCTCTAGGATGCTCCTCCTCATATCTCCTCAGGGTCTCCAAGAAATCTGGAGTCAGGCCATACTCAGCTAGGACAGGTGAGTGTGGTAGGGTAACTCCAATGAGACACCTACATACATGGGGTTGACTTGATATATGATCTTTTGATCCACTATAACAATCAAGGAAGAACAAACCAAGTAATATAGGTCTACCAATTTCCCCCACTCTGCTCTTGTGTAGCCAAAAACATTATGTCCTAGAGCAGTCGCAATGGGCGTCACAATCCCCACCCCCATAATGAATGGGTTCATACTCTTGGAAGGGATCTTCCTTAAGTGATCAATAAACAAAGCACCCTATTTCACACATATTTCTCTTTGACCATCCAGCCCAAGACAAAAAGGTCCTTCGTTGTACAACTGACTTGGTTCTCATATTTGTTGGAGATTGTATTTGTAAATAATTTCTTAACATAGCGGACAAATGTGTTAATATATATGTTCTATTATTTTTATTTTGTTACTTTACATTATATTTGGACTTCTTCGTAATTGTCACATTACTATAAATATAACGGTGCACACATTGTGCAACCCTAATCTCTCCAAATCTCATTGTCTTTCACATGGTATCAGAGCAGGCCGATCCACCTTAAACCTAATCCCTCTCTCTCTCTCTCCACCAACCCTAGCCGCCGCCACACTCCAAAATCTCTTTTTTCCACTACTACAGTACTGCTATAGTAGCGTCGTCACTACAATAACACCATCTACCCCTCTGCAGCCCTCCATCCACCTGTAATTCCCTAATAACCTCCATCATTGTGGCCTAATCCACCACAGGCCCCTCCGTCTAGCTCTGTTTCTCTTTCTGAAATCTCTGGACAGCCTTGGTAACTTTCCAGTTCTAGCACATTGACGGCATAACGGGCTTCATACTCTTTGTCTGTCTGCGCCTCATGGTGGAGTGACTGATCCTCCATGTTGGTGTTTGTTTTTTCTCTTCATCTCCTGCCCCTACGTGGGTTTTTTTTAAGATCCATGCATGGATCTTCTGTCTTCTACTACTAGTCCATGTGTTGGACTTTTGCCTCTGACTGCTGACTACTACTGTTGCGCATGCTCTGTGCCTGCTGCTGCCTCCCTGGATCCATAGGCAGCCTTCTAATGCTTGTGCCTGACTGTTGCTGCCTGCCTGTAACTCTACGTCTGCATTTGTTTCTTCCTGATGATGTCTACTCATGAAGATCTGTGACGTCATGTCACAACTGTGAAGCTGGATGGGCGAAACTACCAGCATTGGGTGTGCTCTATGCACATATAAGTTAAATCACAAGGAAAAATGTCACACCTGATGAGAGATCCACCACCTGTGCCCTCTGTAATAGCAGATTCGAAGGATGTGAAAGCCTATGATGATTGGGTGAAGGACGACTCCACAGTCATGACATGGATTCTAAATAGTAGTGAGACCAAGATTAGTGTCACCTTATTATACTTGTAAATGGCGAAGCAGATGTGGGATCAGCTTGCCAGCACTTATTCACACAGTCAGAATCCCAAGAAGGTGTTTGACATCAACAAGCAGCTTAGCCACCTGTGTTTCTCTGGATCCGATCTAACAGATTACTTTTCTGCTTTCAAGGGACTGTGGGGGGAATTGGAAGCCTACCATCCCTTGTCTACTGATTTGGCTACTATGAAATGACAACGACATGAGTTGCAAGTAGTCTAGTTCCTTTGTGGCCTACCTAATTCCTATGCAGGGGTGGTCGATCAGATTCTCGCTAGTGATCTGCTGCCTGCTCTACAGACTACCTTTCAGAGACTACAATGCTTGCATGCATCGTCATTTGAGACTCCTACTAATACAGGGGATTCGAATGCTTTTGCTGTGATGTCTGGTCATGGTCGTGGTCGTGGACGTGATCGCTCATATGATGCTCGTCCTCCTCTTGGTAGTGGCTGGGGGAGGAATTCTTCAGGTCGTGGAGCATCCTCTGGACCTACTACTGCTACTGCTCATCCTCAGACTGGCCAACGCTTCTGCAACTTCTGTGGCCAGTCTAATCGTTGAAGACAAGTGCTGGGAAAAATACAGCAAACCAGCTTGGGCCAATGCAGCCACTGATGCTACTACATCTTCTGAGATGTCTACCCAGCCTGATGCCCCGGATACTTCTACTGCTGACTTCATTCGTGCTGAGGTCGAGCACCTATTACTGGAGCGTACTGACTCTTCGTCTACTGCCACCACCACGGGAGCACATGCTGCAACATACTCTGGTTGTGATACTGCCTTCCTTTCTATACCATCCTCTACTACTAGTAATATGAAATGGGTCATAGATTCAGGCGCATCTTCTCATATTTCTGGGAATCGGTCATTGTTCAGAAAATTATCTAGACCAACTACTAATTCCTCTGTTATGCTTGA
Source organism: Alisma plantago-aquatica (assembly GCA_963693085.1). Classification (NCBI taxonomy): domain Eukaryota; kingdom Viridiplantae; phylum Streptophyta; class Magnoliopsida; order Alismatales; family Alismataceae; genus Alisma; species Alisma plantago-aquatica. Next base: position 1,138,116,068 of record OY856412.1, on the reverse strand, counting down.
TGATGGCTCCAAGTCTACCGTTTCCGGAATTGGAGACATTGTGTCTGATATTGTGCTAAAATCTGCTCTATATGTGCCTCGTTTTCCATTGAATTTATTATCTGTTAGCAAAACTTTGTGGAACTTGAACTGTATCCTGACTTTAATACGTGGTTCGTGTGTGTTTCAGGACCTTCGCACGAGGATGAAGATTGGTGGAGGCCATGAAGGCTCTGATGGCTTGTACTACCTGGACTATCTAAAAAAGTGGACAATGTGGCTCTGGCTTCTGCAGTATCTTCGTCAGTATCAGCTCTACAGTGGCATTACAGACTTGGGCACCCATCATCTGAGAAATTGCACCATATTGTACCTGATGTAGGAACAAATGTGTTTCAATGTGAATCGTGTCAGTTAGACAAACAGACTAGGGCTATTTATCCTAAACGTTCTTAGATTAGCAGTAAAAATGTTTTTGATCTTGTTCATGTTGATGTATGGGGCCCTTGTCATGTCCCTAGTCTATCTGGAAACAAATATTTAATTCTATTCATTGATGATTTTTCTCGAGCCACATGGTTATTTCTTTTGAAGAGTAGATCTGAAGTATTGTCCACTATTAAATTCTTTTTTGCTGAGATGAAAACACAATATTCTATGCCTGTTAAAATTTTTAGAACGGATAATGACCTTGAATTTGTTCAAAAAGATGTTGAGTTGTTTTGTAAATCCATTGGCACTATCCACCAGACTTCGTGTGCATCCACACCTCAGTAGAATGGCATTGCAGAAAGAAAGAATAGACACTTACTAGAGGTTTCCAGAACTATTATGTTGCATGCTAATGTACCTCGGGGATTCTGGCCAGAAGCCATCTTGACTGCTTATTTTCTAATAAATCGGATGCCTTCTTCGGTAATTGGAAATAAAATACATGTGCAAATTCTGAATCCTAATAAACCTTTATTTACTGTACCCCCTCGCATTTTTGGCTCTACATGCTTTGTAAAGTTGCCTGGCTCAATGCATGATAAACTATCTCCATGTGCTGAAAAATGTATTTTTTGTGGTACTCTCGTACACAGAAAGGGTACAGATGCTATAGCCCAACTGCCAAGAGATGGTTCACTAGCAGTGATGTTGTCTTTTTTGAGGGTACACCATACTACTCTACTCAAGGAGACAGTCTTCAGTCTGAGCTTATTACTTCTCCACTACCTATTAGTACTAGTGACTGTGTTTTTGATGCCACTACTTCTATACAACTGAAACCTCCTCTTATTGTTTATCAGCGTAGGAACAGAGCTCAACCTACACAAGATCCCCCCCAACCAAGCCAATCTTCTCCTCCAGAAGGTTCTGCATCACCTGAGGTAATATCTAACCTTGATGTGCCTATTTCTCTTAGGAAGGGCACTCGTTCCTATACTATTCACAATATTGCTAACTATGTATCAACTGATCATTTAAGTGTTCATGTTAGCAACTTTGCCACTGCTTTATCTACTGTTTCCATCCCAAAGACTGTATAGGATGCCTTGCAAAGTACAGCTTGGACGACTGCTATGAAGGAAGAAATGCTTACTCTTTCTGATAGATAAACTTGGGAGTTGGTGGATCCACCACCTCAGTGTAAGCTTGTAGGCTGTAGATGGGTGTATGCTGTCAAGTATCAACCAGATGGTATTGTAAAACATCTGAAGGCAAGTCTTGTTGCTAAAGGTTATACACAGACCTATGGTATTGACTACTTTGAAACTTGTTCACCTATTGCCCGTCTTAATTCTGTCAGAGTTCTCTTATCTGTTACTGTTAATCTTGATTGGCCTCTCGTACAACTAGATGTTAAAAATGCTTTCTTATATGGTGATCTGCAAGAGGAGGTCTATATGGAGCAACCTCCTGGATTTGTTGCTTAGGGGGAGTCACATAAATTCTACATGCTAAAGAAGTCAATTTATGGGCTCAAACAGAGTCCTCGTGTCTGGTTTGATAAATTGAGCAATATTCTAATTGACTTTGGTTTTCTGAGATCTCAAGTGGCTCATTCTGTCTTTACTAAGAAGACTTCTACTGGTATTGTGATTCTGATTGTGTATGTGGATGATATTATACTTTCTGGCAGTGACTCTATTGCTATTCGGGCTACTAAAGCTCATCTCTGCAAACACTTTGCTACTAAAGATTTGGGTAAACTGCGGTATTTCTTGGGCATAGAGGTATCTAGAACTTTTAATGCTCTTGTGTTATCTTAGAGAAAATATGTCTTAGATCTTCTGCAGGAGATTGGTATGCTTGGAGCTAGACCTGCTGATACTCCCCTGGATCCCAATGTCAATTGGGATGATGAGTCTTCTCCACTCTTTGCTGATAATAAAAAATACAGGAGACTGGTCAGTAAAATGATATATCTGACTGTGACTAGAGCTGACATAGCTACTGTTGTGTGTCTTCTTAGAAGGTATTTAGATAAACCCAGACAATTTCACTGGGATGCACTCTATCATATTCTGCGATATTTAAAAAAGTCTCCTGGCAAGGGACTTCACTACAGGAAAAATGGACACTATTTTCTTGAGGGTTATTCTGATGTTGACTATGCAGGGAGCAAAATTGATAGGAAATCAACTCCTGGCTATTGTACCTATGTTGGAGGTAATCTGGTCACATGGAGAAGCAAGAAACAAAATGTGGTTTCCAGATCTAGTGCTGAAGCTGAATATAGGACCATGGCCCATACTATCTGTGAGCTCTTGTGGGCGTGTTCTCTCCTAAATGACTTTGGGGTTGAGTCCTCTTATACTATACCCATGCACTGTGATAATAAAGTTGCTATCTTCATTGCAAACAATCATGTTTATCATGAGCGCACCAAGCATATCGAGGTTGACTGTCATTTCATTTGGGAATCTATCCTGACTGGCAAAATTTACACTCCTTTTACTTGCTCTGAAGACCAATTTGATGATATCTTCACCAAGTTGCTGGCTAAGAAGCAGTTCTGCACACTTGTGGACAAGTTGGGCATGATTGACATCTATGCTTCAACTTGAGGGGGCGTGTTAATATATATGTTTTGTTATTTTACATTATATTTAGACTTCTTTGTAATTATCACATTACTATAAATATAAGGGTGCACACATTATGCAACCCTAAGCTCTCCAAATCTCATTATCTTTCACAGAATGGATTGTGAATCATGATTGTTTTAGATTTCCCAGCTACAAAGTTGCTTTGCCCACTAAAGTGCTTCCTCATGGCTATATAAGTGGCACTTGAGTTATTTTATGTCCTCCTTCCGTCCAAGGAGGGCTGCCATCTCATCACCAGAGGCAAAAATCTTGTCCATAATCTTTAAAGTAATGACCCAACGTCTATCCTTAATTATCACTCTACTGGTGTCTTCGCCATCATCAGACATCTTCTCTAGTGTGGCAAGGGTTGCTGCTGGGGTATCTCCCCCTATTGTGGAGGTGCATCTGGCATGGTCTCATCCTCACCATCTAGAAGAAGAAGCCTATGGGCTTGTGGCTATGGCTGTGGCTGTGGAGCTGAAGATGTCGATGACCAGGCTACTAAAATGGACAGCCTAGCCGAGGACACTAAGGGTCGGGAAGATGAGGGTGGTGGCGGTGCTACTCTAGATGATGGTCGCGACTTAGGGGACGCCTCCTCTACAATTGGATACACCAAGGCATCGAGCTCGACATCTAACAAACCGACAGTTCTGTCGGAGCCAGAGGCGGACGAAGGAGCGGTGGATGCAGAGTCAAAGATGGTGCATTATTGGGTCGGTGTTGGTAGGAGAGTACGCCCTTGATCTTCTCCACTACTTTCTTGGATATTGTCTTCATCCTTGATGGATTTGAGTGGAGAGTTTGGGAAAAACTGGTTTCTCATAGTTCTATGTATGTGGGGCAAAATGGAGAAAACGGTTGTGATTTGGTGGGTGAAATTGGGTGGAAATGATGGATGGAGGTAGGGAAAATGTTAGGGACGTGATTGGGGTGTATTGGAGGTGATTTGACGGAGAATCATAGGTTTAGGGAAGGGAGGATCAAGGATGCAAAACCGTTGGAGGCGTTGCATAGTCATTCTGTTCATAGAGAAATGAAATGAGCAAGTTGAAAACTTAGCAAAATGGCTGACTTAAGTTACTGGGAATGGGTTGCAGCACAGTCGTGTTGTGTGGCATCGTCGTGTTGGCCCGTTTTGTCCAATTTCTTCAATCAAATGATTGTGTGATTTGTGAGTACTTCACCATGACCGTTCCAAGGTACCACGATCGTGGTGGGTACTGTAGTTGTTGTTTCTCATTGAAATTTCATCAAAAACTCAGATCCTAAATGATTTTTCTTTATAACCTTTTGCCAATTTCACTTGAATATCCCCTCATTTCACCCTATTTTCACCTGCACATCTTAAAACTAAACAAAAATTATTAAAAACAAGTGTGTGTGTATGTGTATGTGTTTTCTTGGGAAAGTGTAAATATAAACCAAAAGTATAAAAAATGGAAGGTTGGGTGCAAAATTCTGAAACCTATGTGGGTTATCTCTCACAAGTGCTTAGTTTCATGCTGTCAGCTGGGCTTCTAGGATATTCTTTCATCATTCGTCCATTTAGAATTCTCAAGTGTCCATTATTGCAATAAATGCATCTCTCATTTGCATTCAAACTATGTTCCTCATCCCTTTGATCACTAAAACTATCCTCAAGTCTTTCATCGGGGTCTCCTTCTCTCAAATGACCAGTCAGACTCTTGAAGTGACCATCTCCAATATCCTCATCTCAAACTCACTGGGTTGAGGTCTTGTATATGTTGATCTTTATCTTCATATCCATGAAAGAGATTGACATTATGCCACTACAAACATGTATCTCGACATCAGTTGTACATAATAATTGTCTTCCCAAGATGATGGGAATCTTCCTATCATCTGGATCCATGTCAAGAACAATGAAATCCTCCGAGAACATTGTGCCTCTTTTCTTGTCTATCATCACCAAAACATCATCCACTCTTCCTCTTGGCACTTTGATGGAACGCTCTACCAATTGGAGGGTGCAATGTGTCAGTTTCAACTTGCCTAAACCCAGCTAAACATAGACATTATATGACATCAAATTCACACTCGATCCCAAATCAAGTAGGGGTTTGTCTATGCAATGTCCCCCAATGTAGCTAGGTATGAGTGGGGCTCCTGGGTCTTTTCTCTTCATGGGAGGTGAGTGTTGGAGGATTGAGATCACTTGTTTGGTCAACTTGACTCTCTTTGGTATTCTCCATGTTGACCTTCTCTTCACAGGGCATAAGTTCTTAAGAAATTTGGCATATGAAGGGATCTGCTTGATAGCATCCAACAATGGGATGTTCACCTTCACTAGAGAAAACACCTCAAGAATGTCAACATTGTGTTTGTGTCACCTCCTTACTTCCGGTGGCTCATCCAATGCTTCATGGAATGGTGGGTCACTTGCTTTGGCCTTTCTTGCATCAACATGATTCTCTTGTGGAATGCCATGAAGTGGAACACTAGGGATGGTAGCACCTGCAAATGGAGTGGAAATTAGAACACCCGGTATCACATGATCAAAAGGAGGCATCAAAGAATCATAATCACCAATCTCATGTTGGGAAATATGATATCCGATAGGCAGTGGAAATAAAAAAATTACTAACATGTTTCCCATTAACCAGCATATCACATCAATAACTATGCAATGGGAAGGATGGTTTCACAAAGATATACCTAGTCTTGGAGCTATTTCAGTGATAATCCTCATCAATGTAGATGTGTACTTTGTCTTCGATGGAGTATGTGTAGCTCCTGGTTGCACTGGGACTCATCTGACTACTCCTCCATGGACAGTAGACTCAGACAACTGTTGTAGTGTCTCCTCTAATCTCACCACAAACTGTGACTTGATGTTGCCCTCCTAGCAACAGCCAAAGGATACCTGCTTCTAGAGTAGTCCATACGGACCAACTAAAACTATTGTCGTCCTACTGGAGTGGATAGGAAGGAGTTGTCCCTCCCGTTGGTGTATTAGTCTCCAACCGTCTCTCCCAAAACAATGATCCTCAGTTGTTTCTCTCCCTTGACTATCCCTCTCTAGTCGGGTAGGACTTGCCTGGGCTCTCGTGGTCACCACAACCAGAGAGAACAACAATTGTCATAGAAATTGATTATCAATTGTCTATGATGTAGTTGTGTTCTGGGAAACCCCCAGTACCCCTCTATATACAGGAGGGGTTAGGGTCAAGATTCCCAGTCCCCAGCCAATATGGGACTAAAGTGGGAGTGGAAAGGATCGGAAGATCTTGAATTTTTGCAACAATTTAGGAAGTTTTGCAACCTACGACAGCCGAGACGGTCATCTCACCTAGTGAGACAGTTGTTTGGGAAGCAATATGGCTAGTCTCACTCAGCGAGATGGTCATTTTGCACTTTCAATTTTGCACATATGTTGGCAATTTAATTCCAATTAGTACTCAACTTGGTGTCAGCACCAATCCTTAATGCAATCGAATTGCACCCCTGATACGTCCGTTTGGTGCATGTGAGACGAGCATCTCACACCACCTGAGATGATCATCTGGTCAATCTATACGAGCACACCACAGGTTGTTTCAAGATGAATTCCACCTAATGCACAATACAATCAACCGAACACTCCAAACAGTTGTCTCAACACTTGAACTAGTCATTTGGAAGTGCAGTCAACTGATGTGTTGTGTAAATTGAAATACCTAAACACTTTAGTATTCAATTTTATCATCATTTAAGATCAAACTCCTCTTCTAGATGAGTTCCTATGTGTGTGACCCTATAGGTCCCATATCACATTGGCAGTGAATGTCCATAACAACTCATGACATCACAAGCAAAGAGTGGTGCCTAGTCGTGCATTAGTGCTATTCAAGTGAATGAAAAGTTTGGGAGCAACTTCAACCTACAATCTGTGTATGGTGTTATAGTGTTTGTATAGTTCCTTTTTCACTGATATTCAGATTGAACCAGAGGCATGGAGCAGTCATCCTCATTATTATTCAAACTTGTTTCTTGAACTAGAGAAGACTACATGAGATATATTAACCTCAATATCACATATTGACTCACATGCATATGGTCTTACTTTTCTCAGTCTCGCTAATCAAGAGGCTTTTAGATATCATACTTTTATCGGAGTGACAAATCACATCTCTATCATTCACAGTCTATCCCCATGTGTCAAAGTCACCCAATCATCACCTTTATAACAACCCATGTTTCATGGTTGTGTTTGATGATGTCAAAGCATACCCAACGAAATGTGAGGAGTGCAATGATTTTAGGTCTAAGAACAACAACCACCACCATCATAGTGAGACCTGACTATGACTTCCATGATTATGGCTTCCTTATGTCAGTCTCATGATGGGTCTTGTCCGATAAATTGTTCTCTAAAATGTATATGTATGCTTGGTTTGATATTATCATATCATGATTAATGAGATTTAGTCATCAACCAACTTACACTCTGATCTTATGCTTCATTGTTGTCTATCAACCTTCCACAATAACAACTGATCAGGGACATAATGAGAATGTATATATGTACTCTTAACATCCGTTTGATCTCATTTCTTTTAAGTCATGTACTTGAAGAGATATGTCATTGAGTAATATCATTCTCTAGACATTTATTATGTTATTCATTATCTCATAACTGAATGGAACATAATAAATTAGAAGCTTTCCTTCTATTAATAATCAAATAACTCCATACATAACCTGAAATGCAATTTCCAATTTATGCCATCTTTGAAAAATCTCAATACTACCTGAGCTTTGAAACTCCTTACCAACAATCGACAAAACTCTCTCAATCTATGCCTCACTAATAAATTGTTGGTATGTATGCCCAGAGAAGAAGAGGAAGGCCTAAATTAACATGGGATGAGCTTATAAAGAGAGATTTTGAATCTCTACGTCTCAATCAGAATATGGCCCATGATAGAGCTGAATGGAAACAAAGGATCCATGTAGCCGACCCCAACATAGTTGGGATTGAGGCTTAGATGATGATGATGATGATGTATGCCCAGAGATCCAATCATGTGATGATTGTAATGGAATAACATATAAATGATTTGATTAATAATAAAGGCAAGCTTCCAGTTCATATGTTTCACTCAGTTATGAGATAATGAGGATACAGAGTGAATGTCTAGAGAATTATATTACTCAGTGACGTATGTTGTCAAGTTACTATCCTTATTAATGCGATCATATGGATGTTAAGAGTACATACACATATTCTCATTATGTCCCTAATCGGTAGTTGTTGTGGAAGGTTTATAGAAAATAATAACACATAAGATCAATGTGTGAGTTGGTTGATGACTAAATCCCATTAGTCATGATACGGAAATATCAAACCAAGCACACAAATACATGTTAGAGAATAGTGTATCAGATAAACCCACTGTGAGATTGACACATGGAAGCCATCTTCATGGAAGTCATAGTTAGCTCTCACAGTGATGGTGGTGGTTGTGGTTCCTAGACCTGAAATCACTGCACTCATCACATGTCGTTGGGCACACTATGACATCATCAAATGCAGTCCTAAAACATGGGTTGTTATAACGGTGATGATTGGGTGAATTTGATACATGGGGATTGACTATGAGTGATAGATATGGGATTTATCCCTCCTATATGGAGTTTGATATCCTAGGCCTCTTGATTATAGAGATTGAGAAAAGTATGGCCATACGCATGTGAGTCAATATGTTGAGCTCACATATATCTCATGTAGTCTACTCTGGTTCAAGAAACAAGATTGAATAACAATGAGGATGACTACTGCATGCCTCTAGTTCAATCTGGATATTAATGACAAAGGAACTATACAAACACTGTAACACCATACACAAATTGTAGGTTGAAGTTTCTCCCCAACTTTCCATTGTACTTGGGTAGTAATGACATGCGACTAGGCACCACTCTTTGTGTGTAATGTCATAAGCTAGTTATGGACATTCACTGCCAATGTGATATGGGACCTATAGGGTCACACACATAGGAACTCATCTAGAAGAGGAGTTTGATATTTAATGATAATTGAATTGATTAGTAAAGTTTTTAGGTATTTCAATTAACATAATGAATCAGCTGACTAAACTGCCAAACGATTGGTTCAAGTGTTGAGACTGTTATTTGGAGTGTCATGCTGATTGTATTGTACATTAGTTGGAATTCTGCCTGGCCTGGGTTGCGAGACTCCCATTTACTTGTATGAAATGGCCGCCTGGCATGATGCAAGATTCCCATCTCAGTTACACCAAATGGTCATTTGGTTTGGTGCAAGACGCCCGTCTCAGTTGCACCAAATGCCCATTTTGGGGGTACATCAAATTGAGTACTAATTGGAATTGAATTGCCAACATATGTGCATAACCGGAAGGTGCGAAATGGCTGTTTCACTTAACAAAACAACCGTCTCGCATTTAAGATGATCATTTCATCAAATGCATGTTGTGAAACTTCCAAAAAAGTTGCAAAAATTCAAGATTCTACTTGCCCTTTCCACTCCCGCATTGGCTGGGGAATAGGAACCCTAACCCTAACCCCTCCTATAAATAGATGGGTACTGAGGGCTTCCCTAAGCATAACTACTACATAGACAATTGAGAATCAGCTTCTCTGATAAGTGTTGTCCTCTCTAGTTGTGGTAACCACGAGAGCCCATGCAAGTCCTACCCGACTAGGAAGGGATAGCCACGGGAGAGAAACAACTGAGGATCATTGTTGTGGGAGAGCATGTTGGTGACTAGTACAACAACGGGAGGGACAACTCCTTCTTGTCTGTTCCTATAGGATGATGGGAGTTCTAGTTGGTATGTGTGGACTAATCTAGAGGCAGGAGTTTGTTGTCTACTGCTAGGAGGGCAACGTCAACTCAAAGTCTATGGCGAGACATGAGGAGCCGCTGCAACAGTTGTCCGAGTCTGATGTTCATGGAGGAGCAGTAAGATGAGTATGAGTAGGAGCTACGCAACCACCATCCAAGATAGAGTGTGCATCTACATTGATGAGGATTGTCATTGGACTTGCTCCAGGACAGGTATATCTTAGTGGAACCATCCTTCTCATTGCATAGTTATTGACGCGATCTGCTGATTGATGATAAATATGTTAGTAATTTTTTTTGTTTCTGTTGCCTACCTGATGCTATATTTCCCTACAGTGGTATCAGAGCCATATCACTTAATCATGTTTTGGGATAATCGATATGATCGAATTTTGATTTTACCATGTTTATTTATTGCATGTGATGTGAATATTTAAATTGGTTGATGTGCACGTCTGTCAAATCACAACATAAAGAACCCAAATGAATATATATATATATATGATACGATATATATGCAATTTACATGCATCACCATAAAATCAGTTTTGATGGTGGATGTAAAGCATGGCTATGGCCAAAACCTATGATCTCTGTATGCATGGTTGTGGTTTTTATTCCTGTTGTTAATTGATCTACGTATCGAGCCTCTCTCTTCTTTCTAAATGTAAATTAATGCTCTTCTTCCTATTTCCCCTCAAATGTAACTCGAGGTTTTCCCGATATACAATTTAATAAGAATAGGATAGTTTTAATTCATGTTTTGATGAAAATGTGTACAAAGGTGAAACGATCAGCTCGTAAGATGACCTGATCAACTGGAGGACCAAGGAGGCCAAATGGCAGGAGGACAAACCGATAGACTAGTGGCCCAACTGGCCGGCTGGAGGTGTCCAGACACTGATTGGACCTGAGAACTAGATGGCCATTTTAGAAGAGTCCAATCGAGCAACCAAGAGGCGAGCCAACCATTTCAAGAGTTGAACCGATCAACCTGAATTGGTTCAAGCACAAGATCTTCCCAACAATAGGTTGCATATGATGTGGATCATAGGTGGTAGTAATTCCTTGTGGCTCCAAGGAATTACATTAGTATGGCCATAACCATCGCTTGAGTGTTTTATTTATTGCATGTTCTCATTTGTGGTTATAGCATGTATATGATATGTACTATATATGTGGTGATTGGATAAAGTATATGTAATTACACAAACAAACTCCCTCAATTAAAATATCAAAGTCTTAGATGCCTTCCAAAAATGGCACACATGAAAAGCTTGATCGACCGAGCGTAGGTTATGCTAAAGCGTGGTGCGTCGTCTCTCTCGTGGAAGTGTGATGGTAGATATGTAGGTTCTTCTAAAGCAGGGTGCATATTCTATCACGTCGGCTTTTGGGTCAGTCTTGACTGGTGATTCCTAGAGGCATGCAGATGATCATGGCAAGGAGTTGTGCATGTCATCTATCCAAGAGTTCCATGTGATGCAATTGGCATGATTACCTACCTTGATAATTGACTATGGATGATGGTGTAGGTCGGGTAACAGTTGAATTATTTTGGATCTTGGCCCACTAGAATATTGTACGATGCAATATTCTGAATTGATATTGAGGGCTATCAATTTAAACAAAATAGTGGGAGTGGTAGTTAGTTAAAGACCTAATTAATATCGTCAAATTATCAAATTGAACCAAATCAAAAATGTTTTGAATAATTTCAATATTTCCTTGTAGAATCAAATGTCAAACATAAAACATGTTCAAATTGCAATCAGTCATCAAGAAGGACAAAATAAGATAAAGTTACACAATTGGTTAAGAACTCTGAGAAATGTTCTCATCAATTAGTGAAAGCTCTATGTCCTTGATAGATCAATGCCATAGGAACTCACTCCAAATACGCCTAAGGCTAAATGGATGCTTATTGGAAGCATGCCAATGATGCCATAGACATTTTGAATACCTAGAGATATGTTGTATAAACTATGAGTTGCATGAACAATACAAATACATGGACATTCTCGAGATGTTAACACATCTCAAGAATCATGTAAAGCAAAGAAGATATAATGTCTCCAAAGCACTAATTGAGTGCAAACTGACAAAGGGAGGTCCAGTATAACCCCATATGCTCAATGTGATAGGACATGTAGAATGACTAGGATTTCTCTTAGGTCAAGAATTTACCATGAATATGATTATGCAAGTGTTGCATGAATCATATAGTTAGTTTATCAAATGTTTGGCATGTTGATGCCAAATCAAGGAAGAAGAAGGACAAATCTGTGATGGTGATCAACAGAACTGAGTCCTAGGGCAAAAGCAAGGTCAAGAAGTGTTCTGAAGCTAAGATAAATCCCAAGTCTTATGCACTCAATATATGGAGAAAGGTAAGTGTAAAAGGAATCTGTCATTTTCACTTAAAGGATAAAGAAAATAAAGTGCCACCATTGTCACTTGTTTGGACATTGGAAAGAAATCATCCTCTTCATAGAGGATCTCAAGAAGAAGATAGAGATAGAGATCTCTACTTCAATACCTGAGAAGAAGTAAGCTAGGACTATATGGAGCAAGGGTTGCTGCCACTATAGTTAAAGGTTGTCATTCATGGAGATGTAATAGAATTAGTGAATTACTATTATGTACATGCCAAACATCATATGTTTTGTATACAAGAACATTATGATCTTTTGTGGCGATGCCCTATGTCTCATAAACTATACTTGATAGTTGAAAAGACAAATGTGTATGACACATATATTGAATGACTTGATAACTCAAACATTGAATACCTATAGCACTATCATCTAGAGCATATAAATGAGAAATGCATTTCTAGAATCCATATGATGGTTATCTAGATTCTTTTGGTTATTGAACCAATAGAGACGTGCATGTCTTATTTGTTGTGAAATATGACAAGAGTATCTTCACTAGATGTAGTGGGAGATCGATTATTCCATTAAGACTAGTACATACTGATGTACATAGACCTTTTGAATGAATGCTAAAGGTAGTTGCAAGTACCTCATTATATTTACTGAAGCGATCAATAGATATTGAAATTTGTATTTAATGAAATACAAGTTTGGATCTATTGAAGTGTTCAAGGAGATCATAAATGAAGTACATAACTAAATTGGTAAAAGTATTAAGATACCTCGATATGATTAATGCTGAAATATGTAAACTAATAGTTTGAAGACCTTCTGGGAGATCATGATAGTGTATCATAATGAACTCCACCTGAAACATACTGATGTGTCAGAAAGAAGGTATCACATCCTGTTAAGCCATGGTACGATTATCAATTAAAATCTAGCTATCTTCCAATATTTCTTTTGGGCACATGCTAAACACTAAACAATGTACTACCTAAAATAGTTCAAAAGACACCATATGAGATATGGCATAGAAAATGTCCCGAGTGAGTCTTTTGTAGTGATTGGGATTGAAGTCTTGTATAAGAAAATGTTTCTTAAAAGCTTTATCCATAAATCACATGAATGTTATCTTGTTGAAATTTCAGTCTGACAACAAAGTGTTTGTTGCCATCTTGGCTGAATTCCTAAAGAGAACTTAGTTCCAAAGGAATCAGTGGGGGTAAAAGTAGAAATCAAAATGTTCAAGACAAACAAGAAAACATAGAACCGAAAGAGATATGATAGCAATAAGGAGAATCACAAATTGTTATGGAATCTCCAATTCCTTATGTAAACATAGAACTCATAGTTTTAGTAGAACGCCATGAGTTTGAAAGATTATGATATCTTATAACTCAAGAAGGTGGTAAGTTGATCATAGCAATGAGTCAACTACCTACCTAGAGACTATTGAGGAACCAGATTCTAAAAAATGGCTTAAGGCCATGAGATCTATGATGGACTCCATGTAAACGAACAAGATATGACCTTAATGGATCCACTTGAAGGGGTAAAACCCATAGGGTGCATTTGGGTCTTTGTAAGAAGACCAACATGGAAGGGTAGATTGGTTGCAAAGAGTTTCAAACTAGTTCAATGTGATGAAGTCTTTCACCAGTTACCATGGTTAAATCCATCTAGATCATGCTTGTTGTTGTAGCTTATTATGATTGTGATATTTGGCATATGGATGTTAAAATTGCATTCCTTAATTGGAATAATTCAAAGGATGTGTATGTGACACAACCTAATGGTTTTATAAATCCAATAATGCAAATAAAGTCTATAAGCTACAAAGGTCAATCTGAGGATTGAAGCAAGCATATCAGAGTTGGAATCTTCAATTTGACAAGATAGTCAAAGGGTTTGACTTGAGTTAGAATGAAGATGGAAACTATGATTACAAATATTTAGTGGGAGCATATTGATATTCCACATAATGATGTGGAATAACGTCATTATCCTATACATGTTAAAACCTGGCAAGGAAAGTACCTTCTATATGAAGGGTTTAGGTGAATCATCCTATGTGATAGGGATCGAGGTCTATAGAGATAGATCTAGAAAGCTTCTTGACTTAAGTAAAAGCACATACATTGGCAAGATGTTGAAGGGTTTGGCATGCAAGACTCAATGAGAGAAAACTTGTTCCATGGATAGATGTCATTGGATCTATCTTGAATGTAATGATGTTTACTTATCTCGTAATCTCATATGTATTGGACATGATGAGAAGATATCTGGGAATCTCGTATGTATTGGACATGACGAGAGGATATCCATTCATCTAATATGTTTTGACATTATGAGAAGACACATGTATACCTACCTAGTAATCTCGTATGCATTAGACATGACAAGAAGGTATATGTCAGATACTAATAAGAGTCACTTGAATACCATTATGAACATACTTATGTGCTTGTGAAGAACTTAAAAGATTGGTTCCTTGGTTATGGTAGTAAGGAAGAGTTGGATGTAAATGGTTACACCCATGCAAGCTTCCAAACTGACAAAATGATTGCAACAGTGTTTGACATTAAATGAAAACTGTAAGATAGAAAGGGTCTCAAGCTAATGATAGTTGTTCAAATCTACAAAAGAAGTCGAGTATCTCTGTGTTATGAAAACAACAGAGGATACTGTATGGATCAAGAAGTTCATACGGATGAACTTATGTGAGGTTCCAAACCATTGATGACACAGTAGAAATACTGATGACAACAATGGAGCTACTAGTTAGGCTGGGCATCTCTGATAGCATAATATGGCACTTCCATCTCATACGAGTAGTCATACAGTAAAGAGATGTGAAAATTGCAAAATACTGACTTAAAGCAAATGTTGTGAAACTCGTTATAAAAGCACTTACACAGCAGAAGCATGATGGTCATGTTAGGCCACTCAGGATGAGATTCGTGGGTGATTGGCTCTAAGTGCAAGTGGGAGTCTGTTGGTATGTATGACCAGAGATCCAATCATGTGATGATTGTAATGGCATAACATATAAATGCTTTGATTAATAATAAAGGCAAGCTTCTAATTCATTTGTTTCACTCAGTTATGAGATAAGGAGGATACAAAGTGAATGTCTAGAGAATTATATTACTCAATGACGTATGTTCTCAAGTTACGATCCTTATGGATGAGATCATACATATGTTAAGAGCACATATGCATATTCTCATTATGTCCCTGATTAGTTGTTGTTGTGGAAGGTTGATAGACAACAATAACACATAAGATCAAAGTGTGAGTTGGTTGATGACTCAATCTCATTAGTCATGATATGGCAATATCAAACCAAGCACATGGATACATGTTAGATAATTGTGTATTGGACAGACCCACTGTGAGACTGACATATGGAAGCCATCTTCATGGAAGTCATAGTCATCTCTCACAGTAATGGTGTGGGTTGTGGTTCTTAGACTTGAAATCACTACACTCATCACATGTCGTTGGGTACACTTTGACATCATCAAACACAATCCTAAAACATGGGTTGTTATAACAGTGATGATTGGGTGACTTTGACACATGGGGATTGACTATGAGTGATAGATATGGGATTTTTTTCCTCCTATATGGAGTTTGATATCCTAGACCTCTTGATTAGCGAGACTGAGAAAAGTATGGCAATACACATGTGAGTCAATATGTTGGACTCACATATATCTCATGCAGTCTACTTTGGTTCAAGAAACAAGATTGAATAATAATGAGGATGACTGCTCCATGCCTCTAGTTCAATCTGGATATTAGTGACAAAGGAACAATACAAACACTATAACACCATACACAAATTGTAGGTTGAAGTTGCTCCCCAAATTTCCATTTCACTTGGGTAGCAATGACGTGCGACTAGACACCACTCTTTTCTTGTGATGTCATAAGATAGTTATGGACATTCACTACCAACGTGATATGGGACCTGTAGGGTCACACACATAGGAACTCATCTAGAAGAGGAGTTTGATCTTGAATGATAATTGAATTGTTTACTAAAGTGTTTAGGTATTTCAATTCACGCAACGGATCAGCTGACGAGACTGCCAAATGATCGATTCAAGTGTTGAGACTACTGTTTGGAGTGTCAGGCTGATTGTATTGTACATTAGTTGGAATTTTGCCTCACCTAGACTGTAAGACGCCCGTATCACCTATGTGAAATGGCCGTGTAACGACCCCACCTCCTGGTAACCCCCAATTAAGGGAGACCCGAAGGTCATAGTCGTTATTCAATTAACAGGATCAAAGGTTCAACAAATAATCAATACTAATTATGAAATTCTACTGACTAAACTGAAATCTGGTAGAAAATTAAAACTTTGCTTACCTTATTAAAACTTTGGAAATCTATCTATCCACAACTTGAATTAATCTATCTAATCCTCCTTTCACTTTATTTCTTAATTTCACAATGTGTCACTTTACTGTTTGTTCATTTCAGGATTGTACCTAAAACGCCGACAAACAAAACATCGATCAGCCAAAGCTGGTATGTGGGGGAAACAATAATTGTGCAACTATGTTAACAATGTAATCATTCAAATATCCTTTAACATCCAAGTTTACATTTTAAGCAATACTACTCAATCCTTTCCTATCCCCTATCTCTGTGTTGTCCCTGCAGTGGACATGGATACTACCCCTCTCATATGGTAGATCCTTACCCCCATGGCCCTACCACACAAGTATCCAATCCTTAGGGTTATGGAGTCGCATGGCCCTACCCAAAGGTAGTCCAATCTCTGACTCATGATGACTTGATGGCCCTACCCAATTGGTAGCCATGTACTAAGCCATTCAATGACCTGATGGACCTATCCCATCGGTAGCCATGTACTAGGTCAGTCTATTAAGCTACAGAGGGACTAGGATCTAATCTAGTAGGCACATATCTTAGGTGATAGTCATATTCACATTATAATTTGCAAGAATTAAATGCAACCAACAGTTTAATTCAAGTCATCGATAAAACCTCGAAAATCCTCGAGAAACTATTTCAGGATATTCATAGGCGTAACCACATACCTGTTAAGCAGACTTGAATGCAGAAATAACTCAACCAATCAAGAAATCAAGCAAGTACACACAGGTTGATCCAGAAAAGACATCAAATTTCTCTATCATTAATCATGTCATCTTGATCCATTAATCCTAGTTGTTTCCTAGGTTATTTGCCCTTTTTAGGGTTTTCAGCATAATGAGGGTTCCACTCTATTTTTATTACTTTAAACCCTAATTTTACCAAAACACTTGCAAACCCTAATTATTTCATCTTTCTCTCACAAAAGATTCTAATTTCATCTTTCAACAACAGGAAACCCTAATTTCAGATTATGAGCACTTTTCTTTTCTTTTCCTCTAGTTTGGGTTTCTAAACATATTAATCAACATATTGAGTTAAAAACCCTAAACCTTGTAATTCCATCATCAAAATGGGTTAAAAACCATCTTAATCATCAATCTAGTAAACCATGCTTGAATTAACTTCTTTGCAAGATTAAATCTATCTTTGGTTAACAATTAGGGTTTTCTAATTACAAATTTACACTTTTTCCATCAAAATATGCACTTTTGAAAAAATATACAGATATAGATATCCAATCCATTTTTAACACATTCCTCATATTTTTCTGATCATTTTTCATGTATTAACTTCCCTCATCTGAGTTTTCTAGCTCAAGATACAATTTTTAATAAGAAAACCCTTTTATTGTTTATTTGCTATTTTCTAGAAAAAACCAGGGCCGCCCGATCCATGGTTCCCGGATCCACTGAGGATCCAACAGTCGTGGATGCACGCGCCCCTTACATTGCGATCAAAAGTAACAAAGGACGTGACTGCCCTTACCAGAAAAAGAGGCGTGGAGGGGCAATTCGGTAAAAGGCCAAGGTCTTCTTCTTCTTCTTCCTCGCGTCGAGCACAGCAGGTGTGCGATGGTCAACCTTGGGGTTGACTTGGGGCTCTCATGCTCCTTTGCTCATGCTGGTTGGTCAGGGAGCTTGATAACCTCCTATTTTAGTAGTTTATCTTAGTCTTTTTCTTTAGTTTTCCATTCTCTTTTTACGTTTATACGGTACATAAACCTAATTTTACCCCTTTTTGTAAATACATCATCAAACTAACTTTTTCCTTTTACACTTGCAGAAAAAGCACAAAAAAATCATAAAAGAATAAACCAACCTCAAGGCCGAGTGAAGCCAAACGGTCCTGAGACCGCATGAAGCCAAACGGTCTCAAGACCGCATGGAGTTCAAACGGTCTCGAGACCGCATGAAGCCAAACGGTCCCAAGACCGCATGGAGTTCAAACGGTCCCGAGACCGCATGAAGCCAAACGGTCCCGAGACCGCATGAAGCCAAACGGTCCCGAGACCGCATGGAGTTCAATCGGTCCCGAGACCGCATGAAGCCAAACGGTCCCAAGACCGCATGGAGTTCAAACGGTCCCAAGACCGTTTGACGCCAAACGATCTCTAAACCGTTTGACGCCAAACGGTCTCAAGACCGTTTGACGCCAAACGATCTCAAGACCGTTTGACGCCAAACGGTCTCAAAACCGTTTGACGCCAAACGGTCTCAAGACCGTTTGTCGCCAAACGGTCTCAAGACCGTTTGAACCCAAACGGTCTCCAGACCGTTTGACCTCACTCAAGGCCTATAAATAAGACCTCAAGGGCCATCCCTGAGGGAGGGTCCAGACGTCCAGAGGTTGTCTCTCTACTACCAGAACAACTCCATCCACCGCCCGAGGCTGCCGGTCTGAGACTCACGTTCCATTGCAAAGCTACCTTCTCTCTCATCAACAAAGAAGGTGAGAGGAGAAGATCCGTCGTCAAGCAAGCCGCGAAGGGTGGAGATCGTTGCTCTCTCTACCAAGGGTTCAACCTTCTCTCCTCAGTGGAGATGATGTTCTTTCTATCTCTTCTTGCCTCCTCCTTTGTTGCTCCCTCTATGAGGAGCGAGTAGTTCCATCCACTGGGGCGCGGGGACTAACCCCGCTGCCCATGTCTTGTATTTTGTACTAAAAAGATGTTATCCTTTCGTTTTAATACTAAATCGTTTCATACATGCTTGAATGATGGCCACATTCTTGTATGCATCTATTGTCTTTTGTTGTGGTTTGTCTACGACCGCTCTCGAGACTCGAATACCGATTTAGTGTTGGTTTCTGGTGTGTGTATCCACCACGCATCCGTTTCGGTGTCTAGGAGTGTATCTCAAAGAGTGGAGTAAACTCACTATCATCCGTTTCGCTTCCATCTGTATGGAAGTAACCTTGGTAAGTCGAGGAACACGCTTTGCGAGGGGAATGATGTAAAGCATGTGACCATTTGTTCGGGAATGGCTGGCGTTGCAACATTCCCGCACTTCTCATAGCTAGGTTATCCGAATAGGAGACTAGGCCTACAAAGATACTATTCGATCTGATAATTATCGCTCGCTTGTTAGTTTTAGATGCACGTTTCATGAGGTTGAGTAAGGTTCTCTCTTTGGAAGACTACATATCTTCATTGACACGTAGAAATGTACCGAATGAGAGCTACTTAACCCTTGAAGGATGCGATGCATTGCTCTTGTCTTATATGGGCATCGGTCTTGTGGAACATCGAAGGATGCAATGCATCGCTCTTGTCTTATATGGGCATCGGTCTTGTGGAACATCCTTGGATGCAATGCATCGCTCTTGTCTTATAAGGCATCGGTCTTGTGGAACATCCATGCATCTAGCTTATAAGTCTTGCTTGCTTAGTACATATACAATGCATGTGTAGCGGTGGTAAATACCTGCTTAACCCCAGTGATTCATCATCATTTGTTAAATCTTAGTTTTACTTGCTTTATCTACTTTTCATGCTTTAGTCTAAAAACCAATCAAAATCCAACCTTTTGATATAAGTGCCAATTAGTAAAATAACTAAGTGAAGTGCTGTACGTTTTCCATCTTGTTGCTTGCAACAAGACCGTTGTCTTTTGGGTTCGATCCTAAATCTGTACTATGATAAGGCTTCCATACTCTTATGGGGTTGGAGTTGTTATCTAAGCACCCGTTCTAGGTAAACCTAGGGAAGACATCAATCCTCTCTAGGGTTTTTGGTGATAGAATTCTGGGACTCCCATTGGAAGACTGAAAATCTTTTGGTGTAAGTCCTAGCTCCATCAGAGCTCCACCTCCCCTCGTCGAACTCGAAGATGCCTCCAATCTCATGCCAAGGACATGCCAAGGCCGTCCCCTACTTGCCGAACTCCGGCGAGGCTAGGCCAAAGAAGCGGGGTGCAGGTCAAGGCGAACTAATCAATTGGCGGCACGGAAACGTCCCTTGCAACTATCTGCAGGTCAGGGTCTTATTGCTTTACATGCTGGAGTCCTCACAATCCCTCCCCTATATATAGGGTCGGAGGCAGTCCCACGAAGATTGGGAACTTCTCCAGTTAACGGCCAAACCCCGACAAAGTCGGGTTGATCCTGTGTGGTTTCCCTTCCTGAATGCAATGGGAATTATTGTATGCTCGCATCTTCCTTGATCATTAGGAAATTGGAGAGGAAAGATCCTCTATAACTTGCAACTTCCTAATCTACGTGGAACTTAGGAGATGAACAACCAACGTTGGATTGAGATCCAACGGTCTCAGTTGTACGCGACCAAACTAAAAGGAAAATCATTTTCCTATTCCAGAATAAATCCAATTTTCAGCAATTTCTTAGGAAATCCATATCTCCCAAACCCTTGCTCCTTTTTAACTCAAATTTTAAAGGAATGTTTGTCTTGCCATTATCTAGCTTTGCATGAAATTTAGGGAACAAATTCCAATGGATGAGAAGCTTTCCTTCTCTCCCAAGTTATCCATTAATTAATTCAAAATTAATTAGTAATATGTTTCCCTTTGCCATTATCTAGTTATTTTGGGTCCCTTGGACCTCAAGAAATCCTAAAGGCACGAATTCCCATATTGGGGAATATTGGTTTTCCTTTATCTTCTTGTAAATGTCTTTTTTACATATTCTCATTATCTTTTTATTAGAATATCTCTTTTTGAGGATTTCTCTTTTTATCTCTCTTTCATTTTCCTTATTGGAATTCCTTTTCAATATTAGAAATCCTTTGGATACGAAAATACCAAGTATAACTCAGTTATACCTCTTTTCACTTATTCTCCACATTTTATCATTGTTTTCAATTTCTTTCTTAATACAAAAATATCTAATTGATCTTTTCTTTTCTTATTGCATTTTCTTTGCAACTTTGGACTCCTTGGGATCCAAGGAATCCAAGAGGCACGAAATCCACCTTTGGATTATATTCTTTTGCCTTCTAGAGGTTTCCACATCTTTCTTTTCTCAAGAACTCCATTATTCATTTATTAATTTAATTTTCCTTGTTATTGGGCCTAATAGACAATAAAGCCCACAAATAAATCAACAAGGCTATTTAAATGAAATTCATGCATTCAATCAAGAGACATCATTATTTGTTCATTTATCTTTATTATGAGAAATCATATTTCTCACCAAATGAACCCAAAAAAATGGGGTTGTAACATCCTTCCCCTCTTATAAGAATTTTGTCCTCAAAATTCCATCAAGCAAACAAACAATCCAGGATAAGCCTTTCTTATATCCATCAGGGCTCCCATGTGGCTTTACCCTTTCCATGGTGCTTCCCAAGAACCTTCATCATCTCATATTCTTCCATCTGAGTTCTTTCTTACCTTGGTATATCGTACCCTCATAGGTGACTCATGACATTTCAGCTTTTCAAAAGCTGAATAGGTTTAGGGTTCAGCACATGGCTTGGGTACCTCACATAGTGCTCTAGGTTGGACTCATGGAACCCATTACACATCATGTTATCCTCAGGGGCAAGGCCAAACACAACCATATCCACCAATCCATCTCAAATGGACCCATATATCGGGGACTCAACTTTCTCAGTTGTAGCTTAGCGGGGTCAAATTTTCACATCACATACTTTCCTACAGTGAACTGCATGTCAGTCTTTTTTGCATCCGCTCATGACCCATGTCGTCTTTGGGCTCTGTCTCAGCCATTGCATGATTAAAGTGACTTCATCTGCACACACTGTGGTTCTTTTCTGACCTTCGTGAGGCCTCCTTCACCCACATCATCTCAATGAAGTGGTGACCGACACAACCTTCTTCTAGAACTTATTTCATCCCGATAAAGGCTATGGTGGTTAACATCACATCTTAAGAACTATCTCTTTATATCACCCTGGGCAAGCTCACTTTCTCACCTCAGACTCTCTAGCCTGGATCATACTAACCATTAGTTAGGGGTGATAAATGGTACTAACATCGAGTTCTGCATGTTTCTACTTCCACCTCATGGAAGTGAACCTTTAGGTCATACTCAAGAACTTTTGATCTCACATCATGGTGTAGTTGAACCATCTCTCTCTCTTATGTAGTTCAATAAAATTTGTCCCTTGACAGTACTCCTTTCCTTCTCATGTCATCTAAGTAAGGCGATCTACCATAACCCATATTGCATCTTGAACTTCTTGGTCAAAGGGAGACTTATCACAACATCCATAGTGGATGAACTCCATTCCCTCTCGAGGATTCTTTAACCTCTAAGTCAAAGCACTAGGTTACTGGTGTTCATCCTTCACCCTTGGCTTGCATGGCCACATGTTACATGCAACTTCACATCAAGCAACCAAAGTGCTACTATCACTTACTATCTTTGTAGTATCACAATGTTTGGTGATCTTAAAACCATGACCTCTGGTATGTCATCGATACCTTGACAACCCTAAACCACTCTCATTAGGGTTTCATCACTTTCCTTTCCAAAGAAGTACATTTGTGGTTCTACAACCATCCTTTCATTATATCACAGACTAGACTGGCTAACCAAATAATCATTTACTTGATTAACCACTATTGATACATCTGGGTGTTAGCCAAACTTATTTCTTTTTCTCAACTTAAGGTTAGCCTAGCAACCTCAACTTCTTCTAGCTTCTAGCTAAACTAGGCAGCTATTTCTCAACCAGAGCATTCATTATCACTTCACATCCGTAGGTATTAGGTAATGTTGGAAGACATACACTTCCATGTATTCTACTTATTATCTCATCACAACTCTAAGTTTCTCTTCATCAGAACACTCTAAGCTCATCCTCTTGATTATCAAACTCAACCTTGGTTGTCTTGCAAATTCCACATAGCTCCTGATAAAACATCCTCATAAGCTGACTACACTACTTCTCTTAGTGTTTGTAAACCATCCATGTATCATTCACTCCACCAAGGTATGCTATCATCTCTTTCCTCATACCTTATAGCAACGTTCCAACCCGCATCATCTTTTATCCTTGGTGTATGGCATGCATATTGTCCCATCTCTCCCTCTCATAACAAGGGGAAATAAGCATTTGGCGGCCATCCAAACACAAAGTTTTTCCTGTTCCAAGAGTAGAGATGATACACCCCACATCACCATTACACCTTCAATTCTAAGTTTAAACATGCAACTTATGTCTCTACATCACAAACATCATGATATCAAAGTTACTTCCATGGAAAATTGGTCTCGAACCTACTGGGTTATCACACAATCCTTAGTCATCTCCTCTAGGTTTATAGGGTGCTAGCACTTTTGGGGTTATCCCTCTTCCCTTATGCATCCAGAGAGTGCCTTACTCATCTGCCCCTTGGGTCCCATGAGTTCATGAAGGTGATCAGTCTCCTAACCCATGGCCCTCAGATAATGATAGTTGTTACCTCCTGGCCCTATGGTCATGTGCAACTAGGGAATTAGGCAACTCCTTCCATCGGTCTTATCCCTATCTGACCCTAGGACATACTTAGGATTCTATTATAGTGCATGTCCAACTTAGAACCTTACCCAAGCCTTCATCATCTCCCTCTGCATTCATGGGTTGTCTTTCATCCTTTCATAAGGGTCATGGTGACCAGCCTACCTTGGTCAGGCCCCATATCGGTTACCTCCACGGTAACACATCCACATGCACTTAGAGATGGTTAACTATGGGTCTATAGGTTCATTCTCTTACCATGTACTCTTCACTTAGCTTCTCTAGATCCTATGAAGCCTCTTTAGGTTACCTCAAAACCAACAAAACTAATATACACCCTACCAAATGGTCCCTCTCCCAAAATGGGAGGAAACTACAACTCTTGACAACAAGGTTACAACCGTCCTTAGGGTTTACATTCACATGAGTATGCTTAACCCTAGCAGGCTATTAAGGCACAAGAAGACTACCTATTAAACCATGCTAGGTCATACTTGTTCTCTTTCCTCAATATTAGATAAACTTAGTTGTGAGGGGTTCATCAAACATACCATTAACTTAAGGGGTTTCCTCTTCCTCTACACATGAGGAGTACCATGCTCGAAACTATAGAGACTCAAATCTCATCATGAGCATCAGATACACTACTTCCCCTCTTAGGCCTAGGAACCCTAGGTTCACCTTCAGGTGTCCATTGCATGCTCAATCTCTTAACTAAGAATCAAGAATGTCCAAGATATGTCATGTACTTCCATGATTCTTTTACTCGAGCAACACGTCAGAGTTGAGTCCTCTTCTAGGACAACCAACTAGGTATAAAGCCTCACAACTGGTTACTCAAACCTCCTCAGGGTCTAAAGCACTCTTTATCTCATCCACTAGGTAATCACTTATACAATAGGTACATAGGTACTAGAAGCATCATCCTTTCCTTAGGGTTTGGTTCCTCCGAGGCCACCAAGATATTATTAGTCTCCAGGGATCCAGCATGAGGCAACCACTATCATCCACTGAGGTTGCATCATCCTCAACTCCCCATTATCCCTCATGTCTCGAAATCTAAGCTTCCATCCTCCTTGCTTGAATCTACTTTCTCTCTCTACAACTAATCCTATAACCAGCCTCATTACTAGAGGTCCTTTCTTCATGAAGAATCGAGTTCACAGGCATAGCTCTACGTGGGTGAAGCATATGCTCAACTTATGTTTGCTCATGATTATCCATAGCTCTTCATGCTTATCTCATAAGACATCCATCCTGATCCCTTATCCAGGGTTTCATCCTATTGTCAGCACTACTGACGTACTCTGGGTGAAAGCTATATCCTACTTGCAACAGCCCATAAGGTTTTATAGGTTCTCCTCTAACCTCATCCATGAAGGAGGTATCCTTCACTCAAACATGCATGACCCTTCCCAGGGTTGGGTTGCCAAAGGTACTCGATCCTCAACTTCTCCTAGCTCACATGGCATCTAAGGCATGTCTATCCAAACACCTGGTATACCACAAAATCTAACTCTTCATGTCATCTCCCTTTCTAACCTTCACTTAGGGTTAGGGTTAACCTCATCCTCAGAGGATGTGCTAGGTCTCTACTTTTAATGGAGGTCTCTACCTCCAAGACTAACTTTCTTTACTCATCCTCTGGCCAAGGAGGTCTATCCTCAGGTCTCTCCTAAGGGCAATGACAACTCGTGTCATACGACCTAAGCATGTATCTATTCCTTTATGCTTACTCTATTAAGCTTATGTCCATGACATCTTATTTACATGCTTTTTATTAATTTGGTGGAGGATTCCTTAATCCTTATCAACCTTACCCATACCTCAAGAGGGTGAGGAAAAGAGAGAAAACCCTAATCCTTAAGGTCCTTAATAGAATTTGAGTTGAGAAGGGATGAACCAGATGAGAGAGTCCTAAAGGTATCTTATTTCGAGTCATATCCTAAGACATCGGCCATGCAGTCACACAATCTGGGAGTCCTCGTATTCTGACTAGCGGTGCAGAGGAAAATATTGCCAGCCCCGGGCGTGATCCTTTTCTAGACACCTCAGTCTTTCAGACAATCCTCTAATAACTCACTTGGTTCTATGGAATTTGTAAAATTTAATAATTATTAAAGATTAATTGAGGAACCTTCTCTCTGATACCAATTGTAATGATCCCACCTCCTTGTAACCCCCAATTAATGGAGACCTGAAGGTCAGAGTCATTATTAAATTAACAGGATCAAAGGTTCAACAAATAATCAATAATAATTATGAAATTCTACTAACTAAACTGAAATCTGGTAGAAAATTAAAACTTTGCTTACCTTTTTAAAACTTTGGAAATCTATCCACAACTTGAATTAATCTATCTAATCCTCCTTGCACTTTATTTCTTAATTTTACAATGTGTCACTTTACTGTTTGTTCATTTCAGGATTGTACCTAAAATGCCGACAAATAAAACATCGATCAGGCAAAGCTGGTATGTGGGGGAAACAATAATTGTGCAACTGTGTTAATAATGTAATCATTCAAATATCCTTTAACATCCAAGTTTACGTTTTAAGCAATACTACTCAATCCTTTCCTATCCCCTATCTTTTTGTTGTCCCTACAGTGGACATGGATACTACCCCTCTCATATGGTAGATCCTTACCCCCATGGCCTTACGATACAGGTATCCAATCCTTAGGGTTATGGAGTCGCATGGCCCTACCCAAAGGTAGTCCAATCTCTGACTCATGATGACTTGATGGCCCTACCCCATTGGTAGCCATGTACTAAGTCTTTCAATGACCTGATGGACCTACCCCATCGGTATCCATGTACTAGGTTAGTCTGTTAAGCTACAGAGGGACTAGGATCTGAGCTAGTAGGCACATATCTTAGGTGATAGTCATATTCACATTATAATTTGCAAGAATTAAATGCAACCAATAGTTTAATTCAAGTCATCGATAAAACCTCGAAAATCCTCGGGAAACTATTTCAGGATATTCATAGGCGTAACCACATACATGTTAAGCAGACTTGAATGCAGAAATAACTCAACCAATCAAGAAATCAAGCAAGTACACACAGGTTGATCCTGAAAATACATCCAATTTCTCTATCATTAATCATGTCATCTTGATCCATTAATCCTAGTTGTTTCCTAGGTTATTTGCCCTTTTTAGGGTTTTCAGCATAATGAGGGTTCCACTCTATTTTTATTACTTTAAACCCTAATTTTACCAAAACACTTGCAAACCCTAATTATTTCATCTTTCTCTCACAAAAGATTCTAATTTCATCTTTTAGTAACAGGAAACCCTAATTTTAGAAACTTCCCTCATCCGAGTTTTCTAGCTCATGATACGATTTTTAACAAGTAAACCCTTTTTATTATTTATTTGCTACTTTCTAGAAAAAACCAGGGCCGCCCGATCCATGGTCCACGGATCCACTGAGGATCCAATGGTCGTGGATGCACGCGCCCCTTACATTGAGATCAAAAGTAACAAAGGACATGAATGCCCTTACCAGTAAAAGAGGTGCGGAGGGGCAATTCGGTAAAAGGCCAAGGTCTTCTTCTTCTTCCTCGCATCGAGCACAGCATGTGTGCGATGGTCAACCTTGGGGTTGACTTGGGGCTCTCGTGCTCCTTTGCTCACGCTGGTTGGTCAGGGAGCTCTTCCTCCCCTCATCGAACTCGACGATGCCTCCAATCTCATGCCAAGGACACGCCAAGGCCGTCCCCTACTCGCCGGACTCTGGCGAGGCTAGGCCAAAGAAGTGGGGTGCTGGTCGAGGCGAACTAATCAATTGGTGGCACGGAAACGTCCCTTGCAACTATTCGTAGGTCAGGGTCTGGTTGCTTTGCACGTTGGACTCCTCACAATTCGTCCCCTATATATAGGGTTGGAGGCAGTCCCACAAAGATTGGGAACTTCTCCAGTTAACGGCCAAACCCCGACAAAGTCGGGTTGATCATGTGCAGTTTCCCTTCCTGAATGCAATGGGAATTATTGTATGCTCACATCTTCCTTGGATCATTAGGAAATTGGAGAGGAAAGATCCTCTATAACCTGCAACTTCCTAATCCATGTGGAGCTTAGGAGATGAACAACCAATGTTGGATTGAGATCCAACAGTCTCAGTTGTACGCGACCAAACTAAAAGAAAATCATTTTCCTATTTCAGAATAAATCCAATTTTCAGCAATTTCTTAGGAAATTTGTGTCTCCCAAACCCTTGCTCATTTTTAACTCAAATTTTAAAGGAATGTTTTTCTTGCCATTATCTAGCTTTGCACGAAATTTAGGAAACAAATTCCAATGGGTGAGAAGCCTTCCTTCTCTCCCAAGTTATCCATTAATTAATTCAAAATTAATTAGTAATCCTTTTCCCTTTGCCATTATCTAGTTATTTTGGGTCCCTTGGACCTCAAGAAATCCTAAAGGCACGAATTACCATATTGGGGAATATTGGTTTGCCTTTATCTTCTTGTAAATGTCTTTTTCACATATTCTCATTATCTTATTATTAGAATATCTCTTTTTGAGGATTTCTGTTTCTATCTCTCTTTCATTTTCCTTATTGGAATTCATTTTCAATATTAGAAATCCTTTGGATATGAAAATCCACCAAGTATAACTCAGTTATACCTCTTTTCACTTATTCTCCACATTTTATCATTATTTTCAATTTCTTTCTTAATAAATAAATATCTAATTGATATTTTCTTTTCTTGTTGCATTTTCTTTGCAACTTTGGACTCCTTGGGACCCAAGGAATCCAAGAGGCACGAAATCCACCTTTGGATTATATTCTTTTGTCGTCTAGAGGTTTCCACACCTTTCTTTTCTCAAGAACTCCATTATTCATTTATTAATTGAATTTTCCTTATTATTGGGCCCAATAGCCAATAAAGCCCACAAATAAATCAACAAGGCTATTTTAAATGAAACTCATGCATTCAATCAAGAGACATCATTATTTGTTCATTTATCTTTATTATGAGAAATCATATTTCTCACCAAATGAACCCAAAAAATTGGGGTTGTAACAGGCTGTCTAGCATGGTGTGAGACACCTATCTCTGTTGTACCAAATGGATGTTTGGTTTGGTGCGAGACGTCTATCTCAGTTGCACCAAATGCCCGTTTCAGGGGTACGTCAAGTTGAGTACTAATTGGAATGGAATTGCCAACATATGTGCAAAACTAGAAGGTGCAAAATGGTCATTTTAATGAATGAAATGAATGTCTCATACGTGAGACGGTCATATCATTGGGCGAGATGACCATTTTGTCGTACACATGTTGTGAAACTTCCAGAAAAGTTGTAAAATTTCAAGATCTACTTGTCCATTCCACTCCCGCTTTAGTCCTGCATTGGCTGGGGACTGAGAACCCTGACCCTAACCCCTCCTATATATAGAGGGGTATTGGGGGCTTCCCTGAGTATAACTACTACACAGATAGTTGAGAATCAGTTGCTCTAACAAGTGTTGTCCTCTCTTGCTATGGTAACCATGAGATCCCAGGCAAGTCCTACCTGACTAGGGAGGGATAGCCATGAGAGAGAAACAATTGAGGATCATTGTTGTGGGAGAGTGTGTTGGTGACTAGTACACCAATGGGAGGGACAACTCCTTCCTGTATGTTCCTGTAGAATGACATGATTTCTAGTTAGTCTGTGTGGACTACTCTAGAGGCAGGACTCAGTTAGCTACTGCTAGGAGGGTAACGTCAACTCGCCTCCTCCATAATTGGGTTCACCAAGGCATCGAGCTCAACATCTGACAAACCGACAGTTCCACTGGAGTCGGAGGTGAACGATGGAGTGGTAGACGCCAGAGTAAAAGATGATGCATTATTGGGCCAGCATTGGTAGGAGAGTACGCCCTTGGTATTCTCCACTACTTTCTTGGCCATTTTCTTCATCCTTGATGGATTTGAGTGGAGAGTTTGGGAAAAACTAGGTTTCTCACAGTTCTATGTATGTGGGGGCAGAATGGAGAGAACAATTGTGATTTGGTGGGTGAAATTGGGTGGAAATGATGGATGGAGGTAGGGAAAATGTTAGGGACATGATTGGGGGTGTAATGGAGGTGATTTGATGGAAAATTAGAGGGTTGGGGAATGGTGGCTCAAGGATGCACGACCGTTGGAAGCGTCGCATGGTCGTTCTGTTCATATAGAAATGAAATGAGCAAGTTGAAAATTTTGTAAAATGGTTGACTTAAGTTACTGGGTACGGGCTGCAGCACGGTCGTGGTGGCATCATGATGCATGGCCGTATTGTGTGGCATCGCCATGTTGGCCCATTTTGTCTAATTTCTTCAATCCAATGATTGTGTGTGATTTGTGAGTATTTCACCATGACCGTTCCAAGGTACCACGGTCGTGGTGGGTACTATAGCAGTTGTTTCTCATTGAAATTTCATCAGAAACTCAAAACTTGGATCCGAAATGATTTTTCTTTGAAACCTTGTAACAATTTCACTTGAATATCCCCTCATTTCACCCTATTTTCACCTGCACATCTTAAAAATAAACAAAAACTATTAAAAACAAGTGTGTGTGTGTGTGTGTTTTCTTGGAAAAGTGTAGATACAAACCAAAAGTATCAAAAATTGAAGGTTGGGTGCAAAATTTTAAAACCTATGTGGGTTGCCTCCCACAAGTGCTTAGTTTCATGTTGTCAACTGACATTCTTGGAGATTCTTTCATCATTCGTCCATTTGGAATTCTCAAGTGTCCATTATTGCAAAAAAAAACATCTCTCATTTGCATTCAACCTATGTTCCTCATCCCTTTAATCACTAAAACTATCCTCAAGTCTTTCATCGGGGTCTCCTTCTCTCAAATGACCAGTCAGACTCTTAAAGTGACCATCTCCAATATCCTCATCACGAACTCACCGGGTTGAGGTCTTGTATATGTTGATCTTTATCTTCATGTCCATGAAAGAGATTGTCATTCTGCCACTAGGAACATGTACCTCAGCATCTGTTGTACATAAGAATGGTCTTCCCAAGATGATGGGAATCTTCCTATCATCTGGCTCCATGTCAAGAACAATGAAATCCGCTGGGAACAATGTGCCTCTTTTCTTGTCTATCATCACCAAAACATCATCCACTCTTCCTCTTGGCACTTTGATGGAACGTTATGCCAATTGGAGGGTGCAATGTGTCGGTTTCAACTTGCCTAAACCCAGCTAAACATAGACACTATATGGCATCAAATTCGCACTAGATCCCAAATCATGTAGGGATTTGTCTATGTGATGTCCCCCAATGTAGCTAGGTATGAGTGGGCTCATGGGTCTTTCCTCTTCACGGGAGGTGAGTGTTGGAGGATTGAGATCACTTGTTTGGTCAACTTGACTCTCTTTGGTATTCTCCCTGTTGACCTTCTCTTCACAGGGCAAAAGTTCTTAAGAAATTTGGCATATGATGGGATCTGCTTGATAGAATCCAACAATGGGATGTTCACCTTCACTTGAAGAAACACCTCAAGAATGTCAACATTGTGTTTGTGTCACCTCCTTACTTCTGGTGGCTCATCCAATGCTTCATGGAATGGTGGGTCACTTGCTTTGGCCTTACTTGCATCAACATGATTCTCTTGTGGAATGCCATGAAGTGGACCACTAGGGATAATCAGACCTATAAATGGAGTGGAAATTAGAACACCCTGTATCACATGATCAAAAGGTGGTGTCATAGAATCATATTCATCAATATCATGTTGGGAAATATGACATCAGATAGGCAGTGGAAATAAAAAATATTGACATATTTCCCATTAATCAATAGATCACATCAATACCTATACAATGGGAAGGATGGTTTCACGAAGATATACATGTTCCTGGAGAAAGTCCAGTGACAATCCTCATCGATGTAGATGTGTACTATGTCTTGGATGGTGTATGTGCAGCTCCTAATTGCACTGGGACTCGTTTGACTACTCCTCCATGGACATCAGACTTGGACAACTGCTATAGTGGCTCCTATAATTTTGCCACATACTGCAAGTTGATGTTGCCCTCCTGGCAATAGTCAAAGGACTCCTTCCTCTATAGTACTCCACATAGACCAACTAGAACTCTTGTCATCCTGCTAGAGTGGATAGAAAGGGGTTGTCCCTCTCGTTGGCGTACTAGTCTCCAACCTTCTCTCCCAAAATAATGATTCTTAGTTGTTTCTCTCCCTTGGCTATCCCTCCCTAGTTGGGTAGGACTTGTTTGGGCTCTCGTGATCACCACAACCAGAGAGGACAATTATCATCAGAGCAATTGATTCTCAATTGTCTGTGATGT
Organism: Alisma plantago-aquatica; assembly: GCA_963693085.1. Classification (NCBI taxonomy): domain Eukaryota; kingdom Viridiplantae; phylum Streptophyta; class Magnoliopsida; order Alismatales; family Alismataceae; genus Alisma; species Alisma plantago-aquatica. The sequence continues at coordinate 1,138,083,660 of OY856412.1, read as the reverse complement.
AGTTATGTTCTGGGAAACCCCCAGTACCCCTCTATATATAGGAGGGGTTAGGGTCAAGGTTCCTAGTCCCCAACCAATATGGGACTAATATGGGAGTGGAAAGGATTAGAAGATCTTGAATTTTCACAACAATTTAGGAAGTTTTGCAAACTGCGACAGCTGATACGGTCCTTTCGCCCAGTGAGACAGTTGTTTGGGAAGCAATATGTCACCCAATCATCACCTTTATAACAACCCATGTTTCATGACTGCATTTGATGATGTCAAAGCGTACCCAACAACATGTGAGGAGTGCAATGATTTTAGGTCAAAGAATGACAATTGCCACCATCACAGTGAGACCCAACTATGAATTCCATGATTATGGCTTCCAGGTATCAGTCTCACGGTGGGTCTTGTCCGATACATTGTTCTCTAACATGTATTTGTGTGCGTAGTTTGATATTAACATATCATGACTAATGAGATTTAGTCATCAACCAACCCACACTCTGATCTTATGTGTCATTGTTGTCTATCAACCTTCCACAATAACAACCGATCAGGGACATAATGAGAATGTATATATGTACTCTTAACATCTGTTTGATCTCATTTCTTCCAAGTCACGTACTTGAAGAGATATGTCATTGAGTAATATCATTCTCTAGACATTAATTATGTTATTCATTATCTCATAACTGAATGGAACATAATAAATTGGAAGCTTGCCTTCTATTAATAATCAAATAAATCCATACAGATCTAAAATGCAATTTCCAGTTTCTGCCATCTTTGAAAAATCTTAGTACTGCTAGAGGTTTGAAACTCCTTACCAACAATTGACAAAACTCTCTCAAGCTTTGCCTCACTAATAACCTGTTGGTATGTATGCCCAGAGAGCCAATCATGTGATGATTGTAATGGCATAACATATAAATGATTTGATTAATAATAAAGGCATGCTTCCAATTCATCTATTTCACTCAGTTATGAGATAATGAGGATATAGAGTGAATGTTTAGATAATTATATTACTCAATGACGTATGTTGTCAAGTTACTATCCTTGTTAATGAGATCATATGGATGTTAAGAGTACATATACATATTCTCATTATGTCCCTGGTCGGTTGTTGTTGTGGATGGTTGATAGATAACAATAACACATAAGATTAGGGTGTGAGTTGGTTGATGACTAAATATCACTAGTCATGATATGGAAATATCAAACCAAGCACACATATACATGTTAGAGAATAGTGTGTCAGACAAACCCACCGTGAGACTGACACATGGAAGCCATCTTCATGGAAGTCATAGTTAGATCTCACAGTGATGGTGGTGGTTGTTGTTCCTATACTTGAAATCACTGCACTCGTCACGTGTCATTGGGTACAATTTGACATCATCACACGTAGTCCTAAAACATGGGTTGTTATAACAGTGATAATTGGGTGACTTTGACACATGGGGATTGACTATGAGAGATAGATATGGGATTTGTCCCTCCTATATGGAGTTTGATATCCTAGGCCTCTTGATTAGAGAGACTGAGAAAAGTATGGCCATACGCAGTGAGTCAATATGTTGAGCTCACATATATCTCATTGCAGTATGTTGTGGTTTATGAAACAAGATTGAATAATAATGAGGATGATTGCTCCATGCCTCTAGTTCAATTTGGATACCAGTGACAAAGGAACTATACAAACATTGTAACACCATACAAAGATTGTAGATTGAAGTTTCTCCTCAACTTTCCATTTCACTTGGGTAGTAATGACGTGCGACTAGGCACCACTCTTTGCTTGTGATGTCATAAGCTATTTATGGGCATTCACTACCAACGTGATATGGGACCTATAGGGTCACACACATAGGAACTCATCTAGAAGAGGAGTTTGATCTTTAATGATAATTGAATTGATTACTAAAGTGTTTAGGTATTTCAATTCATGCAACATATCAGCGAACTAGACTGCCAAACAATCGATTCAAGTGTTGAGAGTGATGTTTGGAGTGTCAGACTGATTATATTGTACATTAGTTGGAATTCTGCCTGACCTGGGCTACAAGACGCCCATCTTGCTTGTACGAAATGGCCATCTGGCATGGTGCGAGATGCTCGTCTTAGTTGCACCAAATGGTCATTTGGTTTGGTGCGAGACACCCATCTCAGTTGCACCAAATGCCCGTTTCGGGGGTACGTCAAGTTGAGTACTAATTCGAATTGAATTGCCAACGTATGTGCAGAGCTGGAAGGTGCGAAATGGCTGTTTCGCTTAAGGAAATGACCATTTCGTATGCGAGATGATCATTTTTTCGCGCGTAGATTGTGAAACTTCCAGAGAAGTTGTGAAAATTCAATATCTACTTGTCCTTTCCACTCCCGCTTTAGTCTCACATTGGCTGGGGATTGGGAACCCTGACCCTAACACGTCCTATATATATAGAGGGCTACTAAGGGCTTCCTTGAGCATAACTACTACACATAATTGAGAATTAGTTGCTCTGATAAGTGTTGTCCTCTCTAGTTGTGGTAACCATGAGAGCCCAAACAAGTCCTACTCGACTAGGGAGGAATAGCCACAGGATAGAAACAACTGAGGATCATTGTTGTGGGAGAGCATGTTGGTGACTAGTAAACCAACGGGAGGGACAACTCCTTCTTATCTATTCCTGTAGGATGATGGGAGTTCTAGTTGGCCCGTGTGGACTTCTCTAGAGGTAGGAGTTTGTTGGCTGCTACTAGGAGGGCAACGTCAACTCACAGTCTGTGGCGAGACCTGAGGAGCCGCTGCAACAACTGTCTGAGTCTGATGTCTATGGAGGAGCAGTCAGACGAGTCCAAGTGCGACTAGGAGCTGCACAACAACCATCCAAGACAGAGTGCACATCTACATCGATGAGGATTGTTGCTAGACTTATTCCAGGACTAGGTATATCTTCGTGAAACCATCCTTCCCATTGCATAGTTATTGATGCGATCACTGGTTAATGGGAAATATGTCAGTAAATTTTTTTGTTTTCGCTGTCTACCTGATGTGGCATTCCTACATAACCTTCATGAGAATACATTGCTAGACATCATCCAAGACCTTGAAAACGATACTACCAACTGCATTTCTTGTATTTGGGGACCAACATATTCTCCAAAAGCTTCTTACATGCACCTAACTTATAGAGGACACATATCAAATATGAAAATCATATGGAAGGCAAAATGGCCACAACAATTCAAAATCTTCTTTTGGCTCCTTTCAAACAACAGGATCCCAATAGACCATCTCATCAGAGGAGGAGGCTTCCAGGGACCTACCAGATGCTACCTCTATCTATCTGTAGAAGAAACCACACAACACCTGTTACGACCGCCATCAAACTGACAGCCAAATCGTTACTAATTATGCGGAATAATCATAAGCAGCGGATTAACAAAAATCACTAAAAATTAAAACCATTTTGCAAAGAGATCCATTTCTAGGAAAACTCTTTAAGGAAGAACCAAAACCCGATATTCACATTGATCATATATTGTACATACATTGTACCATCTCTTCTCGAGGATAACATATAACAGTTGCTTTCTCAAAAACATATACATAAAGCAACAACAAACCTCGAGGAATACAAGCCAAAATCTCAGATTGTTCATAAAACCAACACATACTAAATCCAAGGACCTGCGAGTACAGAGATGACACATAGGACTTCTATCTATAAGACACGACAGACAGTACACTCAACCTGAGTTGTCACTGCTGTCCCTGCTGCTATTGTTCTTTCTCTGCAGTACGGTCTCAACCCCCCTTGTGCACATCCACTAAAAAAAATGTGGATCCCACAGGGTGAGACAATTGTCCCAGCGAGAGATATAACTCTCTGCCAACAATGTTACCAACAATTTTATTGTCACAGTTAAATATTATCAAACTGAGTAGAGGATAAGCAGTTTAGAACATTATTATATTTTAAAGCATTGCAACTATATGTGATAGAGAAATAAATCATCTATTCTCTTTATAAGGAATTGGAAGAACATGTATATCATTTACCCATCATACTATATCAACATTTCAAGCTTATCCTATAATACTCATTATCATGGTATGACATCCATGAATCATTCTCATTTCTATCTGTTGGCCTCAGCCAATCTGCTAATCAGATATTGAATTGTACCAGTCATGTGAATATACATCATCATCATATGTCCAGGTATTGGCTTTGCCAATCCCATGAGGTTAATCCAGGTTTTGGACTATTCCAATCCTGTGCAACTATTCTAGGTATTGGACTATGCCAATCCTATGGGATTAACAGCTAGGCATTGGGTTATTACCAATCTTGTGATTAACAACCAGGTATTGGGTTATTACCAATCTTATGATTAACAACCAGACATTGGGTTATTGTCCATCCTATGATTAACCGCCAGACATTGGGTTATTACCAATCCTGTGATTAATAGCCAAGCATTGAGTTATTACCAGTCTTGTGATTAACAATCATACATTGGGTTATTACCAATTCTTTGATTAATAGCCAGGCATTGGGTTATTACCAATCCTTTGATTAACATCCAAGCATTGGGTTATTACCAATCCTATGATTAACAGCCAGGTATTAGGTTATTACCAATCCTATAATTAACAACCAGACATTGGGTTATTACCAATCTTGTGATTAACATCCAGGCATTGGATTATTACCAATCCTATGATTAATAGCCACGCATTGGGTTATTATCAATCCTGTGATTAACATCCAGGCATTGGGTTATTACCAATCTTGTGATTAATAGCCAGGCATTAGGTTATTACCAATCCTGTGATTAACAGCCAGGCATTGGGTTTTTTGCACTTATAAACTAATGAATCACATTGTCGCCTCCGATTTAATCCGTCGCCTGAACTGAGTCTTCCCGTTTTATCTCTCGACAGCCGTAAGTCGTCCCACTGATGGATTGTCCATGTTTCCCTCTTAACCTAACCACCATATGGCGGCATTTGTAATTAACAAATAAAAACCCTAAAAACATTAATAATAGAACCACTGCTGCCAGCAAAAACAAAGAACAGATCATCAGACAGAGAGAGGAATCAAAACAATCAGAAGAAGAAAGATTGCGGCTCGTGGTCATCACCTCTACAACCACGACCACAGTTGCTCGTAAATCCTAACACCAGCCGCAATGTTCACTCCAACTACCAGTTCCGCCGCGGGTCGCGGTGTGGAAAAATGCTACTCTAAGTCGCGGTCCCCTGAAATGCGACCTGACCATAACAAGAAAGAAGACAGTGACCATGCCCATGACCGCGACCGCAATTCCTAATTAGTAAACCGCGACCGCGGTCCTTACTCAGGAAATCAGGACCGCGATCCCTTATCATTACACCATGACTGCGATCTCTTTTAGAGACCGCGACCGTGGTGTCATATGAGTTACTAACAAAACTATGACCGCGGTCTCTATTGACACTCTTGAACATGGCATTTAATAATTTACTGAACACCTACCCTGTGCAAGAAATACCTTCCCCAAATAATTGTAATAATAGTAATTTTTGTTAAAATCAACTAGATACTAATTCATTGAAAAACTTCTAGTGGGTCCACCTCTGCTCCACATATTCCTATATCTGGTATGGCTTGAGAGCCTTGTCCTTCTGGCTCTACTTTTGATTCATTATCAGGTTGTGGGTCGGCTGCTGCGACCTTCTCTTTCTCCACCTCTGGCTCCACAAAAGCTGCTTATTTGTGTGGCTTGAGAGGTGTGGGTTCTGTAATTCCCATTAGTACTTCTAGAGTTGGAGCTGTAGGGGTAGGTTATGTAGTTTTATCCCTCGTAGTTGGCGGAGCAGTTGTTTCTGTTGTCTCCACCAATTTCTTCCGTGGCTCTATGCTCTTCTTATTTTCTAATTCATATGGGGCACTACTTTCTCCAACTATACTTACTGGGTCTGTATTTGTGTTGGCATGTAGTGCCCCGGAGCACATCTTCTCGATGTCATCTTGTGTGGGCCGCAACTTGTGAGCGTCATAAAGCACCATTTCTGAATGGGGGAGTAGTCATTTTGACCCTCTTTGTTTGAAGTACAACTTCTCCCCCTTCTGTGCCAGGATACTAGTGTTGATAAGGGACTTTATATCTATTCTTTGTTGTCCCTCCATTTCTTTATATCTCTGGACTTCTCCTTCACCCATGAAGTGTTCGATGATCTTTGTTATCTGGCCACCCATGCAGTACGTAGAATTCCTCTTTGCATCCCCGCCTACTGCTATTGATAAACGGTCGATTAGTATCTTCCTGATATTAACCGGATTCCTATTTATCATCAAGCATATCAGGATTAGATCTCCCTTGCTAATTGTTCCTATTTCTGACCTCGCGTGAATTGTGTGGGTGGTGATTTTCTGTATTGTGCGGATAAAGCACGATGTAATTAGCAAGGCCTTAAAGTTATTTGAACTGTGCTTATCCTCCCTAGTTAGCTCTTCCCATATTTCATCGCTTTCATAGGTGGCGATTTCTTTATCGCTTGGGGCAAAGGAGCGGGCAAGGGCTTCTTCCTCTGTCTCAGTGAATATTTTTTTCAGCCTTGCCTCTGTGACTATGTGAGTCTCGCCCCCTAGCCTTACTTGCAGCTGATAGTCTATACCTCCTGCCCTTTGTATTTTGCTACTGGTAGCGACCTTCTTAAGCGAAGATAAGAACTATGTGGTCAGATTCTTATAGGATTTCACCTCTGGTATGCATAAGGCGCATAGATTTGCACCTTCCAGGAATTTGACCGTCCTGTCATAGATTCCCATCTTTTTGAAATTTTCTACGCCCAGGTAACGGGTAGGGCAGAACTCCTTGTTTGGGTACATCCATTCGTAGGTAGACTGGTGCACGACATTCTTAGGCATGAACGGAGGTTCTCCAGATTGTGTAGATGTCTCCCCCACGACCTCCTCGACCTTGCTTGCCCCCTCCTTATTTGGTTTTTTGGCATCTACTGGCTTTGCCTTCTTGCTGCCCTTAGTTTCCTTGGGTGCAACTTTTCTTTGCTTTCCTTGTACTCGGCTTTCTGACTCTCCTGGTTGGTACTCAGAGGTCTTAGTATGCCCAGTCTGTTCTATTTCTTGTGGGGAGTCCTCCTCTGGCATCCTCCCTAATATCCTTTGATATTGTTCCAACCTCAGCTGTATCCCCACACGTTTGTGCACTGGTAGAGAAGTATCCTTCTTCAGCGCTGCTATTAGGTCGTTTACTATCTTCTCTACCTCCTTCAGGGAAGTAGCCTTCTAGTACATGGGGTCGCTATTGCTTGGAGAAGATCTATAGATGATGATCATATATATCTTTCTGGACTATTTGTACTAAAAATATATGGGCACATTATCTGAGTTGTACTATTTATCATCATGTTGTTTTCATCATTTTGGCTTGTAGTTGATTTTGAGGACATGCTCTCTGTGTTGTAATCTTAATCATATGTACACTTAATCTTTGATTGCTATATCTCATGAGTTAGTGCCATGTTTACCATATTTTGATTATGACTTGGCTTGCTTATTTTCCTCTCATTTCTGTTTGGTGTATGCTTTGAGATTGCATGTTTTATGTTGTGTGTAATTCACAACCAGGCATTGGGTTATTACCAATCCTGTGATTAACAACCAGGCATTGGGTTATTACCAATCATGTGATTAACAGCCAGGCATTGGGTTATTACCAATCCTATGATTAACAGCCAGGCATTGGGTTATCTCAATCATGTGATTAACAACCAACATTGGGTTATCCCAATCCTGTGAAACTATTCTAGGCATTGGACTATGCCAATCCTATGCATCTATTCCAGGCATTGGACTATGCCAATCCTATGCATCTCATCACTAAATACCACATCACCTTTACTAATCATTATACCTTGGCCAAGACATCATACTTATTCACATCCTTTATATAATACAAGTATTCCTCTTATCTCCTTTAAGCATATTCAAAACACTATAGCCCTTATTTGGATATAAGCATAAAGCATGTATGATTAAGATTTCATCATCATTATTATTATTATTATTATTATTATGTTACTAAGTTTCCATTTCCTAGTTTATTTGAACATCATCATTTCTTACATGAGACTTTTATAAACATCTTGTTACCTCTCACTAGGCAACAACTATTCTCATGGCTCACAAGGCCCATTAAACATCTTGTCACCTTTCACTAGGCAAAAACTAATCACATGGCTCATAAGGCCCATTAAACATCTTGTCACCTCTCACTAGGCAACAACTAATCACATGGCTCATAAGGCCCATTAAATTGTATTATATGTGACATCATAGCTCATACTTAGCTATGCTCATTATCTCATGCTACCAGCATGGTTTCAATATGGTTAAGGTTTCCCCTTTATTAACCAATTATAATTTCAACTCTTATCATTACCCTTCATTAAGGTTAAGGTTTCTCTTATGAAACCATCTAGGGTTTTCAAGTACACTTATCAAGAATCAAACCCTAATTCAGTCTCCACACATATTAGGAGTATCAATGTATGCTCATTTCATGATTATCACAGAAGTATGAGTTTCTCTCTCATCCTTACTAGGATGTTGATTACTTCATACTTTATTAAGTTGGCTCAACCTTTTCTCCAAGGTTCATTAGCCTACTTAATCAATATTCATTAAACTCCATACCTCTTAATGTATGACTTGATATAAGACACTTCATGTGTTACTCCATCAAGTACATTGCATCTAAGGTGCTTCCCTTCATATGGGTTTTGAGGTGTTTCCACCATATCGGGTATGAGGTTTATGTGTGCTTACCATATCACCCTTGAGGTGTATGTCTGATTACCATCTCAGGTTTGAGGTGTATGCTTGCTTCCATATCACTTTAGAGGTGTATGTGTGCTTCACACCATATCGGGTAGAGAGGTGTGTGTGTGCCTCACACCATATCGGGCAAAGAGGTGTGTGTGTGCTTCACACCATATCACTTTAGAGGTGTATGTGTGCTTCACACCATATCGGGCAGAGAGGTGTGTGTATGCTTCACACCATATCGGGCAAAGAGGTGTGTGTGCTTCACACCATATCGGGCAAAGAGGTGTGTGCGCACTTCACACCATATCAGGAAAAGAGGTGTGTGTGTGTGCTTCACACCATATTCGGCAAAGAGGTGTGTGTATGCTTCACACCATATCGGGAAAAGATGTGTGTGTGTGCTTCACACCATATCGGGCAAAGAGGTGTGTGTGTACTTCACACCATATCGGGCAAAGAGGTTCAAGCTCTGGACCTTCATTCTATGTTTTTCTAGTACAAGGATAATAGGTATAAGCAACTACTAGAACTCATAATTTCATCAACCATTTCAGAATATTTCAGAATTTAAAGTAGTTCATTTAAGCATAGCAATTTAGGTGATGAATAATAACATGGTTGAGTTCAAGTTATATAACTCGCCTTAAGAACAACTTCAAAGCTCTAAGCTCCAAAGCTCCACGTTCCTAAGGTTTAAGATGACTTATCAAAAGTCCAAGGCTCGTTCACAACTCCTTCATATACAAGGAATCACCATGGATAAGCGATTGGTGAAGAAGAAAACAAAGGAAGATCATAATTCATAACCCTAAATCATGCTTCAATCCAAGGTTGAAGATGATCGTGGCCTCACCTTAGGGTTAAGTATTTAGCTCCTTATTGCTTCTTAGAACCTTTGAACGATACCTCACTACCCTTGGACGATATGCCATCACTTGTGGTCGATATTCCCCTCACTTTTGATCAAAACACTTCACTATGGCTGATATCACCTCACTAGGCCGATATCACCCTACTTGGCCGATATGATCTTGCTATGGATGATACCCAAGGCCCTATGCATGATAACACTTCATTCCTACACAATAAAAGGACCCTATGCACGATATATAAGAGCAAGGAGGTGGTAGGATTCGAAAAAGTTCACTATGGGGTGAAAGAAGGGGTATATATACTTGTTGTTCATGAAGAAGTGTGAAAATGAGGTGTCATCAATTTGAGCTACTAGGTGCCACATGTTCATGGATGGCTGACACGTGTACATGCATGCATTAACATTTATCTTGACATGAAAAACACTTGAGGATAATCTAGGGATGAATTTTCATCCATTACTTATCCCTTTGAATAAAATATATCAACTAAATCACCACTTTATTCACAACCAGATACAACTTTTCTAAGGAAGTTGTAAACCGATACACTTCACCTAATTGAGGTGCTTTACACGTCATGGTCTTTTAAAAGAGTCTAAAAACTGATATGAGTCTCCTCCTATGGCTCCTTGGCCGATAGGTACTCATATATAAGCTTTTCAACTTGATACAACTCAAGTTAAGGTTTCATATTCAACCCTTTTTTTTGGTCATTTCATCACCAAGATTACCATCACTCATAATTGATTCAAACATGGTGTCTACTTATTTATCTCTCTTCTAAATGATACATAGAGGAATTAGGAATATTCTAGAGGTGGTAATTTACATATCAACCCCACAGTTTGGGTAAATTATAATTTGTACCAAAATTGGTGCACCAGGTACAAGAATTATTCAAACATGTTCAAACTTGGAATTTAGGATTTCCACAAGCCACCACTTAGCATCATTCTCTCTCTTATGATTCTAAAACACTTAATGCATGTTCAACATGTGAAAATTTGCAATATAGCCCATTACCTTGGGTAAATTGCACTTTAGTCCAAAACAAAGGAACATTGCTCAAACAACATTCAATCAGGACCAAACTTGGAACATAAGTATGTCACATGATAACAAAACACCTTAGAGGATTATATTAAATTTATAAGAAACTTACTTAGCCAAAAAAAATAGGGTTACCTCATAACCCATGTCAAGGTCATTACCAGTTATAAACCCCTAACAAGGATTTCATCCCCGAAATCCCAGGTAAAGGGAGATAGATATTATTCATTCATCATATCATCAAGTCTCCACATAACATCTTAATGTCATGGAGATGCCATAGAACTTTGATCAATACAAAGTTCTTTCACACATGGTTATCATAGAATTTGTCATACATGGCACATACTCCACTATCCTTTTCATTATTGGTTGTAGAGTCAACTCTGTGTCAGGTAACATTTTTCTTAGTTGGAGAATCATTATATATACCTTATTTAACTCAGGTGTCAAACCTCACTGATTTGTTACCTTTTCAACTTACATCTTTATGTAATAAGATCCTTTATCTTGGGAGTTTTCTATACCCCTCACTTAGTTTGTCATTTCTCTTTCAAGGAAAGACCAGAGTTGCGTTCTGTCACCCACTTGGGACTACAAGTATTATCATGCATCTGTTGTGCCACTCAAATCTACTAACACAACACTAAACTTTCTTATGACTTGTATCAATTATCCCTTTAGCTATTTATTTTCTTGTCATAAGGAGAGTCTACTTATTAAATAAGAACTATCTCAGAGGTATCTCTAGATGTTATGTATAAGCTGACTCAACAAATCTAGATAGGGATATTCTAAGAAGTTATCTTTAACTTGATCAACTTCTCCCCAAACAATTCTACAATTGTTCCTTCAAATCATACATCTTTGTGAATGTCATGTTTATGCGGGGCATAAAACCCTAACATATGGTATCCATACTATAGTATATAACTAGACTAATTTCAAAGTTGGCCCTTCTAGGTAACCAAACATTAATTCTTATCAGGAGTCATGTTCCCATTTTCTCATACCATTGAAAGTTCTTGGATACTAGGATTCTTGGAACCAAAGTACAATATGAACTGATATTTTCTAAGTATCCATCAATTGAACACTTTTAACTCATGCACATCAACTGTCATAAGACTCACTTGATTGCCATGTCCCTGAAAGGAAAGAACACAAAGGAACATATTCCTTTTATCACCCCATCATCACCCAGGGTTGTTTATCAAAGAGAAGAGATTATCATCTCATCATTATTGCATGAACTTTCAACTGTTCATGAGTCATTTACTCTTGTTTCATCCTAGGTTCCTTGCCATTTGCATTGGAATTATAGAGATGATTACATGTCACCACCTCTCAGTATTACCATCATCATGATTACTAGACTGGCTATTCAAACTCTTAGTTCATCACTGAACATTGTTACCTCTCATCAGGTAATTGTTACCTCTAGGTCCTCAGACCAAGGTATACATTATACTAAACATCTTCTTTTGTTTATAAGTTGATCTATGATTAACTCAGATTTCTTTCGTATATCAATTAGGATGTGGTAGAAATATCCATGCCCCATCTTCTACCTCATTAATCTCTTTAGATTGTCTCAAAATGACTACTTGATCAGAGTAATCAGAAAGATATCAATCTAAGAGTGTGATACTTACCTTGCCTTCAATAGATGAATACCTGGCCAGGGTATTCACGAACTAAAATTAGGTAGTGTGCATTTGTTTTATATTATTTTTCATCTCTTTAAATTTTTACTACTTAGTATCTCAGATTTTCTCTGGGTTTTTCTTTTACATCTCTTCCCTTTCTACATGAAGAGAGAAATTTCAAAACATATAAGAGAATATTAATCTGAATATAGGTTCTCATCTTTCTTATCTCTTCCTCATGTCCTCATAGGACTAATTACAGGAAGCTCAACAACAACTACCTTCTTATGATTATCAGATAAAATCAAGAGAAGACATATCAGAATGAAAAAGCTCTGTCTGACTGTCACCCCTCACAGTCATCTACCAATTCAGGTTGACTCAAACATAGAGTCTAGCTATTTCATGTTGTTTCTTTTTCCTTTTTACACTTTTGGGTTGTAACTTTCGTAAGCCCTGCCGAGTCTGCCTCGGTTGTTGGGTCATTTCCTCCCTTCTTTTTGAACAAAAGGGTTTAGTATGCTCAACATGTCTATATCTATGACATGTCTTATCCTCGTACCATAGTCTTATCGGTCTAATTACCTATATAGCAGCTAAGTCAGGAGTTCTTACAAGGGGAAAGTTAGGACTTTTGCCTTTACTTAGTGACTACTACCCTGGTGCACTAGGCATTTATTGCACTGGTGGTACCAAAAATGTTGGATTTTTAGAAAAACTAGGCAAATGTCTCCAGAATTATAAAGACCTTTCCTTCATTCTCAGCTTATTGCCTCTCCTTAGCATTGCCATCACAGATGTGCTATCTATCTATACTTATGGTAGAGTCTATTTTCTTGCCATATGTTAATTCTTCCCACATTTTCCACTGTTCCAACATGACTATGTCATTTAGGAACCCTTTCAGAACCCAAAATTTTTGCATTGAGGGCTAGTAACCTAGGTTGTAATGCTAGTATCCAGTCTACTATATGCATCACTGTTGTCCTAACCTACCCAACAAGAGCATAAAAATAGGATTCTCTATCCTGATTAGGTCAAGATGGGAATTCTCAGGCACTCATTCTTCTCTTGCCTGATCCCTTGCACCCTCTCTTGGTGCAACAACATTGCTCTCAGCAACATGTTCCTCGTGTTCTCCAGTCATTTTTAAACTTCACCCTTTCTTCTGCATAAATAGAAGTCACTATAGGGTATACTGGAGGACACTGGAACAGACTCAACACCTTAGTCCTATGTCTCTATAGACTCAGCAAACCTTAAGCTCTGATACCAAGCTTGTTACGACCGCCACCACACTGATAGTGAAATCGTTACGAATTATGTGGAATAATCACAAGCAACGAATTAACAAAAATCACTAAAAACTAAAACCATTTTGCAAAGAGATCCATTTCCAGGAAAACTCTTTAAGGAAGAACCAAAACCTGATATTCACATTGATCATATATTGTACATACACTATACCATCTCTTCTCGAGGATAACATATAACAATTGCTTTCTCAAAAACATATACATAAAGCAACAACAAACCTCGAGGCATACAAGCCAAAATCTCAAATTGTTCATAAAACCAACACGTACTAAATCCAAGGACTTGAGAGTACATACACATAGGACTTCTATCTACAAGACATGACAAACAATACTCTCAACCTGAGTTGTCACTGTTGTCCCTGTTGTTGTTGTTCTTTCTCTACAGTACGGTCTCAACCCCCCTCGTGCACGTCCACTAAAAAATTTAGATCCCACGGGTGAGACAATTGTCCCAGCGAGAGATATGACTCTCCGCCAACAATGTTATTATCATAGTTAAATATTATTAAACTGAACAGAGGATAAGCAATTTAGAACATTATCATATTTTAAAGTATTGCAACTATCTATGATAGAGCAGTAAATCATCTATTCTCTATACAAGGAATAGGAAGAACATGTATATCATTTACCCATCATACCATATCAACATTTCAAGCTTATCTTGTGATACTCATTATCATGGTATGACATCTATGAATCATTCTCATTTCTATTTGTTGTCCTCAGCCAATCTACTAATCAGATATTGAATTGTACCGGTCATGTGAATATACATCATCATCATTTGTCCAGGTATTGACTTTGCCAATCCTGTGAGGTTATTCCAGGCATTGGACTATGCCAATCCTATGCAACTATTCTAGGTATTGGACTATGCCAATCCTATGGGATTAATAGCCAGGCAATGGGTTATTACCAATCTTGTGATTAACAACCAAGCATTGGGTTATTACCAATCATGTGGTTAACAACCAGGCATTAGGTTATTACCAATCATGTGATTAACAGCCAGGCATTGGGTTATTACCAATCATGTGATTCACTGCCAAACATTGGGTTATTACCAATCCTGTGATTAACAGTCGGGCATTCAGTTATTACCAACCTTGTGATTAACAGCCAGGCATTGGGTTATTACCAATCCTATGATTAACAACCATACATTGGGTTATTACCAATCATGTGATTAACAACCAGGCATTAGGTTATTACCAATCCTGTGATTAACAACCAGGCATTGGGTTATTACCAATCCTATGATTAACAACCAGTCATTGAGTTATTACCAATCATGTGATTAACAACCAGGCATTGGGTTATTACCAATCCTATGATTAACATCCAGGCATTGAATTATTACCAATCTTGTGATTAACATCCAAGCATTGGGTTATTGCCAATCCTGTGATTAACAGCTGGGAATTGGATTATTACCAATCTTGTGATTAACAACCAGGCATTAGGTTATTACCAATCCTATGATTAACAACCATGCATTGGGTTATTGTCAATCCTGTGATTAATAGTCAGGCATTGGGTTATTACCAATCATGTGATTAACAACCAGGCATTGGGTTATTACCAATCCTATGATTAACAGCTAGGCATTGGGTTATTACCAATCCTGTGATTAACAGCCAGGCATTGGGTTATCCCAATCCTGTGATTAACAGCCAGTCATTGGGTTATCCCAATCCTGTGAAACTATTCCAGGCATTGGCCTATGCCAATCCTATGCATCTATTCCAGGAATTGGACTATGCCAATCATGTGCATCTCATCACTGAATACCACATCACCTTTATTGGGCATTATACCTTGGCCAAGCCATCATACTTATTCACATCCTTTATATAATACAAGTATTCCTCTCATTTCTTTTAAGCATATTCAAAACACTATATCCCTTATTTGTCTATAAGCATAAAGCATGTATGATTAAGATTTCATTATTATTATTGTATCCATTTATTATTATTATTATTATTATTATTATTATTATTATTATGTTACTAATTTTCCATTTCCTAATTTATTTGAACATTATCATTTCTTACATGAGACTTTTATAAACATCTTGTTACATCTCACTAGGCAACAACTATTCTCAGGGCTCACAAGGCCCATTAAACATCTTGTTACCTCACTAGGCAATAACTAATCACATGACTCACAAGGTCCGTTAAACATCTTGTCACCTCTCACTAGGCAACAACTAATCACATGGCTCATAAGGCCCATTAAATTGTATTATATGTGACATCATAGCTCATACTCAACTATGCTCATTATCTCAAGCTACCATCATGGTTTCAATATGGTTAAGGTTTCCCCTTTATCCACCAATTATAATTTCAACTCTTATCATTACCCTTCATTAGGGTTAAGGTTTCTCTTATAAACCATCTAGGGTTTTCAAGTACATTTATCAAGAATCAAACCCTAATTCAGTCTCCACACATATTAGGAGTATCAATGTATGGTCATTTCACGATTATCATAGAAGTATGAGTTTCTCTCTCATCCTTACTAGGATGTTGATTACTTCATACTTTATTAAGTTGGCTCAATCTTTCCTCTAAGGTTCATTAGCCTACTTAATCAATATTCATTAAACTCCATACCTCTTAATGTATGACTTGATATAAGACACTTCGTGTGTTACTCCATCAAGTACATTGCATCTAAGGTTCTTTCCTTCATATGGGTTTTGAGGTGCTTCCACCATATCGAGTATGAGGTGTATCTGTGCTTACCATCTCGGGTTTGAGGTGTATGCTTGCTTCCATATCACTTTAGAGGTGTATGTGTGTGTCGCACCATATTGGGCAGAGAGGTGTGTGTGTGCTTCACACCATATCAGGCAAAGAGGTGTGTGTGCGCTTCTCCCCATATCACTTTAGAGGTGTATGTGTGCTTCACACCATATCGGGCAGAGAGGTGTGTGTGTGCTTCACACCATATCGGGCAAAGAGGTGTGTGTGTGCTTCACACCATATCGGGAAAAGAGGTGTATGTATGCTTCACACCATATCGGGCAAAGAGGTGTGTGTGCGCTTCACACCATATCAGGAAAAGAGGTGTGTGTATGCTTCACACCATATCGAGCAAAGAGGTGTGTGTGTGCTTCACACCATATCGGGCAAAGAGGTGTGTGTGAGCTTCACACCATATCGGGCAAAGAGGTTCAAGCTCTAGACCTTCATTATAATTTTTTCTAGTACAAGGATAACAGGTATAAGAAACTACTAGAACTCATAATTTCACCAACCATTTCAGAATATTTCAGAATTTAAAGTAGTTCATTTAAGCATAGCAATTTAGGTGATGAATAATAACATGGTTGAGTTCGAGTTATATAACCCGCTTTAAGAACAATTTCAAAGCTCCACGTTCCTAAGGTTGAAGATGACTTACAAAAAGTACCAGGCTCGTTCACAAATCCTTCATATGCAAGGAATCACCATGGATAAGCAATTGGTGAAGAAGAAGAAGAAGAGAAAGGAAGATCATAACCCTAAAATCATTCTTCAATCCAAGGTTGAAGATGATCATGGCCTCACCTTAGGGTTAAGTATTGAGCTCATTCTTACTCCTTAGCACCTTTGCATGATACCTCACTACCCTTACACAACATTCCATCACTTGTGGCTGATATCCCCCACACTTGTGATCAAAACACTTCACTATGGCCGATATCACCACACTAGGCCGATATCACCCTACTTGGCCGATATGATCTTGCTATGGATGATACCCAAGGCCCTATGCATGATACCACTTCACTCCTACACGATAAAAGAACCCTATGCACGATATATAAGAGCAAGGAGGTGGTATGATTCGAAAAAGTTCACTATGGGGTGAAAGAAGGGGTATATATACTTGTTGTTCATGAAGAAGTGTGAAAATGAGTTGTCATCAATTTGAGCTACTAGGTGCCACGTGTACATGCATGGGTGACACATGTACATGCATGAATTAACATTTATCTTGGAATTCAAAACACTTGAGGATAATCTAGGCATTAATTTTCGTCCATTACTTATCCCTTTGAATAAAATATATCAACTAAATCACCACTTTATTCACAACCCGATACAACTTTTCTAAGGAAGTTGTAAACCGATACACTTCACCTCCTTGAGGTTCTTTGCACGTTATGGCCTTTTAAAAGAGTCTAAAAACCGATATGAGGCTCCTCCTATGGCTCTTAGCTGATAGGCACTCATATATAAGCTTTTCAACTTGATACTCAAGTTAAGGTTTCATATTCAACCCTTTTTTTTGGTCATTTCATCACCAAGATTACCATCCCTCATAATTGATTCAAACATGGTGCCTCCTACTTTCTTTTTCCTCTAAATTATACATAGATTAAGTAGGAATATTATATAGGTGGTAATTTACATATCAACCCCACATTTTGGGTAAATTACAATTTGTACTAAAATTGGTGCACAAGGTACTAGCATTATTCAAACATGTTCAAACTTGGAATTTAGGCTTTCCAAAAGCCACCACTTAGCATCATTCTCTCTATTATGATGCTAAAACACTTAAGTCATGTTCAACATGTGACAATTTGCAATATAGCCCCTCACCTTGGGTGAATTGCACTTTGGTCCAATACAAAGGAACATTGCTCAAACAACATTCAATCAGGACCAAACTTAGAACATAAGTGTGCCACATGATAACAAAACACCTTAGAGGATTATATTAAATTTCTAAGCAACTTACTTAGCCAAAACAAATAGGGTTACCTCATAACCCAGGTCAGGGTCATTACAACACCTCTTCACTAGCTACCCTTTCACACTACACTTCATGTACAAATTCTTCCCACCATACAATATCACTAGAAATATACTCCTACCTAACCATATCACATGTTTAAAAAATATAAGACAACACAAGAACCACCCCCTACAGATCTGATTATTAACATCCTCTGGCACATATGCTAAAAAGAAACCAGAGAAAATATAACAACACAAAGTGACCAAAACATCTTTTACTAACTGACATTGAACATTCCTTGTACATTAATTTGCATTATAGGACTGACTTCCACATCAACACAGGTGCTGGGAGCATATGAAGATCAGGATAACATCTTTGGAGACCAAAATGGTAGAGGGTGCTACTCGTTGTAAGACATCATAGCAAATGACACATAATTTTGATCTAGATCTCTGGGGGCTTCAACTGGAAGAAGCACAACTTTCCAATCATATCAATTTTATTTCATCTCATTGTTGAGGCCTAATGTTAAGGGGTGCCTCCCCCACAAACACTATTTCTCTCAATCCTGCTCATTTTTTTGCTTTTTCTATCTACATCTAAACTCGAGTTCACATCCTTGTATGTGCTCCCCTGGATGAAACACATTTTTATCTCATGTTTACATGCATCTTTGTTTGTAAGCATTTTATTATTAATGCACAAACTACTTACAAAAAAAATCACATGATTGACTCTCTGGGCATACATACCAACATAATCCCACTTGCACTTAGAGATAGTCACCCGTGGATCTCATCCCGAGTGACCCAACATGGCCATCATGCTTCTACTATGCAAGTGCTTTTATAGAGGGTCTAACAACGTTTACTTTAAGTCAGTATTTTGCAATTTTCTCATCTCTTCATTATACGACTACTCGTATGAGATGGAAGTGTCATAGTATGCTATATGAGATTCCTAGCCTAACTAGTAGCTCCATTGTTGTCATCAGTATTTTTGTTGTGCTATCAATGGTTGGAACCTCACACAAGTTCACCCATATGAACTTCTTGATCCATACAGTATCCTCTATTGTTTTCATAACACATAGATACTTGAATTCTTTTGTAGATTTGAACAACTATCTTTATCTCAAAACCCTTTCTAGCTTACAGTTCTCATTTAACATCAAACAAAGATTATGATTATTTTGTTAACTTGGAAGCTTGCATCGGTGTAACTCTTTACACCCAACTCTTCCTTATCACCATACTCAAGGAATGAATCCTTTTAGTGCTTTGCAAGCATCTAAGGATGTTCATTATGGTAGTCTAGTGACTCTCACTAGTATTTGACACATACGCTCTTGACATGTCCAATACATACGAGATGGCTAGGCAGGTATATATATGTCTTCTCATCATGTCAAATACATATGAGATGACTTGATATCATATCGTCACGTCCATACATATGAGCTTCCTATATATCTTCTCGTCATGTCAAATACATATGAGATAACAAGATAAGTACATAACATTGCTTTTAAGATAGATCCAATTGCGAATGCATATGGCATCTATCCATGTGTTCCTATTCTTCATAAGAATTGGGACACTAGGCTCGTGAGAGACTAACTCTATGGATCATGGAAAAGTTTTCTCTCATTGAGTCTTTCATGCTAAACTCTTCAACTTCTTACTAATGTACGTGCTCTTACTTAGGTCAAGAAGCTTTCCAGATCTATCTCTATAGACATCGATCCTTATCACATAGGATGCTTTGCCTAAATCCTTCGTATAGAAGGTACTTTCCTTGCTAGGTTTTAACATTTGCATGATAAGGAAGTAATTCCCCATCATGATGTGGAATATTAATATGCTCCCACTAAATCTTTTATAATCACATATTCCATCTTCATTTTGACTCAAGTAAAACCCTTTAACTATCTTGTCAAATAGAAGATTTGAGGTCAGAGATACTTGCTTCAATCATCAGATTTACCTTTGGATCTTATAGACTTTATTTTCATTCTTAGGTTATAAAACCATTAGGCTATGTCACATACACATCCTCTTAACTATTCCAATTAAGGAATGCAGCTTTAGCATGCATATGTCAAATCTCACAGTCATACTAAGCTGCAACAGCAAGCATGATCCAGATGGATTTAACCATGGTAACTCATAAAAAGACTAGTTTGAAACTCTTTGCAACCATTTTACCTTTCCATGTTGGTATTATTACAAAAACCCAAATGCACCCTATGGGTTTTACCCCTTCATGTGGATCCAACAAGGTATGTACACGAAGTCCATCTTTAATCCCATGGTCAGAAGCCACTTCTCAAATTCTGGTCCCTCAATAGTTTCTAGTTAGGTTGTTGACTCATCTCTATGATCAATCACCACCTTTTGAGTTATAAGATATGATAATCATTCAAAATCAAGGCATTATCTACTAGAACTATGAGTTTTGTGTTTACATAAGGAACTTGAGATTCCACAACAACTTGTGATTCTCCTTGTTCCAATTGTACCTCTTTAGGTTCTATGTTTTCTTATTTGTCTCAAACATTTCGAGTTTTACTTTTACTCCCACTTATTCCTTTGGAACTAATTTTGATTTAGGATTTCAGCCATCCTAGCAACAAATACTTTGTTTTCGGGCTAGAATATAAGTAGTATTCAACAAATAACATTTATGTGATTTATGGATAATCTTTTAAGAAACAATCTTCTTATATAAGCCTTCAATCATAATCACTACAAAAGACTTATCGGGACTCCTCCCACATATGGTGTCTTTTGAATCAATTTACATGGTACTTTGTTTTAGTGTAAAGCATGTGTCAAAAAGAAATTGTAAGATCAAGAAGATTTTATTAATAATCTCACCATGACTTAACAAGGTGTGATTCCTTCTTTCTGATACACTCCAATGATAGATTATCATTGTGTTTCAGGTGGAGTTCATCATGATATACTATCATGATCTCCTAGAAGGTCATCAAACTATTGGTTAAAATATTTCAACATTGATCACATTAATGTATCTTAATACTTTATCAAGTGAGTTACGTATCTCATTCATAATCTTCTTGAACACTTTAAGAGATTCATACTTGCATTTCATTAAATACAAATTTAAATATCTATTGATCGTATAAGTAAATATAATGAGGTACTTGTAACTACCTTAAGCATTTATTCTAAAAGGTATATGCACATCAGTATGTACTAGTCCTAGTGAAATAGTCGATCTCCCACTACTTCTAGTGATGATGTTTTTGTCATATTGCACAACAAATAAGACGTGCATGTCTCTATTGGTTCAATAACCCAAAGAGTCTAGATAACCATCATATGGATTCTCGAGATGCATTTCTCATTTTATGTGTCCTATATGATAGTGCTATAGGTATTCATTTGTTTGATCCATCAAGTCATTCAATATGTGTGTCATACACATTTGTCTTGACAACTATCAAGTATAGTTTGTGAGACATAGGGCATCGCCATGAAACATAATGTTCTTGTCACACAAGACATATCATTTTCATCAATGGCAAGTACACAATAGAAATTCACTAATTGTATTATGTGCCCATGAATGACAACCTTTAACTATAGTGGTAGCAACCCTTGCTCCACGTAGCTCTAGCTTACTTCTTCTCATGCCATGAAGTGGAGATCTCTATCTCTATCTTCTTCTTGAGATCCTCTATGAAGAGGATAATTCCTTTCCAATGTCTAGACAAGTGACAATGGTGACACTTTGTTATCTTTATACTGTAAGTGAAAAGGATATGTACCTTTTACACTTACCTTTCTCCATATATTGAGTGCAGAAGACTTGGGCTTCATCTTAGCCTCAGAACACTTCTTGGCTTACTTTTGCCCTAGGACTCACTTCCGCTGATGACAATCACAGATTCACCCTTCTTCTTCCTTGCTTTGTCATCAACATGCCAAATATTTGATAAACTTACTATATGATTCATGCAATGCTTGCATAGTCATATTCATGGTCAACTCTTGACCTAAGATAAATCCCAATCATTCCACATGTCCAATATTGAGTACATGGGGTTCTACTGGACCTCCCTTTGTTAGTTTGCACGCAATCATCAATTTGGATACAATATACCTTCTCTGCTTTACATGATTCTTAAGATGTGTTACCATCTTAAGAATGTCCATGTTTTCATGTTGTTCATGCAACTCATAGTTCATACAACAGAGCATTAGGTATTCAAATGTCTATGGCATTATTGGCATGCTTCCAATAAGCATCCATTTTGCCTCGGGCACATTTGGAGTGGGTTCCTCTAGCATTGGTCTATCAAGGACATAGAGATTTTGCTCATTGATGAGAACATTTCTCAAAGTCCTTAACCAATTGTGGAACTTTATCCCATTTTATCCTTCTTGAGGACTGGTCACAATTTAAACATGTTTGTGTTTGACATTTGATTCTACAAAGAAATATTGCAATGTTTTCTAAACATTATTTATTTGGTTTGATTTGATAAATTTGATGATATTAATTAGGTTTTTAATTGACTATCACTCACACTATTTTATTCAAATTTATAGCCCTCAATATCAATTTGGAATAGTGCAACATACAATATTCTAGTGGGCCAAGATCCAAAATAATTCAACTATTACCCGGCCTACACCAGCGCCCATAGTCAATTATCAAGGTAGGCAATCATGCCAATTGCATCATTTGCAACTCTTGGATAGATGATATGTGCAACTCCTTGTCATGATCATCTACATGCCTATGGGCCCATACTCTCTAAGGAATCACTAGTCTAGCATAGCCCAAAAGCTAACACGATAATAACGCACCCCGCTAGGGTGGAAACTACATTATTATCATCATACTTCCATGAGATAGATGGTGCACCATGCTAGGGTGTAAACTACGCTTGATAGATCAAGATTTTCATGTGTGCCTCTTTTGGAAGGCATCTAAGACATTGACGTTTTAATTGAGGGAGTTTGTATCACACCCCGATCTCACACTAACCACTAATCACGAGATTAGGGCGCGACAGAGGGATTATCACCTAAACAAATCACTGAGAACTTTTCCTTTTTTTTTAAAACCTCGTAATGATATCCGGATTATTGCTGTAAACTAAAACATAATAAACTATTGCGGAAGCATTTCAACTAAACTGGCTAGAGAACATAAACAAAGTTTACAACATGTAACATTGTTTAACAGAAAGTAAACATAACAGTTAATTTACATCTTTATACACATTCCACATACACACTCTCTCTCACCCACGCCATGTCCCAAGGACCGAGGGGAAAGGACTAAGAGACCACTATCTAACTAAACTAACTACATATACCTTCTACATATTAAGCGTTAGGATGAAAAGATCCTTCTGATTCCTAGAATTGTCGCTGACCTGAAAATGTTTGAGTAGAGAAATGAGCCTACTCGCTCAGTGAATAAAATTTCACTTAGCTATCATCGGATAAATCTATAATTTACATTTAACAGGAATATGTGGATAAAAGAACAAACTGAGCAGTTCAAATTAAACAGTGAAATTATCGCAGAAAAGTATACTGAACATTTAAAGAACAAGTATTATAACTTCTAAATCTGAACATACACAAGTTTCATATTAATCTACCTTAATTCTGAGTGATCATCTTTTAACTTATGCCCTGATCATATGTAGTGTACTCTGCATATAAAGTCTCGTAGCGAACTACGGACCCACCGTACAAGACTTAGCGACACACCCGGGAAATGCTAAGTCTAACTGCCGTCCTGGTCTGCGTCAGGACTCTCAGGCTCACACAACCTCACTGCATTCTCAAAGAGTGTACTCTAGACTCCTCCTCTAACCTGAGCACACAGGCGGAGAGTCTGGGTTACCACTGTGACACACGCACAGATTATTGTTGAATAACCCCTATTTACTCCAGTGCCACCGTGACACACACGGATTATTGTTGAACACTGCCTCTCTGTCCTCGTGCCACCGTGACACACGCACGGATTATTGTTGAACACGAGCCACCGACCATCTAGACTCACGCTAGGTAGGTCGTTTCACCCCTAAGGCACAGACCTCCAAAAGGGGTTCTACGGTGTCAGGGCATCTAAGTCTATTAATTGGTTAACATATAAACACTTAAACAGGAATATCACATTTACTGATTTCATATCAGATCACAATACACTGTCATTCTAAACTGACAGAGCAATATATTTCAAATCATTGTAATTTCTAAGAAATTCTCATACCATGCATTCAGACAAATTAGAAATGCATAAATAACCCAACTTATTTCAATTTGGCACATACATAGCGTCAAAAGATATATGCAATTAGGGTTTTCATGCATATTTTATTTATTCATAACAACTTTGAAATCGTACATCTGATAATTTATCAGAAATCTTCATTGTCTGGGTTCATACCCAAATTATACCATTTTCAGACATGAATTTCTAATTTCAACATTCAAATGAGCAATTTAGGTTCCAATGAACCATATAAATCTACTGATTCAATCCGTACTGTTCAAATGCTAAATTTAATCATATAACAGTGTCTAGAAGCAGTTTATGAAATAAAAAGGTCGGGCGACGCCAAACGCTGCCCGTCGCCTGATAACGCCTGTTATCAGCGTAATTCGCGCACAAAACGGAAAATATTCAAACGCCTGAGTTTATTAATGATAAATAAATGAAATCCTACTCACAGCGATTTGGTCTATCTGGATTCGTCCGGAGATGCGTCTAGGGTCTAATTCCGGGCGAAATTGGGTTGTCTTCTACCTTTGGATTAATTAGCTTACTGTTCCTGTAATTTGACAGTAAAATAGCTTCTTCACGCAAAGAAATCTGAAATTGGCTCGATCAAAAGCTAAATCTTGGGCTAAAGCAGCAGAATCAGATCCGTGGCCATGAATTAGAAGTAGGGAATACCTTCCCGAAGTATTTGATTAGCCAAACCAATCCCTCCCTGGCCGTGCGCCGCGTAGAAGTAGCTGCAGGTTGGCCGTCGTTCAGCCAGCTAGGTACACGGTGGTTGGCCAGGCTCTGGATCTTGGCTAAAGCTAGCTAAAAAGCTTCGCACCCTTGCTTGGTCCCCAAAACGGAGCTAAGGAAGGCTTCCTTTGCTGCCATCGGGTGCCCTTGAAGCTTCCTAGCTACTGTACGCAGCTTGCTGCTTCTGTAGCAGCTTGCTACAGCTGCTGGCCACCCAAGCAGCAAAGATGGCAGCAAGCTAGGCGGGTAAGGAAGGAAGAGAAGAAGAAGAGAAGTAGAAGAGAAGCCAAACGAGCTGCTGCAAGGAAATCGCCAAGATCGCCTCCTGCGATCACCTGCGGCCTGCACCCTGTGCGCCGCTCAAGCTGATCTATCGGGAGCTAATAAAAGGAATGAGATAATTAACAGGTTGCCGACCCACTTAAATGGGTAATTAAATGGAAAAATTACATTTCCAACCCTAAAACTTGAAATTCTCGTATCTTTTGCCTCAAATATCCGATTCAAATGATTTCTTTTGCAGAACTTCAAGAATGAGGCCCACTACAAACCCAAGGCATGAAAACATGCTAATTACACTAGTTTACTGATTCAAATCTCTAATTGCATCCAATTATTACTTTACTCAAATTAATCATCTTAATTATGCACTAATTGATTTTATGTGCTTGATTCAACTAAGTCAAGTTAATGATTCACTAACTACCTCATGAGCACATAAATTAACTCAAATAACTTTAATTAGGCTCAAATCATACTGCTTACCAATAGGCTTTAAAACGGGTCATAACAATCTCCCTCCCTTATAAGAATTTCGTCCCGAAATTCCTAAAAGAGAAAAGGAAACTTGTTACGCATCTCAGATTCAAGCTCCCACGTAGCTTCTTCAAGGTTATGATTGCTCCACAGAACCTTCACCAAAGGTATCTCACGATTCTTTAGTTTCTTGATCCTTCGATCAACTATCTGAACCGGTCCTTCAACATAGGACACGTCTGTTCTGAGCTGTGCCGGTTCTGGGTCTACTATCTTCTCTGTACCAGGGTAACATTTCTTAAGCATAGACACATGAAACACATCATGAAGACTTGCCAACTCAGACGGCAAATCCAACCTGTAGGCTACAGGTCCAATCCTTTCAACGATAGGATATGGGCCCATATACCTAGGAGTCAATTTACCTCTCTTGCCAAACCTTAGCACTCCTTTCCACGGTGAAACTTTCAGATAAACCTCGTCACCAACCTCAAACTCAAGAGGTCGACGTCGTCTCTCTGCATAACTTTTCTGTCTGTCCTGAGCAGCTTTCAACTGCTCCCTGATCACAGATATCTTCTCTGTAGTCATATCGACTATCTCAGGTCCAAGAATTTCTTTCTCGCCAACCTCGTACCAACAAACTGGTGATCTACACTTTCTGCCATATAGAGCTTCATATGGGGCCATTCCAAGACTAGAATGGTAGCTGTTGTTATATGCAAACTCCATCAGACTTAAGTGTTCTTCCCAGTTACCTCTGAACTGCAGAACGCATGCTCTCAGCATGTCTTCAAGAGTCTGAATGGTCCTCTTAGATTGACCATCAGTCTGCGGGTGAAAAACTGTACTGAACCTCAGCCTTGTGCCCAACGCACGATGTAACTAATCCCAAAACCTGGATGTGAACTTAGGGTCTCTGTCAGAAATAATGGAAACTGGAATACCGTGCAATCTGATTACCTCGTCTACATATATCTTGGCCAGCTTCGGAACATCAAAGGTTGACTTGACAGGAAGAAAGTGAGCAGACTTAGTTAGTCTATCCACAATCACCCATATCAAGTCCGAACCTCTAAGCATCCTGGGTAACCCTACCAAAAAATCCATCGTGATGTGTTCCCATTTCCATTCAGGTATAGGAAGCGACTACAAGGTACCCGCAGGTTTCTAATGTTCAGCTTTAACCTGCTGACACACTCCACATCTAGTCACGTACTCAGCCACATCTCTCTTCATACCAGACCACCACTACATCTCTTTGAGGTTCCTGTACATTTTTGTGTTACCTGGATGCATAGCATACATAGAAGCATGCGCTTCTTCAAGAATCTGCTCTTTCAGCTCACTGTTCCCAGGTACACACAACCTGTCATGAAGATACAACACACCATCGTCAGAAAACCTGAATTCTGACCTTTTACCTTCCGACATATCCTGCATAACCTTCCACAATTCGTCATCATTCTGTTGCAACTCCTTAATCTGTTCATAGAAAGTAGGTTTGACCTGCATCTGAGCAATCAACCCACTTTGTCCAGACACATCCAAGTCTAAGTTCAACTTTCGCATATCTACAAGCAAGTCTCTCTTGAAACATGCCATAGAAAATGCATCAACTGTTGAACTTGACTTCCTACTCAAGGCATCTGCCACAACATTCGCTTTACCAGGATGATAATCGATTGTCACCTCATAATCCTTGATCAGCTCAAGCCATCTACGCTGCTTCAGATTCAAATCCTTCTGAGTGAAGATATACTTCAGACTCTTATGGTCTGTAAACACCTGACATGTCTCACCATACAGGTAGTGACGCCATGTCTTAAGAGCATGAACTATAGCAGCTAACTCCAGATCATGAGTAGGATAGTTCTCTTCGTTCTTCTTAAGCTGTCTAGATGCGTAAGCCACAACTTTGCCTTCATGCATCAGCACACAGCCCAAACCTCTCCTGGAAGCGTCGCAGAACACTGTATAACCTTTGTCTATCTCTGGCAAAACCAACACTGGTGCTGAAGTCAACTTCCTCTTCAAGATCTGAAAACTCTTCTCACAGTTATCAGACCAAACAAACGGTGCATTCTTCCTCGTCAAGTGTGTCAAGGGTGATGCTAGTACACTGAAGTTCTATATAAACCTTCTGTAATAGCCTGCTAAACCCAAGAAACTTCTAATCTCATTAGGAGTCTTAGGTTGTTCCCACTGAAGCACATAATCAACTTTCTTAGGGTCAACGCTAACTCCATCTCTCGAGATAACATGTCCAAGAAATGCTACCTCGGCCAACCAAAACTCACACTTGCTAAACTTAGCATACAGCTGATGTTGCCTTAACAACTGCAATGCTACTCTCAGGTGTTGCTCATGCTGTACATCATCTCTGGAGTAGATCAGAATATCATCTATAAAAACTATGATAAACTGATCTAAGAACAGTTTGAAGATCTGATTCATCATATCCATAAAGGCTGCTGGGGCATTAGTCAGCCCAAACGACATGACCAGAAACTCATAATGCCCATACCTAGTTCTGAAAGCTGTCTTGGGAATATCAGAAGCCTTTATTCTGAGCTGATGATATCCAGATCTCAAATCTATTTTAGAGAAGATCGTCGCTCCACGCAACTGATCAAATAGATCATCTATTCTCGGCAAAGGATACTTGTTCTTAATAGTGATCTTGTTCAGTTTCCTGTAGTCTATACAGAGATGCATGGTACCATCCTTTTTCTTAACAAACAGGACTAGAGCACCCCACGGCGAAGAACTGGGCCTCACGAAACCCTTATCTAGCAACTCCTGCAGCTGCACCTTGAGTTCCTTCAACTCTGCAGGTGCCATTCTATAAGCTGGCAGTGCTACTGGATGACTATCTGGATATACCTGAATCTCAAAATCAATGTCTCTGACAGGAGGTAAACCCGGCAATTCTTTTGGAAAAACATCAAAAAACTCACTAACTACCGGCACATCATAAACACTGGTGATGCTCTTCTCTGCTCTAGTGAACGAATCTGTTTGCATGAAAGCATAGCTGAGTTATGAGTTATTGCGATATAAGAGAATAGTTGTTGCACTATATATAGAAATGTTATGAAAGTTGAACTTCTAGTTTCAGCTCGTGAATTGCAGAATTACAGTATATTCCAGTAGTGGAATATGTGAGAGAGAGACAAAATGTTATAAGAGTTTTCTTGTTATAATAAAATGTGTTAGACTTAGATGCCCTGACACCGTAGAACCCCTTTGAGAGGTCTGTGCCTTAGGGGTGAAACGAACTACCTAGCGTGTGTCTAGATGGTCGGTGGCTCGTGTTCAACAATAATCCGTGCGTGTGTCACGGTGGCACGAGGACAGAGAGGCAGTGTTCAACAATAATTCGTGCGTGTGTCACAGTGGCACTGGAGTAAATAGGGGTTATTCAACAATAATCCGTGCGTGTGTCACAGTGGTAACCCAGACTCTCCGCCTGTGTGCCCAGGTTAGAGGAGGAGTCTAGAGTACACTCTTTGAGAGTGCAGTGAGGCCCTTGAGCGCCTGAGAGTCCTGACGCAGACCAGGACAACAGTCAGACTTAGCATTTCCCGGGTGTGTCGCTAAGTCTTGTACGGTGGGTTCGTAGTTCGTTACGAGACTTTATATGCAGAGTACACTGCATATGATCAGGGCATAAGTTAAAAGATGATTACTTAGAATTAAGTTAGATTAATATGAAACTTGTGTATGTTCAGATTTAGAATTTATAATACTTGTTCTTTAAATGTTCAGTATACTTTTCTGCGATAATTGCACTGTTTAATTTGAACTGCTCAGTTTGTTATTTTATCCACATATTCCTGTTAAATGTAAAATTATGGAGTTATCCGATGATGGCTAAGTGAAATATTATTCACTGAGCGAGTAGGCTCATTCCTCTACTCAAACATTTTCAGGTCAGCGACAATTCCAGAAATCAGGAGGATCTTTTCATCCTAACGCTTAATATGTAGAAGGTATATGTAGTTAGTTTAGTTAGATAGTGGTCTCTTAGTCCTTTCCCCTCAGTCCTTGGGACATGGTGTGGGTGAGAGAGAGTGTGTATGTGGAATGTGTATAAAGATGTAAATTAACTATTATGTTTACTTTCTGTTAAACAATGTTACATGTTGTAAACTCTGTTTACTTACTCTAGCCAGTTTAATTGAAATGCTTCCGCAATAGTTTATTATGTTTTAGTTGGATATCATTACGAGGTGTAAAAAAAAAGTTCTCAGTGATTTGTTTATGTGATAATCCCTCTGTTGCGCCCTAATCTCGTGATTAGTGGTTAGTGTGAGATCGGGGTGTGACAGTTTGTGTATGAATACATATACTTTATCCAATCACCACATACTTATAGTACATATAATATACATGCTATAACCACAAACTAGAACATGCAATGAATAAAACACACAAGCGATGGTTACAACCATACTAATGTAATTCCTTGGAGCCACAAGGAATTACTACCACCTATAGTTCACATCATATGCAACTTGTTGTTGGTGAAGATCTGTGCTCGAGCCAATCTGGGTTGATCGGCTCAACTCTTGAACCGGTCATATTGCCTCCTAGTAGCTCGGTTGGGCTCTTTTGAAGCAGTCGTCTGGTACTCAGGTCCGTGCAGCGTTTGGACACCTCCAGTCAGTTGGTTGGGCCACCATTTGATCAATTTATCCTCCTATTATTAAGCCTCCTTGGTCCTCCAGTCGATTTGGTCATCTCACGAGTCACTCGTTTTGCCTTTGTGCATATTATCATCTCACGTCAAAACATAAATTAAAACCATCCTATTTCTTATTACATTGTATATGGCAAAAACCTCGAGTTACATTCAAGGGGAAATAGGAAGAAGAGCATTAGTGTACATTTGGAAAGGAGAGAGAGGCTCGGTACACAGACCGATTAACAACATGAATAAATAACCACAACCTTACACATACAGATCTAGGATTTTTGGCCATAACCATGCTTAACATCCACCATCAAAACATAATTTTATGGAGATGTGTGTAAATTGCATATATATATATATATATATTCATTTTGGGTTCTTTGTGTCGTGATAAGACAGATATGCACATCAACCAATTTAAATATTTGCATCGCATGCAATAAATAAACACGATAAAACCAAAATCTGATCATATTGATTATCCCATAACATAATTAATTGATGTTGATGTAAAAACAAAAACTTTACTGACATATTCCCACTAACCAGTAGATTGTGTCAATAACTATGCAATGGGAAGGATGGTTTCACAAAGATAAACCTGGTCCTAGAGAAAGTCCAGCGACAATCCTCGTCGATGTAGATGCACACTATGTCTTGGATGGTGTCTGTGCAACTCTTGGTTGCACTGGGACTCATCTGACTGCTCCTCCATGGACAACAGACTCAGACAACTTCTGTAGCAGATCCTCTGATCTCACCACAGATTGTGAGTTGATGTTGCCCTCCTAGCAACAGCTAAAGGACTCCTGCCTCTAGAGTAGTCCACGTGGACCAACTAGAACTCATGTCGTCCTACTAGAATTGACATGAAGGATTTATCCATCCCATTGGCATACTAGTCGCCAATCTACTCTCCCACAACAATGATCCTCATTTGTTTCTCTCCCTTGGCTATCCCTCCCTAGTCGGGTAGGACTTTATTGGTCTCTCATGGTTACCACAACTAGAGAGGGCAACAATCGTCAGAGCAACTGATTCTCAATTGTTTGTGTTGTAGTTGTGTTCTAGGAAGCCCCCAATACCCCTCTATATATAGGAGGGGTTAGGGTCAGGGTTCCCAATCCCCAGCTAATATGGGACTAAAGCGGGAGTTGAAAGGATCGGAAGATCTTAAATTTTTGCAAAAAATATGGAAGTTTCACAACCTGTGATAACTGATACGGTCATATCACCCAGTGAGATGGTTGTCTTAGATGTGAGACGGTCATCTCACTCAGCAAGACGGTCATTTTGCACTTTTAGTTTTGCACATATGTCATCAATTCAACTCCAATTAGTACTCAACTTGACGTCAGCATCAATCCTTGATACAATCAAATTGCACCCTCAAGACGACCATCTGGTCCATATCTCACATCACCTAAGATGGTCATGTGGCCAAGCCAGACGGGCATCTCACAAGCCATTTTAGGTTGAATTCCACCTAATGCACTATACAATAAACTTGATACTCTAAACAGCTATCTCAACACTTGAACCGATCATTTGGCAGTCTAGTCAGCTAATCTATTGCAAGAATTGAAATACCTAAATACTTTAGTAATCAATTCAATCATCATTCAAGATCAAACTCCTCTTCTATATGAGTTCCTATGTGTGTGACCCTATATGTCCCATATCACGTTGGTGATGAATGTCCATAACAACTTATGACATCACAAGCAAAGAGCGGTGCCTAGTCACAAATCAGTGCTACCTATGTGAATGGAAAGTTGGGGAGAAACTTCAACCTACAATCTATGTATGGTGTTATAGTGTTTGTATGGTTCCTTTATCACTAATATACAGATTGAACTAGAGGCATGGAGCAGTCATCCTAATTATTATTCAATCTTGTTTCGTGAACCAGAGCAGACCGCATGAGTTATATGTAAGCTCAATATCACATATTGACTCACATGCATATGGTCATACTTTTCTCAATCTCATTAATTAAGAGGCCTTTGGATATCATACTCCTTTCAGAGGGACAAATCCCATCTCTATCATTCACAGTCTATCCCCATGTGTCAAAGTCACCCAATCATCACCTTTATAACAACCCATGTTTCAGGACTGCATTTATGATGTCAAAGCATACCCAATGACATGTGACGAGTGTAATGATTTCATATCTAATAACCACAACCACCACCATCACTGTGATACCTGACTATGACTTCCATGTGCCAGTTTCACGGTGGGTCTTGTCCGATACACTGTTCTCTAACATGTATTTGTGTGATTGGTTTGATATTGTCATATCATAACTAATGAGATTTAGTCATCAACCAACTCTTACTTTGATCTTATGTGTCATTGTTGTCTATCAACCTTCCATAAAAACAACCAATTAGGGACATAATCAGAATGTATATATGTACTCTTAACATTTGTATGATCTCATTTCTTCCAAGTCACGTACTTGAAGACATACCTCATTAAGTAATATCATTCTCTAAACATTTATAATGTTATTCATTATCTCATATCTGAATGGAACATATTAAATTGGAAGCTTTCCTTTTATTAATAATCAAATCATTTACATTTTATGCCATTACAATCATCACATGATTGGATCTCTGGGAATACATACCAACATCTCAATCACGGTATCACCACTTGGATTCCTTTATTTTGTTTCATCGACCTTTCTTTGACTCGCGAGCTGCTCAAAAGTTTTCCCACTCCTTAGAACTGTCACATCACTGCCTTGTTCATGGTGGAGAGGGGAGCATGTCATTGTTGTGGAGGAGGTGGAGGTGGCACTGGTATTGAAATTGAGGTGGAGGGGAGAATTAAGGTTGGAAGTTGAATTGTTGAGAAGGTTGTAGTGATGGAGGAGGAGGAGGTGTGTAAGGCTTGGTATGGCCTTGGAAATGGTAAATGGGTTGCACTTTCATGGGAGGTGTACTATAGAGAACTTGAGTGAAATGAATAGGTCCACTTGCTTCATTGAAACTCATTGTGGGATTTGAAGACAATTTTGCTTCTTGAAGAGCAAGTATAGAACATTGTTGCTCTATCCTTTAATCTAGCCTTGAAACATTCCTTTAGACATCATCAAAGCTTTTCAACCTAGAGAGAACTTCTTCCTCAAACCTTGAGCTATATCTTGGACTTTGTGGTTCCATGTAGCTATAGGAGTGAGGCATCTTCATTTCTTCACCATAGATTTCAATAGAATAGACCGGGTGACAAGGAATACTTCTCACTTGGCTCTTCATGAAGCTCACCATGTCACCAAGAATCTTTATCACTTGAGGGCTTGAATCTCTATGAGATGGGGATGTCACACCAAAGGCGCGCCCACCATCATTCATCATGCTAGAAGATTGGATTCTTAAACCTTTGCCAATTGCTCAAACAATGGCCATATCTCCTCAGATGGCCTAGCCATAAAAACTCATCTATAAGAAGAATCTATTATAGCTTGACTCATTAGATATAGACCAGAGTAAAAGGATTGAACTAGCTGTCACTAAGGGCTCTCATGGTGTAGACACTCTCTCAACACCTTCTTAAATATCTCCAAGCATTGTGAAATTGCTCACTACCCATTTGATTGAAACTTACTATGGCATGTCGCATTTGTGTTAACCTTGATATAGAGTAGAATTACCTTAAGAAGGCATTCTTCATCTCTTCCCAACTCATGATGTCCCTTCTCGAATCATACCTGTTACAACCCCAATTTCTGGGTTCATATGGTGGGCAATGCACCCCAATAAATGTATGATTATGGGAATGGTGTGAATTATATGTATTAAATGGATTCCCTTTGCAATATTTCCTTTTTTCATGTGATTTTGTGGATCATAATATATTAATGAGTTCGACATGATCAAAAGAAAAAGAAGAAATCAAATAATGCAATATTAAGAAGGAAACTTGAGATGATAAAAATATGAGAGGATTTTTAGGATAATCCAAGATAATATGTGGCCTGGATAATTAATTAAAGGATTACCCACCCTTTTCTTTGGAAGTCAGATAATGGAATAATATGTAAGTTTCCTAAAG
The DNA here is from genome assembly GCA_963693085.1 of Alisma plantago-aquatica. NCBI lineage: Eukaryota > Viridiplantae > Streptophyta > Magnoliopsida > Alismatales > Alismataceae > Alisma > Alisma plantago-aquatica. The sequence continues at coordinate 1,138,048,662 of OY856412.1, read as the reverse complement.
GAAATAGGAAACATCGTTTTATAGAAAAGTAGAGAAAGTTGAGAGAAATATAGAGATGCCTTGGCTTCTCCCTATTCATGTAATTGGAGACAATCATGAATAGAAAAGGACATATTTTAATGCTTAAAATAAAAACAAAGGAAAGAGGGGTTGTACAAAGGTGTATGTTTTATGTTTAATACCTTTCCATTAGTAAGTCATGACCCACGTGGACTCTCAATCGTAGATCTGAGGGAAAGGAAACTAAGAGTTCGACCCCTTCCTAGATTTCTTCCTGACAGACGTTGGGGGTCCTTCCAAGGTACGTACATATAGAGACCGATGGAGCCTCGAACCCCCATCTCGCATGCGGCGCTTACCCCTCCTTCCTAGCCTCTCCCTTTCTCCTTTAGTGGAAACCTTAGGGTTTGTCCTTGTAAATGGGTACATTGACCCCTAAGAGATATCGTCTCCATGGAAAGACCATGGTTGGACCAGGAGGAGGCGTGCATCCCATGTGATGGTCCTCTAAAGCGCGGCTAACATTGAACCAACACCTAACTGGTTTTCGAAAGAGCATGAGTTCCAGAACGAAGCTATGCGGTCCAGTGTACGGTGAGGAGATCCGTCGAGGATTCCTGGATACTCCAACGTCCTTGTTGCAACATCTAGGTATACCTTCTCGCTTCTCCTTCCAATTTTGTTAACCCTTACACTTGTAAATGTGGTGCAGCTATTCTTCTCTCACTCACACACCTCCGGTGAATCCAGAGCTACCCTCGTGTGCATGGTGGATGGTCGGAAGTAGTAGGAACCTGCTTTGGTTCCTCGACGGCCGGGAGAAGGGACCCGAGCCCCCTGTCGGCCCTTCCAGGTTCACAGGTGGCGCCCTTCCGCGAGGAAGGAGAAGGCATCACGCTTTAGAAGGTTTTATCCCTGGGCACACTATAGCCTGAGTCTCCATGGGAGAAGCAGTGGGGTCTTTTCATTATAAACTTAAACATTTCGCAAATTAAGTTAGAAGGGGCATTAGATGCTGATGTGGTAACTAACGATTGGTCAGAATCAAATAACCTTGAAATAATTATAGAAAATTAATAGTAACTCTAATGGGGACATACGATATATGAAAATTGATCGGGAGAATGAGAGGAATCCAAATAAAATAGTTTCAGAGTCTAAATATGCTTCTTGTTCTAAAAGTAGGTACAATACATGTCCTTATGTTTTAATGAAAAGGGAAAACCTAGATTTTCCTTAATTTGATGCTTGATTGAATAGATTTGTTCATGTTAGGCTAACACCTGATCTGGTTATGTATAATGAGTAAATCCTTGATAATGATGAATAATGGATGATTTCATAATAGTAATCTTATATATGCTATTTTAGGGTTTCAAAACTAATGTCGACATCTTGCTAAGATCTAATGTTGATAATGTGATTTAGGTGTCATGAGTAGTTTAATATTCTTAATATGATGATTAGGGTTTAACCTAACATGCATAATTGAGTTTGTAATCTTAGAAACCATAATACAATCAGAATAGGGTTTGTAATCCTAACTTATAGTCCAAGCACGAGATAACCCTAAACCTAGTTTAGGAGCGCATCTAGATCTGAGTAATGTAATATGAATACATGGCGACACATATGTAGTATGCTTTACTTCAAATACTTGTTTATTTCATGCTTTGTTGCTTGGATGTTTGGAAACATTCTTAAAGTGTATGATGTTATGCATGGTTTCTGCGATGCCATAAGGTATGTGGTTAATTATGAATAATCGCCTTTAGTTTCATGGCATTTCTCGGATGTTTTTTGTCAAGTGATTGCAACCTAAACTGTTGGATGTTCAATTATGGAATCCTATAAAGTCCCTATGAGTATCACAATTAGTTATGTACATGTATTCTCGAACCTACATGCCACCCTGATATAAGTTGCAAGACCAAGCCCCGGAGGGAAGGTTTGAGTTGGACAAGCCCTGGAGGGAAGACCATTGGGCACCATGAGAGGTGACCCCAGGCACCAAGCTCAGGATGGAGAAGGTGGCCTTATGTCCCCTGCAAGGACAAAAGTCTAAGAGAGGGTAATCCAGGGTTTAGGGCAAAAGCAGTTGAGAAATCATATTGAAAGCGTAAATTGGATTGTTAATAAATTATTTGTGATAATTAGGTTGTTAGAAACTATTTGTGAAATTGTGATTATTCCCCACATACCAGCATAGAAATATATTGATCGAAATTTTGTTTGTCGACGTTTTAGGTACAATTTTGAAAATGGACAAATAGTAAATCAAAATATTGTGAAGATACAATTAATCTGTGCAAGGAGGATTAGTTAGATTAGACTTTTTCTATGGATAGAAGTCTAGATCTGAATTTTACAAGGTATGCAAAAAGATTTATTTTATTCCAGCTTTTTAGTTTAGTAATAGTAGAATTTGATGATTATTTTTTATTAAATGTCAAACCATGGATCCTGAAATATTGGGATAATCGTCTATGACCTTCTGGTCTCCCTTGATTGGGGTTACTAGGAGGTGGGGTCATTACATTTGGTTTCAGAGCCATGGTTTCTTATTTAATACTTAGTAATTATTAAATTTTACAAACTCTGTAGAACCAAGAGAGTTATTAGAGGATTTTCCAAAGACGGAGGTGTCTAGAAAAGGATCACGGTCTAGGGGCTGGCAATATTTTCCTCCACCCCACTAGTCGGTCATGAGGACTCCCAGATGCAGTGTGACTTCCTGGCCAAAGTTTGAGGTCTTGACTCAAAATAATATACCTTTAAGATTTTCTCATCTATTTTGTCCCTTCTCAACCCTAAATCAATTAAGGTTCTGAGGATTAGGGTTTATCTCTCTCTTCCCCACCCTTTTAAAGTCAGGGTAAGTATGATAAGGATTAAGGAATCCTCCACCAAAATAATAAAAAACATGTAAATAAGATGTCATGGATATAAGTTTTAATAGTTTAAGTGTAAACTAAAGATCAGTTACATGCTTAGGTTGAATGGCATGTGTTGTTGTACCCTCAAGATAGCTCTGAGGTTAGACCTTGTTGTAGGAGGACAAGGAGAGAGTTAGCCTTGGAGATAGAGGCCTCCAAGAAGAGGTAGAGACCCGATGCATCCTCTGAGGATGATGCTAACTCTAACCCTAAGTGGAGTTTGAGGAAGAGATGACATGATGAGTTGAATACCGTAGTCTTCTATACCTACAAGCATGTGGGTTTGACATACATGCTTTACGTAAAGGTTTTTTAGTACCCATGAGAAGCATGATCTATGTGAGGATGTTTGACCTAGTGCCTTTTGGCGACCTAGCCTTAAGTGGTCGTGTCTGTTAGGGTGATGGATATCTCCTTCATTGTAGAGGTTAGTGGTGACCATATAGAGACTGTAATGGTTGTTATATAAGTGTCATGTGATGATAAGACAAGTTCTCACTTTGTACGTTTTATATCTTCGAAGTTGTATCCTACCTTTAGTTTTGTAGAACTTGTTTAGGGTTTATACGTTGTAAGTTGATTGATGCATTAAAAGATACCCAATTGGAATATCTAATCAAGTGAAACCCTAATCATGTAGTTTCCATGTACCATAGATCCATCTTTAATGTTGATATCTAGCTTGATGGTGAAATGAGTAACTCCTACGGGAAACTCAGAGCGCATAGTGTTGAATATGCAGAGTATCAGTGGAGATAACTCCATGTATCCTTAAATTGTTGATATATGGTGGTATTGTTTATTATACAGTGACCATGTGTGAGATTGTTCTCTAGTGTTGTGCCATGTACCGAGGTGGGCTAGTTGTTTTACAGGACCATGACCTTGACTATGAGTTGTCAAATATGAATCACATTGGATGACCCCATGCCTTATTTATTGTACTATTTAGTTTATAATAGTTATAAATGTTCTTCATATTCCTTCTAAATATATATGATGTTGTACTACTCAGTTGTAGATGCTTAAACTGCTTAACCAATATGAATTGTTGTAATTACTTCTTATTACATTATTGTGCTTATAATAGTTGGCAGCGAAGAGGTATATCTCTCACTGGGACGTTTGGTCTCACCCCCGTGGGTTCCACAACTTTTTAGGTGGTCGTGGATGAGGAGGTTGAGGTCACGGTGTAGAAATTGAGCAACAAAGAGAGCAGTAACTATTAGAGGTTGGATATGTTGCTAAAGTTTTGTAGTAGAGTCCTATGTGTCGTCCCTGTACTCTCAGGTCTTTGGGGAGATTTTGTTGTTTGTATACCAATATGTAGGTTTTGGCATTATGCCATGAGTATATATAAATGGCATGTACATATAAAGAGGTAGTAATATGTAATAGTTGTGGCTTGACAACCTTTGAACATGATATGTAACATCTTTTGATATATATGGAATACAGATGGCCTGAGTTTTTTTTTAATAAAAGGTCATGCATTTCTAAAAAACAAACTTACAGATAGGCAGGCTAGCACCTATGAGGTATAAAGTTTGGTACAAATAGAAGCTCATGATAGGATGAAATAGATACTACGATGGAAATAGTTCATGGGGGAGCTACCCCTATAACAAGCCTCTGAAAGATGAACATCAAGAGCGAAAAAATAACTATGTCTATTGGGCTTGCCAAAGCATACAATCAGAAGTCTGATTCTTCCTCCAAGATCTCCTCCAAAGTGTAGAAGACATCACCTACTGTTGTGTTATTTTCCGGGCTACCTTTTGTTGGAGTCATCCTTGATGATGTCGGCACCTGTCCTGCAAGCATGTTGGATAGAAAGATCTGATGAAATCTTTAAAAAGATGATATGTAAAGGATTTTTGGATGCTTGTTTATAGAAACAGATGGCCTGAGTTGAAGGCTTGTTTATGAACTACTTCCTCTTGAGACATTGAATTGCAAAAGGTTTTAATTTACCATGTTTGAGGTAATATTATTATTCATGATAATTTTGTGCTTTGTTTTGAGTAATCTTGCTTTTTGTGGCGAAGGGTGTCACATAATTATTCCCATTATTTACGTGGATGACATCATCATGTCTGGCAGTGATGATACATGAATTGTTGATAAAATAAATATCTTATGAAACATTTTGTAACCAAAGACTGTGGCCATCTATGGTATTTTATTGGCATTGAGGTAGCACATAACAAGGATGAACTATATTTGTCTTAGATAAAGTATACTCTAGACTTACTTATTGAAACATGAATGCTTAGTTGGCGACCTACATTCTCCCCTATGGATCAAGCACATGATCTATGGGCGGAATCTACTTAGCCTTGGGCCAAAAAAAATAGTCGTAAATACTTGGTTGATTATTTTTTTGTATCATACTATTATAAGGCTAGATATATGCTTTGTTGTTGGTGTTCTTAGCCAATTTGTGGATTGTCCCATGCACTCTCACTGAGAAGTTGCATGCTGAGTATTGAGATATTTGAGGAACACACCTGGACATGCACTATTTTATTAAAGAAACAAGCATCTAGATGTCACTGGATATTCTGATGCTGACATGGAGGGTGTAAATCTGACAGGAGATCTACCTCTAGTTATTGTATCTTAGGGGGTAACTTGGTTACCCGGAGAAGTAAGAAAAAAATGTTGTCACTGGATATAATGTAGAATCTAAGTATCATGCAATGGTACATACTACTTGTGACCTATCATGGATCAAATCTATTCTTTCCAACATTGGGTTTACTATCACTCATGCTATGTTGATGTACTGTGACAACAATGATGCTACCTTCATCGCTAGTAATCTTGTCTTTCATGAAAGGACCAAGAATAATGAAGTGGACTACCATTTTCTTTAAGATGATGTGATGACCATGAAGATCACTGCCCTACCTACTAGCTGAAAGGTGTGCTAAGCACGTGATTAATAGTTGAGCTGACACAATGAAATTACGTACATGTTACTATCACATATGACAAAAACAAATGTGTCTCATATTCATAGTTCGTAATGACAAAAGTTACATGTAACCTGCAAAAGGAGAATGATTAACATTATGTTATTTTTTCTAATATATAAAATATATAATTCAAAATATCTTTATCCTGTTGTTTGTCAAATAATATAATTTCTAAGAAAAATGATAAAAGTAGTATAAAAAACAAATAAGTAACATGAAATATAATAGATAAAAACAAAGGGATTAATTAGCCTTACAAACTATATATTGAACTAAATTAACAATATTTAAACAATTTTTTTTGTCACAACATCATAATTAGTACTCACATGAATTACATATGACCTGCTAATACATAATAGTTTGAATAACACCTGATTCTTTGTAAAATGTGGTGCAAAATTACTAATATTATCTTTTCTCCTCTTTTGACATGTGCAAATGCACACATGAAAATGTACTAAGATAAAAGAAATGTTAAGATTTACAAATATGATCAATTGGATTTCCTCATGATCATAATTGATAATCCAATAATTTACATGCAACATGTCAAAAAAGAGAACAACTTGATTAATTGTAAGTTAACTCCTCCAACTTGTAGCATGTAGTTCCACAATTACATATGCTCCCCTTCACATTTGGATGAAGATGTTTGATATATAAGTAGTATCACAATAATCTACCTGCTAAAAAAGAACAACTTAATTAGTTGTCACTTGACTTCCTCTAACTTTTCAGCTCTGTTTAAAAATCTATAACACGAAACATGGCTAACAAACATGTTGTTGAAACTGAGATTGGACTGATGAGCCTCGTACACACTACCAAACTACATAGGTATGTCAGTGAATTAGAGAGATATGATTCACAAGTATGTTCCTTATTCAAAGAAATATGCTGGTATGCCGAGCTAGCACACAGATTCCTTAAGTAGACACACATATTGGTAAAATGTGCAAACATATACATCCCTCAAACTCTATAATAGAAATACATATATCTCTAAAAGTTACGGCTATAAAGCTAAGTAACCGATACATGCAACTAATAGATTCATAGTTTTGATTGTAAATGAAAGAACAAAAGCTAATAGAGTAGCAACTCAAGCTAACAAGGGAGTAGCTAGATATAAGGATTATTATAGGACAGGTACACACATGAGCAAACTACAATTTTTTTTTAAAATCCTCTCTCTGAAAAGAGAGTTGAGGAGTTGAATTGTAAGCTGATCATGATTGAAATCTACGATCCAGCTCAAGGGAGAGTATTGAGATATATTTATCTTCTGTTGTTGTATTCTCTTTATTTTTGTTTTCTTATTACTTATGTCTTATGTAATACAGGCCTAAGTACTATAGGCCCATTGGGGTTTATCAATTGCTTCCTTGCTTTGTCCCCTCTTATTATTAGGAGAGGGCTATACTCTTTCCATGATATTGTAAGAAGGTTTCTTTCAACAATATATATATATATATATATATATATATATATATATATATATATATATATATATATATATATATATATATATATATATATATATATAGATACCCATGAGGCTAACTAACTTTAGTTACCCGTGGATCTATTTTGCAATAGAAAGGTACCTATTTGTAATGAGACAAACATCGTTAGTAATGAGATGACCAAATTTGTAATACAAACACTCGTTTTATATTACAACGTAATATATATATATATATATATATATATATATATATATATATATATATATATATATATATATATATATATATATATATATATTCACTACCCATGTGGCTAACTAACTTTAGTTACCCGTGGATCTATTTTGCAATAGAAAGGTACCTGTTTGTAATGAGACAGACATCGTTAGTAATGAGATGACCAAATTTGTAATACAAACACTCGTTTTATATTACAACGTAATATATATATATATATATATATATATATATATATATATATATATATATATATATATATATATATATATATATATATATAGAGAGAGAGAGAGAGAGAGAGAGAGTCAGGCTAGAATAACTCGAGTGTACAGATTGCACGCTACACTCAAGTGGTGTTTACATATCAAGACTATTTTTTTACAAAATGTAAACCATTGATCTTCATTGTTATACTATAATTAGGTTACATGCAAATTTTGAGCTCATTTGGTTGAGTATAAGTCAATCATTTGAGGGCAACAAAATCGACGCACGAAACTAATTTTAAAATGCATAATTTTTGTGGTCTTCATAACATGACCTATAAATGTCCAAATGGGCTCAAATTTTATATATGAGCTATTAACATGATGTTTAAGAAGATCAACAGATTAGATTTTAAAAAAAATATTGCATCATGGAAAACTACTTGAGTGTATTCTGCTCCGGACACACTCGATTGTATTCTAGCCTGACTATATATATATATATATATATATATATATATATATGTATATATCATTTCTACTATAATCAGACGTGTAATACAAAATGTGTGTTTGTATTAAAAATTTGGTCATCTCATTACAATAAATGTTTGTCTCATTACAAATATGTATCTTCCTATTACAAATCAGATGCGCGTGTAACTAAGGTTAGTTACCCGCAAGGGTAGCGAATGAATGTCCATATATATATATATATATATATATATATATATAGAGAGAGAGAGAGAGAGAGAGAGTCAGGCTAGAATACACTCGAGTATACAGATCACGTCGTACACCCCAATGGTGTTTGTCTATCTAGACTATGTTTTTCCAAAATCTAATCCATTGATCTTCATGGTTACAATAATAATACGTCACATACAAAATTTGAACTCATTTGGATGAGTGTAAGTCACTCATCCAAGGACAACAAAATTGACGTACAAAACTAATTTGAAATACATAATTTTTCCCTCCTTTGGATGCACGACCTATAAGTGTCCAAATGAGCTAAAATTTATTATATAGTATGTTCTTATGATAATAAAGAAGATCAACAGTTTAGATTTTTCAAAAATTTACTGCATCTTCAAAAATGACTGAGGTGTACAGTGCCTCCAGTACACTCGAGTGTACACTAGCCTGACTCTCTCTCTCTCTCTCTCTCTCTATATATATATATATATATATATATATATATATAGAGAGAGAGAGAGAGAGAGAGAGAGAGAGTAGCGACGGTCTCATGAAAACAGGATTAACTTAAGTAGAAGCGAATTATTTGCAGCGGATTACTGAAAATCACTAAAAATTAAAACTTTTTACAAAGAGATCCATACATAGGAAATCTTTCCCATCAATAACCATTGTATAACATTTACATACTGGTTTAAATGTACATAACTTGTACCATCTCTTTTCAGAGACTACATCAAAAACACTGACTCAAAACTCTGAGGACCTGAGAGTACAGAGACGACTCATATGACTTTCTAACTACATAACTTGACAGGCAGTATCTCCACCTGAGATATTACTGTTGTCCTTGTTGTTACTGTTGTTGTCCATTCCCTGCAATGAGATTCTACTTCTTTGTCCGCTTCCACCTAAAAAGTTGGATCCCACGGGGGTGAGACAATTGTAAATTGCCCCAACGGGAGATATAACTCTCCGCCAAAACATTGTTATAGTAGTTTATTAAAATAAACTGAGCAGAAAGATTTATATATTTAATCAACAACAGGTAAGTCACTTGTATGAACAAAGTGAAGTAATCTCCTTTTTCAAGGATAATATTGCATCTACTCATGGTAGACTCGTAGTTCATCCATCTACTTGTAATGAATACAACAGATATGAACAACATCAATGAACTACAAATATATAATAGAAATGTAACATCAGCCAATGAATTTCCATATTCAATCCTTAAGCAAACATGCTATACGACTGATTTCATTTTACAAACACACTTATGCCCTGAGGAGATGAGATATACCACTCATGCTCCAACCGACCACTGTGAAGTCGAAATCGGTACCATACAAGGTCAATGGAAGAGCTGGATTCCCATGACCTCCCACATCTCGGTCAGCGCGAGATCACATGCAGGACATCTTGTGTCTCTGCTAAATATAGCTTTCCATAGTATACTGGCAACTTCACTATCAGAGTTACAGTGGCGTGCTGCACTCTCTTCGTGATCGTGAGATTTCGTATTTATCTCCACCGATCCGGCATTAAAATTATTGGGAGATGTGTACGAAATCTAACCCAATCATCAGGAGATTCGTGATACATTCATCCCGGTACATATAATGAAGGATTGAGAGATTAAAATTACATCTCACATCAAATCCTACATTAGGACGTAAGGATATTCACGTCCATAACCCCCACATACTCAAAAGTATGTTCTCCATAAATTCCCTTAGGAAAACCTATTTCACCATCATTTAACTTCTGACAATGATGGATCTATGGTCAGGGCTCTACATGATATCATTATACTTGATTATTTAAGTACATTATGGCATTCTTTTAGCATTAGTCAATTTCTCAAACATAACTTATTACAACAATGCTATAAAGAGACATGTACTACTTTCATCAGATATTTATCAGTCTTTCAAAGACCTTGGGAACTCAATCCCTCATTTCAAAACTGGGAATTCTCATCCCTTCACATTTTCATCACCATAATCATATGGTTCTAGGTATTCAAACCCTTAACTCATCATTGAGCATTATTACACCTTTTTCAGGTAACTATCACCTTCAGGTCATCTGACCAAGGCATTCATGATACTTGTTACACAAGCATCACACCTGGCTCACAAGGCCATGAAATATCTTGTCACCTCTTTCTAGGCAACAACTTGCTCATATGACTCATAGAATCCTTACACATTGTTACTTTTACTAAGCAACAACAACATTAAGGCTCATAATGCCAATCAACATTTATTATATAAATGTCGTAGCTCAAATCTAGCTATGTTCATTATCTCATCATACATGCATGGTTATTAGGCATGATAACAGTCATACAAGATATTCATCACATCATATGATACAATAGTAACACCATTATTCCTTTTCCAGGAATTAGGGTTTACTATCAAACAGGGCTTATCATGCCCTTTACCCAAGTCAGGGTTAGGGTTCCCCTTTTCTCAATAATTAGGGTTTCATGATTATATAATCTATCCAACCCTTAATTCATTAATCCATACCTCTGGGGCATTCAAAGGTATCATATTTAATTATTCAAGAACATTACTTTCATCATATAACATTAATGATCATCAATTCAAGGTATGAGTTCATTCTTCATCCTCATCATGGTATGATTATATCATACACATCATTTGGGCTTAACCCCATTCTCAAGGTTCATTAATTAACACTCATAAAGTGTGACAACTCATTACATTACATTGTAATAGTTGCATAACACACTTCATATGTTTCTTACCCAATTATATTGGATTTGGAGTACATCAAGGCATATAAACCCTGAAGTGCTGAATGTGATAACTATCACATCTTGATATATCACTTTCTCATTATATCAGATTCTCTTAAGTTAACCAACTTATCTTGTATTAAGGTATTTCCCTCTTAGTACATTCCATCACTAAACTCTCACCTTTAGTATATAATGCATAGGCCACACATTAGAATTGTCCATTTATTTTTAATGATATGGACTTGTCTAATGCTAAAGACATTGTTTACAACCAGGTTACATATAATCAACCACATGAAATGTTTCACCTTTATAAGATCATTTCTTTTATCTCATCATTAGGATTTCCTTGCATCCTTATTTAAAATTAGAATTATGATCCATTGTCATATTGCCCAGGATTAGGGCTTTATGTATAATGACTTACATTAGAGTCTCGTATTCCTTCACCCTTCTTAGGGCCTCTCATCACAGCATAACATCAGAACATTATGTGATGTTAGTTCTTAATCAGGGTTTCTCATAGAATAACCCTCAACTGGGGTTTAACATCGATTCACCCTCAATTAGGGTTTCTCATGGATTCACCGTCAATTAGGGTTTCACATGGATTCACCCTAGATTAGGGTTTCTCATGGATTCACACTCAATTAGGGTTTCTCATGGATTCACCCTCAATTAGGGTTTCACATGGATTCACCCTCCATTAGGGTTTCATATGGAATCACCCTCAACTAGGGTTTCTCATGGATTCACCCTCAATTAGGGTTTCATATGGAATCACCCTCAACTAGGGTTTTACATGTCATTACATGACATCACTTTAAGTTTGATTCTCATATCACATCACCACATCAATGTTCCATATACCTCATTCTAACTTAGGGTTTCTCATAACATAACCCTAGAATAGGATTTCACATGGAATCATCCTTAGTTAAGATTTCCACTATAGTCGCCCACAATTTGGGTCTACAATCCATCTCCATTAGGATTTCATTCAATTATTCATAATTAGAGATTCACTATTCATCCCAATTAGGGTTTACATCTCTTTTCCCTAAATTGGAGTATCACACATCACTACCCTAGATTAGGGTTATATCCTCACCCTGGATTAGGGTTACATTTAGAATTTCTCTCAATTAGGGTTAGAATTCCATAACCCTGTCAATTAGGGTATATATTCATGATTAGGGTTTCATGATCTCTCTACTTAAGGATCATACCCTTAATCACCTCATGAATTATATTCATGTTAAGAATTCATGCTAACATCATCTCAACTTGATAAGGTCATATCATCCCTTCAATCAAGTACATACAACTATGAATGACATCGTGTACCAAGTCATTGATCATATAGGCAATTAGGGTTCATTCCGTAATTGGCACTAATCACTTAGGTACTATTAGGGTTTCAATCTTTGTACCTTCAATTATCATCATTACTAATCATCATTGGATCAATGAATCATTCATCATCTCTATTCTCAAGAGATTCAATCACCTTGGACCTCCATTACATAAGGTATCCAATTGAATTGATCAATTGAGTCCTCAATTACAACAAGTGTCTAAGTGGATTAACCAATTGAGTCCTCAATCAACTTTGACTACTTGAGCCCCAAACTGTCTTGGTCCTTCAAGGTTCAAACAGTTTGAAACTGTTTGGTAAAGGTGGTGCTTGAGACCGTTTGCCCAAGCAAGTAGGTGAAGACCGTTTGCCCAAGTTTGACTTTTGAAACCGCATGGGCACACACAGTTTGGGATCGTTTGGTCCCAAATGGTCTTGAGACCGTTTGGTCCAAATCTCCTCAAAACCGCATGGACCAAAGATGGTCTCAACTGCACCAATTGGTTTAGGATTCTCAATATTGATTCCTTCAATCATTGAATTCATGGAACCAATCATCAATTGGACCTATCCTCATACTTCAATTGAGTTAAATAGGTCAACCTTCAACTGATTTGACCCTCAATTAACCCTTAATTAGTCCTCAATTAGGATTTGAATCAATTGAATTAGGGCTTGGAATCGATGATCCTTCAACACTAATCAATGCAAGATTAGTTACTTTGAAACCATTGAACCATCATCCAAATTGAACATGACCTGACCCCAAACGGTCTTGAGGTCGTTTGGATGACCACCAAACGGTATTGGGACCATTTTCCCATCACATCATAAAAATCCAAGTCTACCAATTAGGGTTTGGATCATTGGATTGATCGCCAAATCAGCAATTGATTACACTTAAACTTAGTATCATTGGATCATCAATTGCTTAACCATACTCACCCATAGACCTCCAAATGGTCTTGGGTGACCTCCAAACGGTCTTAAGACCATTTAGATGAGCTCCAAACGGTCTTGAGACCGTTTGGCTCATCCAACCCTTGGATTCTAGTGAAAAATCATTAGGGTTTGAGCTATTGAGTTGATCATCAAATCATCACTTAATTGCAAAGTGATTTGGTACCTTTAGACCTTCAATTGGTCAACCATGCTTAACCCTAGACCTCCAAACTGTCTTGGGTGATCCCCAAACGTTCTTGAGACCGTTTGGGTGATCCCCAAACGGTTTTGAAACCGTTTGGGTCAATCAACCCAAAGCATCAACTCATTCAATTGCAAAATCAACACTTAGCCGATTAGGGTTTATACCATATGTTTGGATCTTCAAATACTTAACCATACTCAACCCTAGACCTCCAAACAGTCTTGACACCGTTTGGTGATTCCCAAACGGTTTTGAAACAGTTTGGGCTAAGTAACCCAAATAGTCAAATCAATCAAGTTGAAAATCAGCACTTAATCCAATTAGGGTTTGCCTAATTGATTAGCCTTCAACTCATGATTCCTTTGGAATTAATCCATCAAATTTGGTGGGTTATCAACCAACATAATTAGGAACAGGATTATAAAACGGTCAACCCTTGGTCAACTCCCCCAAACGGTTTTGAAACCGTTTGGTCTCATGCGGTTTGGTGAAACCGTTTGCTTCTAAATGGTTTGAAACTGTTTGTTCCCAAACGGTTTGGGAAACCGTTTCAGCAACCCAAAAAAGATCGTTTGCTTTGGATATTTATATAGGTGTGTGCTTATCATATTCAACCTCTAAACTCACGAAACCTGTTGTGGTTTCCATGGTGATTGCATTCATCAACCAAATCGATTATTGTAAATGTAGAAAAGATCATTATTTGATATGGAATTGAATGCAATAACAAAATCAAGGGTTCAAGTTATCAAACTCGCCTCCAATTGAGCTACACAGCTCCATGTACACGGCAAAAATGGTGTATGCAACTCATTTGACCATTCCAAGGCTCGTCCTCAAGGTTTGAGTGAAAAGGAATGGTTAGAATTGAAGAGGAGATCGAAATAGGAAGAAATCCATAATTTATTTTTGATTTCCACCATGGAATCAAGGTGAAATGGATCAAGAACCTTAACAACAGGTTGGGGGTCGTCCTACTGATCCTCCCAAGCTCCCTTGGTCGTTTCCCAAGCAAGGAGAAGAAGTGGGGTCGAAAAAGCCTTCCATTTGGCTTATAAAAGGTTCTTTTATAAAAATCCAATGAGAGAGTGTGTACTTTGCAAAAATCCAATTAATACCAAAAATGTGGCCGCCTCTTCCACCTTATCTTCCTTAGGGACGAGGCTATCTTGTTTTCCTCTTATTCCTCTCAATTATCCATGATTTAAAGAAAAGCAAATTAAGCACCTTAAATCATATTATATTAATATCCATATGTGAGTGGATATTTCTTTTTCTTATAAAATTGTGTGTGAGTTATCCACTCCCTTGGATATTTTCGTGGTCCTTGCAAATCTCAAGGACGTCACACATACATCTGAATCTAACCATTTTAATTTTGGTTGAAGGTCCTTTCATTAATACATTTATTTTTGCCCTAAATCAAATTAGGGTTTCAATTAGGATTAAATCTTGATTATTTTAATATCAAGATTCTCTCTCCTCCAACTTAATTCAAATGAGGCGCCCCTCTCATTTTATTTGCTCTACTTGATGAAAAGAAACATTAGAGACCTTATTGAAGTGGTAATTTACATATTGAACCCTAGGTTTTGGGTAAATTGTACTTTACACCAAAACTAGGTCTTAATGCACAAACCTTGCCTTATCAGCTTTTTCTTGGTACTCAGGCTACCATAAGCCATACCTTTGCATCATATTCATTATCATGATGCTTCAACACATGAGGAACATATTATCATGCACAATTTGCACTTAAACCCCTCAACTTGGGTAATTTGCACTTTAGTCCAAAACAAACAAAACATTGATTTCAACAATGTTCAAAAAGGACTAGAATTGCAACATAGGTTCCTCTTGAGGCCTAATTACTTTTCATAAGATGATATTAAGCATTTAATCACATTTCTTAATCAAAACACCTAGGGTTAAAGTATAACCCAGGTCAGGGTTGTTACAAATTATAAACCCCTAACAAGGATTTCGTCCTCAAAATCCAGATAAAGGAAGACAGATGTATTTTATTCATCATACTATCTAATCTTCACATAACATCTCTTTATTATGGAGACACCATCAAACTTTGATCAGCACAAGGTGTTTCTATACAAGATTCTCATAGAATCAACACACAAGGCACATGCTCCACTGTACCTCATCATTGATTATAGAGTCAACTTTGTGTCAAACAACACTTTTCTTGTTCATAGAAATGTCATACATTCTTTATTAATATCATGTTTATGCAGAGCATAAACCCCTAACATATGATGTTCATATTGTTTTATATATTCAGACTAATTTCACAGTTGACCACTCCAGGTAGCCAACCTAACCCATATGATAACTCTCAGATACCAGAATCTTTCACCTTGGTATCTATCACATGTGTTAGAAACACATCATATATATATCTTCCTTTCATTTTGGAACATTAATTGTTTCATATGTCCTCATCTTGGGACCAAAGTCCAAGATAACTAATACTTTTCTAAGTATCCATCACATGAACATATTTATCTTATGCACATCAAGTGTCCTAAGACCCACTTGAATGCCATGTCCCTGAAAGGAAAGAAAACAAGGATTCATATTCCTCTTATTAATTCATGTATTTTCAACTATTCTTGAACCATTTACTCTTTATCTCATCCCAGGTTCCTTGCCTTTAGCATTGGAATTTGTAAGGATGATTGCATGTCATTATCCCTTTCTTTATTATTATCTAGCATGTTTATGATCATCTCATGATCTCATCACATTTCCCATTTCCTCATTATGGGAAAGATCTTTATTATGCGGGTAGCATGATTGAACAGGGTTCATCTCCCTCATTCTTATTCTTATCTTATGAGGAGTACATTTTTAGTTCCTTATACAACATGCTCATCTGATATTATCTCAGACTTCTCTTTCTTATGCATGGGATATGACACATTTATTCATTCCATATTTCTAATTTCATGATACTCATTAGATTGTCTCAGAATGACTACTTGATCAAAGCAATCAAAAAGACAACAATCTAAGAGTTTCCATACCCACTTTATCATCAATAGTTGTATACCTGTCCAGGGTATATAAATGATGAGATTAAGTGGTATGCACTTTGTATACTATCATATTCCTTCTTTTCATATTATCACAAGCATAAGGCTTAACATCTTTGGATTTTATCCAGGCATCTCTTCTATACCTCATCTTTTCTCAAAGAGGTAAGAACAACATAAAACATTTGTAATGTTTTACTATGCAAAACATAAGTCCTCATAGGGCTAAGTAAGGAAAGTTCAATAAATTCCTTTCTCAGTTAATCCAGGGATTTATAAGATGACATAATTGAATGACATTATCTTGTCTAACTTGTCATAATTCATGAATTATTCACTACCTCAGGCTAACTCTGCCAAAAAGGTTGATTCAACAGGCTAAGGTTGAGCACAGACTCGATTTAAGTCCAGAAATTCATCATTTCCTTTTGCTTCAACCTACTGATGTTAATTACAAATCCTGTTGATATCTAAAACATTATCATTGGGGCTGGTAATCTAGGTTAGAATGCCAAAGCTTGATCCATTATTTACATTACAGTTGCCCTAAATTCTTCAATAGTAATACTTAAAGAAGGATTTTCTTATCATAGATGGATCAACTAGGGGATTCTCAGGCAATTGTCTCTTTCTTGCCTGCTCCCATGCACCTTTTCCTGGTGCAACATTGCTGCTCTCAACAGCAACCTCCTCATGTGACCTGGTCATCTTTAAGTTCTTCTTCTCTTATACGAGCAGAAGACACTATCAGATACACTGGATGACACTAGAACAAGCTCTACTACCTTAGTCCTATGTCTCTGTAGACTCAGTGAACCTAGAGCTCTGATACCACTAAATTATGGCATCCAACTCACAAAAACATGATTAACTTAAACGGAAGCGAATTATTTGCAGCGGATTACTGAAAATCACTTAAAACTAAAACTTTTTACAAAGAGATCCATACATAGGAAATCTTTCCCATCAAGAACCATTGTATAACATTTACATACTGGTTTAAATGTACATAACGTGTACCATCTCTTTTCATAGACTACATCAAAAACACTGACTCAAAACTCTGAGGACCTAAGAGTACAGAGACGACACATAGGACTTTCTAACTACATAACTTGACAGGCAGTATCTCCACCTGAGATATTATTGATGTCCTTGTTGTTACTGCTGCTATCCATTCCCTACAATGAGATTCTGCTTCTTTGTCCACGTCCACCTAAAAAGTTGGATCCCACGGGGGTGAGACAATTGTAAATTGCCCCAGCGGGAGATATAACTCTCTGCCAAAACATTGTTATAGCAGTTTATTAAAATAAACTGAGCAAAAAGATTTATATATTTAATCAACAGCAGGTAAGTCACTTGTATGAACAAAGTGAAGTAATCTCCTTTTTCAAGGATAACGTTGCATCTACTCATGGTAGACTCGTAGTTCATCCATCTACTTGTAATGAATACAACAGATATGAACAACATCAATGAACTACAGATATATAATAGAAATGTAACATCAACCAATGAATTTCCGTATTCAATCCTTAAGCAAACATGCTATACGGCTATTTCATTTTACAAACACACTTATGCCCTGAGGAGATGAGATATACCGCTCATGCTCCAACCGACCACTGCGAAGTCGAAATCGGTACCATACAAGGTCAATGGAAGAGCCGGATTCCCATGACCTCCCACATCTCGGTCAGCGCGAGATCACATGCATGATATCTTGTGTCTCTGCTAAATATGGCTTTCCAGAGTATACTGGAAACTTCGCTATCAGAGTTATAGTGGCGTGCTACACTCTCTTCACGATCGTGAGATTTCGTATTTATCTCCACCGATCCGGCATTAACATTATTGGGAGATGTGTACGACATCTAACCCAATCATCGGGAGATTCGTGATACATCCATCCCGGTACATATAATGAAGGATTGAGAGATTAAAAGTACATCTCACATCAAATCCTACATTAGGACGTAAGGATATTCGCGTCCATAACCTCCACATACTCAAAAGTATGTTCTCGAGGAGTTCCCTTAGGAAAACCTTTTTCACCATCATTTAACTTCTAACAATGATGGATCTATGGTCAGGGCTCTACATGATATCATTATACTCGATTATTTAAGTACATTATGGCATTCTTTTAGCATCAGTCAATTTCTCAAACATAACTTATTACAACAATGCTATAAAGAGACATGTACTACTTTCATCAGATATTTATCAGTCTTTCAAAGACCTTGGGAACTCAATCCCTCATTTCAAAATTGGGAATTCTCATCCCTTCACATTCTCATCACCATAATCATATGGTTCTGGGTATTCAAACCCTTAACTCATCATTGAGCATTATTACACCTTTTTCAGGTAACTATCACCTTCAGGTCATATGACCAAGGCATTCATGATACTTGTTACACATGCATCACACCTGACTCACAAGGCCATGAAATATCTTGTCACCTCTTTCTAGGCAACAACTTGCTCATATGACTCATAGAATCCTTACACATTGTTACTTTTACTAAGCAACAACAACATTAAGGCTCATAATACCAATCAACATTTATTATATAAATGTCGTAGCTCAAATCTAGCTATGTTCATTATCTCATCATACATGCATGGTTATTAGGCATGATAACAGTCATACAAGATATTCATCACATCATATGATACAATAGTAACACCATTATTCCTTTTCCCAGAATTAGGGTTTACTATCAAACAGGGCTTATCATTCCCTTTACCCAAGTCAGGGTTAGGGTTCCCCTTTTCTCATTATTAGGGTTTCATGATTATATAATCTATCCAACCCTTAATTCATTAATCCATACCTCTGGGGCATTCAAAGGTATCATATTTAATTATTCAAGAACATTACTTTCATCATATAGCATTAATGATCATCAATTCAAGGTATGAGTTCATTCTTCATCCTCATCATGGTATGATTATATCATACACATCATTTGGGCTTAACCCCATTCTCAAGGTTCATTAATTAACACTCATCAAGTGCGACAACTCATTACATTACATTGTAATAGTTGCATAACACACTTCATATGTTTCTTACCCAATTATATTGGATTTGGAGTACATCAAGGTATATAAACCCTGAAGTGTTGAATGTGATAACTATCATATCTTTATATATCACTTTCTCATTATATCAAATTCTCTTAAGTTAACCAACTTATCTTGTATTAATGTATTTCCCTCTTAATACATTCCATCACTAAACTCTCACCTTTAGTATATAATGCATAGGCCACACATTAGAATTGTCCATTTATCTTTAATGATATGGACTTGTCTAATGCTAAAGACATTGTTTACAATCAGGTTACATACAATCAACCACATGAAATGTTTCACCTTTATAAGGTCATTTATTTTATCTCATCATTAGGATTTCCTTGCATCCTTATTTAAAATTAGAATTATGATCCATTGTCATATTGCCCAGGATTAGGGCTTTATGTATTATGACTTACATTAGAGTCTCATATTCCTTCACCCTTCTTAGGGCCTCTCATCACAACATAACATCAGAACATTACGTGATGTTAGTTCTTAATCAGGGTTTCTCATAGAATCACCCTCAACTAGGGTTTCACATGGATTCACCCTCAATTAGGGTTTCTCATGGATTCACCCTCAATTAGAGTTTCACATGGATTCACCCTCAATTAGGGTTTCTCATGGATTCAACCTCAATTAGGGTTTCTCATGGATTCACCCTCAATTAGGGTTTCATATGGAATCACCCTCAACTAGGGTTTCTCATGGATTCACCCTCAATTAGGGTTTCATATGGAATCACCCACAACTAGGGTTTTACATGTCATTACATGACATCACCTTAAGTTTGATTCTCATATCACATCACCACATCAATGTTCCAAATACCTCATTCTAACTTAGGGTTTCTCATAACATAACCCTAGAATAGGATTTCACATGGAATTATCCTTAATTAAGATTTCCACTATAGTCACCCACAATTTGGGTCTACAATCCATCTCCATTAGGATTTCATTCAATTATTCATAATTAGAGATTCACTATTCATCCCAATTAGGGTTTTACATCTCTTTTCCCTAAATTGGAGTTTCACACATCACTACCCTAGATTAGGGTTATATCCTCACCCTGGATTAGGGTTACATTTAGAATTTCTCTCAATTAGGGTTAGAATTCCATAACCCTGTCAATTAGGGTATATATTCATGATTAGGGTTTCATGATCTCTCTACTTAAGGATCATACCCTTAATCACCTCATGAATTATATTCATGTTAAGAATTCATGCTAACATCATCTCAACTTGATAAGGTCATATCATCCCTTCAATCAAGTACAAACAACTATGAATGACATAGTGTACCAAGTCATTGATCCTATAGACAATTAGGGTTCATTCCTTAATTGGCACTAATCACTTAGGTACTATTAGGGTTTCAACCTTTGTACCTTCAATGATCATCATTACTAATCATCATTGGATCAATGAATCATTCATCATCTCTATTCTTAAGAGATTCAATCACCTTGGACCTCCATTACATAAGGTATCCAATTGAATCGACCAATTGAGTCCTCAATTACAACAAGTGTCTAAGTGGATTAACCAATTGAGTCCTCAATCAACTTTGACTACTTGAGCCCCAAACGGTCTTGGTCCTTCAAGGTTCAAACAGTTTGAAACGTTTGGTAAAGGTGGTGCTTGAGACCGTTTGCCCAAGCAAGTAGGTGAAGACCGTTTGCCCAAGTTTGACTTTTGAAGCCGCATGGGCACAAATGGTTTGGGAACATTTGGTCCCAAATGGTCTTGAGACCGTTTGGTCCAAACCTCCTCAAAACCGCATGGACCAAAGATGGTCTCAACTACACCAATTGGTTTAGGGTTCTCAATATTGATTCCTTCAATCATTGAATTATGGAACCAATCATCAATTGGACCTATCCTCATACTTCAATTGATTTCAATAGGTCAATCTTAAACTGATTTGACCCTCAATTAACCCTCAATTAGTCCTCAATTAGGGTTTGAATCAATTGAACTAGGGCTTGGAATCGATGATCCTTCAACACTAATCAATGCAAGATTAGTTACTTTGAAACCATTGAACCATCATCCAAATTGAACATGACCTGACCCAAAACGGTCTTGAGGTCGTTTGGATGACCACCAAACGGTCTTGGGACCATTTTCCCATCACATCATAAAAATCCAAGTCTACCAATTAGAATTTGGATCGTTGGATTGATCACCAAATCAACAATTGATTACACTTTAACTTAGTATCATTGGATCATCAATTGCTTAACCATACTCACCCCTAGACCTCCAAACGGTCTTGGGTGGCCTCCAAACGGTCTTGAGACCGTTTGGCTCATCCAACCCTTGGATTCTAGTGAAAAATCATTAGGGTTTGAGCTATTGAGTTGATCATCAAATCAACACTTAATTGCAAAGTGATTTGGTACCTTTAGACCTTCAATTGGTCAACCATGCTTAAACCTAGACATCCAAACGGTCTTGGGTGATCCCCAAACGGTCTTGAGACCGTTTGGGTGATCCCCAAATGGTTTTGAAACCGTTTGGGTCAATTAACTCAAAGCATCAACTCATTCAATTGCAAAATCAGCACTTAGCCGATTAGGGTTTATACCATATGTTTGGATCTTCAAATACTTAACCATACTCAACCCTAGACATCCAAACGGTATTGGTTGACCTCCAAATGGTCTTGAGACCGTTTGGTGATTCCCAAACGGTTTTGAAACCGTTTGGGCTAATTAACCCAAATAGTCAAATCAATCAAGTTGAAAATCAGCACTTAATCCAATTAGGGTTTGCCTAATTGATTAGCCTTCAACTCATGATTCCTTTGGAATTAATCCATAAAATTTGATGGGTTATCAACCAACATAATTAGGAACAGGATTATCAAACGGTCCACCCTTGGTCAACTCCCCCAAATGGTTTTGAAATCGTTTGGTCTCATGCGGTTTGGTGAAACTGTTTGCTTCTAAACGGTTTGAAACCGTTTGTTCACAAACGGTTTGGGAAACCGTTTGAGCAACCCAAACAAGATCGTTTGCTTTGGATATTTATAGAGGTGTGTTCTTATCATCTTCAACCTCTGAACTCATGAAACCTGTTGTGGTTTCCATGGTGATTGCATTCATCAACCAAATCGATTATTGTAAATGTAGAAAAGATCATTATTTGATATGGAATTGAATGCAATAACAAAATCAAGGGTTCAAGTTATAAAAACAACATCCAATTGAGCTCCAAAGCTCCATGTCCACAACAACAATGGTGGATGCAACTCCTTTCACCATTCCAAGGCTCGTCCTCAAGGTTTGAGTGAAAAGGAATGGTTAGAATTGAAGAGGAGTTCGAAATAGGAAGAAATCTATAATTTATTTTCGATTTCCACCATGGAATCAAGGTGAAATAGATCAAGAAACTTACCGACAGGTTGGGGGTCGTCCTCCTGATCCTCCCAAGCTCCCTTGGTCGTTTCCCAAGCAAAGAGAATAAGTGGGATCGAAAAAGCCTTCCATTTGGCTTATAAAAGGTTCTTTTATGAAAATTCAATGAGAGAGAATGTACTTTGCAAAAATCCAATTAATCCCAAAAATGTGTCCGCCTCTTCCCCCTTATCTTCCTTAGGGAATAGGCTATATTGTTTGCCTCTTATTCCTCTCAATTATCCATAATTTAAAGAAAAGCAAATTAAGCACCTTAAATCATATTATATTAATATCTATATGTGAGTGGATATTTCTTTTTCTTATAAAATTGTGTGTGAGTTATCCACTCCCTTGGATATTTTCGTGGTCCTTGCAAATCTCAAGGAAATCACACATACATCTGAATCCAACCATTTTAATTTTGGTTGAAGGCCCTTTCATTAATACATTTATTTTTGCCCTAAATCAAATTAGGGTTTCAATTAGGATTAAATCTTGATTATTTTAATATCAAGATTCTCTCTCCTCCAACTTAATTCAAATGAGGCGCCCCTCTCATTTTCCTTGCTCTACTTGATGACAAGAAACATTAGGGACCTTATTGAAGTGGTAATTTACATATTGAACCCTAGGTTTTGGGCAAATTGCACTTTACACCAAAACTAGGTTTTAATGCACAAACCTTGTCTTATCAGCTCTTTCTTGGTACTCAGGCTACCATAAGCCATACATTTGCATCATCTTCATTCTCATGATGCTTCAACACATGAGGAACATATTATCATGCACAATTTGCACTTAAACCCCTCAACTTGGGTAATTTGCACTTTAGTCCAAAACAAACAAAATATTGATTTCAACAATGTTCAAAAAGGACTAGAATTGCAACATAGGTTCCTCTTGAGGCCTAATTACTTTTAATAAGACGAGATTAAGCATTTAATCACATTTCTTAATCAAAACACCTAGGGTTAAAGTATAACCCATGTCAGGGTTGTTACAGAGAGAGAGTCAGGCTAGAATACACTCGAGTGTAGAGATCACACCGTACACCCCAATGGTTTTTGCCTATCTAGACCATGTTTTTTCCAAAATCTAATCCATTGATCTTCATGGCTACAATAATAATAGGTCACACACAAAATTTAAACTCATTTGGATGAGTATAAGTCACTCATCCAAGGACAACAAAATCGACACACAAAACTAATTTGAAATACATGATTTTTGCCTCCTTTAGATGCATGGCCTGTAAGTGTCCAAATGAGCTAAATATTTTTTTATAGTATGTTCTTATGATAATTATGAAGATCAATGGTTTATATTTTTCAAAAATTTATTGCATCTTAAAAAATGACTGCGGTGTACGATGCCTCCGGTACACTCGAGTGTACACTAGCCTGACTCTCTCTCTATATATATGTATATATATACATGTGTGTGTGTGTATATATATATATATATATATATATATACATTCACTATCTGTGTGGGCAACTAACTTTTATTACCTGTGGATCTATTTTGTAACAGAAAAGCATCTATTTGTAATGAGACGATCAAAATTGTAATACATAGACTCATTTTGTAAATACAATGTGAACATTTTATTGTCCCTCTAAATATAGTAAAAATGATATTTATGACAACAATTTACATAGTATTACAAAATGAGTCCTTCTATTACATTTATACTCATCTCATTACAATGTTGTATGTCTCATTACAAAGATGTGTCATCCTTTTGCAAATAGATGCACGGTAGTTGCCCGTGCATCTATTTGTAAAAGGAAGACACATCTTTGTAATGAGACATACAACATTGTAATGAGATGACTATAAATGTAATAGAAGGACTCATTTTGTAATACTATGTAAATTGTTGTCATAAATATCATTTTTACTATATTCAGAGGGACAATAAAATGCTCACATTATATTTACAAAATGAGTCTATGTATTACAATTTTGATTGTCTCATTACAAATAAACCTTAGTTTCCCGTGCATGTAGTGAATGAATGGCCTATATGTGTGTGTGTGTGTACATATGTATGTATATGTATATAACCATGGAATCAAATAAAAGCCAGTTTAATTGTAGAAATTGTTAAAAACATATAAGAAAAAATATAAGTAAAATGTAATATGCAAATATTAAAATATGCATGTTATGGAACTAAAATTAAGACAATGATATATTCATCAAATTACCCTAAATATTAATGTTGTTTTGTCTGAGTATACACACACACACACACACACACACACACACACACACACACACACACACATATATATATATATATATATATATATATATATATATATATGTGTGTGTGTGTGTGTGTGTGTGTGTGTGTGTGTGTGTACATATGTATGTATATATGGGATTAAGAGAGGCATTCTCTCCCTCTCTCCCATGCTTGTGGCGGAGGTCGAACGCCTGGGAGGGTGGCAAATTAAGGCGGCAAATGGGATTCAAACCCGGGTCCCTTTTTTAGGAGACACCATGTTTGACCACTTAAGCCACTCCTTGTCAGTTGTATATGTATGTATGTATGTGTATATATATATATATATATATATATATATATATATATATATATATATATATATATAACCATGGAATCAAACAAAAGCCAATTAAATGGTAGAAATTGTTAAAAAAACTAAAAGAGGAATCATAAGTAAAATGCAATATGCAAATGCTAAAGTAATCATGTTATGGAACTAAAAATAAGACAATGGTACATTCATCCAAATAACCATAAACATTAATGTTGCTTGTCTTTAGTAACACAAAATATGAAACACCCTTATAGTAAATACTCTCAACCCATGTACATGTATAACACTTGCGTAATGCATCTTCAATATGGTCAAGCTACGCAACCCCCTATAATCATGGAACATGACTAACTTGTTGAATCAATAATGGGCTCTAAAGGGGGGGGGGTGAATAGAGTTAAAAATACTTAAACAAACTTCATCAGACCCTCAAGTTATATCCCAAAATAACATTGCATATATGAACTTTGAGTGCAATTTAAACATACATAGCAAGGAAGAGAGATATTGAACAAGAACAAGACAACACAAGCTATGTATAGTGGTTCCAACTTTCAAAATAAGAGATGAAAGTCCACTACCTACAGAGGTCAATCTCTAGGATTTTCAACCATGTCTCACTCCTTATATTCCATTATAAGAGTTACACCATAAGACCTCCATATTTAAGGTCAAGGGTACCTATCATTTCCTTTGAGGACAAGGGAGTCAATAACCTTATAAAGGACTTGCCTATCCATGACCAAAAGTCTTCTACCTTGCCAAGGACTTACCTACTCTTGCAACAAGTCTTCTTCCTTCTCCAATGACTTACCCACTTTTGCAACAAGTCTTCCGCATTCAAGGAATCACCTACTCTTGACTTGGATCTTCCACCTTCGACTTCACCTTCACCAAGGAGAAGCTTTGACCAAGGGGGTGCTTCCCTTCTTCTTCTTCACCTCTCTTGGCCAAGAGAGAGAATCTTCATCTTCATGGTAGAAAGAGAGATTGGGAGGTGGAGGAAGTGAGACCCTCACAAGATATACATGTGGGACTAGCTCTCTGACAATCTCCTACTCACTCTAATGGATGTAGTAAGTGATCAAGCTTATGAGAGTGGATGGAGGCTCTTAGTGGCATTTCTCTCTCAACATAATATAGGAACCTTCCTAGTGTTTAGTGGACCATGGTATGAATCCCAAGGGGTCCTATTTATAGTTGAGATTGCCTACTAGCTAATAGAGACACTTAGGAATACATTCTAGCCATTTTGGGTGTTCCAACATATATATTTTTTACTTTTGCAACACTCTAATGACATGCAACATTTTTCTGCATATTTCTGTACAGTGTTGTCGGCTGGGTTGTCTTTTGGGAAACTCGAGCGACAACACTGTATGACCAGTCAAAATGTAGGTGTCGGTCGAGTTGTCACCAGGACGAACTCGGTCGACCCTAGGCATCTGCCAAAAGCAGAAAAGTTGTTGGCCAAGTTCTCACCAGGACAAACTCAGGCAACGGGCCAACCTGTAATCACTTTTGACAAATGTCCAAAAAGTGCTTAAACATTTGAATCAAGTGCTCTTGATTTTTTTTCTAAACTTAATTATAAGTCATACACTCATTACAAGTGATTTACATCAAATATCTATGGAGGAAACTATATATTATTCAATCTTGATCTTTATGCATGGGTGTCTTGATTTCTCCAAGTTAGGATGCACAAGTTTAGACATTTGGAGTGTGTATATCAATCTAAAATCACTCAAGTGTAAGTATTAACAAATGAGTACAATGGTTAGTCATCATCAAAATAAGGGTGTAGTCAATTTAGACCTTGAGTCAAATAGATATGTCCTAATTCTTGACTCTGCTTCCCAACTCCTCTTCCTCACTAAAAATTTCCAAATTTTAGACATGTCTATGGATTTTATGAAAAAGCAAAGATATTTGCTTAAACACAAGCATCCACACATTCAAACTATAACGACCCTGCCTCCCAATAACCCCCAATTAAGGGAGACCAAGAGGTCAGAGCCATTATCCCAATTAACAGGATCAAAGGTTCGACAAATAATCAATAACAATTACCAAATTCTACCAAACTATACCGAAAGGCTGTAATAAAATAAAAACTTTGCATACCTTTTTCAAAAACTTGGATATCTACTTCTATCCACATTTGGAGTCTATTCTAGCTAATCCTCCTTTGTACTTTAACTCTTATTTAATTCCACATATGCCACTTTATTGTTTTCCCTTTTCAATCTTGTACCTAAAACACCGACAAAAAAAATGTCAGTCAGCATATCAAAATATGTCGGTATGTGGGGACAACCAAAATTTTGCAAATATGGCTAACAATCTAAATAACACGATCAAATTAATTAACAAGCCAATTTATGCTTTTCAATATGACATTCTCCACCGCTTTTGCCCTAACCCTGGCATACCCACCTTAGGGTTTCTTTTGCCAATGAGTTAAGGCCACCTTCTCAATCCCGATCTTGGTTCCTGGGGTCACCCTTCATAGTGCCCATTAGTCATTCTTTAAAGACCACCTTCTCAATCCCGAGCTTGGTGTCTGGGGTCACCACTCATGGTTCCCATTGGTCTACCCTCTTGGGCCTGACCTTTGGCATCATCCATCAGGGTGGCATGTAGGTGCGAGAATACACACTTCTATTTTTATTGTGATAATCATAATGACTTTATGATTTGTAAGTATGAACATCCAAACTGATAGGTTGCATTCAATGCGGTGAATCATCCGAGAAACTCTTCGAGAAACTAATGCGATTAACCATAATTAACCACATACCTGTCAAGCTGACTTGACTGCAGAAATAATTCATCCAATTAAGAAACCAAGCAAACACACACCAAGTTGATCATGAAATAGGCATCCAATTTCCTATTATTAATCATGCCATCAAGATCTATTATACCTAGCTCGCTTCCTAGGGTTTCTAGTCCACTTTAGGGTTTCCATTACAATTACTCACAAATCCTAATTATTTCATATATTCTTCATGAAAGTTATTAAGGTTACCTTTTAACAACATATAACCCTAATTCTGCACAATTAACCATCAATTAAGTCCATTAAGCCTCTTTTACGTTTAAAGCTACAGTTTTTATCCTTTTAATCCATGACAAGATCATTATGCCCATTTATCATCTTTGATTCCTTCTAGATTAACAACTCATAGTCCATTACGATCTAATTCACATATGAACTCATTAATTCCACCTTTATCCATTAGAAAATCCTAATTTCCATATTAAGGGTATTTATTCACAATTAGAAACCTTCATACTCAAAATAGCTTAGAATCGTCATATCTTAGCTTTATTCACGATTTTGAATAATTAAAGCTATTAAGAGTCACCAAAAACTAATATTATGGTTTCAAGGCCCATTAAAGCATATTCATGCACAAGAAACTCGAAATTAAACTAATTATGTGTAAAGTTCATCCTTTTTGATATTAATGTACCCTTTTTCAATTAACAAGTTAATATCAACTTTTATCACCCATTAAACCCTACTAAACACATTAATCATCTCAAAATAGGGTTTCTTAATCTTTAATTCATTAAAGTTGATAACTTACACTACGTTTCGAATAGCAAGAGGATTTGACCTCTAAAACCATTTTAATGAATTTCTTTCATTTTTCTGAGCAATTTTCATATTTTATGTGTATCCATCCGAGCTACCGATATTTAAATATGATTTTTGCAATAAAATCTTACTTGGACCAATCAGAAGCTGCCATGTAGCTATTTCCATGCAACGTTGCTCGGTGGGTTTGAAAACATAACGATTTGATGAAAGTACCCTTGGTTAAGTTGTTGGCGCTTCTTACCTCGGAGGGGTAAAACGGTCTAACACCACCATGCTCCTTCTTCCTCATGCAAACCTAAGGCCACCGCCCTAGCCGTCAACCTGCAGAGCTTTGCGGGTTGCCTCCCACCACCTCGAGGCTCGAATCTTGCTGGAACCTCCTTCCCTGCCTCCGTCCCCCCCCCCCCCCCCCGCGCCGCAGTCAACCAGGCTACAAAGTACGACCGAGACAACCAGTTCCATGAGTGTCCAGCCTGTGCTTCCTACGAGTTGACAGTCTTCCTACAGGCATTGTGCAAGGATGAGAGCAAGGGGATGGTGGTTGATCACTCTTTGGTTGTCGTGGGAGCGTCCTGCTTCCATCAAGACCACCAAACGAACCTCCGTTGCTCTAGGGATAGATCCCTACTTTCGATTAGGGTTTGCACAAGGAGGAGAGCGTGGGATCTCTCTCTCTCTCTCTATTGGACTCGAATCAGGGCTCTACCCTATATATAGGGGAGGGTATTCACACCCCAAGATGTGCATCCACAAGGACTCAAGTCCTTTTCCCAAAAGGAAACATATTTTCCTTAGATATGAAGCAACTTCTCTCTCTTCATATCCCTTGAAAATACTTTGTTCTTTAGATATTAGGAATTCGAATTTCCTCTCACTTATTCTCTTTATTGCTTGACTTTTATCCCATTGGCACGAAATTATATTTCCATTTAATAGAAAATACTTCCTTTTTAGCAATGCTACAAAATTCATTCATTATCTTGTTTATTTCTTATCAAAATATCTCTTTTTGAGGATTTCTCATTTTCTTTCTTTTTATTTTCCCCATTGGCATTCCATTTAACATTAGGAATCCTTTGGATATGAAATCCACCAAGGATAAATCAATTATACCCCTTTCCACTTATTTTCCACATTTTATCATTGTTTTCAATTTTTTTCTTAATAAAGAAATATTTAATTGTTCTTTTCTTTTCTTATTGCTTTCTCTTTGCAAATTTGGACTCCTTAGAACCCAAAGAACCCAAGAGGTATGAAATCCCACTTTAAGTTATATTCCATTTCTTTCTAGAGGTTTCTACACCTTTCTTTTCTCCATTTTCTTATTTACTCAATTAATGGAGTTTCTTTTATCCTTTCCTTGTTATTGGGCCCAATAGCCAATAAAGCCCACAAAACAACCATCAAGGCTATTGTGAACAAACTCCATTTATTCAAAACAAATTATATCATTATTTGTTCAAATATCTTTAATATGAGAAATTACATTTCTCACCAAATGAATCCAAAAATTGGGGTTGTAACACAAACCCTAAGATGTGGTGAAATGATACCAAATGGAGCATATAAGTCGCCCATAGGTGGGAATGAGATCAAATCAAGGGTGTGAAAGGAAGAATGCATATCTCACCTCTTTTTAACTTGTGATCACTTTTTAAATTCTTTGCTAGTGATGGACAAACCTTTGATTGTTTGTGGCATTGGATTATTTTTTATTTATTTTGGCGGTACACCTCTATTACGTAATGATGGACATGGAAAAAATATACACAATATGATAGTGTTCCATCCTAAACTAGGGTCTGGCACATTTTTTTCATTTACTTTTCAGAGGATGAGAGTTAAAAAGATGGAAAAAGAAGCGGATTAGATGGTCTGAATCGTGTATAACATTGTTTTATGCTAAGTGCATTGAGTTATCCCTGTTAATTTACTATGACTCTATAATTACGTAATAATGGGATACATGGGAATTCCATGTACTGGTTCATTTATTGAGGATGAGATCATATGACATATTTTTGTTAGACATTTGATGTTGGTTCGTTGCTAGTTTACTTGAATAGAAAATCATCATAGGAAACAGACCCAAAACCCCCAACAAAAGAGTATTTGTAACATTTTCCAATGCAACAACTACATACATATGTATTTTATTGTGATTTACCTATTTTCTCACCACACTGCAACATGATTTGACAATGATTTGAGTTCGAGCTCTAAAAAATTGGTTAATGTAGACAATAACTATTTTATCATTGCCCCCATCCCATTTTTTGTTATTATATCCGTCCCTTGCATGTACTAGCTACAAACGTTAGATCTTAACGAAGCAATTATATAAAAGATAATATGTCAAACACTTTCCTCTTCTTTATCTCAAGTTTACTTTCTTGATTTATTACTGAATTTCCCAAGTAAAAGAAGCTTATATACATAACATAAACATAAGTCCCATTGTAACAAATTTTTAAAACACCAAAGCAAAGTATCTTGTCTCAGACTATTTAATATCACAATCATTAGTTAACATTTTGAATGTTATTTTCAATTGATACTATACTCCTCACTCAAGGTAAATCTTATTTCATATCTATTGATGTTTATACCATGATCAATGGTATATATTTTTAATTTAATAAACTTATTTTTTTTGCCATTTTCTTTGTTGATCGTCGTCATTATTGTTTATTTGGCCTCATAGATGCTAGCTAAAAATTAGTAGAACTTAAGACTACATTTGATAACGCGTTAACTACAGATACAACATCCATGGATGACCAAAAGTCAAACGTGGACTTGTAAAAATACAGGTCTTAAAACACCATATTGATAATCAATAACTTTTACATGTTTTCCATGGTCCGCTGCAATCACGCAACCAAGATTAGTCACCAAACTGATTTCATGGAGTGGCCCATCCATGATGTATGGCTTAACGTTTCGAACGTTTTGAATGAACAAGTTGCCAAATAGAGCTCAATACATGCACACCAACCAGGACAAAAAGCTAATAACAAAAATACTAGACCAAACAAGTTTTAAGTATTTAGAAAATGGTATATGAGCCCAATATTAGGACTGACCCAAATATAATGGAGTAACCCTAACTTCAAAAAAAGAAAAAGAAAAAGAAAAAGAAAAGAAATGGCGTGCATACCCGCCTCTGACTTCCCCGACTTCTCCCCAAACGATACTCCCCAACCATCCGTTTTAACTTAGGGCAGCAGCCACACCCGCCGCCTCTCGAGCAGCTGCCGGCGCTACCTCCACCTAGAGCAGCGGCCGGAGCCTCCTTTAGCTAATAGCAGCGGTTGGAACCGCGTTCCACCTACAGCAGCGGGTTGGAGACTTGGAACCGTATCCACCAATAGCAGCAGCCGTTCGCCTCCACCTACAACAGCGGCAGTCACCTTTCCCTGCGCCCTCGCCGCTACATTGGCCTGCAGCAGTTGCAGATTATCAGAAAGGAAGCAGGAGCTACCCCCTACTACGACCTCCTCATTGCTTAGAAGCAACAGCAGCAGCGAGCCAGCGACGAGGTAGGCCTCTTCATCCTTCCCTCCTCCTATTCTCCTCCTGTGACTAGCGTCTCTTAAGAATCTCACGGCCTCATACATTTGCTTAGCTCCTGGGCTAACTGAGCGCCTCAAGGCGTTACGGCGTTCGCCGCTAGCGCCCTAATGGCAAAGGCGCTTTTTCTAATAACATTATTGTTTCAGAAGTGTTCACTTCAATTACATAAAAAACATCTTTCCCGTTTAGATAACACGACACCAGATTGATCACCGAGTCCTTCAGACTAACCACATTTTGCCAAGCAGTTTTTCTTTGGACTTATCGCTGATTTCTGATTTTCTGAACCGTTTCCATGATTCAATAGCGTGCTCTCAGGAAGTTAGGTGGATATGGCTGCCGAGGGAGAGAAGTCCCTGGTAGATTTGGGGAATCTCTTGGCCTTCGACCCTAATCATCACTTCGAAGCGATTCCGTCCAGCAGGTTAGCGTATTCAGGTATTTAATTCCGGCTGAAGCCTGCTATGATGCTGACATGCTTTCCTCTATATATAATAGAGAGGAGCTGGCTAACGAGTGCCTGAAAAAGGGGGCTGAGCTTGTGCAAGCAATTGCAAATGCTCTTTTCACCTTGCCCTCAAGTGAAGATCTTGACGGTCCTTTAGTGAAGCTGCCTGAGCCCACGACTAGGTTACCAAGGGAAAAACATGTATGATTTCCTTTCTGCAGTTACAGTGGAATGGTTCGAGAACAACGTTCTTTTTTGTACCACTTAGCAATTTCGCTTGTGTGTAGAATTTTTCTTTTTTCTTTGCTGGAGATATATTTGATATTCACTTTCCGTTATATTAGATGCAGATACACACCATGAATTTAGGTAGTAACGTATACCTCAGCAGTTTGAAAATGTAGGTAATAATGTATCATAACCAGTTTGAAATGTACGCTGAACTTCTTCTTTAATGCGTGTCTAACTAGCGTGCACTTGAGAATTTTGAAAGATATGTACCTATTTGATTTGGATATCTGATTTAAAATGCGGTAATTAGTAGCCAAACAGGAAGCCATCCTGTATTAATTTTTCTCGATGGCAACCATCGTGGGCTAGCCATGGAGTGAATAGAAGGTCATAGGTCAAATGCCAAGAGATGCATGTTGTTGTCCAGTGGGATCGGACATATAGAATATTCACCTAAATAGTCTTACATATTCTTCTTTAGAAAAAACTACATTACCGAATGGATATTGTGGATTGTGGGGGAACTTTATTCAATCAGATTCACCATCTAGGATTGGATATCTATAAACTGGAATTCATACTTGACAAGAAAAAGTTGTTTCGATTTTGCATAATTGTAGCACAATCTTGCAATTGATATAGCTTGAGTTGGGCAAATTACCGAAACAGAAGATCATTTTGTTGCTGGACTGTTGCAAAGTATCTACTTTATCAGGCATTAGAAGATTAATTTTTTGAACAGATAATTAGAAGCCAACAGGTGTAATCGTCCAGCATGTTCTCTTGATTTATTACAATCTGTAATAACTCTTCTGCACATGGACACAATTGTTCTAATAACGAAAAAAAGATGCTCAGGAGGAAGTTAACTCTAAATCGTACCTGGAAATTAGATTATGTAAGCTAGATAAAACGAGATTTTCTTTGTTCTTATTCTCAAGAACATATCTAACCAGCCCAGATTTGATATTTTGTATATTGGCATTTAAATCTGTATCGTCATATCCTGGTCCTGTCTGGATTTGTTGGAACAACTTTTAAGTTTCAGCTCTCCATTTTTATTAAGACATGATTTGGTAGATTATGCTTTTGATATGTGCATGCAGCAATTTGGCCTTGCTTTGTAATATCAAATAGGAAAATATAGCTTGACAATGTCGTTACCTAGATTTTATTCACCAATTTTGTCATTTTACTTTTAGTTTCCAAGGCCGAAACCTCCAACCAAATGGGAAACATTTGCAAAAATGAAGGGTAAGTGGATATTATTCCTATTGAAGCCTGATTAGTTTGTTTATCATCTCAGAAGCTGCTAATGTCTCCTGTCTATCTAATTTTTTATGCAGGAATTCAGAAGCACAAAAAAGATAAAAGAGCATTTGATGAGCAGACAGGAACTTGGAAGCGACGCTTTGGCTATGATCGGGTGAATGACGATAACGATGTGCCTATCATTGAAGCCAAGATGACAGATGGTATTACCCCCATACTTGCATTTGTCAAAGATATCGTTAGTTAAACTATTTGGTGAAAAAAGAACAACAATAATCAATATCTAATATCAACAATCCCCTTGAGTTCAAAAGGTATGTTGATATTTTCCTCTAGATGAGATGCAGATAAGTGATTCTATCATTCAAAGTCCAGCACTAAGTTTCCCATGAAATAATTCACTTTTGGCGAGCTCAATACAGAGCATCACTTTGCCTGACAAACCCTATTTTAAAAACTTGACCAAACTGGACACTGACTGATCATGGTATTCAACTGTTGTTTGAAGATTGATTGGAAATTCAACTTTTAGATCACATAGTCACAATTCCTAGTGCTTAAGTTGCTGAAAAATGATCAGCATGTACCAAACTCGAGCCTGTGCGTATCCCTAAAAATAGAGAGACCCAATAGGATCTTTCTGATCCATTTAGAGCAAAAAAAGAGGCATTTACAGACGCGGTTTCTGTTATGCAAATTCTATAGCTAGGCACTTGGTATACAATATGTTCTCTTTGGTTGAAGGCTAGGATAAACTAATGCAGTCAAATTCAATGTTTTTTACAACAGTACTACTACGAGCTCTTTTTATGTTTCTTCTGCGGAAGTTACTGTGGTACTTGGCGTAATGATCTCTCCGCATGGAGACATCTTCTTTCCTTGTGAAGGAAAGTGATCTTGATGAGCTTTTCATCTGGCATAGAGAGGAGGTTAGCTATTTTAGTGATAAGCGATAGGTTGCTCTCATGGCTGCAGTAAAGAGAGGATTTGAAAGTCCTAATTGTGGCTAGGTGGGTGATTTGGGGCCATCATATCTTCAGATTACTTCATATGTCTACCATATTTTACTGTCTATAGTGGATTGGTTAACTATTTTACACATTTATTTACGTAATCATGGTATACTTGATTGTAATATCATTCTGCAAATTGCAATTCACACTAGTATCTCAAAACCTATGATAACTGTAATTGAGTGGCCAATGTGATCCCATAGACATAAGGCCCTAGGAATGGGCTGTGCAAACAGATATAGTGGAGGCACTACAGGGTGCTCTGAGTGTGGATAAGGAAGACATTGTTGACTAATGTGGGTGCACGTGACGAGGGAGAGACCGGTAGGATTTGCGAACCTTGTTTTTAATAGATGCGGTGTAAGTAATTGTAGATCGAAAGGCCTTGGCCTTTGTTTTTGAAATAGGAGCACGACATTTTTATTGAAGAAGG
Source organism: Alisma plantago-aquatica (assembly GCA_963693085.1). Classification (NCBI taxonomy): domain Eukaryota; kingdom Viridiplantae; phylum Streptophyta; class Magnoliopsida; order Alismatales; family Alismataceae; genus Alisma; species Alisma plantago-aquatica. The sequence continues at coordinate 1,138,012,141 of OY856412.1, read as the reverse complement.
TAATGAAGATGGAAGTTTTAGAGCGGATGAGGTTCCCATTGTTTGCAGATGAGAAAGGATGATGGATAGGTTTTCCCGACCATAAGAAGCAATGAAAAAAGAAAGAACAACTCTAGAAGAGTTTACATTGGATGGTTGAGGGTAGGATATCATTGAAATATGTTTCAACAAAAAGTTATTTCCTTGCTGAAAATAAAATTAATAAATGCGCTAGAAAAAATTCATAAATTCAATATTTCCTTTTTGTAACCAATAAAAAAACTTTGCAGAATCTTGGTGGTTCTCAATTGACTAATCTTGGTGGCCGCGACTCTTAGGCTGGTGGTAGATAAGGGGAGGAACCAGAGTATGAGGGATGGCAACAGATAAAACCATTCATTAAAAGGTGAAGGTCCTCATCTAAGAATAGATGATGTGGAGGTGGATTTCATTTAAGGGCCATGCATGGAACTTCTGGGCATGATGAATTGAAAAAGGACATTGCAACACGAAGTTCATAATTGACAATCAACAAATCCAGCTTTTCCTTTACTCCTAGAAATAGGAACCTCGATGGAATCTGTCCCTGAGGACAAAGAGATGCTTATAGTTACTCAAAAATAAAACTAAGTCTTTTAGAGATGCAAATGCAGGCAAACTTCCTCTTGTAGTAATTGCTTCATTCTTGATGATACGCTAGAAGTTTTGAACCCAAATGACATGTCCACGAATGGGGATTTACCAAACATCTCATCGCTTCCAAAGCATACGCAATATTGCATAAACCTTGAAAATAAATCGTGATCGTTAAGCTTGTTGGTAAGAATTCATGTTATTTTGATAGGGATGGCAAAAAAACCGTCTAGTACTGGATATCCAACATATAATCAATTTCATTAAAAATTTGTGGATGCCCAATGTAATATGGTTGCAATGGTTTGGCTCCGTAATGTTTGCATGGTTACGGATCGGGGGGTGGTCATCCATTGTTATCACAACTGTGTATGTTTTAATTTGAAGTGTCCTCACAACCAGTTGCTATGCCTCAAAAATACTGTCTCGTCGACTGAGGATGGAGATCATGTCCTCTCTGTCTGTCGCTTGAGGAACCCCGACGACGCTCCTTTTCTTGACGATTACAACGACAATCACAATGTAGATGAGCTGTTGTAGTTGATGGCTTCAGCCTTCGGCTCTCTTCTCTGCCTCCGCCTAAACAACCAATAACTCCGACGATTCGACCGCCGGTGCTGCCGCCGAGGAAGATAAATCTAGATTGGAGGGAGTCAAGGATCCTGTCGCCTCCAGACGCTGTGGCAGTGCGGTATTTGCCGCCTCCAAGGAGGAGGTCTAGGAACACGGCAACGTGTTGTCGTAGACTTGTTGCTGTGACTTCTAGTGGAGCAGGGCGAAGGCCAGTGACAGGTCACTGGGGTCATACTTGAGTGAGGAACACAGAGGTACCAAATGAGAAAATGCGGAGTGTGATGGTACACAACTCGACTGTTGGGACATGGCTGCTGTGGTGGTCGACATGCAAAGCCAATGTAATTCGTTGCCATGGCAACAAACAAAGTCATCGTCGATGGGTGCTTCTTCTTGTGCCCACCTCCGACTGGCACGCTGCGAACCGTGCTTCATGGCTCGAGTATCAACGACATCCTATATATGTTGGGCACAATTTTGCCATCCCTGTGACAGGGTTGTCTCTGCACTTTAATATCAGAGTAGATGTCATCCATTTTACCACGGACAACCGAACGAGGAATCCTTTCATACAGACAATAAATGGTTTGGTTATCCATTCCATGATTATAAAAACGAATGAAATGGGTTTTGGATGGTGGATGGCAGATATCCTTATCTTGCCATCCCTGATTTGACATTATGTGACTATGTACGGCTAATGTGGAAGCCTATTGTGTGTGTGAACACTTATGAATTTGGTTTAAACCCCTTCACAATTCAATTGTCATGAGAATGACTGTTTGAATGCTGGATCTTTGGATCCTGTCTAAGGTATGGTGATGGAATGAAACTTCCCCCCAAGGGGCTTCCCACTGTTCATCATAACATTGTTATGAATTATAGATCTCCCTCGTCATCTTTTGTAACCATGTTACATTTGAAAAGATTGGCTCGCTCTTGTCAAACTGATTAGGCTTGATGAATACAACCAATTGTACAAGGAGTTGGATTGCACACTTGGCAGTTGTGATGGATACTACTCTTCCTGTTCAAACGACAGTGGTGACAAAAGGTTTAGATTTTAAGCTAGAGTATGAGACCATCCCAAACATTTGTAATGGTCTTGGTATAATGGGACATAAGTACAAACTATGTATTACGGTAACATTTTCGGTAGATACACAAACCTAACAGAACTAGTGATGAAGCCGGGAGTCAAATGGGTCCAAGAGAAAGAAAGATGCATACATTTGATGGCTAAAGAATACATACAAGGCTACTTGATTAAACTAATGAACATAGCACTGTTATTAAAGGAAAACCTAGAAGCTTGAATGATAGGTATGTTGCTTTGCATGACGAGGATGATCAACCTCCAAATGTTTTTACTCTGCCAACATAACTGTATTGTGTACTGGAGTCACAACTGAAGGACAAAAAGTATTGAAAAAAAGCGCAAATAAGTTGCAACAGAAGATAGTACAATTCCTGAAGATCTGATTGAGAACAAAAACCCACAACGTCATACAAAGCAAATGAAAGAGGATAATTTCAAGTAATCTGATCAAATAAATATTGACAATGTTTTGACAAATGTGGAGGACCTTCACACAACAATAAATCTGGAGGTGGAAGATGTCATCTTACATACAAATGAGAAGGAAAATACTGATCTACAACTACAAAATACTAGCGTAAACAAACACACGTCTACCCAAGAATCATCCATTAAAGTAGAGTTAGATTCACAACCAAAAAGTCTCTCAGGCAAAATAGGTCGAGAAATTCATAGTAGTGGTGGTAAGATGAAGAATGGCCTTTATCATACTTGTAGTCCAGCGAGGAATAAGCAGAGCTGCTGGCTGACACTACAACTGAAGGGCATGGACAATGAATATTTCATCCTTAGTTTCTCGCCAATGGATGGTTAAGATCCTACGATATTCATGGACAATAAAATCGTCTACTCAAATCATGAAGCGGATGCAAAAATGCGTTGAGGACCTCAAATGTGTTACCATACTTTTGGGCATCATGATTTTGATTAGGTCATAACTAGTTCTACTCGTAATGGGATACTTAATGATGTATCCATCACTGACTTGTGTAACTCATTTGATTCCTACGATATGAGTAGTGATACACAACTATTTTCATCACCCCATTTATAGTCGTAGTTTACCATCTCCAACAAATAGGGATTTGGGTGCTATGGGGCAATAAAGAGAAAGAGAACAAGAGCGAGACAAGAGCCCATAAAAAAGAAAAAACAGGTGAGAGACTTATTTTGTGTGTAACTTTCAATCCGTAATGAATTTTTTGATGAAATAAAAACCATTAGAATGTATATAAACAATACAATCTAACAACACTAACGTAGACATGTTTTTGAAAAATAATATCAAATATAAAAATGAGTATTGCATATCAGGAGTAGAACTCATTTTCTAAATAACACACTAACTCGAAAATGAGTATCACATGTCGTTCTTTTGGTATATTACTCATTTTCATGCCATTATTAGAATGAGTAACATAACTGATTGGAAAAGAAGGATCCATGTAGTTGACCCCAACGTGATTGAGATTGAGGCTTAGATGATGATGATGAATGAGTACATTATTATATTTTGCGCATAATACTTATTTATCATCATCATCATCATCATCTAAGCCTTAGTCCCAACTATGTTGGGGCCGACTACATGAATCCTTTGTTTCCTTTCAGCTTTGTCATGGGTCGTATTCTGGTCGAGATGTAGAGATTGAAATTCTCTCTTTATAAGCACTTCCCATGTTAATTTAGGCCTTCCTCTTCTATTACTTGTGCTCGACTCTATAGCATTGCTTCGTATAGGTGCATTAGTCGGTCTATGTTGCACATGTCCATACCATCTGAGTCGGCCTCGTGCAACTTGTCCTCAATGCTTGTCATCCCCACTTTATTCTGGATATACTCATTTCTGAAGTGATCTTTTCTTGTCTTCCCACACATCCATCTCAATATACACATTTCAGCCATGTTCATCTTGTTGATACCTTGTTTCTTCACCGCCTAACATTCACTCCCATAGAGCATGGCTGGCCGTATAGTTGTTCTATAAAACTTGTTTTTTAATCTGAGAGGGATCTTCCGATCACATAATACTCTAGTTGCATTCCTCCATTTCAATAATAGAACCCATGTAACGAAATTTATCACATTTTGGGATACCTACTTCGACCAACTTGGCTCCACCACACACTTTGAGATTGGTTGAAATTGCAATGCATATACTCAGTTTTGCTCCTAATCATCAATCCATTTGATTCTGATGCCAATCTATTTGAATAATAGAACTCATTTACGAAATTTATCACATTTTGGTATATCTACTCCGTTCAACTTGACTCCTCCACACTCTGCGAGACTGTTTGAAATTGCAATGCATATACTTCGTTTTGTTCCGATTAACCATCAATCCATTTGATTCCAATGCCTTTCTCCAAAGTTCAACTTTATAATTCAATCCATTTTTAGTTTCATCAGTCAATACAATATCATCAGCAATTAACATACCCAAGGGCACACTACATATTATGATGTCATTATATTTTAAAATAAGAATGGTTTCCAAACAAATAAAACATAATACCTATTTTAAATAATTGACAAAAATCAGTACTATACCAAAAAAGGCGCAATACTAATTTTTAAGTTAGCGAGTTACTTTAAAATGAGTAGTATTACCAAATGCAGTATTGATTTTAGAATAAAATATTTTTTAATGAGATTGTACACATTTGAATATTGCTTATTAAAAATAAGTATTGTATATATGTTTTTGTGGGTAATATTTTTTTTTACATATATATACATATATACATATATATGTTTTTGTGGGTAATATTTCTTTCTTCAAATATATGTTAACGCCAATCTTGTTAGAATATATTTTTTTGTAGGGAATCCAATAGTTTTATTTCATCAAAAAAATTCATTGTGGTTTGCAAGTTATAAACAAAACAATTTTCTCTCTCTTCCTTTTCTCTTTCTTGTACTTTCCTCCCGCTTCCTCTCTCCTCTTTATTACTTGCTGCAGTCCACTGAAAACGGTGCATTTTCATTGAGTCCGGTTATTTGGGAGTGAGAGCAGGGTACGGATTTAGGTACAAGTGGGGTGATGGGTGTCATTTTCCTTAGGGCATCTGCAATACTGAGTAGAAAAGGGGACAAATGAGAGGGGGATGATGGAAAAAGCATAGTTGGAAGCAAGGAACGAGGTATCCGATTTCGATGCCGTTTCGACAACATGGAAATCATTTTTTTTGAAATTTTGACAAAAATTTCGACAGATGCAACCGTGCCTGTTTCGACGCCAAAGTGAATGAATGAATTTATGAAATTTTACAGGCGTAATCTCTACACCTAAATGCATCGTTTTATGCAATAAAATTTAATGTGAGGGTAGATTGGGGGGGTGGTCCTTCATGTGGGAGGTCAGGGAACTGTCCGGTTTCTTGAGGATTTCGATGAGTAATGTAGGAATTAAGTTATGCAATTTTGCAAGAATGAGGTATATACATGCATGTACTTATTTGTGTTATAATATCAAATATTGGATATGTAGGGCATCACCACATATTTTAGTTGGGTTGATAGTTTGTTATTGATATTGACTCAATAGTCAGCCCCAAGAACACTAGTGCAATGTTTCCAAGCTAAATCATTATTTGTTGGTGTGGTTGGCTTCCTAGCACCTTCATTGTCTAGTAAACCACCACTAGGATACATGTTGTCCACATTCCAGAAACTAAAAAAATGCATTGCATAAGTATTTAAAATTTTGAATAGCAAATATTAGGGAAATGCAATGCAATTATGATATACTATAAGAATATACTATGTATAAGTACTAAATGGTGAAATAACTCCAAACCCCTTTTGCCCCTCTTCAAAAAACAACAATAACAACAATGATTCCAATTAGCGAAATTTTCATTGAAATTTGGCGAAATTCATCGAAATTTGATGAAATTTATCGAAATCATCGAAATTTGGCGAAACTCATCGAAATGGTCGAAATCAACACAGTCGCACGTTTCAGTACCAGATCGCATCGAAATTGAAATTTTTGGGCGAAATTTTGCCAATTTTGCCGAAACCTCATTCCTTGGTTGTAAGCATACATAGAAAGTTGTGAGTAAACAGTGAGGATGACGCGGGAGAAGAAGCTAGAAAGTAGAAAGGAATTGTATCTCAGAGAATGAATGAGGGGCTACAAGGGGTCAGTTCGTGTAGAGAAGTGAAGGGCACATGTGGGATTTTGATAATGCTTCTACCTGAAAGAGGCCAAGCACCCTGCTCATTGATTGATGGTTGGAGTTTGTGGAAGCAACTACATGTTTTAGGAGTGTTGCAATGTGTGAATGAATCTTAATAGTTGAAACTAATTGGATGAACACTTGGGTGGGATTCCATCTTGTGGCATTCCATCTTGGACAATGCCTAAGTGCTGTCACAGTCCCGGTTTCATAGGCAGACCTGTGTGTTGGATCAGGTTCATGGATCCATAAACAAAATAATATCTAAGCTCTCTCGTATATGGATGACTGATTTCATCATGTTGCGTGATTGTATTTAGAATTCGGACTTCAGATTATCTAGATGACTTAAACATGCTGGTTGTGCTTTCTGCAGAGCCTGGAGAGGATCCCTTTCTCAAGAGAAAGGGAGATAAGAAGAAACGGGTGGATAAGCAAGAAAAGAATCGTGTGCAGAACTTGAAACAGGCTGCAAAAGTTAATGCCTTGCCAAGGTAACACTGTTGATCGACAGTTTTCTCTGAGGTTTTGGTGTGATTTTGTATATAAAAGCAAGTTCCGTTCTTTTGGTATTTGGAATCTGAAAACCTTGATATCTTTCATCTTATCACTTCATGGAGTTCTTTTGTTGTAAAGTAACATGCTGCGTGATATTGCCTCCATAACAGCTTCAATTCCCTGTTATATACATATATAAACGCATACATATTCTGATACAATTCCCTTTTTTGCTGCAGCCACGTTCAGTTAGCAGCAACATCACTCCCGATAACGGGATCACAAGGAAGTGCTCCAAAAAAAGCAAACAAACATGAGCTAGAGAATGTTGCTGGGATGGCTGCAACAGCAACTGCTAGTGGTGGGAAGTTTGACAAGAAGCTTCCTGGGGAAAAACCTGTAAAGCATGCTGGAAAATACCGCAAGGTTCAACTATTTCTATAAGCTAATCATTCCTTGCAAGCTAGAGCGCATATTGTACTTGTTTCTCACAACTCTTGGATTTCTTTTCAATCTATTCTTGTTTTTCTTCAGTTCTTACCCGTGGTTGAAGGGAAAGGCATGGGAGCCGACGAGAAGCGTCAGACAGAGAAAGTTTTGAATAAACTGTTGTCAAGAGGCTCCGAAGAAATGCTTGATGTGAACAAGGCAAGAACTCATCTTTTTTCTTGAAACTATGCAACAAAAAGTCTAACTTTAAAAAAAAATGCAACAAAAAGTCTACCCTTCCTGAATGGTGGCTCTGCAGCTGCAAAAGGTTTTTGTTTTTGCTTTATCTTGCAGTAACTGCATTATTTTAATATAAAGACAATGTTGCTTTTGCCAACCAGGCTGTTTCTATGTTTAATGTGAATGATGAGAAGAAGAGAAGGAAAGAGCGCAAAACATCAGATTCACATAGTAAACTGAAGCCGAAAGGGAAAAGCTTCAAGAAGTCTTCCAAAAAACTTAGCAGTAAACCCTCAAAGAAATCTTCAAAGAAGGGCGAGTAAAAGAAACTTTTCCATGTGTGCCCTTCTTAGTTTTTGTTGTATGTTCACAGTGGAGGAATTGAAAAAGGAAGTAGGTTTATGTTACAGCAGTATCTGTTTTGGTAAGAAGAATCATGTATCAATCTTGTTTTTTCGTATTAATCGGCTAAGAGAAATTTTGGTAGATGTGGCAGGCAGCGGAAGTAGCTTCATACAATATTCTGCAATCTCAGTCCTACATAATGTGTTTTTAGTGGCTATGGCATTAGTGCTTAGCATAGTCTCTTCATATGGCCATTCCGTATCAAATTTGTTGCAATAATTCCGCTAATAGTGGCATGCATATTTCTCTATCTTGATAATGTATATGCAATTACAGAAGCACAAGTGCTATACATGTCAATTTTCAGAGGCATGCTCAGATGGATCTTATGGATTTTATTTAACTGACCAAACAGGCTATCCACGCAGTTGAAAGTGAAAAGTTGTCTCCTGTTTGTTATGACTAATTCAGGTATAGGTCTTAACAATTTTTTTATCTGGAATGCAGCGCATCATAATTGTATATTTCTGATGTTATTGAGAAGATTCCATCCGCAGTGGCTATTATGAGGTGAATTAGCGATGGTAGTTTCTAGTGAGTGAAGGATGCGCCAGTATTGGCCGTGAAGCTTTGTAAGGCCTAGTTTGGGAGAGACTCAGATTGCGGCATTCGTATATGGTCGCAGCTGTATTATATTTATAAAGTGGTAATAACAAATGCTATGTTATTCAGATTGAATAGCTAAAAGTAGCATCTACAAAACACGTCAGTGACGATGGCTTTTCTGATCACTTGTGTTGGGGCTTACCGGAGGAGCTCAGATACATAATTGTTGCAGCAAAAATAATTTAACCAACGAACTGAAATACCAGCCGTTTATGCACCGAATACCTGTAGTCGGAAAAGTAGGACACAAATGGCCCTTAAGTGTGTACCCAATTGATTCCTTTTAAGCTCAATTGATTCCTTTTAAGCGAACACATATCTAGTTAAGCAGGTAACCAACCAGCTGCTGCGACTTAAAATTGAATTCTATCGACGTATGTTGATCCGTATGTGGATCCCTTAGCAGTCCACTATAGGAAGCATTATGATTCAAGGCCATCCTGACCTAGAAGTAGCCACCAGGTAGTTATTAAGGATCCAAATGAGGTCAGTGTCTGGGGATGGCAATCGAGTGGTTTTGGGGCAACCGTTTCCCTTCTCGTTCATACCATTTGAATAACTTTTTAGTGTTCAAACCGCTTCCTACTGTCGTATTTGTGCCCCCAGTTGTAGGGTGGGTGTGGGAATCCGTGTCACCCAAATGCATCGCATATTGCCTTAACAAAACGCACACCAATTTGTTCCAGCTTTTTAACCGCACACCTTTCTGGAAGAAGTTAGTTCTGGTTGCGTGATATGTTTGCCGTGATGATGTCTGATTGTAGGGCGGTGATTCCAGGATAGCAATTCCCGACAACACAACACGGTGATTCGTTATGATGATCATGTTGGGGTGTAGTTTAGTGAGTACACAACGTAAAAATGATACATCAAACAGGCACTTTGTCATCTGATTATATCCTACCAAATAGGCCCTTACGTTTAGCAAACTGCCCGATTTGTTTACCGTGATTATCATGGATTCCCACTTCTCGTAGTATAGCCCGTAGTCCATACCATCTTCATTCGTTTACCCAATTGGGTGATTAAAAACCGAGCCAGGGTATATTGAATGCTGGGAAGTCATTGGAAACCTCTCGTATTTTGGTTGCCCCCACAGGTTTGGCAATTTCACCAGACCCGACACTACACAACCCGAACCAACGACCCATCCCAAAAACTGGTTGCAATTGAATCTGAATTTTCTTTGGCGTACCGGTTCACCCAGAAATGAAAAACCCCTCGTAGAAGGGGTGCAAATCTTTTGTGACCAAATTTATAATCCCCTCTCTGTGCCCCCAGTAACAGGCCGACACATGTCTCAGTAACCCTTCACCTGGCAAAATGTTTTCAATGCTGATTGGGCTTCTGCCAATGCACAAAGGATGGCAAAAATTTGTGTCTTCTGCAGGAGTGAGCTGGAGCCCATGGTGATTACTTCCGGTGAGAAACGCCTTACCATCAGTACATTAGATCTTTAGAGGAATAAGATTTATGTTACCTGTGTGTACGCTAGCTATGTGAGAGCCCGACGACACACTCTTTGGGATGAGGTGGATAACTTGTCTGACTTAGTGGGTGACTGTCGGTGGATCATAATCAGAGATTTTAATATCATTGCTGATGCCAGTGAAAGATGTAGAGGTTCTCAGCCAGACTACAGAGCCATGAGAGAATTTAGAGAATGTATCTCATCCCTTCATGTCACTGAGGTTCCATTTGAAGGATTCCAGCTCACATGGGTCAATAAGCAACATTTTTTGCCAACGAAATGGGAAAGGCTCGACCAAGCCTTTATGCATTAGAGGTGGACTGATGAAGCATGGTCATGCAAACTTGTTCACCTGGAGCGAGCGGGGGTCTCAGATCCCTGTCCTATTCTCTTCCTAGGAGTGAATCATGAGAGGGAGGCTAATAAAAGGGGTGACTTCAGATTCCATAGTATGTGGGAAACTCATTCGGGTCTACTAGATGTCATCAAGACAGAGTGGAGGATGGAGGGTTGGGGAGATCCCAATTATAGATTCTTTGCTAAATTAAAGAATCTAAAATGAGGCATAAAGAGATGGAATAAGGAGGTTTTTGGGAATGTGTTTGAGCAGGTATGGAGGGCGGAGGAGAGACTGAAGTTTCTAAATGCAAGACTAGAAGAGGCACCTATAGAGGAGACACACAGAGATGTTAGCGAAGCGGAGAAGGAGCTTCATTTAGCACTAGTGAGGGAGAAGTTATTTTGGAAGAAGTCAAGGGTGAGATGGTGGAGAGATGGGGACCGAAACACCAAGTTGTTTCATGCCTATGCTAGGAGCAGGAAGAAGAGGGCATGGATTCAAAAGGTGATCAAGGGGGATGGGTGGAGGGTGATGCTGAAGTTGGAGTAGAGACTGTCAGATATTTTACTTCATTATTTTCTAATGATAGTTCTTTGCCTTGGGAGAGGGACTTCACTTTCACCTCCTTTATACGAGAGATTGTTTCACAAGAAGATAACCGAGTACTCACAGCTCCACCGACGATATAAGAACTTCATGAGTTGGTAAGGTCCTTGGACCCTTATAGTGTGCTAGGACCAGATGGCTTCACAGGAGACTTCTACGTGCTGGCATGGAAGGTCATTCGTGCATATATGTTGGAGCTGGCCACACATTTCATCGAGGGCAAAGCAATGCATCAGAGTCTCCTCTGTTGCATCATGACACTCATACCGAAGAATGAGGAGCCTTATGATATTTCTCAACACCTCTGACCGGTAAGTATTGAGAATGTCTTGCTATGTATTTTAGCAAAGTTGATAACCTACCGGCTGTCTTGCCTTCTTCCCAAGCTCATATCAGTGGAGCAATCTGCCTTTGTTACATGATGAAACATTACAAATAATATTCGCCTTGCAAAGGCGCTTCTTCATGAACTTCAAAATGGGCGAGACAACAAGAATATGATGATCAAAGTTGACATGGCTAAATCATATGACCGAGTATACTGGAGATATCTTGAAGTCGTCATGGAGAAATTCGATTTCGAGCAACGCTTCATCCAGATATGCCTCCAATGCTTTCGAGGGACTTGGATGCCAATTAAAATTAATGGTTTAAAGAACGATTTCTTCTAGGTTGGAAGGGGTTTGAAGCAAGGCAACTCTCTCTCCCCCTTACTTTTCATTCTGATGGAAGAGTCACTGAGCAAAGCTATCAATGTTGCAATGATCAATGGTATACAACTCTTTGTCACCAAGGGACCAGTAGAATCCCCATCACATCTACTATAAGCAGATGAAGCAATATTCTTCGTCAACGAAAAGGGAGACTACATCAATAGCTTGATGAGTATTTGACAGGAATATGCACGATGCTCGGGTCAAAGAATTAATTCCCAGAAGTCATGTTTTCTTATTCAAAATAGCGAGAGCGAACTACCAATTCTAACTTTAGAAAGTAGATTGGGTTTTAGACATGCGCCTACAATGATAGAATACATGGGGGTTCCTTTGATGGCTGGAAGATATAGAACAACTCATTTCAAGACTCTTGTGGAGAAGATTGAGCAACATATCAACACTTGGGAATGCAAGTCCTTTCCTTTGCAGGTAGGATGAGGCTCATTAAACATGTTCTTTCCTCCGTGACCATCCACGCCCTGATGGCCATCCATGCACCAAAGGAAATTCTCAATCAGATTTGAGAAAATGTTCTCTACTTTCTTATGGCGATCTCAAAATGGTGCTCGTAGGAAAACTTGGGTGGCATGGTCTCAACTTGCTATCCTTGAGAAACAAAGAGGACTTGGAATCTCTCAACTAAGGTGTGTATAAGAAGCTGTAGATATGAAAAGTGCGTGGCTTATTTTGAAGGAAGATAATGCATGGAGCAGATTCTGTCAAGCAAAATACAGAGAAGAAGGTCTTAAGGATGACCTATACCCCCCCCTTTTGAAAAGACCCTACTTTGCCTCTCTGGGCTGGAAGAGAATCTGGTCTTGCTTTCCTAAGCTGATGAGCAATACTATATGGATCATCCAGGATGGAAACATCCTTTTCTGGTTGCAAAAGTGGATGGATTTAGATCTTCAAGCTTACATAAGAGACAATCACTACTATAGAAAATGCTTTTTACAACGGGAAAAACACAACAGTTCTATTGGTTGTGTTGTAGTTAGCATATCTTTAACAACAAGTCTATTTGTGTGTTGTGAATTGTATATTTTATATAACACAAGTTATATACAATGGGCCAAACCCGTTGTAGTATATGTGATACTACACCATGTGCTAAATTGTTGTAATAGACTGTAATATCACAACATACTCGAACCCGTTGTAAAAGACCATAATTACACAACATGATCTAACCTGTTGTAATAGTCACGTATGCTAACTTGTTGTAATAGATCATCATTACACAACATACTCTAAAATGTTGAAAAAGATCATACTTTCACAACATGCTCTAACCCGTTGTAATAGTCATGTATGTTAACCCGTTGTAATAGACCATCATTACACAACATACTATAACCTGTTGTAAAAGACCATAATCACACAACATGCTCTACCCGTTGTAATAGTCACATATGTCAACCCGTTGTAATAGACCATCATTATACAACATACTATAACCCATTGTAATATACTATAATTACACAACAGGCTTTCACCTATTGTAATAGTTACCCGTTGTAATAGACCACAATCACACAACAGGTTTGCACGTCATTTGTTGTATATGTACAACAAAGAATATATGTGTTGCATAAAATGAAACTGGTTCAGCGGTTTGAGATGTGCCTTACTTTCAAGTTCTCTCAAGTTCGAAATCTTGTGTCTAGATGTATTTTTCTTTTATCTCAACATGTTATATACAACACCTTTATTACAACAGGTGTGTTCAATGAACTACAACATGTATTAACTGTTGTATAAAATACATATATTACAACATTCACAACACCTGTTGTATAAAGAACCCCCCATAAGACCACGCGATCTAATACAAAAGTTGACACCCGTTGTAAAATGGAAAAATGAACTGTTGTAAAAACCATTTTTTGTAGTAGTGAATGTGGTTATTGACCTTAGAGTGCATGTGAAAAATATGATATCACTCAATGGTGATTGGTGAATGGGACGTGGCGCTTCTCTGACAGTACCTAACGGATGAGGGCATCCACTTAATTAAGAAAGAAAATGTAAGAATGCAGGAAGGTCAACATGATGAGCTGATATGGGAGCTAGATAAATATGGAAGATTTTCAACTAGTTTTGCTAAAAAGATCATCACTGAGTATAGTGGGAACACAATGTTCACCTCATGGCTATGGAAAAACTCTATCCCTCTAAGGGCTATATAAGTTGAGTGCTCGAAGTGTATGTGAGAAATCTCACTTGCTGATTCATTATAACCAGGTGGTATTTAGGCCAAAAAACTAAAATGGCATGTTTGGCCATTTTAATGCCCAGAATGGCACGTTCTTCATCTTAATTTCCAAAATAGCACATTTACTGGACAACACGTCCCCAATGGAGACATATTGCTCTGCCAAGGGCAATATGTCTCGACGAGTGACACATTGCCCCACGATAGAGTAATATGTCCCGAACCAGGAGGCATTGTCCTACGGTGGGGCCAATACGTCCTAGAGTAGGACGTACATATTTCTCTGCGAGAGAGCAATACGTCTACATGCCAGACACATTAGTCCCACCTTAGAGCAATACTTCCCGAGTTAGGACGTATTGTCCTGCTGTGAGACCAATATGTCGGGCGCCGAGACACCCCAACGGCTAGCGGGGCAATGCGTCTCCCTTGAGGACGTATTGCAGCCACACAACACTCGTCGCGGCCCAATCCCAACGTCTATCTAGCCGTTGGGGGCCGTGGTCCTATATATAGGAGATGAAATTAGCCCCCCAAACACACACATTTCCTCCATTTCTTCACTTCTTCTCTACTCTCCATTGCTCTGGAGTTCTCTGGTTGAGATTCTACTTGTAGTTGATTTGGATCGTAGCCTAGAGCTAATTTCTGGCACTATTCTTCTCATCTTCTTTCTCTCTCTGGCCGGGATTCTACTTTTCTTCTTTATCTGGTCTGGTATTCTTATTCACAAGGGAGATCTCGCCACTTGAGGTATTTTCTCTACTACGTTCTTATATTTAAAATTTTAAACCTAAAACTACTATGTAATATTAAAAATGAAATAATTGTATTGCTACTATTTAATTCTAAATTTCGAACCTAAAACTACTACGCAATACTAAAAATGAAATAATTGTATTGCTACTATTTAATTTAAAATTTTGAACCTAAAACTACTATGCAATATTAAAAATGAAATAATTGTATTGCTATTGTTTAATTCCAAATTATTAAAACAATGTTATAGACTAGCAATCAATGACTCCTTCTACCTCGCCAACTCAATCACCTGAGGAGAGTGGAGATTTGTCTGCTGGTAATAAGGAACTCGATTGGTTTTCTGCCCGTAGACCCGGATTACCGTGCGAGGACATCTCCACTATCGACTTCATTGAGCCGGAGGTCATTGATGGAATCAAATGCTTCTCCATCTCGAGCGAGGAAGAGCCTATTCCGTCGTGGCAGGAGTATGTGTCGATCAGATTCACGGGGAGGAAGCCTTTCCAGAGTCAGCTTCATGGGTGGATCCGTCGCCAGTGGAGACCCAATGAGTCATTTGAGACCATTGCGGAGGAAACAAAGGGATTTGTTGTGAAGCTTCCAACGACAAAGGAAAGGGGGAGGATTCTCAGTGAGGCACCTTGGATGATGGATGGCTCGCTAACCATTATCCAAGCATGGGAACCAGGTTTTCCTCTCCAGGCCCTCTCCTTCCCCAAGCTTCCCATGTGGGTCAAGCTCGAAAACCCAGGGCTACACTGGACATCGAGGAGACTCAGCGGCGTTGCTAGTCTCATTGGTAAGCCCCTTGACGTTGAAGATTCTAGCTTCTCCGTTCACTGCCTGGGTGAAGCCACGGTGTGTGTGGATCTCGCTGCCTGCTCTGGATTTCTGAGGTCAGTGAAGGTCAACATTGATGGGAAACCAAGAAACCTGAAGGTTAGCTACTTAGCGAAACCTCAAGTGTGCTTCGGCTGCTCTCAGTTCGGCCATCGTTTGCCCTCTTACCCCAAGGTTATAGGGAGCAAACCGATACTAAGCCAACAACAGTTAAGGGTCGGGAAATACAACAACAGTCAAGGTGTTCGACGGTCTTCCAGGGTGAGCATCTCCACTTACGAAGATGAATCTGGGGTAATCCCAGAAGCAGAGTAAAGGAAGGCGATGATCCTCACAGATTTCAGTCTAAACTTGACATGAAAAGCAGCTCGCCAACAGAGATTGAGGGAGTAGTGAATTTGGATTGGGAGATTCCCCTGCCCAAAATGGCTGCTACCCCTCCCTGTTTGAAACAGCTAGCACAAGATACTGGTATTATCTTGGAATATCACCACATGTCTGCTTGGAACTCAGATGAAGCAGTGTCCCGGTTCTGAATCTGAATTTTCTTTGGCGTACCGGTTCACCCAGAAATGAAAAACCCCTCGTAGAAGGGGTGCAAATCTTTTGTGACCAAATTTATAATCCCCTCTCTGTGCCCCCAGTAACAGGCCGACACATGTCTCAGTAACCCTTCACCTGGCAAAATGTTTTCAATGCTGATTGGGCTTCTGCCAATGCACAAAGGATGGCAAAAATTTGTGTCTTCTGCAGGAGTGAGCTGGAGCCCATGGTGATTACTTCCGGTGAGAAACGCCTTACCATCAGTACATTAGATCTTTAGAGGAATAAGATTTATGTTACCTGTGTGTACGCTAGCTATGTGAGAGCCCGACGACACACTCTTTGGGATGAGGTGGATAACTTGTCTGACTTAGTGGGTGACTGTCGGTGGATCATAATCAGAGATTTTAATATCATTGCTGATGCCAGTGAAAGATGTAGAGGTTCTCAGCCAGACTACAGAGCCATGAGAGAATTTAGAGAATGTATCTCATCCCTTCATGTCACTGAGGTTCCATTTGAAGGATTCCAGCTCACATGGGTCAATAAGCAACATTTTTTGCCAACGAAATGGGAAAGGCTCGACCAAGCCTTTATGCATTAGAGGTGGACTGATGAAGCATGGTCATGCAAACTTGTTCACCTGGAGCGAGCGGGGGTCTCAGATCCCTGTCCTATTCTCTTCCTAGGAGTGAATCATGAGAGGGAGGCTAATAAAAGGGGTGACTTCAGATTCCATAGTATGTGGGAAACTCATTCGGGTCTACTAGATGTCATCAAGACAGAGTGGAGGATGGAGGGTTGGGGAGATCCCAATTATAGATTCTTTGCTAAATTAAAGAATCTAAAATGAGGCATAAAGAGATGGAATAAGGAGGTTTTTGGGAATGTGTTTGAGCAGGTATGGAGGGCGGAGGAGAGACTGAAGTTTCTAAATGCAAGACTAGAAGAGGCACCTATAGAGGAGACACACAGAGATGTTAGCGAAGCGGAGAAGGAGCTTCATTTAGCACTAGTGAGGGAGAAGTTATTTTGGAAGAAGTCAAGGGTGAGATGGTGGAGAGATGGGGACCGAAACACCAAGTTGTTTCATGCCTATGCTAGGAGCAGGAAGAAGAGGGCATGGATTCAAAAGGTGATCAAGGGGGATGGGTGGAGGGTGATGCTGAAGTTGGAGTAGAGACTGTCAGATATTTTACTTCATTATTTTCTAATGATAGTTCTTTGCCTTGGGAGAGGGACTTCACTTTCACCTCCTTTATACGAGAGATTGTTTCACAAGAAGATAACCGAGTACTCACAGCTCCACCGACGATATAAGAACTTCATGAGTTGGTAAGGTCCTTGGACCCTTATAGTGTGCTAGGACCAGATGGCTTCACAGGAGACT
This sequence comes from Alisma plantago-aquatica, assembly GCA_963693085.1. Classification (NCBI taxonomy): domain Eukaryota; kingdom Viridiplantae; phylum Streptophyta; class Magnoliopsida; order Alismatales; family Alismataceae; genus Alisma; species Alisma plantago-aquatica. The sequence continues at coordinate 1,137,994,609 of OY856412.1, read as the reverse complement.
TCTACGTGCTGGCATGGAAGGTCATTCGTGCATATATGTTGGAGCTGGCCACACATTTCATCGAGGGCAAAGCAATGCATCAGAGTCTCCTCTGTTGCATCATGACACTCATACCGAAGAATGAGGAGCCTTATGATATTTCTCAACACCTCTGACCGGTAAGTATTGAGAATGTCTTGCTATGTATTTTAGCAAAGTTGATAACCTACCGGCTGTCTTGCCTTCTTCCCAAGCTCATATCAGTGGAGCAATCTGCCTTTGTTACATGATGAAACATTACAAATAATATTCGCCTTGCAAAGGCGCTTCTTCATGAACTTCAAAATGGGCGAGACAACAAGAATATGATGATCAAAGTTGACATGGCTAAATCATATGACCGAGTATACTGGAGATATCTTGAAGTCGTCATGGAGAAATTCGATTTCGAGCAACGCTTCATCCAGATATGCCTCCAATGCTTTCGAGGGACTTGGATGCCAATTAAAATTAATGGTTTAAAGAACGATTTCTTCTAGGTTGGAAGGGGTTTGAAGCAAGGCAACTCTCTCTCCCCCTTACTTTTCATTCTGATGGAAGAGTCACTGAGCAAAGCTATCAATGTTGCAATGATCAATGGTATACAACTCTTTGTCACCAAGGGACCAGTAGAATCCCCATCACATCTACTATAAGCAGATGAAGCAATATTCTTCGTCAACGAAAAGGGAGACTACATCAATAGCTTGATGAGTATTTGACAGGAATATGCACGATGCTCGGGTCAAAGAATTAATTCCCAGAAGTCATGTTTTCTTATTCAAAATAGCGAGAGCGAACTACCAATTCTAACTTTAGAAAGTAGATTGGGTTTTAGACATGCGCCTACAATGATAGAATACATGGGGGTTCCTTTGATGGCTGGAAGATATAGAACAACTCATTTCAAGACTCTTGTGGAGAAGATTGAGCAACATATCAACACTTGGGAATGCAAGTCCTTTCCTTTGCAGGTAGGATGAGGCTCATTAAACATGTTCTTTCCTCCGTGACCATCCACGCCCTGATGGCCATCCATGCACCAAAGGAAATTCTCAATCAGATTTGAGAAAATGTTCTCTACTTTCTTATGGCGATCTCAAAATGGTGCTCGTAGGAAAACTTGGGTGGCATGGTCTCAACTTGCTATCCTTGAGAAACAAAGAGGACTTGGAATCTCTCAACTAAGGTGTGTATAAGAAGCTGTAGATATGAAAAGTGCGTGGCTTATTTTGAAGGAAGATAATGCATGGAGCAGATTCTGTCAAGCAAAATACAGAGAAGAAGGTCTTAAGGATGACCTATACCCCCCCCTTTTGAAAAGACCCTACTTTGCCTCTCTGGGCTGGAAGAGAATCTGGTCTTGCTTTCCTAAGCTGATGAGCAATACTATATGGATCATCCAGGATGGAAACATCCTTTTCTGGTTGCAAAAGTGGATGGATTTAGATCTTCAAGCTTACATAAGAGACAATCACTACTATAGAAAATGCTTTTTACAACGGGAAAAACACAACAGTTCTATTGGTTGTGTTGTAGTTAGCATATCTTTAACAACAAGTCTATTTGTGTGTTGTGAATTGTATATTTTATATAACACAAGTTATATACAATGGGCCAAACCCGTTGTAGTATATGTGATACTACACCATGTGCTAAATTGTTGTAATAGACTGTAATATCACAACATACTCGAACCCGTTGTAAAAGACCATAATTACACAACATGATCTAACCTGTTGTAATAGTCACGTATGCTAACTTGTTGTAATAGATCATCATTACACAACATACTCTAAAATGTTGAAAAAGATCATACTTTCACAACATGCTCTAACCCGTTGTAATAGTCATGTATGTTAACCCGTTGTAATAGACCATCATTACACAACATACTATAACCTGTTGTAAAAGACCATAATCACACAACATGCTCTACCCGTTGTAATAGTCACATATGTCAACCCGTTGTAATAGACCATCATTATACAACATACTATAACCCATTGTAATATACTATAATTACACAACAGGCTTTCACCTATTGTAATAGTTACCCGTTGTAATAGACCACAATCACACAACAGGTTTGCACGTCATTTGTTGTATATGTACAACAAAGAATATATGTGTTGCATAAAATGAAACTGGTTCAGCGGTTTGAGATGTGCCTTACTTTCAAGTTCTCTCAAGTTCGAAATCTTGTGTCTAGATGTATTTTTCTTTTATCTCAACATGTTATATACAACACCTTTATTACAACAGGTGTGTTCAATGAACTACAACATGTATTAACTGTTGTATAAAATACATATATTACAACATTCACAACACCTGTTGTATAAAGAACCCCCCATAAGACCACGCGATCTAATACAAAAGTTGACACCCGTTGTAAAATGGAAAAATGAACTGTTGTAAAAACCATTTTTTGTAGTAGTGAATGTGGTTATTGACCTTAGAGTGCATGTGAAAAATATGATATCACTCAATGGTGATTGGTGAATGGGACGTGGCGCTTCTCTGACAGTACCTAACGGATGAGGGCATCCACTTAATTAAGAAAGAAAATGTAAGAATGCAGGAAGGTCAACATGATGAGCTGATATGGGAGCTAGATAAATATGGAAGATTTTCAACTAGTTTTGCTAAAAAGATCATCACTGAGTATAGTGGGAACACAATGTTCACCTCATGGCTATGGAAAAACTCTATCCCTCTAAGGGCTATATAAGTTGAGTGCTCGAAGTGTATGTGAGAAATCTCACTTGCTGATTCATTATAACCAGGTGGTATTTAGGCCAAAAAACTAAAATGGCATGTTTGGCCATTTTAATGCCCAGAATGGCACGTTCTTCATCTTAATTTCCAAAATAGCACATTTACTGGACAACACGTCCCCAATGGAGACATATTGCTCTGCCAAGGGCAATATGTCTCGACGAGTGACACATTGCCCCACGATAGAGTAATATGTCCCGAACCAGGAGGCATTGTCCTACGGTGGGGCCAATACGTCCTAGAGTAGGACGTACATATTTCTCTGCGAGAGAGCAATACGTCTACATGCCAGACACATTAGTCCCACCTTAGAGCAATACTTCCCGAGTTAGGACGTATTGTCCTGCTGTGAGACCAATATGTCGGGCGCCGAGACACCCCAACGGCTAGCGGGGCAATGCGTCTCCCTTGAGGACGTATTGCAGCCACACAACACTCGTCGCGGCCCAATCCCAACGTCTATCTAGCCGTTGGGGGCCGTGGTCCTATATATAGGAGATGAAATTAGCCCCCCAAACACACACATTTCCTCCATTTCTTCACTTCTTCTCTACTCTCCATTGCTCTGGAGTTCTCTGGTTGAGATTCTACTTGTAGTTGATTTGGATCGTAGCCTAGAGCTAATTTCTGGCACTATTCTTCTCATCTTCTTTCTCTCTCTGGCCGGGATTCTACTTTTCTTCTTTATCTGGTCTGGTATTCTTATTCACAAGGGAGATCTCGCCACTTGAGGTATTTTCTCTACTACGTTCTTATATTTAAAATTTTAAACCTAAAACTACTATGTAATATTAAAAATGAAATAATTGTATTGCTACTATTTAATTCTAAATTTCGAACCTAAAACTACTACGCAATACTAAAAATGAAATAATTGTATTGCTACTATTTAATTTAAAATTTTGAACCTAAAACTACTATGCAATATTAAAAATGAAATAATTGTATTGCTATTGTTTAATTCCAAATTATTAAAACAATGTTATAGACTAGCAATCAATGACTCCTTCTACCTCGCCAACTCAATCACCTGAGGAGAGTGGAGATTTGTCTGCTGGTAATAAGGAACTCGATTGGTTTTCTGCCCGTAGACCCGGATTACCGTGCGAGGACATCTCCACTATCGACTTCATTGAGCCGGAGGTCATTGATGGAATCAAATGCTTCTCCATCTCGAGCGAGGAAGAGCCTATTCCGTCGTGGCAGGAGTATGTGTCGATCAGATTCACGGGGAGGAAGCCTTTCCAGAGTCAGCTTCATGGGTGGATCCGTCGCCAGTGGAGACCCAATGAGTCATTTGAGACCATTGCGGAGGAAACAAAGGGATTTGTTGTGAAGCTTCCAACGACAAAGGAAAGGGGGAGGATTCTCAGTGAGGCACCTTGGATGATGGATGGCTCGCTAACCATTATCCAAGCATGGGAACCAGGTTTTCCTCTCCAGGCCCTCTCCTTCCCCAAGCTTCCCATGTGGGTCAAGCTCGAAAACCCAGGGCTACACTGGACATCGAGGAGACTCAGCGGCGTTGCTAGTCTCATTGGTAAGCCCCTTGACGTTGAAGATTCTAGCTTCTCCGTTCACTGCCTGGGTGAAGCCACGGTGTGTGTGGATCTCGCTGCCTGCTCTGGATTTCTGAGGTCAGTGAAGGTCAACATTGATGGGAAACCAAGAAACCTGAAGGTTAGCTACTTAGCGAAACCTCAAGTGTGCTTCGGCTGCTCTCAGTTCGGCCATCGTTTGCCCTCTTACCCCAAGGTTATAGGGAGCAAACCGATACTAAGCCAACAACAGTTAAGGGTCGGGAAATACAACAACAGTCAAGGTGTTCGACGGTCTTCCAGGGTGAGCATCTCCACTTACGAAGATGAATCTGGGGTAATCCCAGAAGCAGAGTAAAGGAAGGCGATGATCCTCACAGATTTCAGTCTAAACTTGACATGAAAAGCAGCTCGCCAACAGAGATTGAGGGAGTAGTGAATTTGGATTGGGAGATTCCCCTGCCCAAAATGGCTGCTACCCCTCCCTGTTTGAAACAGCTAGCACAAGATACTGGTATTATCTTGGAATATCACCACATGTCTGCTTGGAACTCAGATGAAGCTTCCTCAGTTAGCTCCCATGATCTAGATCAGGAGGTAACAGACGACTTCAGGGTGAACAAGGAGCCTAGATCCAAGAAGATGAAGAAAAAATACAGAAGAAATGGCACTGTAGAGATTCCCATATTAGGATTTTCGGAATCCATATAGGACCTCTACTGAGCATCTCTCTGTGGTGTGTGTGCTAGTTTCTGTACAGAGGTTTGCTTAGGAGGTTGGAGAGAGTTTCTTCATTATCTTCCTTAGATTGGATGTGGCTGTTCTTAAGTCTTGTCATGTAACACACCTTGTGGGTGTTCTGATTGCCAGTGTTCTTGACCTGATGACAAACGGTTGCTGAGGTTTGGGGTGGTCATGGATGGGTTCTTCCCTTCTGCTTAATAATGTCTGCCTAGTTACCTGCTTGTGGTGGACTGAGTCATGAAGTGGCAGTTCATGCTCTTTCCAGGGAGGGCGCAAGGAGTGGCAGGTCGTGCATTCCCTTTAGTCTTGTGCGTTATTCCCAATTCTCTGTTATCTCAAGTTATCAAGTCGAAGACTTATCTTGGTGATTAGTCCTTAGTAGAGAAACAAGGTTTTTCTCATGGATATCTTTGTGGGTAGGGTTTAATGCTTCTTTGTGACTTTCCTTCTTCTTTATTTAGTCTGATCTCCTTGTTAATCTCCTTCTTGTCATTAGATTTCGGTTACCTGGGGTTTATTTTCTTGTGTATGATCTGTTGTGTCATCCCTGCGTGGAGATACATAGATCTAGTTTCCTTCAGAGGCACTTTGTACCTAAAGTTTTGGTTTTCTAGTAACACGTTTTTTTGCCGAAAAAAAACAATGTTATAGAAAATGACATTTGAAGTAAATTTTATCAACGAAAATGACATTCTTACTATTTAGTTCCAAATATGTTATTCTTAGTATTTAATTTCAAATTCTAAATTGTTGTTCTACAATCTTAATTACTCTTCTAAAAATGACGTTATTGTTCTAAAATATTAATTACTGTTCTAAAAAAGACATTATTGTTCCAATTAAGTTAATTTAATGTTCTAAAATTCGAATTACTGTTCTAATTAAGTTCATTTATTTTCTAATGATAGGAACATGGCATCTAGTTCACGTTCACAAATTGTCAAGCTTCGATATGATGGCCATTTTCTCTTTGATGGGTCTTATTCTAGTCGATCTGTTAGACCCATACATATTCACTTATCAATACCCTATCCAAACTAAAATCATATATCTATACAACAGTTGACATCAATCCCAACCACTTCTCTATCAATATATCCTATCTTTTCCCAGGAAGATCATATGCTCATATAAGTTGACGATGATGATGCATATAGAACTTTGTTCTCACTTTCATCTGATGCCTTTTTTGATGTGTTTCTTGAAAAAACATCTTTCCACCAACATTCTAGTTACATGAGTCTATTGAATGAATTTTACCAAATGAACAATAATGTAACTGATGAATGGAATCAAGTACCTGAATTCTCTCAAAATCCTACTATTGAGAATATTGGTCTTGAGGTTGAGGAGGGAGAACACAATTTTGAACAAGAAGGTGATGATAATAGTGATCAGGAAAGTGATGATAATAGTGATAACGATGGTGACTCATTGACTAAAACTGATGATGGGTATCAACATCCATTCCCTGATTCTATAACAACATTGAGTTTTGTCCCATCCATATTTGATACAGAATGACCCAGACACAATCACATTGATACTAACTATGAAACTTTTCAAGATGACGAATGAGTGGAAGATTTTTGTCAGGAAGTTTGTCTCAATTACAACACTTCCAACACTGAAATTTATGAGGGTGTTTTATTTACATCCAAAGTTATTATGATTGAGATGATTAAAAAATGGTCGGTACAAAATGACGTCCAATATCGTACACAACGCTCAAATAATTGACTTATCAAATTTGTTTGTATCCAAGACGAACGATGTCCTTGGAGTTTGCCCGCTTGCCAGTCCAAAAGAGCAGGTGGCACGTGGAAGATAAAATGTTATAGTAGGAGCCAAAATTGTCAACTAACTATTCTAAATCAAGACCATCGCCAATGCACATCATCTTATATTACTCGTATGATAATGCCAATCCTAATATCATGATTGGATATGTCCACACAAGAAATTTGTGACAAGGTGAATGCTGAACTAAACCTTCAAATATCATACAAGAAGGCATTTATAGCAAGGAGGAAGACTGTCTATAAAATATTTAGAGATTGAGAATCATCATATCATAATTTATTGCCGTTCCTGATATCTCTATCACAATATATTCCAAGAACTATATATTCCCACCTTGTGGATGATTATACCCATCAAACTCAAGGCACTTGTAGATTCAAGCAGGTGTTTTGGACATTCGGCCCAGCTGTGAGGGGTTGGGTCTATTGTAGGTCTGTTCTTACTGTTGATGGTACATTTCTAACCAGAAAATATTACAGCACACTTCTCATTGCATGTGGCATAGATGCTGATAATGGTATATTTTCGCTCGCTTTTACTATTGTTGAGATAGAAAATAAGGACTCATGGGAGTGGTTCTTTGGTTCTCTACAAACTTGTATTCCAATAATCCCACATCGTACATATCTGTGTATTATTTCTGATCAAATGTGTGGCATTTTTCCAACACTTAACTCAAAATTTGACTGGGATCAACATCGTTATTGTCTTCAAAATCTTCGTGAGAACTTCCATAAAAAGTTCAAGTCACATGCGATAAAGGAACTTTTGTGGAAGGTGGGATCCACAACTGATAAACTTGAATTTGACGTCTAATGGCTGATATAAAAACCATAGAACCAACTGTTAAGGAGTATTTGATAGCCCAAAATCCAGTACAGTGGTCTCTCACATATGATAGAGGTTACATGTATGGGTCATTGCCTAGCAATCATGTTGAAGTATGAAATGGAGTCTTAAAAGGTGTTAGGAGTTTATCAATATAGGCACTAATTGTTGGCACATATTATTGCTCTGTTACAATGTGGTTGGAGAGGCGTAATGAAGCATATGGTCGTCAGATTATGGGACAAAAATGGCCTCCGAGGCTTCATAACAAGCTTTTTAATGTACAACAAGATGCATAAAAAATAAGAGTATCACACCGCATGAACAATGATGAATGACTTGTTGATGACATGGACAAATATAAATTTCAAGTCAAAGTGTGTCCAAATGGTTCCAATGAATGCAATTGTAGTTTTCCACAACAATTGCATGTTTGGGTAGCTGCAGGAACTGTCAATTACGATTGTGTCGGACTTGTGAGCCCATATTTGATAAATGATTCTTATTTGAATACATACACAATAGAATTTCGTGGTATTGCCGACAAGAGGTATTGACCTCCATTTTATGAAAGCAAAGGTATTTATCTCTTATTACCCTGAGGAAACGATGGCACACTGGAAGACCAAAGTAAAACAGAAGGCCTTCAACTATGAATGTTGATCCAAATCAATATACATAACATTGTCATAAGTGTGACAGAAGAGGCCATAATAGACACACTTGTCCTAATGTAATGTGAAGTCATGTAATGTTCTTATTTTAGTTTGTTCAAGTCATGTAATGTTCTTATTTCAGTTTGTTCAAGTCATGTAACGTTTGCATTTCCATTTGTTCAAGTCATGTAATGTTCTTATTTCAGTTTGTTCAAGTCATGTAATGTTTGTTCAAGTCTTTTAAAGTTTGTATTTTAGTTTGTTCAAGTCATGTAATGATTGCACTTTTCATTTAATCTAATGCTTGCACTTTTCATTTAAGCAAATATTACACTTTTTATTTAATCTAATGCTTGTACTTTTCATTTAATGTAATATTTGTATTTTTCATAGATATGGCTCCTAGAGAAGTATAATTTTGACTCTTCCGACACCACTTTATGTTGTCAATTTGGCCTATTACTGACGCAAGTGTTTTGCAAAATATTATTTTAGTTGATTTTAGACTTATTCATAAGCTACAACCTATCCACCTTGATCCTAATTTAATCACTACCCTAGTTAACAGGTGGGACAAATCTACCAACACTTTTAAGTTTCTCTATTTTGTTGTAGTTCTCCAGCGTAGTGGAGGACGTGAACGAGACACCGATAGTGTATCCCGCCGTTAGTGCTACCCGTTGTGTGAGAATTGGTTCCATGATCAGCTACACATTGCATGGTTGCCGTGGACCTGCGCTTCATGGACGGGATGACCTAGAGGGGTGCAAATCTTCTGTGACCAAATTTATATTCCTGTCGCTGTACCCCCAGTAACAGGCTGACACCTGTCTTAGCAACTCTTCACCTGCCAGATTCGCGGCCACGACGTACTGTTCAAGGACTGTGATTCGGCTTAGCGACTCAACTAGAAATAGGCCGGGAAATTAAAAGATTGCATTGCAGTCAACTGTTTACGAGAGCACGCTGGTTTTTGACTCAATCGAGGCAGAAAAATTGAAGAGGGAAGAAGGAATCAATAAAAGCCAACGTGAAACCTGCTTTATTGCATGGTGTGTTGGTGTCATGCAACCAACACAAAAAGTACTTTCTCCTATTCAATCTGTAGGTATACAATGCTTTGTCACATGACCAGGATTGACTTTTTCTGGATTTGTATTTTTGGATTTTTTGAGTTTGTATTTCTGGGTTTTTCGTGTATACATTTTTGAGTTTTTTTGATTTATATATTATACAATATTTTCTGATCCATTGCTCAATCGGGTCAGTACCACAAATAAGAATTTTGCATTTGGGTTGGTAGGAACTGAAATTATTTCTGGTTCAAGTTTAGGTCGAGTATTTGATTTGACCCGAAATAGGACCCGCACAACCCAGACCTGATTTCCAGTCCTAATCGCTAATCAGGGTAGGTGCATTCCAACTCACATGTGTTGTTAGCCCACCATCATCCCCTTACCATGCTGTTGTGTCACACGTCATTATTGCAAGTTAAATTATAATCAAAGTACTATTAAATATAACAAAATAGCTATAGTATGTTCAAGGAGAACATCATTTGATGCTTTCGAAGCAACCCAATTACCATTGTTGTTGAAATCTTCCACGACAATATCCTTAACTTGAGGCAATGACCAAACAGTTTCATTTGAGAGTACTTATGACTACCTTAGACAATAAAACAAATAAGTATCTAGTGTCAGGATGTCCTGTCTTATGACTTAGCATATAAATGAGCATATATAATTCATTTGAGTGCCAGATTTTAATCATTATTGGTCTTTTCATGTTCGAGGATATCACAATCATGTCCATCATTTTCAACTTGAGCAATACTACAACGACTTTCCTGTATAGATAGGAAGTGTTACTATGCATGGAGAAATAAGTAAAACATGGATATATGATATAATAGTGAACACAATTGATTAATGAGATTTTTTGTTACCTGTAATAAGAGTGACATCATGCTTCCATGTCCAAAAGGTTTATTGTACATATGCATCATGTTTGATTTAAAATTTTGTAAAACATGAAGGAAAAAAGGCATATTTTTTTTCTTATCAAAGGACAACTTATATGTAATTTAATTTATGTATATAAGTAATTAAAACATTATACATGTATAAAATTAATATTTTCAGAAGTTGAACAAGGTTTGTGAAGGTTGTTTGATGCATATTCAGTTGGAATGGATCTAACACCCTATGCAATAAAGATTCCAAGATTATAATAAGATGTCAGTCATGAAATAAAAGATATAATATCTAATTTTCAAATGAAGAAATCTCAGCACCAATATTACATCAAAATTCAAATTTAAACACAAAATGATAGAACATACTTGTTCTGTATAGTCTGATGGAAGATAAATAGCATTATCCAAAGAAATTAGCTCAGTACCTTGATCACATGATTTTTTATTCTATAAAATAGTAATATTTATTGTTATATTACATACATACTTCATGAACAATAAAAAATCTAGTGTATAGTTCATACCTTATTTGGTACTTGATTCTTTGCACGACTTCTCTTTCTGCATTTTTTTCCAAACTACTCTTCAGTCTTTTTGATGATATATGCATCAACTTCATACATTTTATCCCTTCCATTTGTTTATCCATACCTTGTTGGCGTGAAGAATTCTCATCATTATTGTCATTTCTTTTGTGGAATAAGACCTTTCTATCATCATCAACGACCCCAATCTTATTTAGTTCCTCATTTACATCCTTACAAATATTCTCATGGTTTTTCAATGCCATTTTATATGTATCTTAAAATAATGCAGCTCTAGCAGATAGTTGAGCATATAATTGAGATAAATGCTTGTACCTATTTGTTATATCAATTTTCTCATCATGCAATCTAGACAGAGCATCCGTTTTCCCATGAAAAGATTTTGCTACTTTTGTCCATCTCATTAGTATGTCTTGATCATGTATCTTCTTGACATATTATTGATTGATAAAATTTTATAGCATGAGCACATAAAACTCCAACAAAAGTGAACTTCCTACAACTACGTTGTATTGCACAATTTATTGCATAAAATACTATTATATGGTAATGTGTCTTCTTAGGTGGAGTAACACCATATTTTCTAGTAGATTCATGACTACCAATAGTATGTAATTCAAAATCCCATGCCAACCACAATTGCGATTGGAACATTTGAAAAATAGAAGGTGTGTATATCTCAACATCATGCTTCATATCCCAATAGGATGCAACAGAGAAGGAGTACTTTGACAATCTTTAAAATCAGATTTCAGTTCCTCATAACGTCTGTCATCAATTAAACTTTCAAAATGCTGGAAAAACCACAACAAATCATATTGGTAGCGAATATATCTTTTCACTTGGCTATTCATACTTTCCCCTCGTTGTGTACTAGACATGTCTGCACAAAATGTTTCCCTTTCATAAACTAATGCCCACTTTTCTTTGATTTCAAACTGCCTTTTAAGCCAAGAATTTGATTGTAATCCATACTTTTCTATCATTCCATCCCATGCTTCTACGAACTCAACTTCTTCATCATAGTCATATACACAACTACTAAAATCCTTAGAAAAGGACTTAAAATTTTCAAAAATATGACGTAAGTGTTTAGCAACATTTTGGTACATGTGCCAAATGCATAAGCGATGAAAGGTATTAGGCCATTGAGAAGTGAGTGCCTTTGCCATTGCAGCATCTTGGTCTGTGAGAATAATTTTTGGCATTTTCCCTACCATTGCTTTTGTAAAAGTATCAAATAGCCAAGAAATTGATTGAAATATTCATCATATAGTAAGGCAACACCAAAAATTATACTTTATTTATGGTGATTAACACCCACAAACAAAGCCAATAGATGACCTTCTTTATTTTTTATATGTGGTGTCAAAGCAAACAACATCCCCAAATATTTCAAAATCAACATTCATTTTCCCATCTATCCAGAAGATGTTAGTCACAAGATCATCAATGTCAACTTGTATCACATAGAAAAAATTAGGATCATGAGATTGCATATTTTGTAAGTATTCTAAAACACCTCCAATATCTCATTCTTTAATTTGCATTGACCTTTTCTTGTTTAAATAATTTTGATAATCTTCTGGAATGAACCCTGAATTTTCTCTACCATCAACTCTTTTTTCCATCAATGTTATGCTGGCTTTAGGAGCAATCCTAGATTCATCTGCTAAGTTAGCTTCGATGCCTTGGGTCATTGAAATATGTCTTTGAGTTCATAAAAACATCATTTTATGAGGAGAGACTACTTGATGTGTATGCACATGATTGAAATGTACGACACTATATTTTGCATTAGGTTGTATGTGTATCTTCATCTGTGCTTGAAAACCAAACCTTGTTTCATTATGATGTTTTTTAACATTATCGTCTCTTTTGTCTTTCTGTCGATGCTCTTCACATGAACAACAAAATGTCCTATCTCTACGGTTACCCCTTGCATCATTGTGAAATGTACTTCTTCTAATGCTAAATCCCATACAATTAGCATACTCAGTATAAAAAGTATGAGCTGCTTGTTCAGATTCAAATTCCATTCCTAATTTTGGAATTTTCTCTTTAGCTATACTAGCATGAGATTTTTCAATGTTTTTCATGGTGCCGCTAGCATTTAATGGAGTTGTATTGCTGTTTAAAGTAGATGTCCAATCATGGTCTTTGTTGGGAGAATGATCATAGTTAAAGTTTAAACCAGGAAAAGTCTGATTCTCCAAAGGCACTTCTTCGTTGTTCATGCTATAAAAATGTAAACATACATACTAATTAATATTTGGTTCAAAGTGAGATACATTTTCCATACAAATTAATCATCACAATGACACATACAATTGTTATTGTAAAAGGGTAGAACAACGAAGCATGCTTGATGACCATAACCAAATTAATATTAAAGACAAAAATGAAAATAATGTATGGGCTGCTCTGAGATTAGGTTATGAATGCATACATGCATATAGCAGTTCACGAAAAGTAAATTATTTCTTCTCACCAACTGTTTAAAAGTATATTGGTTGAAAAATTCTATCCGTACTCGATACCCCACCTGCGCGCCCACTCAGACATTCGGGAAATGTCAAGAATCCACATACAATAGATATGATCTGCGTAAAGTAAGATCTCCTCCCACTTTAGCTCAGATTCTGCATGTTATAACATGAAAATACCATGCAAGCAATGGCTATTCCCAACCAAATCGAAATTTAGTCCTATTTAGCAACTCTTCACCTGCCAGATTTGCGGCTCACGACGTACTGTTCAAGGACCGTGATTTGGCTCAGCGACTCAACTAGAAATAGGTAGGGAAATTAAAAGATTGCATTGCAGTCAACTGTTTACGAGAGCACGCTGGTTTTTGACTCAATCGAGGCAGAAAAATTGAAGAGGGAAGAAGGAATCAATAAAAGCCAACGTGAAACCTGCTTTATTGCATGGTGTGTTGGTGTCATGCAACCAACACAAAAAGTACTTTCTCCTATTCAATCTGTAGATATACGATGCTTTGTCACATGACTAGGATTGACTTTTTCTGGATTTGTATTTTTGGATTTTTTGAGTTTGTATTTCTGGGTTTTTCGTGTATGCATTTTTGAGTTTTTTTGATTTATATATTATACAATATTTTCTGATCCATTGCTCAATCGGGTCAGTACCACAAATAAGAATTTTGCATTTGGGTTGGTAGGAACTGAAATTATTTCTGGTTCAGGTTTAGGTCGAGTATTTGATTTGACCCGAAATAGGACCCGCACAACCCGGACCTGATTTCCAGTCCTAATCGCTAATCAGGGTAGGTGCATTCCAACTCACATGTGTTGTTAGCCCACCATCATCCCCTTACCATGCTGTTGTGTCAGACGTCATTATTGCAAGTTAAATTATAATCGAAGTACTATTAAATATAACAAAATAGCTATAGTATGTTCAAGGAGAACGTCATTTGATGCTTTCGAAGCAACCCAATTACCATTGTTGTTGAAATCTTCCACGACAATATCCTTAACTTGAGGCAATGACCAAACAGTTTTATTTGAGAGTACTTATGACTACCTTAGACAATAAAACAAATAAGTATATAGTGTCGGGATGTCTTGTCTTATGACTTAGCATATAAATGAGCATATATAATTCATTTGAGTGCCAGATTTTAATCATTATTGGTCTTTTCATGTTCGAGGATATCACAATCATGTCCATCATTTTCAACTTGAGCAATACTACAATGACTTTCCTGTATAGATAGGAAGTGTTACTATGCATGGAGAAATAAGTAAAACATGGATATATGATATAATAGTGAACACAATTGATTAATGAGAATTTTTGTTACCTGTAATAAGAGTGACATCATGCTTCCATGTCCAAAAGGTTTATTGTACATAGGCATCATGTTTGATTTAAAATTTTGTAAAACATGAAGGAAAAAAGGCATATTTTTTTTCTTATCAAAGGACAACTTATATGTAATTTAATTTATGTATATAAGTAATTAAAACATTATACATGTATAAAATTAATATTTTCAGAAGTTGAACAAGGTTTGTGAAGGTTGTTTGATGCATATTCAGTTGGAATGGATCTAACGCCCTATGCAATAAAGATTCCAAGATTATAATAAGATGTCAGACATGAAATAAAAGATATAATATCTAATTTTCAAATGAAGAAATCTCAACACCAGTATTACATCAAAATTCAAATTTAAACACAAAATGATAGAACATACTTGTTCTGTATAGTCTGATGGAAGATAAATAGCATTATCCAAAGAAATTAGCTCAGTACCTTGATCACATGATTTTTTATTCTATAAAACAGTAATATTTATTGTTATATTACATGCATACTTCATGAACAATAAAAAAATCTAGTGTATAGTTCATAACTTATCTGGTACTTGATTCTTTGCACGACTTCTCTTTCTGCATGTTTTTTCCAAACTACTCTTCAGTCTTTTTGATGATATAGGCATCAACTTCATACATTTTATCCCTTCCATTTGTTTATCCATACCTTGTTGGCGTGAAGAATTCTCATCATTATTGTCATTTCTTTTGTGGAATAAGACCTTTCTAGCATCATCAACGACCCCAATCTTATTTAGTTCCTCATTTACATCCTTACAAATATTCTCATGGTTTTTCAATGCCATTTTATATGTATCCTCAAATAATGCAGCTCTAGCAGATAGTTGAGCATATAATTGAGATAAATGCTAGTACATATTTGTTATATCAAGTTTCTCATCATGCGATCTAGACAGAGCATCCGTTTTCCCATGAAAAGATTTTGCTACTTTTGTCCATCTCATTAGTATGGATTGATCATGTATCTTCTTGACATATTATTGATTGATAAATTTTTATAGCATGAGCACATAAAACTCCAACAAAAGTGAACTTCCTACAGCTACATTGTATTGCACAATTTATTGCATAAAATACTATTATATGGTAATGTGTCTTCTTAGGTGGAGTAACACCATATTTTCTAGTAGATTCATGACTACCAATAGTATGTAATTCAAAATCCCATGCCAACCACAATTGCGATTGGAACATTTGAAAAATAGAAGGTGTGTATATCTCAACATCATGCTTCATATCCCAATAGGATGCAACAGAGAAGGAGTACTTTGACAATCTTTAAAATCAGATTTCAGTTCCTCATAACGTCTGTCATCAATTAAACTTTCAAAATGCTGGAAAAACCACAACAAATCATATTGGTAGCGAATATATCTTTTCACTTGGCTATTCATACTTCCCCTGGTTGTGTACTAGACATGTCTGCACAAAATGTTTCCCTTTCATAAACTAATGCTCACTTTTCTTTGATTTCAAACTGCCTTTTAAGCCAAGAATTTGATTGTAATCCATACTTTTCTATCATTCCATCCCATGCTTCTACAAACTCAACTTCTTCATCATAGTCATATACACAACTACTAAAATCCTTAGAAAAGGACTTAAAATTTTCAAAAATATGACGTAAGTGTTTAGCAACATTTTGGTACATGTGCCAAATGCATAAGCGATGAAAGGTATTAGGCCATTGAGAAGTGAGTGCCTTTGCCATTGCAGCATCTTGGTCTGTGAGAATAATTTTTGGCATTTTCCCTGCCATTGCTTTTGCAAAAGTATCAAATAGCCAAGAAAATGATTGAAAGATTCATCATATAGTAAGGCAACACCAAAAATTATACTTTGTTTATGGTGATTAACACCCACAAACAAAGCCAATAGATGACCTTATTTATTTTTTATATATGGTGTCAAAGCAAACAACATCCCCAAATATTTCAAAATCAACATTCATTTTCCCATCTATCCAGAAGATGTTAGTCACAAGATCATCAATGTCAACTTGTATCACATAGAAAAAATTAGGATCATGAGATTGCATATTTTGTAAGTATTCTAAAACACCTCCAATATCTCATTCTTTAATTTGCATTGACCTTTTCTTGTTTAAATAATTTTGATAATCTTTTGGAATGAACCCTGAATTTTCTCTACCATCAACTCTTTTTTCCATCAATGTTATGCTGGCTTTAGGAGCAATCCTAGATTCATCTGCTAAGTTAGCTTCGATGCCTTGGGTCATTGAAATATGTCTTTGAGATCATAAAAACATCATTTTATGAGGAGAGACTACTTGATGTGTATGCACATGATTGAAATGTACGACACTATATTTTGCATTAGGTTGTATGAGTATCTTCATCTGTGCTTGAAAACCAAACCTTGTTTCATTATGATGTTTTTTAACATTATCGTCTCTTTTGTCTTTCTGTCGATGCTCTTCACATGAACAACAAAATGTCCTATCTCTACGGTTACCCCTTGCATCATTGTGAAATGTACTTCTTCTAATGCTAAATCCCATACAATTAGCATACTCATTATAAAAAGTATGAGCTGCTTATTCAGATTCAAATTCCATTCCTAATTTTGGAATTTTCTCTTTAGCTATACTAGCATGAGATTTTTCAATGTTTTTCATGGTGCCGCTAGCATTTATTGGAGTTGTATTGCTGTTTAAAGTAGATGTCCGATCATGGTCTTTGTTGGGAGAATGATCATAGTTAAAGTTTAAACCAGGAAAAGTCTGATTCTCCAAAGGCACTTCTTCGTTGTTCATGCTATAAAAAAATGTAAACATACATACTAATTAATATTTGGTTCAAAGTGAGATACATTTTCCATACAAATTAATCGTCACAATGACACATACGATTGTTATTGTAAAAGGGTAGAACAACGAAGCATTCTTGATGACCATAACCAAATTAATATTAAAGACAAAAATGAAAAGAATGTATGGGCTGCTCTGAGATTAGGTTATGAATGCATACATGCATATAGCAGTTCACGAAAAGTAAATTATTTCTTCTCACCAACTGTTTAAAAGTATATTGGTTGAAAAATTCTATCCGTACTCGATACCCCACCTGCGCGCCCACTCAGACATTCGGAAAATGTCAAGAATCCACATACAATAGATATGATCTGCGTAAAGTAAGATCTCCTCCCACTTTAGCTCAGATTCTGCATGTTATAACATGAAAATACCATGCAAGCAATGGCTATTCCCAACCAAATCGAAATTTAGTCCTATTTTCCTCTAACTATTCCCTCCATTTTTTCCGAATCTCAGATATTAATCAACTCTCCCCTCACTTATTCCCGGTCTTCTTCACCTTCGTCCCAGGCGAGTAAGTATTGTATGTACAATATTTTCAGTTAACACTTCTATTTCGTTACAATGCTATGTTGTTGTCTTTGCAGTTGCATTAATGACAACTTGATTCCAAATATTTTGACAATTGAATCCTTCTCCATCCATCAAATCAGGTTTTTTCATTTTATTCCTTTATGTTGTATTCTTCCATGAGTTAATGTACATGATAGTAGCTTCAATATTTGGTAACATACTGCTACATGAGTATAATGAAATTAAAATAACTTATACATAATAAAATTAAAATTAATATTTATGTTAACATGTACCTATAACTTTCTATTATTAATGTTAACAGCTCACTCACACGTACAACACACACACATAATGAAGAAAAGAACCGAGACTCTTCATATTTCTTATAATTATATAGTTATAACATTATTTCACACGTAGAGTACCCATATAAAATGAAGTCTAGTTTATATTACATAAATGAAATTACAACTAGATCTTCAATTCAACCATACACACAGTAGGTATCCATATTACCGGTACGATGCATACGTACAATACATCAATATCCCTTTGTACATACAGATCAATATAATTTTGCACATACAATACGTATTTCAAGCATATATAAGAACCATATATAGAGTACATACATCAAATAGATCCATAGAGCTAATTAAAGTAGATGTATCGTACATACACAACTCACATCAATCTAACCATACATACATCAACAACGTACATCCAGTATATCCAATAATCTAAGCAACCATACATACTATACATACATATAATAACTGGTATGGTGTATACGTACAATACTTACACAACTCATATCGTACATACAATAGTTATCATATAAATCAATATCATTCAATATGACATACATATAGTACCCATAGCAGCTATCGTATAATATTAGAAAAAATTAACCATACGTACAGTACACACTCTTCAGATTCAACATAACTACTCTTCAAATCCAACTTTCAATATTAACATATTATTTTATTCAGATAGATTTCAAAAACATCAATAATTCTTCTTGTAGGCTGAATGAAGTTGTCACTCCATTGCAAGTGGTTGTTTCTGATGCCTTTGAGGTTGTAATAAATTTCACTACGTACACTACTTCTATACACAACAATTTTTATGCGTATTTTCTGATATTTTTACTAAATTGTACAGAGCGATTCAAGCCTAAATGAAGTTGATTCAAACTTTATACCTAATGACGTAGAGGTTACATTTAAGTCAGAAATCAGTTTAACATTTGACTCTATACTGGAAGCTAGAGATTTTTACCCCAATTATGCTGACAATGTGACTTTGGCATTATAACAACACACTCTGCTAAAGAACCGGGTGATAACTTTATTTAAAGAGTAGCATTTGCTTGTGCTAAGTCAGTTAGAAAGATTCTTTGTACAGATACAAGCCCACTGTAAAGACAAACTGTCCAGCTCATATTAGACTTTGTTGTAATTATCTGGAAAGTATTGTATTTGTAACTTTATAGAAAATCATAACTATGAACTTCTAGAGCCTCACTTGGTTAGACTTTTACCATCCAAAAGGAAGACCCCTGATGACATCCAAAGAAGCATAGACCTAAACTACAGTGCAGGTAAATAAAAATGTTACTATTAACCTCACGTATTGTACTTCCCTTTACGTACTCTATATTTACTATATTTTACTTCTCGTACATACTTTTGGTGAGTACATTACATCAATGTCACATACTGTACTTTCTTAGCAAATAATTCTTGTACTGAGCTTTGTACATAGTAATAACTTTTCTCATTTTACATATATCCGCCCTGCCAAATTTATGTCTAATTTTGTTACTGAAACTAGATCTTTTGATAATCCTCCATTTACGCAGAAGGACTTGATGAACTATGCTGAGACTTATAGAAATCTCTGTCTTAGAAAAAGCGATGCTCAAACAATTCAGAAATATTTTATTACAATATAAAAAATAAAATGGTGATTTCTTCTATGTACTTGATATTGATGACCTTGGCGTTCTACAAAATGTTTTTTGGACGGACTCAAGATCAAGGAATACATACAGATACTTTAATGATGTTATCACATTTGATACAACTTACTTAACCAATATATACAATATGCCATTTCCCCCATTTGTTGTCATTAATCATCATGGTCATTCTATTTTACTGGGATGTGTATTATTATGTGAGGAGACCACAGAGAATTAAGTATGGTTATTCAAAACATGGATGAAATGTATAGGTAAGTCAATATATACATTATCTCACGTACAATCCTACACTAAATCCTCACGGTCTAATATGCTATTCTAGTATTGTACGTCGTAATATTTTAACTTGTTGTAATTTTAGGTAGTTTGGAACCAAAGGGAATCGTCACTCATCAGGCCCAACATATTATGAATGTTGTTAAAATTGCTTTCCCTAATATTCATCACCGTCTATTTATGTGGCATATTATGAAAAAACTTCCTGAGAAACTGGGTAAGAACTCAGCCGTTTCAAAACTAGTTAAGGAGGCAGTTATTGGAGTACATCTATACTTAAATTTGAGAACACCTGGCAGAGAGCTATCCAACTCACTAGTAAGAAAGAAGAGAGCTGGCTTTCTAGTATTCACAAGCTAAAATAGATTTGGGTGTCCGTCTATGTTGATAATTTTTTCAGGGCTGATATGTCTACAACACAGACAAGTGAATCTATGAATGTTTTTTTTTGATGGCTATGTGAATTCATGTACAACACTAAAGCGATTTGTTTCTCAATATGATTTTCCCTTAAATCGAAATATGAAAAAGAGAAGCTAGCATACCTTGAGTCCTTCCACAAAAACTCCCACCTTAGAACAACTTCCAAGATCGAGGCACATTACAATGAAACATATACTATTAATATTTTTAGAAAATTCCAAATGAACTTGAAGGAATGATGTTTTGTGAGTCCAAACTCATATCTGGGGATTCTTTACAGTCATCATTTATTGTTACCGAGCACAAAGATGTGATGATAAATTTAGAGGAATGAAAATCATTTAAAAAGGAGTTTTACATATAGTACGTAAATTATGAGGAAGAGATCAAATGTTCATGTTTATGTTTTGAGTCAAAGGGCATTTTATGTAGTCATATATTATGTGTCATTAGTAGGTATATGAAACTTGATAAGATCCCACAACAATACATATTGGAGAGATGGCAGAAAGATATATATCGGGAATACAACATCTCTCACACCCTTCTTGCCAATATGGGTGATGAGTCTGAGCAACTTGTAGAACATATTTTTAGTATATGTGGTGGGTTTGGAAACTTAGCAAGATCTTATGTCGAAAATTATGAACACGTCAAAAGAGAGCTAGCAGATGCATACCAAAGGATTAATAGTATTTTGAAAGATAAAGGTCAAGTCATGATGGTAAATGTTTTATTGACGTACTGTACAAACATTTTACATATATAAATCACGTACAATACATTTACATGTAACTTTTTTATGTATATGTTTGTATTACAGGAAAACACAACCTCTATATAAGACCATGTTGTAGCTATTACTGTTGGAAGACCTTCAACTTTATAGAAGAAATCAAAGAGAGAGCTATCAACACCAAAGAAAAAAAAGACACCTAAAAAAAGGGCAGCAAAAGACATCATTACAAATGCCTGTACAGTACGTCCAGACAACATCACATCACATTTAGATCCAGATCTAATTAATGTCAAAGATGCAATCCTCCAATAGTTGGCAACAAACAATAACCGTACTGTGTGCCCAGACCACAACACAATGGTTGCATATTAAATCGATTCACAACCAAAAGTTTTGAAACATTTCTAAATAGACTTCTTCAAGATCTTAATGAATCTCCTTACATTTCACAGACTACGGAAAAAGTTCACTCCCCTAATATAAAATTGGGGCTTAATCTATCAAATCCTACCACGATCCTAATTAATTTCTGTCCCAATTTTTCCGAAACAAATAGATATTTGTATGGGTGGTTTAATAACTATCCACCCCATTTTTGAAATGCAATCAAATTACTTTAGCTATGTTTGAGTTTTTGAGTATGTACTGATTTTCGATCGTATACTACAAATTGTTTTACTTACATTGAGTAACAACTTTCACATAGATTACTTATACACAATTATCAAGTACAGTACTTCAACATACACTCAAGTACGGTACCCCACAATTAAAACAAAGCTTATTGTGTAGAAGAATCATATTACATCTTTGTGTACACGCAGCAACATCAAAGAAGTAATGATACTTACTCTAACGGTCATACCCATCTAAGTACCGTACATTGATAAAAGTGTACACGCTACGTCACTAGATGCACATATATATGTAGTGTAGCACGTCAATAAAAGTTTATTCTATGCATCAAACAACTTATAGTTTCATGCATACACTCTGAATAATCTATAGTTCCTATATACATACAGACTGCATATACTCTTACCCACATTTTAACTAAAGTAAATTTAATCACATCCACACCAAATAATTGTACACCAATCAAGTATAATACCCATACATACGCCCAAGTACTGTACGTCACAATACAAAGACTTACAAAAAAGAAGGAATCATCTGTAGTTCGTATTTAAATACACAATGAAGGTTTTACTGACATTGGGTAACACCATTCACTTATATTATGTATCAACTGCACTACTCGAGCATACACTCAAGTACGATACACCAAAAAAATAACAAATTTTAAGGTGTACACATTCATTTTCACAATCAAAATGTGGGACAATTTTTAATCTACTATCTCATACAATACCTACATATGCAAGATATTATCACACACAAATACCAAATATAGGGCCAAAAAAATGTTGTCCTTTCAGTAAAATAGTTGTTATAACAACATTTGAACACATTAGTTCAATAGATGTGCATCAAAGAACATACAATTGATTCTATATTATTCATCATTTAGTAATTATACATTGTTCATCATTGCACTTTTCAAAATATATTGTTCATTGATCATTCTATTCTACTTAATTGTGAACTATGAGTTCATCAATGCCGAAGCATAAAATCTTCGTAGTGCATGGACATCATCATCATGGGTGTCGTGAAATGTATCCTTTTCTAGCAGCTCTTCAATCCACCTAATAACATATAATGCACAATCATTGGAATCTGGTGGCTGCTGTGATGCATACCTATCAAAGATCATGTTCCAATCTCTAACAATACCACCATGTTTAATCATAGCATACTTGATGGCATTTTCCTATTATAAGTCACAAAGTAGTATTAAACATATGAATTTATAATTATCATTACATACATAAGTATTGTACTTACCACATGCTTTGCATCGTCATCGACTTCACTATATTCTTGTCTCGTTTCTAAACTATTATAGTGCATGAAAACCTTTTATTTAGAAGATGCGGTAATAAGATGGCAATGATCTCCGATCAGTAGAGGTAACAACAAAATCTTAGCCCTTTTGATCTGCTCAATTTTAGAGATCAAGTATGTAACTATTCCTCCATGATTTTACTCTCTTATCACTTGTGGTAGTGATGTATTAAAAATAAAATAATCTTCATATTTCATCTTCTCATATAACCCCCTTTTTAACTCCATCACAACTTCCATGATCTAAAACAATATTTTATATTCATTAATAAACATTAAAAGGACATTCATTTCACTAACGTACAGTACATCCAAAGTGACATACATTACTATAAAGATGTGTACAATACTACACAACTACTTCCAACATGTAATTTTACTTGATTCGTCACCATCCCTCCTACTTTTAACATCTCTTTTAGATCCTTTTACATAATCATTGCTGTTAGAGATCTAAATATTACATAATCTTTATCGCTTCCTTGACAAGTTAGTTGCATACAAATTTCAAAATGATAAATGTCTCATATTCATGAAAGTACTATACATACCTTTAATAAACAATGAAAATGACAAACAATACAATACTGTACATACTTTTATCAGTTTTTCTCTTTCTACTTCAGGAAGACTCTCAACCTCTTTGTTATCAACATCCCACATTTTCTTAAATGGACCCTTTGATGCTTCCATTAACATTTTATCCTTCCTTGTCTGTGGTTTATGCTTAATGTTTTTCACAAGCAAACTTGGACTCATTTTCTTCTCAAACTTTTCCATGTGGTCATTCAAAGCACCAATCCATTGCTATTTATCGATTAAATAATAACAAAAATTATTTTTCTTTACAAACATATTCATTAACAAATTTACTTGAGATCAGATCCAAAAACCTGGTCTTCTTTGGTCACTAGATCAACAAATTCGTATTGGATTTTTGTTTTGAAACAATTTCCAACACCTGCTGATCCTTTTATCAAATTTTGTGAAGAATATATAGTTTTAATATCCTTGTCAAGCATAAACTTAGTTTTCTCCTCCATGGTTTTCTTTTTCATAGAAACGATACAATAGAGACAAATGGTTAGCTCAAACCAAAACTTTGATTTAGTATTGTACCTAGATAATTATTAAAGTACTATATATGAACTTTTAGTCTACATGAACTTACTTCTTGTTGTTCACTACCAATTTCAACAACATTAACATCCACTGTTGCATCTACAACATATGTTTTGGCAACTTTTTCCTAACGTTACAACAAAAAGGAAATGATAGCCATTTTCCTAAAATTCTTTCATAATGTACTTGAAAAATTTGTAAAGTACTGTACTTTAATCACCTTATCACTAACAATCTATTCCTCAACACCACTCTGAACTATATTTTTAGAGAGTGAGACATTTACAACTTCATGTGCATCACCAACATTTTACATTTCAACTCTAGTATCATTCACTATTTCAGCCTAACATTTAACAAAAAAAGAAAATTCAAGTACAATACATCAAGAACAACACATTGAGTACAATCAACACTGAGTATAGTACTAAAAACATTATGTACAAAATTTGAAACATTAAGCATCACTGTATTTTTTTGCACAATAAAAAATCTAACTACAGTACTACAAACATTACGTACAGAACTTCAAACATTAAGCATCACTATAATTTTTTACACAACATACAAAAATACTAACTACAATACTATAAACATTAAGCATAATAAAAAGGAAATAGTATCCATCTTCATAAATAGTTTTTATTGTACTTTAACAAACTCCAAAGTATTGTACTTGAATTATCTCATTGGTAACAAACTGTTCATAAACAACAGTTTGAATGGCATCACCTTCATGTACATTTCCACCTTCATGTGCATCACCATCAGTCTGCACATCAACTCCAATATCACTGACGATCTCAGCCTAACAATTTACAAAAAAGAAAGTTAAAGTACAGTTCATTAAGAATAGCACATTAAGTATAAACAACACTAAGTACAGTACTACAAACATTACGTACAGAACTTGAAACATTAAGCATCACTGCAATTTTTTACACAACATACAAAAATACTAACTACAGTACTACAAATATTACCTACAGAACTTCAAACATTAACCATCACTGCAATTTTTTACACAACGTATAAAAATATTAACTACAATACTACAAACATTAAGTACATTAAAAAGAAAATGGTATCCATTTTAATAAAACAATCCTGTACTGTACTTTAACAAACTCCAAAGTACTGTACTTCAATTACCTCATGGGTAACAAACTGTTCATCAACAACAGTTTGAACGACATCGCCTTCATTTACATTTCCACCTTCATGTGCATCACAACCAGTCTGCACATCAACTCCAATATCACTAACAATCTTAGCCTAATAATTGATTGAAAATTAAAGAAAATTAAAGTATGATACTTACATAATCACTATATACAATACTACAAACATTAAGTACAACATTACTACAAACATCCAATACAATATTACCTTGTCATCAATAATCGTTTCTACAACGACATCACCATTCTGCCTTTCACCATCCCTTCCTTCAACAACCGTCTCTCCAGCAACATCACCATGCTCTTTTACAACATGTGAACAATCGTCATTTTTTTCAAGTACTTCCGCGACACCATCATCCTTATTATTAAAAAAAAATGATAGATCAACAACCCCATTTTTCAACACAGTACTACGTGACACAGTACCCATATCTAACATATATTAATCAAATATTTTATGTTATTCACTTACATTATCCTTATTCAATCTTCCACTTCTATCACTCTGTGTTACCTTGCTTGTACCAACTTGTTGAATTTCAACCTCCATGCTCAGTTTAGCAGGTGTTTGTCCTTGTTCATCTGTATCAACCGTTGTGGCAATATTTTCATTGTCCACTTTTTACATAGATGTACCTTTTCCTTTGTATATAATAACGAACTTGATTTTTTTTTTTAATTTTATGCCCAACCTTTCTTCAGCATTTTTTCTTGTTTCTGTTCAACAAAAATACATATATTAGACATGTAAAATACACATAACTCTGTCAGAATACCATTCTCACCCCTACTCCTTTGATATTATTAACATTTGATATTTTATCTCTCAACTGCAAAAATAAAAAAATTGTCTTAGTATATACCATGACATATACTACAATCTAGCAGAGAATCAAATTGTGATTAATACATATGTACAATACTACTATAATATTAAAGTACTGTACTTGAAACATTTATTATGTTATTTTTTATTAGATATGATCTTACACTTAATATGACATCCCGAACTGTATCAGCAACATAATCCGATGAAGCTTCATTCATATTAGCCTCAATTCTCTTCAACTAAGGATCTATTACAAAATCATCAAAAGATGATTCACTAGCTTGCACTGTTTGTTGCATGCCATAACTTACATTGGATGCTTCTGCAACATCTTGTAATGAGTAACAAATAGTAACTAATATATGTGTTTGAGAAATAGAATATTAAGTATAGTACTTTAACAACTTGATCACCTTTGTGCAATCGTTGTCATCCTTTACCCCCTTTGTATCACCATCCAACGGAAGAGTTGGATCAGGAATCCCATTCACCCATAGTTCTTCACATAGAAAATTTACTATGTTCTTTGAAATCTCGTAATCCACCTTCACATCATTTATTTTTTTTCTTTAGCTCATCTATGTCCATACCCAACATTATCACCTCTTCCTTTTGTTTTTTAATGCATCTCTTAAGATCCTTCTTCAACCTTTTCTTGTCCGATTTTAATGATTCCAGCTCCACCTACATATCTCCCACCTCACTCCCGCTGCATTCTTCCTTAGCCTTCCTCTTGCCTGTATGTCTTTTCTTCTCTATCCAATTAGTCCTTATGTAATCCACACTGAAATTGCACACACTAATTTCCTTCTTCTACAAAAACACATTCATTTTGCTTTCATAGTTCCATTTATTAATAAACGAAAACACATCATTATCTTCAGTAGGGAGTAGAGTCTGACACTCCCGGTACTAGGCCTGAAACGTCATTACAAATAGCATTAACCAAGAAATCAAAGACATACAATACTAACAATATAATCATCAAATATTGTACTAATTTCAACAACAATTTATCTAACTATGTACAGTACTAACAATATTACCATTAACACTGCACTGCAACCTTTAAAATATCCTTTATTGTTAACAATAACATAAACAAGCTCATTTTGCAGGTATTGTATGATAGCTTCTGGCTAGTTATAATTATCAAGGGACTGCAAATCATCTACCATGTCAAAGAAAACCTTTCAGATAGCAAAAATCCCATTAGGGAACAAAAATCTGTCAGTAGAACCAAAATCCATATCTTGACAAACTGTGTGATGCTTTTTGCATCCTTTTTCTTTCTTAACATTTTCAATGTCTCCATTGCATCTTTCACTTTGGAGTCTGCCCCAAAGTACTCCCCCCTCACAACTGAGTTCTTGCCTGAAACCTTATTTGTCGAGTCCAAGATTACTTCTTCACATGCACAGTAAAGAATGCAAATATTTAAATAAATGTACTCACACACAATCATCTGTCCAGTACAATACTTAGTCACACATCCTCATCTATCTAGTACAATACTTATCCTCAAAAACCAAACTAAAAATATCAGATACATGCTCTGTCTACAACTTCACCACCACATTTCCAAAGAGAAATCCCTTTTGTAACACATCATAACATCAGACAAGATCTTGTATTAATCCAAGATCCAATGCAGAAGGACACTTCATGTCCAAAAATCCACCAAAAACGATCTTCTTGAATTTCTTTTTATGGTTCGTCCCATCCAATTTGCACACCTTTTTAAATTTCCTAAAGCTACACCTGGACTGAAATCCACATTCATTCTCCACCCTACAAAGACAAACATGTATTTTAAAGTTCATTTTATGTATAAGTACAATACTACTCTAGTTGTATACATTTCATAACCAAGTACAGTACAAACAACAATCACATATTTATCCCAAAGGTACAGTAATACTCAAACTAAAAAATGTACTCTTTCATGAACATCAGTCTATAATATATTTTAAATCAAGCCACTTGTCAAAAAATTGTTACAAAATACAGACATAAGTTGAGTACCCACTTGTTAATGATCTCAAAAGTACAATGCATATCTAGTCAAGAATCAAGCTATAAAATTCATCCAAAAGTACTGCACCCACTTGTTAATTTCAACTAAGTTACTGAAGCATACAATACCTAGAAAAATACAAAATCAACCATAATTGTATAACTGGTCTAGAACCATAAGCATGATACCTATGGAATCTCATAGCAACATTGGTTATCTAGACAAAAAAATTGTTACAAAATGTAGACATAAGTTGAGTACCCACTTGTTAATGATCTTAAAAGTACAATGCACATCCGGTCAAGAATCAACTATAAAATGCATCCATAAGTACTGTATCGACTTGTTAATTTCAACTCAGTTACTGAAGCATAAGTACAATACCTCAAAAAATACAAAATCAACCATAATTGTATAACTTGTCTAGAACCATAAGCACAGTACCTACGGAATCCCATAGCAACATTGGTCATCTGGATAAAAAATTATTACAAAATCCAGACATAAGTTGAGTACCCACTTGTTAATTATCTCAAAATTACAATGCATATCTGGTCAAGAATCAACTATAAATTGCATCCACAAGTACTGTACACCCTTATTAATTTCAACTCAGTTACTGAAGCATAAGTACAATATCTAGAAAAATACAAAATCAACCATAATTCTATAAGTGGTCTAGAAGCATAAACACAATACCTACAAAATCCCATAGCAACATTGGTCATCTAGACAAAAAATTGTTACAAAATCTGGACATAATTTGAGTACCCACTTGTTAATGATCTCAAAAGTACAATGCACATCTGGTCAAGAATCAACTGTATTTTGCATCCATAAGTATTGTACCCACTTGTTAATTTCAACTTAGTTATTGAAGCATAAGTACAATACCTAGAAAAATACAAAATTAGCTATAAGTATAACTGGTCTAGAAGCATAAGCACAGTACCTACGAAATCCCATAGCAACATTGGTAATCTGGACAAAAAATTATTACAAAATGTAGACATAAGCTGAGTACCCACTTGTTAATGATCTCAAAAGTACAGTACACATCTGGTCAAGAATTAGCTATAAAATGCATCCATAAGTATTGTACACACTTGTTAATTTCAACTCAATTACTGAAGTATAAGTACAATACCTAGCAAAATACAAATCAACCATAATTGTATAACTGGTCTAGAAGCATAAGTACAGTACCTACGGAATCCCATAGAAACATTGGTCATCTGGACAAAAGATTGTTACAAAATGCAGACATAAGTTGAGTACCAATTTGTTAATGATCTCAAAAGTACAATGCACATCCAGTCAAGAATCAACTATAAAATGCATACATAAGTATTGTACCCACTTGTTAATTTCAACTCAGTTACTGAAGCATAAGTACAGTACCTAGCATATTACAAAAGCAAGCATAATTGTATAACTGGTCTAGAAGCATAAGTACAATACCTACGAAATCCCATAACAACATTGGTCATCTGGACAAAAAATTGTTGCAAAATACAGACATAAGTTGAGTACCCATTTGTTAATGACCTTAAAAGTACAGTGCACATCCAGTCAAGAATCAGCTATAAAATGCATCCATAAGTATAATACCGACTTGTTAATTTCAACTCAGTTACTGAAGCATAAGTACAATACCTAACAAATTACAAAATCAACCATAATTGTATAACTGGTCTAGAAGCATAAGTACAGTACCTACAGAATCCCATAGCAACATTGGTCATCTGGACAAAAAATTATTACAAAATGGAGACATAAGTTGAGTACTCACTTGTTAATGACCTCAAAAGTACATTGCACATCCTGTCAAGAATCAACTATAAAATGCATCCATAAGTAATGTACTCACTTGTTAATTTTCAACTCAATTAATGAAGCATAAGTGCAATACCTAGCAAATTACAAAATCAAGCATAATTATATAACTGGTCTAGAAGCATAAGTACAGTACCTACGAAATCCCATAGCAACATTGGTCATCTGGAGTAAAAATTGTTACAAAATGCAGACATAAGTTGAGTACCCACTTGTTAATGATATCAAAAGTACAATGCAAATTCAGTCAATAATTAGCTATAAAATACACCCACAAGTTTAGTACCCACTTATTAATTTCAACTCACTCACTGAAGTATAAGTACAATACCTAGCAAAATACAAAATCAACCATAATTTTATAACTGGTCTAGAAGTATAAGTATAGTACTTGCAGAATCCCATAACAACATTGGTCATCTAGACAAAAAATTATTACAAAATATAGATATAAGTTGAGTACCCACTTGTTAATGATCTCAAAAGTACAATGCATATCCGGTCAAGAATCAGTCACAAATGCACCCACAAGTACAATACCCACTTGTTAATTTTAACTCAGTTACTGAAGCATAAGTACAGTACCTAGTGAAATATAAAATCAACTATAATTGTATAACTGATTTAGAAGCATAAGTACAGTACCTACATCCCATAACAACATTGGTCATCTGGACAAACAATTGTTACAAAATGCAGACATAAGTATAGTACCTATTTGTTAATGATATAAAAAGTACAATGCACATCCGGACAAAAAGCAGCCACAAAATGCACCCACAAGTGGGTACTGTATTTTTTATTTAATCCATCTCGGTTTGCTTCATACACAGTTACTAACAAAAATTTAAACCACACTAATCTCACATCCATGTGTTTTTGTTTGAAGCACAACAGACTAGTTTTAGATTGAATGGAAATATATGTATTGTACATGTGAAAGAGAGAAAATCCGAGTACTATACTTACGGTTGGGGTGAAACAGAGTCTTTTGTGGTGTGATTCGCTACTCTTCTCGCTAATGCTCCAATTGTCGGGGGCGCCCTCAGTCTGTGTTATCTACGACGCCGCTGCGGCAGGGAATTCTGTGACTTTGCTGTGTGAGCCGGAAGAGGGGCTGGTAAAGGAGAAGCTGCAAGGAGAAGCGGGGGGAAAGGCTGCGGGAGCGGAGGGAACGAATTGGCAGAAAAAGAGAAGTGGGGGAACGGAAGGAACAGTCCGGCGGAGCGCGGCTGCGAGAGCGGCGCGGGAGAGGTGAGGGAACGCTGCGGCGGAGGAAGGCTACGAGAGAGGTGAGGGAACGATGCGGCCGAGGAAATGATTCGTTAGGAATTTGCTGTAATCGGAGGAGAGAGAACAAGACGTCTGAGCAGAGGAGAGATCGTGGGTTTCGAACGGTTCTAGTGGGTGAGAGGAGTGACGAGAGGGAGAAGTAAGAATATTTTTTGGAAGCCGTTGCAAATCAGATACGTATCTAGTGGAAAATGGTTGGGTAGTCAAATTGGTTCTTACCGAGAAACCTGGTGGGTCAGCGGATTCAAACCTGACTATATGTAGCATAGGTGAGCAAATCGATTAATTTGTTAACACATGTTCAAGTGAGCAAATACTTAGGTGTCTTTCTGGGACTTTTCCGCATGAGTAATTCTAGCCGTAACCGGCTGCCCACCCGGCCACCCACCCGGCTGAGGTTTCTACAAAGTCCAATGTGGACTAACTTTATTTATTTTTAAATAGGAGGGAAGTAGAAACAAAGTCAAAACTTGTATTGATTGTAACTTTCAAGCCACAATGAATTTTTCAATGAAACAAAAAGCACTAGATTCGTAATAAAAATACTTTTCAATAAGACCAATGTTGACATATTTTGAAAAAATAATTATATGAGAAAATAAGGATGAGAGAAGTAGAAGAGAGAGAAAATATTTTTGTCCATAACTTTTACTCTGGAACATATTTTTTAATGAAATAAATTGTATTAGAATCCTTATAAAATATACTTTCTAACAAGACTAGTGTTGACATATTTTAAAATAATGATAATATGAGAGAAATATAGTATCCATATTTTAGGATACCATACACATGCTTTGGGTATAGATGTACAGTACTTGTGAGTACAATACATCTAATTCGTGTTTCTCCCAAATCATATTCAATATTTACTTATTCATCTATGGATTCGATTGAACTAACATTAGCAATGAGTTTAATACTGTACTTTTGAATGAATAAGATCAAAGATTAGTTGTTCTTAAACATAGGTGAAAGTATTACAGTTTAGTAAAATGTGTATGTTTTTAATGAAATGTGAATTAGTTTATATAGGTACGGTATGTGATCATTGAGAATCTTTTATACATGATATGTCTCGTACTGTACCAACAAGATCATCAAATCATGTATTGTTGTTATGTCTGGTACGGTACCTCTAGTACTGTACGTCTAGTACAATACTTTGTATTACAAAATATGGCTGTTAGTACATTACTTCTTGTACCAACAAGATCATCAAATCATGTATTGTTCTTGTGTCTCGTACGGTACCTCTAGTACTGTACGTCTAATATTATACTTTGTATTACAAAATGTGGCTGTTAGTACTGTACTTCTAGTAACAACAAGATCATCAAATCATGTATTGTTGGTATGTCTCGTACAATACCTCTAGTACTGTACGTCTAATACTATACTTTGTATTACAAAATGTGGCTGTTAGTACTATACTTCTTGTACCAACAAGATCATCAAATCATTACTGTATGTATTGTACATTACCTCTAGTGCTGTACGTCTAGTATTATACTTTGTATTACAAAATATAGTTGTTAGTACTGTACTTCTTGTACCAACAAGATCAACAAATCATGCACTGTATGTCTTGTAAAGTACCTCTAGTACTGTACGTCTAGTACTATACTTTGTATTACAAAATGTGGTTGTTAGTACTGTACTTCTTGTACCAATAAGATCATCAAATCATGTATTGTTGTTTTGTCTCGTACAATACCTCTAGTATTGTACGTCTAATAATATACTTTGTATTACAAAATGTGGCTGTTAGTACTGTACTTCTAGTAACAACAAGATCATCAAATTATATATTGTTGTTGTGTCTCGTACGGTACCTTGAGTATCCTTGTATATGATTATTGTCAAACGTTATATTTGAATGTATGTAAAAATTAATATAAATGATAACATGCACGGTACTTATAGATTTATGACATAATATGGAATATGAAGAAATAAAGAGGCAATAAGTACTGTACCTGAATGGTCAATCTGAGTACAATATCTAAAAACGTATTGTACTTTTGTATACTTCTCTCCTCTCTTAATATACTTCTAATATTATTTTTTCCAAAGTATGTCAACATTGGTCATGATAGAAAGTATTTTTCATTAGGAATCTGATGTTTTTTATTTCGAAAAAAAATTCATTTGGAATTGATAGTTATGAGCAAAAACCGATTTCTCTCTCTTCTTTTTATTCTCTTTTTAACTTTTCAGTAACTTTTTGCCACATCAGCAGTGCCCCATTCCCAACTACCGGGTAGGCTCCCGGAAATGTGGACGGGTGCCTGCGTTACTCTTCCGCATATCTTCGTCTCCTTGAGTTCTGGGACATTGTGGCATGTCTTCGTTTCTTTCCTGCACGGTCTGCAGCTACATGCAAGAATACCGAATTCTCGCACACGTTTCACACAGGTTCCAAAAGAAAGAGCCCTCTAAAAAATTCTGTCTTGACTACACCTAAAAGTTGTTGCCACCTCCAGGAATTGGCTATCTACCGAAGGGCCGTCTGTAGCAGGATCAATAGGTTTTCTTATAGACAAATTTATTATTATTATTATTATTATTATAATAACTGGAGGATCTATATATCCCGCCTCCTGGGGTGTCTCAAAAATTACATCACGTAAAAGTTCTGTGGTTAGCACTGTAAATAAAACCCCCAAAACTGTAACCCCACTTTCTGCACATCACGTATGAGTTGTCCATCCTTTACATATATGTGGGACTCTTCTAGTCTCAAGGTTGATTGCCCCTCTAATACGATCAGGTAGCAGGCTGCTATTCATTGAAACAACGTTCAGGTTCTCCTTCTTCCCCCATTTAGTTATCAAGTATGCCACCTCATTGACTGCCTTGGGGATGTGAGTGTAGATGATCTGATCACCATGTCTCAGGTTCTCTATAGCTACTATAGCTTTCCAAGGCACTAGACCTCTGTTAGATACCATCTCATAAATATCTCTCCTGTCCCTTTCCACGAAGTTCACCCTCCTACCTGCTTCCCCACAACATTTGAGCCCCACTATGGTTCCTGCTGCCAGAGCTTCTATGATGTTGTCAGCCTCAATCTTCAATGAACTGAACACCTGGACTTCACCTTCGTCATTGCGCAAAATGCCTCCGACCTGGTACCATCTCCTCTCCCAATTTCTGGATCCCCTGGTAATAGAGACATTCAGTTTACACAGGTGGCTGTTTGGTTTCAGCCATCTACTTAAGAAGGATGTGCGTCTCTTGACTCTGTGCGTGATCAATTCTAACTCCTCCATTCTTTGGCGATCACAGCCATTTAGTTCATACTCAAAAACACGTGCATTAACCACTTTCCTCGGTAGTTTAAGAGCATCATTCCACATACGTAAAGGTTCACATATATGGCTTGCCATCGTACCTACTGGCACATCGTGATGTCCATATCCTCCCAACATATAATTTGTGGCGAAGAACCACATATCCAACCAAGCAAAGACTTCAATGAGGCAGCAGACCAACACCGCAAAATAATGATCTGATATTTGTGTGTCGTTCCCTATTAGTTGGCCATCCCATAAGCTCCAAACTTTTGTCCCAAAGGAACTTTGCCGTCTCCCCTTCAAGGAACCACAGCATTCACACCGTGAACCCACAGGAACGCTGCATTTAGCTACTCTCTCGTCCGTGGGTAGGGCGCCTTTCCAGATCCGCCATGTGAGAATGCATGCCCTTGATAAGCAGCAGACACCACGACCACCTGAACGTGGGAACACAGACTCAAGAATAGAAGACTCTAGGTCATCCATCATGGAACCAGTTCTCACACAACGTGCAGCACTAACGGCGGGATACACTAACGTGTCTCATTCACGTCCCCCACTATGCTGGAGAACTGCAACATCGTCTAGCGTGACACTCATTTCAAAATAAGAAAACCGAAAAGTGTTGCTAGATTTGTCCCACTGGTTAACTACGACAATGATTAAATTGAGATCAAGGTGGATAGGTTGTAGCTTATGAACACGTCTAAAATCAGCCAAAATAATATTTTGCAAAACACCCGCGTAAGTAATATGCCAAATTAACAACATAAAGTGGTGTTGGGAGAGCCGAAATGATACTTCTCCAGGAGCCATATCTATAAAAAAACAAATATTACATTAAATAAAAAGTTCAAATATTAGATTAAATAAAAAGTGTAATATTTGCTTAAATGAAAAGTGCAAGCATCAGATTAAATGAAAAGTGCAATCATTACATGACTTGAACAAACTGAAATGTAAACATTACATGACTTGAACAAACTGAAATAAGAACATTACATGACTTGAACAAATAGAAATGCAAATGTTACATGACTTGAACAAACTAAAATAAGAACATTACATGACTTGAACAAACTAAAACAAGAACATTACACGACTTAACATTACATTAGGACAAGTGCGTCTATTATGGCCCCTTCTGCCACACTTATGACAATGATATGTATATTGATTTGGATGAACATCCATAGTTGAAGACCTTCTATTTTTCTTTGGTCTTCTAGCGTGCCTTCCTTTCCTAGGGGGTAATAAGGGATAAATACCTCTGCTTTCATCAAATGGAGGCTAATACCTCTTGTCGGCAATACCATGAAATTCAATTTTGTATGTGTTCAAATAAGAATCATTTGTCAAATAAGGGCTCACAAGTCCGTCACAATCATAATTGACAGTTCCCGCAACTACCCAAACATGACAACATGGAAAATACCATTGTTGCGGAAAACCACAACTGCATTTACTGGCACCATTTGGATGTACTTTGACTTGAAATTTATATCTGTCCACGTCATCAACAAGCCATTCATCATTTTTTCACGCGACGTGATACTATTATTTTTTCTGCATCATGTTGTACATTAAAAAGCTTGTTATGAAGCCACAGGGGCCATTTCTGTCCCATAATCTAACGACCATATGCTTCATTACGCCTCTCCAACCACATTGTAACAGAGCGATAATATGTGCCAACAATTAGTGCCTATATTGGTAAACCCTTAACACCTTTTAGGACTCCATTTAACCCTTCAACATGATTGCTAGGAAATGACCCATACTTGTAACCTCTGTCATATGTGAGAGACCAATGTACTGGATTTTGGGCTATCAAATACTCCTTAGTAGCTGGTTCTATGGTTTCTATATCATCCATTAGATGATCAAATTCAAGTTTATCAGTTGTGGATCCCACCTTCCAAAAAGTTCCTTTAACTCTAGTGACTTGAACTTTTTATGGAAGTTCTCACGAAGATGTCGAAGACAATAACGATGTTGAGCCCAATCAAATTTTGACTTAAGTGTTGGAAAAATGGCTCTCATTTGATCAGAAATAATACACAGATTTGTACGGCGTGGAATGATTGGAATATAAGTTTGTAAAGAACCAAAGAACCAATCCCATGAGTCTTTTTTTTTCTACCTCGACAACAGCAAAAGTGAGTGAAAATAGACCATTATCAGCATCTATGCCACATGCAATGAGAAGTATGCCTTAATATTTTCCAGTTAGAAATATGCCATCAACAATAAGAACATGCCTGCAATAGACCCAACCCTTCACAGCTGGGCCGAATGTCCAAAACACCCTCTTGAATCTACAAGTGCCTTAAGTTTGAAGGGTATAATCATCCACACGGTGGGAATATATAGTTCTTATAATATATTGTGATAGAGATATCAGAAACGACAACAAATTATGGTATGATGATTCTCAATCTCCAAATATTTTACAGACAACCTTCTCGCTAGAAATGCCTTCTTGTATGATATTTGAAGGTGTAGTTCAACATTCACCTTATCATGAATTTCTTGTGTGGACATATCCAATCATGACACTAGGATTGGCATTATCATACGAGCAATATAAGATGACGTGCATTAGTGATGATCTTGATTCAGAACAATTAGTTGACAATTGTGGCTCCCACTATAACATTTTATCTTCCACATGCCACCTTCTCTTTTGGATTGGCAAGTGGCCAAACTCCAAGGACAGTGTTGGTCTTGGATACAAAAAAAATTGATAAATCGATTATTTGAGTGTTGTGTACGATACTGGACATTGTTTTGTACCGACCATTTTTGAATCATCTCAATCATAACATCTTTGGATGCAAATAAAACACCCTCATAAATTTTAGTGTTGGAAGGGTTGTAATTGAGACAAACTTCCTGATAAAACTCTTCCACCCATTCGTCATCTTGAAAAGTTTCATAGTTAGTATCAATGTGATTGTGTCTGGGCCATTCTCTATCAAACATGCATGGGACTGAACTCAATGCAGGGAATGGATGTTGATACCCATCATCAGTTTTAGTCAATGAGTGACCATCCTGATCACTATTATCATCACCTTCCTGATCACTATTATAATCACCTTCTTGTTCAAAATTTTGTTCTCCCTCCTCAACTTCAAGACCAATATTCTCAATAGTAGGATTTTGAGAGAATTTAGGTGCTTGATTCCATTCATCAGTTACATTACTGTTCATTTGGTGAAATTCATTCAATAGACTCATGTAACTAGAATGTTGGTGGAAAGACGTTTTTTCAAGAAACACATCAAAATAGGCATCATATGAAAGTGAGAACAAAGTTCTATATGCATAATCATCGTCAACTTGTATGAGCATATGCTCTTCTCCAGGGAAAAGATAGGATATATTGATAGAGAAGTGGTTGGGATTGATGTCAAGTGTTGTATGGATATATAATTTTAGTTCGGACAGGGTATTGATAAGTGGATATTTATGGGGCTAATAGATCGACTAGAATAAGACCCATCAGAGAAAAAATGACCATCATATCAAAGCTTGACAATTCGTGAACATGAACTAGATGCCATGTTCCTATCATTGTAAAATAAATAAACTTATTTGGAACAATAATTCAGATTTTAGAACAGTAAATTAACTTAATTGGAACAATAATGTCTTTTTTAGAACAATAATTAATATTTTAGAACAACAACATCATTTTTAGAAGAGCAATTAAGACTGTAGAACAACAATTTAGAATTTGAAATTAAATACTAAGACTAGCATATTTGGAACTAAATAGTAAGAATGCCATTTTTGTTGATAACATTTACTTTAAATGTCATTTTCTATAACATTGTTTTAATAATTTGGAATTAAACAGTAACAACACAATTATTTCATTTTTAATATTGCATAGTAGTTTTAGGTTCAAAATTTAGAATTAAATAGTAGCAATACAATTATTTCATTTTTAATATTACATAGTAGTTTTAGGTTCGAAATTTTGAATATAAGAATGTAGTAGCGAAAATACCTCAAGTGGCAAGATCTCCCTTGTAAATCAGAATACCAGACCAGATAAAGAAGAGAAGCAGAATCCCGACCAGTGAGAGAAAAAAGATGAGAAGAATAGTGCCATAAATTAGCTCAAAACTCCGCCCGAAATCAACTACAAGTAGAATCTCGACCAAAGAACTCCATAGCAATGGGGAGTAGAGAAGAAGTGAAGAAATGGAGGAAATGTGTGTGTTTGGGGGGCTAATTTCGTCTCCTATATATAGGAGAGAAATACGTCCCCATTAGAGACATATTGCCCCCACGTGGCACCCACCGCACCCCCCAACGGCTAGACAACCGTTAGGAGAAAAGGCCACAATGGGTGTTGTGTGGCAGCAATATATCCTCAAGGGAGACACATTGCCCCGCTAGCCGTTAGGGTGTCTCGACGCCTGACGTATTGGTCCTACAGCAGGGCAATACATCTTAACCCGGGATGTATTGCTCTGAGATGGGACCAATATGTCTGGCGTGGAGACGCATTGCTCACTCGCAGGGAAATACGTCTTGCTCCAGGACGTATTGGCCCCATCACAGGGCAATGCATCCTGGGCTGAGACATATTGCTCTACCACAGGGCAATGCATCACCCGCCGAGACGTATTGCCCTTGGCAGAGAAATACATCTCCATTGGGGACGTATTGCCCTGTAAATGTGCCATTTTGGGAATTAAGATGAAGAACGTGCCATTCTGGGCATTAAAATGGCCAAACGTGCCATTTTGGTTTTTTTGACCTAAATACCACCTGGTTATAATGAATCGACAAGTGAGGTTTCTCACATGCACTTCGAGTACTCAACTTCTATAGCCCTTAGAGGGATAGAGTTGTTCCATAGCCATGAGTTGAACATCATGTTCCCACTGTACTCAGTGATGATCTTTTTAGCAGAACTAGTTGAAAATCTTCCATATTTATCTAGCTCCCATATCAGATCATCCTGCTGACCTTCCTGCATTCTTACATTTTCTTGCTTAATTAGTGGATGCCCTCATTCGTTAGGTACTGTCAAAGAAGTGCCATGTCCCATTCACCAATCACCATTGAGTGATATCATATTTTCCCCTGCACTCTAAGGTCAATAACCACATTTTCTCTTATGTAAGCTCAAAGATCTTAATCCATCCACTTTTGCAACCAGAAAAGGATGTTTCCATCCCGAATGATCCATATAGTATTGCTCATCAGCTTAGGAAAGCAAGGCCAAAATTTCTTCCAACCTAGAGGGCAAAGTAGGGTATTTTTGAAAAGGGGGTGGTGTAGGTCATCCTTAAGATCTTCTTCTCTATATTTTGCTCGATAGAATCTGCTCCATACATTATCATCCTTCAAAATAAGCCACACACTTTTCATATCTGTAGCTTCTTGTACACACCTTAGTTGAGAGATTCCAAGTACTCCTTATTTCTCAGGGACAACAAGTTTAGACCATGCCACCCAAGTTTTCCTATGAGCACCATTTTGAGATCGCCATAAGAAAGTAGAGAACATTTTCTCAATATGATTGAGATTTTCCTTTGGTGCATGGATGGCCATCAGGGCGTGGATGGTCATGGAGGAAAGAACATGCTTAATGAGCCTCAACCTACCAAAAAAGGAAAGGACTTGCATTTCCAGGTGCTGATCCGCTGCTCAATCTTCTCCACAAGAGTCCTGAAATGAGTTGTTCTATATCTTCCAGCCGTCAAAGGAACCCCCATATATTCTATCATTGTAGGTGCATGTATAAAACCCAATCTACTTTCTAAAGTTTGAATTGGTAGTTTTCTATCGATGTTCTGAATAAGAAAACATGATTTTTGGGAAATAATTCTTTGCCCCGAGCATCATGCATATTCCTGTCAAATACTCATCAAGTTATTGATGCAATCTCGCTTGTTGTTGATAAAGAATATTGCTTCATCTGCTTATAGTAGATGTGATGGGGATTCTACTGGTCCCTTGTGACAAAGCGTTATATACTACCATTGATCATTGCAACATTGATAGCTCTACTCAGCGACTCTTCCATCAGAATGAAAAGTAAGGGGGAGAGAGGGTTTCCTTGCTTATAACCCCTTCCAACCTAGAAGAAACTATGCATTAAACCATTAATTTTAATTGACATCCAAGTCCCTCAAAAGCATTGGAGGCATATCTGGATGAAGCTTTGCTCGAAACCAAATTTCTCCATGATAACTTCAAGATATATCCAGTCTACTCGGTCATATGCTTTATCCATGTCAACTTTGATCATCATATTCCTGCCTTCTCGCCCATTTTGAAGGTCTCGAAGAAGCTCCTTTGCAAGGCGAATGTTATTTGTGATGTTTCATCCTGTAACAAAGGCATATTGCTCCACTGATATGAGCTTGGGAAGAAGGTGAGACAGTCGGTAGGTTATCAACTTTGCTAAAATACAGAGCAAGACATTCTCAATACTTATCGATATGAAGTGTTGAGAAATATAATAAGGCTCCTCATTCTTCGATATGAGAGTCATGATGCAACAAAGGAGACTCTAATGTATTGCTTTTCCCTCGATGAAATGTGTGGCCAGTTCCAACAGATCTGCACGAATGACCTCCCATGCCAGCACGTAGAAGTGTCCCGTGAAGCCATCTGGTCCTGGCACACTGTAAGGGTCCAAGGACCTTACCACCTTATGAAGTTCTTCTATCATCGGTGGAGCTGTGAGTACTCAGTTCTCTTCTTGTAAAACAATCTATCGTATAGAGGAGGTGAAAGTGAAGTCCCTCTCACAAGGCAAAGAACTATCATTAGAAAATAATGAAGTAAAGTATCTCATAGTCTCTACTCCAACTTCAACATCACCCTCCGCCCATCCCCCATCCTCCTTGATCACCTTTTGAATCCATGCCCTCTTCTTTCTGCACCTAGCATAGGTATGAAACGACTTGGATTTTCGGTCCCCATCTCTCCACCATCTCACCCCTGACTTCTCCTTCCAGAATAACTCCTCCCTCACCAGTGCTAAATGAAGCTCCTTCTCCACTCCACTAACATCTCTGTGTGTCTCCTTCATTGGTG
Organism: Alisma plantago-aquatica; assembly: GCA_963693085.1. Classification (NCBI taxonomy): domain Eukaryota; kingdom Viridiplantae; phylum Streptophyta; class Magnoliopsida; order Alismatales; family Alismataceae; genus Alisma; species Alisma plantago-aquatica. The sequence continues at coordinate 1,137,952,453 of OY856412.1, read as the reverse complement.
CCTCTTCTAGTCTTGCATTTAGAAACTCCAGTCTCTCCTCCGCCCTCCATACCTGCTCAAACACATTCCTAAAAACCTCCTTATTCCATCTCTTTATGCCTCATTTCAGATTCTTTAATTTAGCAAAGAATCTATAATTGGGATCTCCCCAACCCTCCATCCTCCACTCTGTCTTGATGGCATCTAGTAGACCCAGCTGAGTTTCCTAGATACTATGGAATCTGAAGTCACCCCTTTTATTAGCCTCCCTCTCATGATTCACTCCTAGGAAGAGAATAGGACAGTGGTCATAGACCCTCGCTCGCTCCAGGTGAACAAGTTTGCATGACCAGGCTTCATTAGTCCCATTTCGTTGGAAAAAAATGTTGCTTATCGACCCATGTGAGCTGAAATCCTTCAAATGGAACCTCAGTCACATGAAGGGATGAGATCCATTCTATAAATTCTCTCATGGCTCTGTAGTCTGGGTGAGAACCTCTACATCTTTCACTGGTGTCAACAATGATATTTAAATATCCGATTATGATCCACCAACCGTCACCCACTAAGTCAGACAAGTCATCCACCTCATCCCAAAGAGTGTGTCGTCGAGCTCTCACATAGCTATTGTACACATAGGTAACATTCTATGAATATCTAATGTACTGATGGTAAGGTGTTGCTCACTGGAAGCAATCACCATGGGCTCCAACTCACTCCTGCAGAAGACCCAAATTTTTGCCATCCCTTGTGCATTGGCAGAAGCCCAATTAGCATTGACAACATTTTGCATCTCATAAACCTTATCATGTGGTAGTAAAGGCTCGAGAATCACTATGACTACAAGTCGGTGGCACAAGACTAATTGACAGAGCAACAGTCGTATGTCCATGTTCGCGATGCCGGGCGCATTCCATGCCAGGATATTCATGAAAGACCAAATCCCACTCTGTCAGAGTGTGTCCTAACATCTTATCCTTGCACTTTCCTATGACCCCTCCTTTGATGGGAGATGAGCGTGTGAGCATATGTAGTGGCACCCCTATCAGAGCCGCTTCCATGATTGTACACCATAGTGGAGTATCCCCTGGAGAAGAGTTCATCGCTGGTGGATTCAACATTAATCATGGAGGCTGACCTCACTCAGTGAATTAGACTACTGTGCATCCTTCCTCTTTGCGGAGATCGCCCGCTCCTCTAGAAGATATCAGGGATGAAAGAACAACAGTACGCGAGACGTGGTTCCAAAATGCGTTGTCGTTCCCCTTGCTCGTTATAGACCCATCTATGTGTCCTTTTGGAAGTCCTCAGTTCACGTGGTACAAGACCAACAAGCGACTGTGGGCCATCCACATCTATCTACTTTCGACTCGGCCCAACTGTCCATGTACCTCCAGAGTCTGACTTGCAAGGGCTGGCGCCACTGAAACTGGATTTGAAATTCAAAAATTGAGGTATGTGAATGTTCCGTCTCCGCCGTATTGTGTGCCATCGCCGCCGATCCTGAGACATCGCTGTCACCGAAGGCCTCCACTGAGACTCCCGCCGCCCGTCCTGCATTTACGAGAATCCATGATCTATCTGATTCTCTTGTTGCCACAACTGTGGATCTGATGCATCATGTGCTTGTCGGACTGTGCACGAGGATACATGTGGGTTGTTGATGCTCAACGGATTCGACCAATACCAGGATGGAAGATACGTCGTTAGAGCCTCTCCTCTAGGATAATGACCCACAAAATGATCCCAACAGTCTCACGATCTCCGTGAATCTGCCAGGTGAAGGGTTGTTGAGACATGTGTCGACCTGTTACTGGGGGCACAAAGAGGAGAATATAAATTTGGTCACAAAAGATTTGCACCCCTTCTACGAGGGGTTTTTCATTTCTGGGTGAATGTGTACGCCCAAGAAAAATCAGTAACCAACCCCCACAAATTCAATTGCAACCAATTTTTGGGATGGGTCGTTGGTTTGGGTTGTGTAGTGTCTCATCGCACTTGCCAACTAGCTCAGTTGGTTAAGCCTGCTGCTTGTGAAGCGCATGTTGCGGGTTCAAATCTCAGCGTACTCGTTGGGGCACTATAAGAAGGGATTATAACCCTCGGTGTAGCTGATGGTGTTCTCTCTCTCTTGCTACCTTGGACATGAGTGAAATTCCCCACTTCCAAAAAAAAGTCTCTCGTCTGGTGAAATTGCCAAATCTGTGGGGGCAACCGGAGGTTCCCAATGACTTCCCAACATTCAATATACCCTGGCTCGGTTTTTAATCACCCAATTGGGTAAACGGATGAAGATGGTATGGACTACGGGCTATACAAGTGGGAATCCATGATAATCACAATAAACAAATCTGGCAGTTTGCTAAACGTAAGGGCATGTTTGGTAGGATATAATCGGATGACAAAGTACCTGTTTGATGTATCATTTTTATCGTTGCGTACTCACTAAACTACACCCCAACATGATCATCATAAAGAATCACCATGCTGTGTTGTCGGGAATTGCTATCCTGGAATCACCACCCCACAATCAGACTTAATCACGACAAACATATCACGCAACCAGAACTAACTTCTTCCAGAAAGGTGTGCGGTTAAAAAGCTGGAACAAATTGGTGTGCGTTTTGTTAAGGCAATATGCGATGCATTTGGGTGACACGGATTCCCACACCCACCCTACAACTGGGGGCACAAATACGACAGTAGGAAGCGGTTTGAACACTAAAAAGTTATTCAAATGGTATAAACGGGAAGTGAAACGGTTGCCCCAAAACCACTCGATTGCCATCCCCAGACACTGACCTCATTTGGATCCTTAATAACTACCTGGTGGCTACTTCTAGGTCATGGTGGCCTTGAATCATAATCCTTCCTATAGTGGACTGCGAAGGGATCCACATACGTCGATAGAATTCAATTTTAAGTCGCAGCAGCTGGTTGGCTACCTGCTTAACTAGATTTGTGTTCGCTTAAAAGGAATCATTTGGGTACACACTTTAAGGGCCGTTTGCATCCTACTTTTCCGACTACAGGAATTCCATGCATAAACGGCTGGTATTTCGGTTCGATGGTTAAATTATTTTTGCTGCAACAATTATGTATCTGAGCTCCTCCGGTAAGCCCCAACACAAGTGATCAGAGAAACCATCGTAATTGACGTGTTTTGTAGATGCTATTTTAACTATTCCTCCGCTTGTTGCCCGCCTCCCTTCTATCTCCTTGTAATCTTGTAGTTTTCTATGCTCGGTATTTGTAATTAACGAGTGAGAATATCTGAATAACATTGCATTTGTTATTACCACCTTATAAATATAATACACCTGCGACCATATACGAATGCTGCAATCTGAGTGTCTCTCCAAAACTAGGCCTTACAAAGCTCCACGGCCAATACTGCGCATCGTTCACTCACTAGACACTACCATCGCTAATTCACCTCATAATATTCACTGCGGGTGGAATCTTCTCAATAACACAAGAAAATATACAATTATGATGCGCCATGTACCTGCACCATGCCCGCGACCTCTTAGCGATGGACATCATCGGTGTTGCCGCTGCAAAAGGCGGCCATTGCAGCAGCATGGACGCAGGTAGTGCATCGTCCTCCTCTACTTCCGTCACCCACACATCAGACCAACAGAGCAGCAACATAACCTCTGCACCCCACAGACAAAGAACTGGTAGTCTGCTACCTCCACCCCAAGGCCTCCTCATGAATTGTTTCCGTCACCCTGTACAAACACGGCCCTTGGAAGCTCCCAGCGATGTTATGAGACTTCGGTACTGGCAGTAGCAACGCATGGGAGTGTACTTCTTCAGCCCGCGGAACCACAATTTCTCAAACACGCCAGTCATCAGACCCAACCGCGCGGCCACGTACGGGTACTAGAAGGCAATGGGGGCGGTCCGGGCGGACATGGCCATATATGGGAACAATAGCAGCAATACCAGTCCAGCGCAGGCTGGGCTTCGGGCTCAGATGGTGCTGGGAGGAGAGGGGTCGTCGAGGTCGAGCAAGCAGGTGTTGGTGTTTTATGGAGTGAAGCCGCCTACAGGTGTCAAGACGAATTGGATTATGCATGAGTATATGCATGTTCGATGCCACCAAGCCTCCGGTTGTGGCTCCTGCTACAAAGGGTGGTGTTGGGTAGGGCTGTCAATAGGTATAATAAATTCGTCTATTGAAGGAGTTTCTTATCTTTATCTGCCTACCCGTTACTCTCTAACCCGTAACCTTAATAGATAAATATAAGATAAGCTATTACCCATATCCCGTATAATATGCTATCCGGCACATTAAATATATATTCATTGTGTAATTTAAATCTATGAATTATTCAATATTAAGTAGTCATCATTTAATACAATACATGGTAATTGTATCTATTTTTGACGTAGCTATTTGGTTGTGAATACAACACCATTTTCGAGGTATAAGACACATTTGTATGAAATATCAAAATTTTATAATTTTTGTACAATTTCATACTTTTCTGAGTGGTGTTTTTTTTACTTCTATTGAGACTTATCTAATCTAGTATGCTACAAAATCTAAAGAATAAGATTTAGCCTTTAATACACCATCTGGTACATATTATTACTGGTGTTATCTACTTTATCTGTGCTTAATTTATCTTATATACAATAATAATTGGAAGAAATAAGATATGCATGTTTGCAACAATAACTTTTCTTGACATGTCATTTATTATCATTTGTAGGTAATCTTTTTTTTGTTCATTCACCAATGCTACGAGTACTAGTGTCGCTATATGCAACAACTGTTTTCTTTATAATATATTTTAATATAACAAAAACTATATGTATAATGTCGTAGATGAGTACTTATAATGATTTTATATATACTACTACAGAAAATGCTTTTTACAATGGGAAAAACATAACAGTTCTATTGGTTGTGTTGTAGTTAGCATATCTTTTACAACAAGTCTATTTGTGTGTTGTGAATTATATATTTTATGCAACACAAGTTATATACAACGGGCCAAACTCGTTGTATATGTGATACTACAACATGTGCTAAATTGTTGTAATAGACTGTAATATCACAACATACTCCAACCCGTTGTAATTGTCACATATGCTAACTTGTTATAATAGATCATCATTACACAACATACTCTAAACCATTGTAAAAGATCATAATTACACAACATGTTCTAACCCGTTGTAATAGTCATATATGTTAACCTGTTGTAATAGACCATCATTACACAACATACTCTAACCCGTTGTAAAAGATCATAATTACACAACATGCTCTACCCGTTGTAATAGTCACATATGTTAACCCGTTGTAATAGACCATCATTACACAACATACTATAACCCATTGTAGTATACTATAATTACACAACAGACTTTCACCTATTATAATGGTTACCCATTGTAATAGACCGCAAACACACAACAAGTTTGCATGTCATTTGTTGTATATGTACAACAAAGAATATATGTACAACATAAAATGAAATTGGTTCAGTGGTTTGAGATGTGCCTTACTTTCAAGTGGTCTCAAGCTCGAAACCTTGTTTATAGATGTATTTTCCTTTTGTCTCAACATGTTATATACAACACCCCTATTACAACAGGTGTGTTCAATGAACTACAACATGTATTAACTGTTGTATAAAATACATATATTACAACATGCGCAACACCTGTTGTATAAAGAACCCCCCATAAGACCACATGATCTAATACAACATTTGACACCCGTTGTAAAATGGAAAAATGAACTGTTGTAAAAACTATTTTTTGTAGTAGTGATATAGTTATGCATCTTAAATTTTCACTTGAGTAGATAAATGTTTTAGACAAATACTAGTACAAACTTGTAGAAGACAAAGAAAATTTCCACTTCACCTTTACTTTCCCCTTTTATCCTGTTGGTAAGAGCGCAAGGGTAGAGAGAGTGTAAGGATATTGGCAAAATGAGAATTACACCCGCTACTATTGGCGGGAAAAGATAAGGGTAAATCCCTTACCATCCACATTGATAATACTAAAGTTGGGAAAGTGAAGACCTCACATCGGTTATGTCTACTATTAAACATTCTCAATGTATACAACATGACAAATCAGACTCTAGACAATCAGAGTAAAGACCAAAGTCAGTCTCATCATGGTTAAATGAGGCATTAGCTACTGACTTAGATACTTGGTTTTTATTTAAACAAATCATGTAACTAACTCTGACTTATATAGATATGTCTTATGTTTTGTAATTAACTGACGATGTTATGCAGACCCAACCCATATATTAAAGGACCGTGTCTATGAATAGAAATGACGAGGAGAATAAAATTTGAATTCCATATGCTTGATTTAGTAGCTAGGGAGTCACCCGAGTCTCGACTAGAAGGACAAAAATATGAAGGAATCCTCATTCCTAGCCTCTATCCCTGTCCCTTTGGTACAAATGTGACAAGCTTCATTTCTCTCAGGCTTAACAATAACAACTTCCATTACTGGGAGCTTCAAACTCGTGCTCTAACCAAAAATTGTTTGCTGGAAGGTTTTATTAATAGAATTGAATCTTCACCACCTATATTTGTTCTTGTAAACTCTTAAGTTAGTGAAAAATCCATTCTATAAGGCATGGTCCATTACATATAAGCTTTTGAAAGGGTGGATTATGAGATCTCTTTCTCTCAAAATTCTTGGAATAGTAGTCGGTGTGAATACCTCTCATGAGATATGAAATGCTCTTAGGAATTGCTTTAATAAGTCTTCTTATGATCTTTTGTGTTAATGTCACAACTGCTTCATCTACAAAAAGGTAACAAACTAATGTCTTACTATCTCGCTAAATTAAAACTTGTGTGTGATCATTTGGGAGCAATCGTTAGATCCGTAGATGATGAAGATAAAGTTTATTACCTTTTGAATGGTTGTGGTCCTAATCAAGAGATTTTTACTATATCTATGATGAAATCACACATACCTCCTTATACTGAGAAAATCTCTCTTTTAAAGGACTATGAGATTAGAAAATCTTCTAGAATAACTATTGTGAATCAGAGTCTTGCTTTCATGGGACAAAGAAACTCACATTCATGGAGAGGATTTAAAGGAACACAAATTATGCTAGATCATCAGTTTAGTTAGGAAAACTAGTATAGGCCCCACGATCCTAATATTGCTAGAATCCTGGGTAGCTATCAACCAACTCAAAGCTGGCTGTTTAGTTCTCAAGTACGACATTTTGTCCAAAACACTCGACCTCACAACAATTAGAATGCAAATTGACAGGTTCCCCATTGTCAAATTTGTGGAAAGATAGGACATGATGCTTTAAGGTGCTGGAATTGATTTAATAATGCCTTTCAAGACAATGATGTTCCAAATATGCTTGATGAGGAAAATAAAGCTATAGCTGTAATAAGATTGAACGAACCTAATTTTATTGAATGGAATGTAGATTTAGGTGCGACTGATCACCTTAATGCTGATGTAGGTATTCTTAGTACTATTATCTCTTACAGAGGTCATGAATTTGTAGTGGTTGGAAATGGAAGTTGCTTGCCAATTACTCAAGTTGGAAATACTTCTATTATACAAAACACACCTATTCCTCTTCAACATGTTTTAGCAGTGCCTCAAATAAAAAAGAATCTTCTATCTACCTCCAATTTGGCTAAAACTTTTCCATGCTACTTCTTATTTTCAAGGATCTATTTCTCCTCAAACACCTTCAGACCAAGGAGGTCCTCGCTCTTGGGAGGTGTAATGGAGGAATTTATCAACTACAACCATATACTATTAGAGAGCTAACTAAGGAATGTGAGAAGGAAATCAATAAAACACCTTCAAGAAAAGAAAAATTCTTTTCAAACAAACATAATGTGACTATAACTGTTCAACACAGGTGGTTAGGACATACAAATAGCTTTGTTGTTCAGTTTCTAAAAGTCAAGGATGTTTGTCTTGCTATTATACTAGAATAAATATGTGTTGTAGTTGTGAATAAGTAAGAGGAAGAGATTGCCTTACACTTGTGTTCATGAGAAAGCTAGTGCTCCTTTTGACAAAGTAAGTTGTAACTTGTGGGGAAAATCATCTATGTCAAGATGTCAAAAGTTTCTCTATTACACTTTGTTTGTGTATGACTGCACTAGTTTCAATTGGTTCTATCCATTGAGAAATAAAACTGAGTTCTATAGTGTTCTACTTGAATTCATGCAATAATGTGTACTTAATGCTAAAATTAAAATTTAACAAACTAATGGATGAGGTGTATTCATACATTCCAGTGTTCTATCTTTGTTATACATCAGGTGTCTTGCCCTTATGCACCTCAATAGAATGGACAAGTAAAATGACAACATAGACAAGTAGTTGAGCTAGGCATAGCTATGATGGTTGATACATGTGTTCCCTGGAAGTATGAGGTTAAATCATTTTCTACAACTATTTTCTAATGAATAAACTTCCTTACAAGGGTCATCAAATGAAATCTTTGTATGAAATATTACTAAAGTAGGCTCCTGATTATAGCATTCTTTGAACTTTTGGGGCTTTATGTTTTCCATGTCTTTAAGACCAAGCACCACATCAATTGTCTCCTAGGTATTTGCCCTATAATTCTTGGGTTACGATGATATGTAAAAAGGTTATATGTGTCTACATACTCCTCTCAAACTATGTATATTTCAAGAAATGTTGAATTCAATGAGAATGCATTTCCATTCTAAGACACAATTCCATCCCATGTTGCTCTTAGGGAGTTACCTACCTTTTTTGATTTGACTTTTCATGATACTACGACGACTAACTCTATGAATGTACCTAACAATATACTTTTATCAAAGGAAGAAGAAATTAATAGAGTACAACCTTCTAATGAAACTACAATGACTAACTCTATGACTGTATCTAACAAAACACTTTTATCAAAGGAAGAAGAAATTAATAGAGTACAACCTTCTAATGAACTAATACATCAAACAAACATACAATGTATATTAGTTATTGATAACCATGTTCAACTTCATGAGGAGTTGGTATCTACTTCTCTAAGTTCATCATCTAATCACACTGACTATGTTACCGTGTATTTTGAAGCTGAAAAATAACAGTTAAGTGCACCTTCTGCCTCTGACAAACAAGCTATTGTTATTAATAGTTCTCACCCCATCGTCACAAGAGCTATGTCAAGGATAAAGAAGCCAAATCCAAAGTATACTCTTGATGTTATAATTCCTATATCTACTTCTACAATTGTTAGTTCCTCTCTTAATTCCTTTGAATGGAGAGAAGCTATGCAAAAGGAGTTAGATGCCTTAAAATCTAATTGTACTTGGACCCTTGTACCTCGAGCGGATGGTCGACACATTATTGGAGCCAAACAAGTTTACAAGATTAAACTCAATTCAGATGGTTTAGTAGGTAGGTACAAAGCTCATTTGGTAGCAAAGGGGTTCTCTCAAGATGAAGGTCTTGATTACTGGGAAACCTTTCAGTTATTTGGTCAAATCTCCCACTATTAGAATTGTTCTAACTATTATTATTAGTAATAATTGGCCACTGGGACAACTTGATGTATGAATGCACTTCTTAATAGGGACTTGACTGGGCAAGTTTTAATGGGACAAGATCCTAGTTTCATTGATTCATTTGATCCTAATCATGTCCGACTTCTAAAGAAAGCTCTTTATGGGCTCAAACAAGCACTACAAGCATGGTTCAATAAGTTGAGTGAATATCTTCTTAACTATGGCTTGTACTACAATATTTCTGATCTTTCTTTATTTGTGTTTTCAAGGGATGATACTTTGATTTCTCTATTACTGTATGTGAATTATATGTTTCTTACTAAAAATGAATCATCCGCCCTAGAAAATTTTATTAGTGATCTAAAATCCCTATTTCAACTTCGAGATCTTGGCCCTCTATCTTATTTATTGGGCATACATGCTACTTCAACTAGCTATGGTTTCCATTTGTCTCAGCAACAATATGCTCTGGAGTTATTGAATCAGGTCGACCTAATACACTATAAACAAGCTGTCACACCATTTGTTAAGGGTTGCCTTAAGAAGATTGAAAATAACACCTCACTGGATGATCCTATACCATTAAGAAAGATTGTAGGTACTCTTCAATATCTCACCTTAACTAGGCCAGATATTTAGTTTGCTATTAATTTAGCTAACCAATTTATGGCAGTGCTGCCAACCCAACATATCAGCCTGGTCAAGCATATTTGAGATATGTAAAACGTACTGTGTCTCTTGGCCTTTATATCAAAGTTGGTTCCTCCTTTGATGTTCTTACTGACTGGGCAAATTGCCCGTTTACTCAACGGTCAATAATGTGATATTTTTTCTTTCTTGGTGACATTTGTGTCACATGGAAATCCAAGAAACAACTAACTATTTCTTGCTCAACTTATAAATATGAGTACAAAGGACTTGCAATGGCTGCAATTGAATATACTTGGATTGTTGCCTTGTTGCGTGATCTCCATATTTCTCAAGAAAAACATGCTCTTCTACTGTTTGATAATTTGAGTGCTCTATTATGATGGTCAATCCTATTATTCATAGGAGAACGAAGCATGTTGAGATTGACTATCATTTAATTTGTGAGAAAGTAGCTGTTGGCCATATAGAAACTCAACATGTCCCTATTACTAAACAAGCATCTGATGTCTTCACTAAGCCGTTATCAACTACAAGTAAAGTTTTTTTTGGAAAACTAGGACTTGATGACTTATTCACTAGTTTAGGGGGGAGTATTAGACATTCTCAATGTATACAACATAACGATCAAACTCTAGACAATCAGAGTAAAAACCAAGGTCATTGTGATCATGGTGAAATGAGGCATTAGCTACCGACTTAGATAGTTAAGTTTTATTTAAATAAATCATGTAACTTACTCTGAGCAATATAAATGTTTGTTATGTATTGTAACAAAATGGCCTGCGTTATGCAGACCCAATCCTATATTAAAAGCACTATGTCTGTGAATAGAAAAGACAAGGAGAATAAAATTCGAATTCCCTCCACGTGGTTTAGTAGCTTTGTCTTCCTATCACTTTCCTTCCTAGAACTCTCACTCTTGTCGTCTTCCTCCTTCTCTCTCACTCTCAATTCTCAATATCTCATATCTATGATGTTATCTATACTATACAAAACAAGCCATTTTGGATTAGTCATGCAATTTTTTCCAACATGTTTATAAATTACAAACACATCCTTTGTATTTAAGAAAGCCCCACAGAAGGGGTTGGATGCAATTTTCTTCAAGCTATTTTGGAATAGTCATTCAATTTGTTCCAATATTTTTATAAATTACAAAGACATACTTTGTATCTATACTATATAGAACAAGCCGTTTTGGATTAGTCAAGCAATTTTTCCAACATTTTCATAAATTACAAACACATCCTTGTATTTGAGAAAGCCCCACAGAGGGGGTTGGATGCAATTTTGTTTAAGCCATTTTGGATTAGTCATGCAATTTATTCCAACATTTTTATAAATTACAAAGACATCCTTTGTATTTAAGAAAGCCCAATAGAGGGGTTTGGATGTAATGTTCTTCATTATTTTTTTAAAATTACATACTGGTCCCTTTGTGTTTACACCACACTTTTGTCTTTAACTTTTCAAATTATATATTAGATTAGGAGACTCGTATATACTAATATGTGGATACAATTTCCTCCATTATTTTTTGACGTTTTGAATTAGTTATGCAATCTTTTCCAACATTTTATAAATTACAAACATGTCCTTTGTATTTAAGAAAGCGTCACAGAGGGAGTTGGATACATTTTTCTCCATTATTTTTTGAAGCCCCATAGAGGGGGTTGGATGTAATTTTCTTCATTATTTTTGAAATTACATATTGCTCCCTTTGTGTTTACACCACACTTTTGCCTTTATATATTATATTAGGAGACTCATATATACTAATATGTGGATGCAATTTCCTCCATTATTTGTTGACGTTGTCGATTAGTCATGCAATTTTTTCCAATATTTTTATAAATTACAAACACGTCCTTTGTATTTAAGAACGACCCACAAAGGGGTTTGGATGCAATTTTCTCCACTATTTTTAGAAATTACATACTGGTCCCTTTGTGTTTACACCACACTTTTGTCTTTAATTTTTTAAATTATATATTATATTAGAAGACTCATATATACTAATGTGTGGATGTAATTTCTTCCATTATTTTTTCAATTCTATACTATATAAAACAAGCCGTTTTGAATTAGTCATGCAATTTTTTTCCAACATTTTTACAAGTTACAAATACGTCCTTTGTATTTGAGAAAGCCCTACAGAGGGGGTTGGATGCAATTGTCTCTATTATTTTTTGAAATTGCATAATGGTCCCTTTGTGTTTACACCACACTTTCATCTTTAATTTTTTTAATTATTTATTATATTAGGAGACTCATACATACTAATATGTGGATGCAATTTCCTCCATTATCTTTTTAAATTACATATCGGTCCCTATGTGTGTACACCACACTTTTATCATTAATTTTGCCATTTTAGATTAGTCATGTAATTATTTCAAACATTTTTTATACATTACAAACCCATCCTTTGTATCTAAGAAATCCCCATAGCAGGGGTTGGATGTAATTTTTTCCATTATTTTTTGAAATAATATATCGATCCCTTTGTTCTTACACCACACTTTTGTCTTTAATTTTTTAAATTATACATTATATTAGGAGACTCATATACTAATATGTAGATGCAATTTCCTTCATTATTTTTTGAAATTACATACTGCTCCCTGTGTGCGCGCACCACACTTTTGTGTTTAATTTTTTTAAGTATATATTGTATACCGAAACTCATTTATACTATATAACAAAGCCCATGGAGGGGGTTGGTTGCAATTATTCTATATTATTTTTTGAAATTACATACTGGTCCCCGTGTGTACGCCATACTTCTGTCTTTAATTTTTTAAATTATATAATATATTAAGAGACTCATCTATACTATATAAGAAAATCTACGTAAGAGGTTGGATGTAATTTTCTCCATTACTTTTTAAAATTACATATTTGTCCATATATGCACACCACACTTTTGTTATTTTTTTAATATTATTTTTTGAAATTACATACTGGTCCCCGTGTGTACGCTATACTTCTGTCTTTAATTTTTTAAATTATATAATATATTAAGAGACTCATCTATACTATATAAGAAACTCTACGTAAGAGGTTGGATGCAATTTTCTCCATTACTTTTTAAAATTACATATTTGTCCATATGTGCACACCACACTTTTGTTATTTTTTTTTATATTTCCGTCTGACTCCTTCTATTTGGAGTTGGAGGTGATGACTTGAGTAAGGTGGTTCTCCATGGAGCAAGATCTCCTTCCCAGTTTATTATATTAGGACTCATATGTACTATGCAAAAGAATCCGCAGAGGGGGTTGGATGAAATTTTCCCCACTATTTTTGAAATTGTATATTGGTACAAGTATGTACATCACACTTTTGTCTTTATTTTTTTTTAAATTATATATTGTAATAGGAGGCTCATCTATACTATATAAGAAAGTCCATAGTGGGGGTTGAATGCAATTTTATCCATTATTTTTTGAAATTACATATTGGTCTCTATGTGTCTAGAGCACACTTTTATCTTTAATTTTTTAAATCATATATTGTAGTAGGAGGCTCATCTATACTATATAACAAAGCCCTGAAGGGGTTGGATGCGAGTTTCTACACTATGTTTTGAAATTACATACTGGTCCTTGTGAGTACACTACACTTTTGTCTTTGATTTTTTAAATTATATATTATATTAGGAGGCTCATCTATACATTATAAGAAAACATGTAGAGGGGGTTGGATGCAATTTTCTCTATTTTTGAAATGACATACTGGTCCATGTGTGTGCACAACACACCTTTGTCTTTAATTTTTCAAATTATATATTATATCAGGAGACTCATCTATACAATATAAGAAAGCCTAGAGAGGGGGTTTGTTGCAATTTTCTCCATTATTTTTTGAAATTACATATTGATCCCTATATGTGTACACCACACTTTTGTCTTTAATTTCTTAAATTATATATTATATTAGGAGACTCATCTATATTATATAAGAAAGTCCCCGAAGGGGGTTGGTTGCAATTTTCTCCATTAATTTTTGAAATTACATATCAATCCTTGTGTGTGCGCTTCACACTTTTCTCTTTAATTTCCTAAATTATATATTATAGTAGGAGGCCCTTATATACTATATAAGAAAGATCGAAGGGAGGATCGATTTTCTCCATTATTTTTTGAAATTACGTATTGGTCTCCATGTGTGCACCACACTTTTATCTTTGAGTTTTTGATTATATGTTATATTAGGAGGTTCATCTATATCTATACTATATAAGAAAGCTCGTGGAGCGGGTTGGATGTAATTTTTTCCATTATTTTTGAAATTACATATTGGTCCCTATGTGTGTATGCCACACTTTTGTCTTTAATTTTTTTAATTATATATCATATTAGGAGTCTCATTTGTACTATTTAAGAAAGCTAGGGGAGGGGAGGATGCAATTTTCTCCTTTTTTTAATTACATATTGGTCTCTTTGTGTGTACACCACACTTTTGTCTTTAATTTCTTAAAATATATATTATATTAGGAGACTCATCTATACTATATATACATAAGAAAGCCCATGGAGGGGGTTGGATGCAAGTTTCTCCATTTTTTTTAAAAATTACATATTGATCCCTATGTGTGTACACCACACTTTTGTCTTTATTTTTTATTATAATTTATATTGGTGGACTCATTTATACTATATAACAAAGCCCATAAAAGGGGTTGGATGCAATTTTCTTTATTTTTTTAAAATTACATATTACTCCTTGTGTGTATGAGAAGACCTATTAAGATATATATTGTACATATTTATTGCATCTTCTTTTCTCAAAACCAGCCTACTAAGGCACTAGTGCATAGTACAAGTTTGTGCCTAATTCATTTGATAGATCCTCATTTTTATATATTCAATTGCATACGCGTGACCCACATGATCAACACTAATATAGATTATTAATTTTTAAAAATCATAATAGTTATTTTGTCCCTATTTAATAGTTTATTATACCACGACCATAATTTATATGGGTGGGTCGGGAAGGGCCCGAGCCGGCTGGGTGAGATTTGGGTCGGGTGGTTTTTTTCTTTTGGCACCCACAATATTTTGTGGGTTGGACTGGGTCAAAAAAATATGGGTTTGTCAGATTGTAAAAAATCTGATCCATTTCCATTTCTAGTCCCATGGCAATGATATCCCTAAGACAGAGCTACTTGGAGTTGGTGAAGCTGCATGTGAGAGGGAAATCAAAATGGATTTTAAAGATGTATATAATATTTTATTTAGAAGGTAAAATGTGTATTGACTAACTTGTGTTTTCCCAAAGCAGAGCTATCTAGAAGGTAAGAAAAATGACACCAAGGGAGATAGGATGGCTAGGAAGGCAGTCCAATTTGTATACCGAGTCTCATAATTAGGCTAGTCAGTCATTAGGCAACTGGGTCATCTTTCATAACAATCGGGGATGTCGTTTGTGTTGGCTACTCCGAATGAGGCAACCTCATGCTATAAAGCACATGTAGAAGCATGACACTTAGGGGTGAACCTAAGAATTTGATGTTGGGGGGAATTCACATGAATTCGAAACATTCTATATAAAGAATCTACAAAATATGATTACAAGAATTATATAAGCTGTATTTTATGGATCATTAAATTATAAAATTCATCAATTATGTCATCACTTGTAAATGTTGTGGCTATTTCTTTCTCAATATACATAATTACACAATCAACAATAATCCATCCTCCATCTTACTGCAAAATCATGTTTTCACAAGCTTCATAGTTGAAAATGCCATTTCTGTAGTAGCAGTTGAAACTGAGAGCATCAACACTAGTTGAATAACCTTGTAGATCTGCTTGTAAGTTTTTTCCTTTCTGCTGCTAACTAATGTCTGACATAGATCAGAAATCATGCTATAATTTTACATGTCTGGATCAGTAACCACTCCAATTTTATAATATTTCAACTCAAACATCAAAGTATATTTATTTGCCTCACTGAAATCTTGAGGGTAGTATTTAGCAAAATGATTATATATATATATATATAGCATAAAAAGATTTATAATCATGTATTGGATCCAATTATTATGCAAGATGAAGAAGCTTCACTTCATATTCATTGAATATATAATTTAGTTCTTATAATTGAACGTCCATGACAAATATATAATCAACTCGAAAGTGATGCTCTATTGTGATCTCATCAGATTGATGTCAAACACGTGCACTACTTAGGTAACATTAAGTCAAATATAGGATTTCTACTTTATGTTCAATAAAAAAGAGCTTACATAAACCATAAAGTTCATCCAGCTATACTCCCTAATGGATTGAATAAGATATTTTGTACTTGTGACTATAATCATGAAATTTATTATGCCTTGTTCTTGGTATTGCAATGTTTTAAAAATATTATTAATTATTGCCAAAACTTCTCACGTGAGTGGCAAAATAAAAAAAAGATCACTGTGTTATATGTTTCATCCACATCACCACATGGGGAGTAAGTGGATCCTTTTATAATGATATTACATAAGACAACACATGTTGGATCTAACATATGTATTATGCTAGATAGAAAGGAATAATGAGAACTCCATCGAGTATCACTAGGATGTTGCAAATTTTCTTTTTCATTAAGTCCTCTTCCAATTTTGAGATTCCCTTTTGTAGCTTCTTCAAAATTTCATCATACTATGCATAGCGTAGTTCTTATATATTTGCAAGAGTCTCAAATAATGTTAGCAATTGAGGTTAATTTTGTGAAAAATTGATGAATGCAAATTATTCTCTAGAACATGCAACTAAAGCAATTGGAGTCTATGTATAAAAAATGAACATAGTACACCAAAGGACATTCTTTCAAGATTAAGGCTAGTTGTCCATTTCACTCACCACGCATGTTACTTGCACCATCATATCCTTGAGTATGTATACACTGCATACTTAGATCATGTTGAGATAATACAAAAGTGATCTTGTTTTTTAGTGAAAGGGCATTTGTATCTTCAACATGCACTACATAAAGAAGTATCTCCTTAACAAATCCACCTTCATAAACAAACCTAATGACAATGGCTAATTGCTCTCATTATGATTCGTCATGTGCCTTTTCCACAAGAATACAATATGGTGCTATAGAAATTTCTTTGCAGATAGATTTCTGAACTTTGGAGGAGATAATGTGTAAAATTTCTTTCTGCATTGTTGGCAATCTGTATCTAGCATTTCTAGGAGGATTTTCTAGAACCAATTTAGCAACATCATTATTATATTGATATAAAATCTTAATCATCTCAAAAAATTGCTTCTAGTTTTGGGACCTAAAGATTTTTCATGCCCTCTAAATGCACAAGTAAAAAAAGCTAGCCACTGAGCAGTGTCAATTGACGTTTTAAGATGCAACTGATTGGATAAGCTTTTTTGCTACGATTTCCAACCATAATTTTGTCTATGTCTCCTTTATGAATCATCATTTTCTTAGATGCCTTTTTAGCTGAGTTATGAACTAAACAAGAATAGGTGCCAACATGCTTCAACAATGTGCAATTAACACTCCAAACTTTCTTCCAGTATTAAAATCCCTTAATTGTATATGTAGCTGATCCAAAATGTCTAAAAGGAGACACGTCAAATACAAAACATGATAAGTAATATGTAGCATCTTTGGAAGGGAGTGTTCTAGTCATGTTGGGAATTTTGGAAACCAAGATCATTGAAACTGTCATGGATGTTTCTCAGACCTAGATGTTGGATAATTTTCTAAGTGATGTTGGTAAGGGCCACAAGTAATATAAGCACATTGTATTTCATCTTGTTTTGAAAGAGGATATTCCAAAATTTGACGCCTTAAGCCCAGATCACAAACTATAGAATGTTCTTCTTTATTCTTTTTTTTTGCTCTTATGAGTAGGGTTAGTTTGAATCACATTTCCCAATTCATATGAAGTACTCTCATCACTTAAAGTATGATGTTATATAGGAGGAAAATTAGATGTAACATTTGAACTTGATAGATTTTATGCTTTATTAGTCTTAAATGAGTGAAAGGAAGTAATTATTTTGTCCTTTCCATGGTCTTTGACCTAGATGAAGAATGAAATTAGTTATCCAATATAATATAATGTACATCTCATGTTATACATAGGCACAATTTATGACTAAATGAATTATTGGTATACATGGTAATGACTTTTCTAGTAAAAGGATTGTTGTTGCAACATGTTCATGATTTTATGCAAATGAGACTAATAAAAGTGAACATAACTCATAGGGAGATCATGTTTGAACTAAAGAAATTGAAAGCTAATGTCCAATGTATGTGAAGCTTCCTTTCAATCTTTTATATACCAATGTAATTTTTAATATTAAACTACTTGGCCAATGTACAAGAACAAACATTATATTCATCCACACTTAACATACAATTAAGTGGGAAGACAAATACTGTATGCATACATAACAAAACATAAAAAACAATAATCATATGCATATATAATACCTTGTTTCTTTTTGTAGGAGAAAAGATACCCAAAACCAAAAAGCTCACATAAAAAAATATTGGATACCTTGTACTAGAGATAGACAATAGACTGATGACTTGAAGCCTTGAATGAAATATTTTTAACCCTCTTCTCCTTCGAATAATGCAATACAATATACTATAATTGACCTCTGGTATTCTTCTAATTTTCATAGTCATCATGGCACATTTTCACTGGGTTCCTCTAGCCTAGCTCTCAACACTCTATGTTGGTTGCTGTGTTGCACTAGCACTGGGTATTCTCCTCTATAGTCGACACTTTACATTGTACGGGGTGATAGTACAGATAGATCATTCCATAATAAAAAATTTACTCCAAAAACAAAGGCCAAACCCTGACAAATATGTTATATTTTACTTTTGTAAGAATTCAACATAGAAATTAGGGATAAAGCATGTACTTAAAATGTTGTGGAAGACCACCTCTCTTTCTTAAAAATAGTGGATGAGACCGGATTAGAAGTTGCCATTCAGAAAAAGTTTCATGATGAAATTTTTTTTATTTTTCAAGCATAGGAACCCCTGAATTCTAAAACAATATGAACTATTTAGCAATTAGGGTAATGCTTGAGGACTAGAATGCAAGGGATGGGAAGAAATTATTTTACCATCTTATTTATTTGGGATGATCATATATAACTGGACAATGTAGAGATGGTATTTTTAGATTATGTGTTCCCAAATAGAAAATAAAAATCATTCTCACCCATTGTCATTCAATGACCACAAGTAGACATCATGCAAGCTCTAGGATAGCCACCAGGGCCCTAGAATGTGGTTCCCATTGGCTAAATTTGTTCATTGACACATATAAATTTGTAAATAAATGTGACGCATGCCAACGAACTGGAAACATACCCAAGAGGCATGAAATTCCCCTTAACGTATTTCAATAAGTTGAAGTTTTTGATATATGGGGTAGAGATTTCATGGAACCATATAAGTAATTTAATTCAAATTTTACATTTTATTGGATGTTGAGTCTATTTCTAAATGTGTAGAGGCCATACATACTCAAACTAATGATGCACATGTGACTGAACTTTTGAAAGCTCTAGAGGAGGGGGTGGATAGAGAAAATTCTATTTTTACTACTTCATAATACACAGTTAGTTAAATGCAACTTGCTTAACAAGATATAGCACCGTTAATAGTAAAGCAACTAGTAGATAAAAATAGGAAACCACAAATAACACAAGATGTAGAGTGGTTCCGTCCTAAATAATGTTAATCTGCTACATAGTTGTTTCCAACTAGGGTTTCTAACATGTATTTTATTTCTTTTGTATACTGATACAAAATACACAAGTTAGTTATGTCTTTTCTGGCTCAAGACTAACCTCCTTTTCATCTCAATGGAAACTATTGCTTCTTTACATGACACCAAAAGATCACCCTCTTTAGATAATATTGTAATCTACCTCCACACCTTTGGACATAACCTTCTCACAATAAGTAGCTCCAAAAGAAACTCCATCGCAATCTTCTCATAAGAAGTAGCACAAAGCACAAAATCAAACAATGAACAAGAAGGGAAGAAGGAAAGTACAACTTATTATCATAAGATATATAATTAAAGCACTAAGAACAAGTGATGATTAACTCCACAAGTCTTAGTCAAGGCAATATTTTGTGTAGTAGGACACTAATGTTGAGATAAAGCTTAAACTAGGTTGACTGCAGCTGGAGATAGAAAATGGACGTTCTAAGCTTGAAAGTATATCATGTATATGACTTTCTCAAGTGTGATCTAAGTATACATAAGGCAATCCTATATAGGAAACACTTAGGAATATCTATCATATAGTTTAGTGGGAGAATATCCGTCACTTGATAGCTAGGGGTGTTAAATGGCTAACTGCACACTTGTTGAATTTTATTACAGATTGCCAGTCAGTCAAAAAGAAGTTTGACTGAGATGCATCTCGGTCGAAAAGAAGTTTTACCAAAAGACTACCAAGACCTCCTTTGTTCTAATGGTAATATCTTGATCCATCTAAAGTTTGACCAGGATGCATCTCAATAAAAAAGAAGTTTAAGCAAAACATGTTCTGTCCCAATAAGTCCTAATTTTTGGAAAATGTCTCAAATGAGTTGCAATGAGATATACCTATCCTAATGGGTATATACAAGTACAAAACTAGGTTTAGGATGCTTTTGAATCGATCATCACTTGTTTTTACATCTTTCCTATCAAGTTGTATAATTTGCACCTGTACAAGACATCATCTAGGTACAACTTGATGTACAAGCATTCAAACACACATATCATTGTACATTCTTTCCTTTTAGATCTTGTATAAGTTCGTTGATCACATGAGACATATAATTCACACATAAATAAGACAATGGAAAATATTTGCATCATTTAAATTAGAGCGTGGCATATCCAAGAAGCCAACAAACTCCCCCTTTTTTATGATGACAAACATTTCCAAAAGATAAATTTGAGATAGACAAATTGAGAGCATCATACCTTTGATTTGCTAAAGAATAACCATATCTTATGGATTTTCTCCCCCTTTGTCAAAGTAAAAAAGACAGGCATACTTACCAAACTCCCCCTCAAAGAGTTATCCCACCCCCCTAAAAAATATGATAATATTGAATGGATGAGATCAGACCCAATTCAAAATAAAATGAAAGTCAAAATATAAATAATAGGGAATGATATAAAAAAGAAAAAATTTGATCAAGGAACATGTGCAGATATGTATCAATACCAATGAAAGGAATGTTAAGTCCTTAATGATAAAGAGACCCTTTTAAGAACATAACTAAACAAACAAATATTTTTATGCCAATACCAATGAATGTTAAGTCCATTATTTTCAAAGATAGCCGAAAAAACCATGATCTTTCTAAAAATGTATCTCAATACCAATGTAAGGAATTTGAAGTCCTCCATCATAGAGAGATGCCATTAAGCACAATTAGGTCAACTAAGAATTTTTAGACCAATATTATGGGATATTATGCCCATAATTGATATAGAGAATCCTTTAAGAACATGATCTAACAAAGATAGTAATATAAATCACATGATTTTGAGACCCTCTTAATCTCATACTCATAAAAATTGAGCTGAAAAAAGAACTAACCACCAATATAAAAATATCCATTTAAGTACAAAAATTAAACTTGCAACATGTAGAACAATCCATTTCAGTCTAAAAATATCAAATAAACATGTAGCAACCAATTCCAAGATACCTAATTAAAATTTGAAAGATAATATTTTGGTCAAGCTATATTTTGACTGAACTGCCCCTCCTTCGAACTACATTTTTGAATGAGGGGAAGTCTACTGGAAAACTTGACCCAATAGAAATATTGAAATCTACCAAATGATTTCATTTTGAATATCGATTGAAAAAAAATCCATTGATAGTAAAGATAAACCAATTGAAAACTATAAAAATATGTCAAAATCAATTAGATATCCAATGAAGCACATGATCATACAACAATTCTTCTAGAGAGAGGTTCATGGTACCCAAACCATGTTGTTGTCACGTTTTCTACTAAAAGGGAATGAGAAAGTATAGTGGCTAAATATCCCACAAGCAAAGAATATAACATGTTCAATGGAGAAAGAATAATTATCACTTGGTTTTGCAAATATAGGCTCTTGTTTCTTGTTCTTACATTTCTTGGAAAATAATCAAGACCACTTGTACCTGCATGACCATTGTGAGAATGCAATATATTTTTCAACATATTTCTATGGTTTGAAAATTTATCCAAAGATTTCTTAAGATAATCATTTTCCTTGGCAAGAATCAATGAGTTTGTAGTAGTAGAAATCAAGTATTTTCTAGTACTAGCAATGTTCTCTTCAAGTTTATCAATTTTATCATTTAACTCATCATTTAAGAATAAGATCATAATCAAAAAATGATAAAAGAATAGGTTATTTCTTCATATTACTCAACTTGTCTAAAAGAATAGAAACTTGAGTTTGCAAGTAAGTATTTTTGAGAAACACACTCTTCTTTTCACCAGCATATTGATCATTTATTTCACTAAATTCTATATTTAGATAATCAACAATAGTAGACAATTTGTTTCTACTCTTTCGTATATTGTTCAACCTTTTTAGATGTAATTTGAACAAGTTTCGTTAGTTCATATTTTGAAGAGCTTGATAGAGTTACCTCACTATCATCACTTTGTGCACCTTCTTCTTCTTGTTCATCATGTGCGATGATTAAGCATTTATCTACATGGTGGAAAACTTCAAACTCATCACATGACTCCAAATTTGAAGAGGAATCCCATGACACATGATATGCTTTCTTCTTTTTGTCCTAGGAATTCTTCTTCTTCTTCTTCTTCTTAAATTCTAGACATTCATCATTCCATGTCCCTTTTCCTCACAAAGTTGACATCCAGTAGAGAGAGATCTACAATTCTTGTTAGAAGAAAAACTCACTTTTTACCTTTATAATTCATTTATTCCTCCCCGCTAGATGTGCCACTTGAAGATGAAGAAGGGAAATCATGCTAAGAAAAGAGCATATCCCTCAAAGAAGCATGTTAGACTTCACATGTCTCTAAATTACCTATAAGTTATTCAAGATACAAAATAGAAAGATCCAAAGATTCTTATATGGAGGTAAGTTTCTTTTAATATTTAAGGGTTAGGGAACTCAGAAATTTAATAACAAGCTCACGACCTTCTATATTCTTTCCAAGAGATTATATTGCATTTGAAAATAAGTAAATATAGAGTATATCTCAGAAATAGTTTCATGTATTTCCATGCAAAATAACTCTAGTTTGTGATTAATAATATTAATTTTCGTATCATTTACTTTCTTTGTTCCTTCATGAGTAATATATAATTTTCTTCAAGTATCGTAAGCAATTTCACAAGAGAAGGTTTTGTTAAACTCGCCAGGAGAAAGATAAGAATATAGAACATTTATGACTTTAGAATTTATAGTAGCCTCTTACCGTAACCGCATCCCGTTGCTCAATCTCAATTGTTAGAGGCTCATATGGTAGTATTACCATCTTCTAAAGTTGAAAGTTAATCTGTTGGATGAGGAACTACATGTGCCTCTTCCAATATTTGTAGTTGGAGCCATCACAGATAAAAGGTCGGTAGACATGTGCTCCTTCAAGGTTGAGCTAGCCCAATAGATTTTTCCCATCTTTAAGATTTGGACATTATTTAAGCCTTGCACTGACACCTGTGGAAAGCTCTACAGTTGGGGGAGGGGTGAATAGAGAAAATTCTATATTTATCACTTTAAGACACAAGGTTAGTTAAATGCATATTGCTTAATAAGATATAGTGGAGGAAACAATAAAGAAAATTGTTGACAAGAATAGGATACCACAAATAATGCATGATGTGAATTGGTTCCATTTTAAATGATGTTAGTATACTACCTAGTTGTTTTCAACCAATAGTTCCAATCTTTATTTTCTTCATTTTCTATACCGATACAAAATACACAATTTACCAGTATCTTTTCTGGATCAAGGCTGGCCTCCATTTTTGATCAAAGATAACTATTGTATTCTTTGAGGGACACCGGAATACCACTCTATTTGGATAAGATCACAATCTACCTCCACCACCTTTGGACACATCCTTCTCTCAAGAAGTAGCTCCAAAGAAACTCCGCCACAACCTTCTCGCAAAAAGTAGCACAAATAAAAAGGGAAGAAGGAAAGTAAAAATCTTTCTCACAAGATATATAATTCAACACTATGAAAAAGTGGTGGTCAACTATACAAATCTTAGGCAAGGCTATATTTTGGTGGAGTAGGACACTAATATTGAGCTAAAGCTTAGACTAGCTTGGATGTAGTTGAAGATAGAAAATGAATATTCTAAGATTGGAATAATACCATGTAGATGGGTTGACCAAGTGTGCTATAGATATCCATAAGGCACTCCTATATATAGGAAACACTCAAGAATATATAAAATATCTTTTAAGAGTGTTTAGGCCGAGTTTAGTGGGAAACTAGCTATTATAGGATAGCTAGTGGGATCAAAATGGCTAACTGCACACTTGCTGAATTTTACCATATACTACCAGTTGGTCAAAAGGAAGTTTGACTAGATGCATCTAGGTCAAAAATAAGTTTGATCAAAACACAACCAATACCTTTTTGGTCTAACTCTAATGTCTCGGTCGATCTAAAGTTCGGCGGGATGCATTTCGGTTGAAAAGAATTTTGATATAAAAAAAACAATTGTCCCAATAAGCCCTAAATTTTACAAAATGGCTCAAATAAATTTTGCAATGATACATACCTATCTTAAGGAGTGTATAAAAGTATAAAAATAGGTTTAGGATGGTTTTGAGTCAATCATCACTTGTTGTTACATCATTCCTACAAGTTATACAATTTGCATCTGTACAAGACATAATATAGGTATAACTTTATGTATAAGCATCCAAACACACATATACTTGCACATTCTTTGTTATTGGATCTTTTTAAGTTCCTTGATCATCTAAAACACATAATTCACACATTAATAACAAAAATAAGAAATATTTGTATCATCAAAGTTAGAGTGTGAAATATTAAAAAATCCAGCAAGTTTGTTAAGAATAACATCTTTTGTAGATTTGGGGTGTCTAGGATGATCATAAATGACTGCGTCACACTTCATGAACCTCCACTTTGGTATTTTGGCTAGGTCTCAGACCAATTTGGAACACCTTATCACCCTCAACCAAGGAAAAGTTGAGGTCTCCAATAATAAGATAAAAATGGTCTTAGAAAAGACTGTCTCTAACACCAAAACTCATTGGAGCACACAACTCAATGACGCCCTATGGGTGTATCTAACTTTCAAAACACTCATTGGAACTGCACCATATATATTGGTGTATAGAAGGGCATGTCATTTTCTAGTAGAGTGGGAGCATAGAATCATGTGGGAACTTAAGAATTTAAATTTGGATCTTTCATCTGTAAGTGAAAAGAAGAAGCTTGGTCGAAAAAGCTAGATAAAATTAGACTTGATGCCTATGAAAATGCTAAAATTTATAAAGAGGGCACAAATAAGATTCATGATAGACACATAGTACATAGGACATTCAATCTAGGAAAAAGGTTCTACAATTTAATTCAAGGTTGAAATTGTACCCAAGAAAGTTAAAGTCTAGATAGACATGTCCTTTTTATTGGGAACTATGTAGATCATAGATGAAAAATGAAAAGACAACATTCTGATCCATATTCCCTAACTAAAAGGTTGCATCAATAAGGATTTATAAGAAATACTATGCAATATATACCTTGTCTTGGAGCAAGTCCAACAATTATCTTTACATAGAGATTTGCTTCCTTCTCAAGTAGTGCATATACAGTGATCAACGGTGTCATCCTAAAGTAGCACCCACGGGTGGTAGTTGACAAATTCCTCCTAAGGTATCAGAAAGGTTTCATGCCTCTACATATTTCACTTGACCCACAAGGAACTCCACATCGTGCTTCTTGATTCGATGGGAAAGAGCATCCCTTTTGTTTGTCAATGTGCTAGCTTCACTTTCTTCTCCCTTGCTATCTCTCCCTTCATGGGTAAGATGGATTAGGCTCTCAAATTAAAACAATTATGAGCGCAAAAGTCTCTACTTCTATTTTGGTGTTTTAAGAGCCTTGTCCTACCACTCCTTTATATAGGAGTGGAAGGGCTAGGGTTTCTAAAACACTTGGGAGATGAAAGGTTAAATTCTCTTGATTGGACGGTGACTGTACACAACCAGTCAGTCGACTGGCTATCCACTCGGTCAAATGACCTACTGTTAGTGGCATAGTAACATTAGATTTTAATGTGACGATTGATGGATATCATTACACCTATCATTAATCATTTGACCCGGTCTAAATGGTCATTTTGAATCATTTTGGCCTAATCCAATTGGTCAGTTCAAATTGGTCGGGTGACTGGACTTTCTAGTCGGTTGACTAATAGTTCTTATCACATGTTTGGTGACACATTGTTTGCTTGAGTGGTTCCTCCAGTCATTTTAATGGGTTCTCATATACCATCCACGAATTTTGTATTTAGTTGGTCGAATGGATATTACAGTCAGTCGACTGGACTCTACAATTGATTGAATGGAATTCTAGCTGGTCAACTGGATTTACCAACATTATTTCGTTTTATTAACTGAACATTTCAATAACCAAATTAATTTGTATCCATCAGTAAACTCCTTTTCCCAGTGCATCCTATGTGTGTGACTCTATAGGCTCCAAATTACATTGGAAGTGAGTCCACAATCACACCAAGAATTTACAAGCAATGAGTGGTATCTAGCAACACATCATTGATACACACGTAATTGGATAAGTTGGAGGACAACTTCAAAATAAACTTGTGAATAGTCTTATAGTGATCATACAATTCCTTTGTCACTGATACCAGATTAAACACGATGTATGGAATAATCATCCTCTTAATATTCTATCTACGTTTCTTGAACTAGAGTAGAATGTTGAGATGCATGTGATCTCACATATTACATATTGACTCACATGAGCATGGCCATGCATTTCATAGTCTCACTCATCAAGTGGGAAAGATATCACTCTAATATGAGGGAAAAATCTCATCAACAACACTCACAACAATCACCATGTCACAATGCATCCAAGAACCACATGTATGGCAACCCTTATTCAAAGTCACATTAAATGCTATTAAAGTCCATTGAATGCCATGTGATCATTGTAGTGACTTCAAGTCTGAGAACCACAATCACCAATATGAAATCTGAGAGATGATTCTGACTAGAATGGTTTCCATGTATCACTCTTAAGGTGGGTCTGTCTGATACACTTATTCTCTAACAAGTACATATGTGTTTGAATTAATATCCAATATCATGACTAATGAGTTTCAGTTGTTAGTCAACACACATTCTAGTCTTATGTATTATTATTGTCTATATAGATTCCACAATAATAACCGACTAGGGACATAACAAGAATGTATATATTCTTATCATACATATGATCCCATCTTTAGATCCTCAAAACAAACAATATATCATCGAGTAAAATCATTCTTTAGACATCTATCATGTTATATCATCATCTCATAATTGAACAAATGTAATAGAGGGAATTTCCTTTATTTTAATCAAATCAACTACATAATGTCCCAACGCAATTATCATATGACAAGCTCTATGGGCATACATACCAACAAACTCCCACTTGCACTTAGAGCCAATCACTCATGAATCTAATCCCAAGTGATCTAACGTGACCATCATATTTCTACTATGAAAGTGCTTTTGTCAGCGGGTCGGAAACATTTCTCCTCACTGTACATTCTCTCATTTGAGATGAAAACACTGAAGTATGTTCTTGGAATGCTGATGTGATCTAGGTTCCTTAGCTTGTGCAATATCTCTATTGTTGTTACAGTACAACTCTATTGTGTCACTGATGGTTGGAACCATTCCAAGTTCATTGATGAAATTCTTGATCCAAATAGGTTCCTTTGTTGTGTTGAAGGTAGCAGTGTGCTCAACTTTTTATGTAGAATCAACAATTGTGTCTTGCTTGGAAGTTTTCCAACTTACAACTGCTTTTTTAAGGCATAACACAAATCTAGATTGTGAGTGGTAATCATCTTTTTGGATTTGCAAGCTTGCAATGGTGTAACCCTTTACAAGAAACTCTTCCTCACCACCATAAACAAGGAATTGATCCTTAATTTTTGTCAAGTACTTAAGGATGTTCTTTAAGGTAGTCCGATGACCTTCAGCGGGATCTTACTGATATCTTCTTGTCATGATCAAAGCATATTAGATATTAGAATGAGTTTATAACATTACATACATGATAGATCCAATTGTAGATGCATATGGAATCTTACTGATGTGTTCCTCTTCTCCACAAGAACCGGGACACTGGCTCTTGAAAGACTAATTCCATGATACATGGGAAATTTTCCTCATTGAGTCCTATATGCCAAACCTTTTCAGTATTTTTCGATGTATGTACTCTGTATTAGACCAAAAATCCTTCTAGATTTATCTCGATAGATCTTAATTCATAAGAAATAATGTTATTCATCTAAGTCCTTCATAATATGATACTTCCCAACTAGGTTTTTACCATTTGTGGGGTAGGTATGTCATTCCCTACAAATAGTATGTCATCTACAAAAAATATGAGGAATACAATTATGCTCCCACTAACCTTCTTATGACTAAAATGAAAATCTTTGACTGCCTTGTCTAATCAAAGATTCCAACTCCAATATTCTTACTTCAATCCATAGTTGACCTTTGTAGCTTAAAAACTTTATTTTTTTCATTTAGAAGTGTAAAACCTTTTGATTGTGTGATGTACACATCCTCTAGAATATTCCCATTAAGAAAAGTAGTTTTAACATCCATTTGCCAAATCTCATAGTCATAATAAGCTACAAAGGCAAGCATGATTCTATTGGATTTAACCATGGCAACTGCTGACAAGGTTTCATCATTGTCAACACCTCGAACTTGTTTAGAACCTTTTGCAATCAATCTTCCTTTATAGGTTTGTACATTACCATCCATGCCAGTCTTCTTCTTGAAGACCCATTTTCACCCTATGGGTTTTACCCCTTCAGGTGGATCCACCAAGGTCCATACCTTGAAGGTGTACATAGAGTCCATCTCATATCTCATGGCTTCAAGCCATTTCTCAAAGTTTGGTCCCTCGATAACTTCTAAGCAGGTTGTCGGCTCATCATCATTTGTGACCAACACATCACCTTGTTGAGTCATGAGATATCCAAATCTCTTAGGCTCAAGGCATGTCCTACTAGATCTATGAAGTTCATGTTCTATAAAAGGAACTTGAGATTCCATAGATGCTTGTGATTCTTCTTGTTACTTTTGTACCTTTGTAGGTTTTATGTTTTCTTGTTGGTCTCAAACTTCTTCAAGTTCTACTTTCCTCTCAATGGTTCCTTTGGAAATAAATTCCTTTGCAAGGAATATAGTGGTCTCGAAAACAAACACTTTGTTGTTAGATGGAATATAAAAGTGGTATCCCTTGGTTTCCTTAAGATATCCAATAAAATAGCATTTATCTGATTTGGGTCCAAGTTTTTCAGGAAACCATTTTCTCACATAAGCTTCACATCCCCAGATCTTCATAAAAGACACATTGGGACATTTTCCATTCCATATCTCATATGATGTCTTTTGAACAAATTTTGAAAACACACGATTAAGTGTAAATGGTATGGTTTCTAAAGCATATCCTTAGAAGGAAGTTGGAAGATCAATAAAAGTCATCATTAATCATACACGTCCACTAGGTATGATTCCTTCTTTATTGATACATGATTATGTTGTGGTGTTCCAGGTGGATTCTGTTGTGATACAATATCACAGTCTCTTAAAAGGTCCTCAAACTCTTGGTCATATTGAAGTTATTTAATACTACCAAGTTAGTTTTGTACTTCATTCATCAAATCCTTGAACCTTTCAATGGATTTTGATTTGTATTTTATCAAGTACACATATCCATACCTACTACGTTTGTCAATAAAGGTAATGAAGTATTGATAACAACCTCTAGCATTTGTGCTAAATGGTCCACATACATCAATATGTATGAGTCCTCTCTCACCATTTCCAGTAAGAGGAGCTTTTTTCATCTTGCCCAATAAACAAGACTCACATGTCTCTATTGATTCTAAATCAAAAGAGTCTAGATAACCATCTTTATGGAGTCTAGAAAATGTGTTTCTCATTTATGTACCCCAGACAACAATGCCATAGGTATGCTTTGTTTGATCATCGAGTTTTAATATTTTGGTAAATGTGTTATATATGCTTGTCTCAAGATATAATAAATAAAGACCATAAGGCATAGGGGTACTGCCATAAAAGATCTCATCTTTGGAAATAGAACATTGACCATTCTTTATATGAAATTCGAATCTACTCTTGTCCAAACAAGAAATAGAAATGGTGTACCTATTAATGGCATGTACAATGTAGCAATTTGCTATCTCTATTACAAGCCCACTAGGTCGAGATACATGATAGGTTCCAACTGTAGTGGCAACAATCTTTTCTCCTTTTACAAGGCATAGTTCCACCTCACCATTCTTTAAGGGTTTACTTCTTTTCAGATCTTGCATATTAGAGTATATGTGAGATCCGTATCCGATAACTAATATCCATGATGAATAAGTAGATATATTTATATTGATAATGTATATACCTAAATTATAGATCTTTATCCCTTGTTTCTTCTTACTGAGTTCCTCTAAGTAAAGAGGACAATTCCTTTTCTAGTGTCCATCTTGGTGATAGTGGTGACAATTTCCTTCCTTACTCACCCCTCCCTTTGCTTTAAGTGTAGAAGACTTGGGTTTTGGGATAGACTTAGAACTCTTCTTGTCCCTATTGTTCCCCTTGAACTTCCCCTTTCTATGTTGATCATCATAAAAGATTTACGTTTGTCCTTCAGCAGCTCTCAACATGCTAAGAAATTCAGAAAAAGATTTAGAAAAATTGTTCATGTGATAGTTCATGACAAGTTGGCTATATGATTCAGGAAACTATTGCAAAATAACACCGTGTCCAACTATTGGCCTAAAGCAAATCCCATTTTGTCTAGGTTTTCCATGTACCTATTGAGAACATTCATCTTTTTATTTGCAAAAATGAATATAGCCCTCTCCTATAAATAGGAGGGGAAATAATAAGGAGACACACAACAAACCCTAACAGACCTATTATACTTAATCCCATATTGCATAATAATAAGTGAAAAAAGGAAAAACATAATTAAAGGGAATAAAACAACTAAAGATAAATATATATCTTAATACTCCCCCTCAAGATGGCGTATAGAAATCAAGCAAGCCCAACTTACAACATAGCTCTGCAATTCTCTTTCTAGAAAGAGACTTTGTAAAAATATCTATGGTTTGCTCATCTATAGGTAGGAAAGGGGTAGTCATCTTCTTAGTCAGCATGGCATCTTGGATAAAATGGCATTCCACCTCAATACGCTTAGTCCTTTCATGAAAAACATGATTACTAGCAATGAAGGTAGTAACACAATTATCACAATAAATTGGAATAACATGAGTAACGGGAAACCCAAAGTTAGATAGAACACATTTGATCCATAATAGCTCACAAGTAGTATGTGCCATTGCATGATACTTGGATTTCACAGTGGATCTAGAAACAACATTTTACTTCTTACTTCTCTAGGTGACCAAGTTAGCCCCTATAAACGTACGATAGACAAAGGTGGATCTCCTGTCATATTTACACCCAACATAATCAACATCAGAATATCTGATCACATATAGATGTGCATTTCTTTTATAAAATAGTCCATGTCCAGGTGCATTCTTCAAATATCTCAAGACTCAGAATGCACTGACCCAGTGACACTACCTAGGACAATCCATGTAACAAACCGAAACCTAACCTTTTAACCCTTATCACATGTCTTGGAGGATAGTCAACCTTGTTCTTTAGACTTAGCCAAATAAGGATAAAAATACACATACTAGTAGTTAATTGTGAACCCTAATATGTTGATACTTGAACAAATCACCCTCACATGAAGACAAATATGGCTTAATGCTTACATAATTAATCTTTAGATCAATAAAGGGTACCTAAAATATGTCACATGAAACAATGTTAATTAAAATTGATGATATGATGTAATAATGTGCATAAAAGGACAAGGTGTCCATAATTGAGAATAATGATACATAATTCAACTAAAAATGAAATAAATAAACTTATGTGAGATAATGATAGAGTAGATTCATTCTAGATCATTCCTTAGTCTTTTAGAACAAGGAAGAGATAAAGGAATGAATAATAACTCCTTAAACACGGTAATGTGGTGTTGAATTAATTAATATGAGAAATAATGGTAATATTGGATAATGGAATAAAACTCATAAAAGGAAGACTAGTTGATTAAAGATAAGTTGAGATTTGTTTTCTTGGGGTTTGGTTTGGCTTGAAGGCCAAGTTTCATAATTTTGGAATGACAATAATTATATCTCTTTTATCTTGAAAAGAAAAGGTGATTTTCCTTCAAAATATGAAGCAAAATACGTAATGACTCCAAAAGTGGAAATAATCTTAGATTCGTAATCTATACATTAAAATATGCCTTTGGGTGAATTTTCACCTAATTTGGGGAATATTTTTTTTAACATATGAATTCAAGAGAGAGAAAGTGTGTAGAACCTTCAAAAATATTAAATAATGTAAAAACAACTTCAACGTGTGAAATTTAGGGCAAATTTGTATCCCACACACTTAATGTGACTTGTGGGTGAAGTTTCTTCAAATTTGGAGAATCTTATAACCATTAATGATGGAGGAAAGAGAAAATAAGATTTGATTTACATCAAAAGTTCTCAAAAGGCAAATCTAATTGCATATCTAGATTCCTCATATCAAAAATAGGCTTGTTGTCAATTTTCATTTAATTTGGAGTGTGTTTGCACCCTCAAAAGAAGAAAGAGAAAAAGAGTAATTAATGTGTCTCCACTTTAATCAAATTCGATTGGGAAAGCCATTTAATGTGTCAAACAACAGAAATATTATTTTTCTTATGTGGTTTGATCTCATCCATTGATTCTACAATCTGAAGGCTAGAGAATCATCTCCTAGCCTGAGTCAGAGCAGCTGGCGTGTGAACAGTACCAGCACACAGAGGTGATGTTGCAACACAATTTTCTCGATCCCTGGTTCACCGAACTTCTTGAAATTTCTCTCCTTGTATTTGTGAGGAGTTTCTGCACACAATACAGTAATTTTTGAGCCCTAGTTTCCATTGTTTGGGAAACACCCAATTCTCCTCCCCAAACATCTTGTAGCTCCTATACCCATATGCCACATAACCCTAACTCACTTATATATAACCATGCCTCAACTTTCCTCCAGCGTCGCACGATGTTTCCCTCATACAAATTTCATTCATGGCTGCATTTTGTTCAACCACCCAATAGGTTTCGAATCTAAGATTTGCGGCTACCTGCCTCAGCGCTCGGTCTCATGACAACTCAATTGTTCCCATGGTGAGAATCTACGACCTTTGTTCTTCACGTTCGTGGAGTTGTTTTCGCAAGCAATCAACAGTTTAGCTTTTTCCCAATTTTGTCTAAAGGTGCTGCTTCTTGGATATGCGGTAATGGTGCATGAGAGCAAGGTAGGGGGCGACCCCCTGTGTTTTCTCTTCGAAGCCCCTCGCTTTCCTATTTGCTTTGTTTTTCTCACCAGGGGTGAACCAGTCTTTTCACACTTTATTTCCTCCTTTCACCATGCCCATGCTTTGCGCCTGGATGGAAATGGACCCGAACTACTTGGCTATCCATGATTGGGCCAAGTAATCTAGTTTGATCCCTAGACCATTGATGTGGCTTTTATCAAACTTCTGATTGGTCAAGAATTCAAAAATTCATTACTTTTTCTCTGGATGTCCAAAAATTACAAATAAATAGTTAATAAATTCAGAAAAATATAAGAATTCTAATGGTGTTAATTTTGTTTCCTAAATCTGATGTTTTGTAAAGGTGATTTTTAATGAATTCACCTAAATAGATAATAACTTGTAAAATTCATAACTAAATATCTAATAGATAGAAAAATATAATAAAATATGTTTTGAACTTAGAAAAAGATAATCTAAAACATGGCATGATTTTGATAACCTAATTCACTAATATTAAAAAGGCAATTTTTGGATTTTGAATAATTAATGAAAATCTAACCCTAATTTCACATACATGATTAATAGGTTCTTTGGAGACTTAGACTTGGATCTAGATCTAACTTGGACTTGTATAGACTCTGAGTTGAGGTAGGTTTGCATCTCCTATTCTTATTTATTTAGAAATAACCTATCTTTATCATTGTCTTGGCCCTATGGACAATAACCTACACAATATTCTTTCTATTGAAAATTATGGTTCATATGAACTATTTTATTTGGTACTGATCTTGATATTATGGTTGGACATTCTTTTGATCTCTTTCTTAGACGTTGTTCATGTTGAAATACTATTTGATGACATGTGATGTCTTTTGCCCACTTGTGAGGTGGATGTATATGTTGGTCACTTTTGTGGTGACTAGTTTGTATATTCTGACTATACTTACTACTTGCCTCTACATTAAGCATGTTGTGTGACTCAGTAGTCCTACAGTAATATAACTGCATTGGTTTTTGAGTTATGTGCCCTTATTTATTTTTGGGATGGAGGTTATGTGCCCCATACTTGGGTTTCAAATTTATGAGGTTTGGCCCACATTTATACATATTGGGAGTTTGGTTATGTGCCAATCTCTATCAGGTTTCAAGTTTATGAGGCTTGTCCACCTTTGTTACATATGTTGTTCTAGTTCTATGTGTATCTCACCTACATGCAGGTTGTTATGGGTTTTGTTCCCAAAGAGATTATGTGTGCCTTTGTGGCACCACTTTTATTATTGATTTTATGGCAAGTATTTCCTTTATCATATGATAGTGATTCTTTCCTCTTATGCATGTTTGGGTAGTTCTTACCTCTTTCATGGGTAGCCTTTTATACTTGATGTCCCTCTTTCCTAATATATATTGCTCAATTTCTTTTTTTGCATGAACATACCAGCTTTTTGCTGATGTTCTCTTTTCTCTTTTCTTTTTGTGGGGTATGCTTCTAACCCTAGGTGTTGGACTAGGAGAAGGAAATCAAGGAGGACCTAGACCACAACAAGTGTAGCTGACCTCATGGGAAACTTTGCTTGAAGTTGTTAGGTGATCCTCATCTAGTCCTTTATGTAGTTAGTTTTCCTTTATATCACCCTGCATGGTGAAAGATTAGTTATGATGAGAAGCATTGTAATGTTTAGATACATCTTTAATTCCACTACTACTAAGTGTTATGATACAATCATGTTGAATAAATTGGTTTCACCCCTTACAGGAAAAAGTTTTTGTTGGTGTGTTGTTTGGGATGTTGCCTTTTTATTTTAGTAGGGAGTGGTTCCCCTCTGGGATCCCACTCCTTAAAATACATGAATTGGCAAAAAACACCAACAACAAAGCATATATCTGGCCTAAATATAGTAAGACATAAAAGTTTTCCAACCAAGCATTTATGCCTAAATTTATCTACTAAGGGTTGAGTAGATTCTTCCCATAGATCATGTGTTCGATCCATAGGGAAGACTATAGGTCTGCAATCAAGCATTCTAGTTTCAGATTGTAAGTCTAGAGTGTACTTTCTCTGTGATAAAGATACTCTATCCTTGTTATGTGCTACCTCAATGCCATGAAAATATCATAAACACCCAAGGTCTTTGGTTACAAAATGCTTCATAAGATATGCTTTGCAGCAATAATTCCAACAACATCACTACCAAACATGATGATATCATCACATAAACAATAAGAACACTAATGCCAAAAGTAGTGGTTTTGATAAACATAGAGTGGTCACATTGAGATCGCATGAAGAAAAATTTGTGTAGTACAAGGGATAACTTGTAAAACCAAGATTGGGGACACTATTTGAGGCTATAAATGGCTTTCTTTAGAAGGCATACTTTCCCACATTGCTCCCCTGAGCAACATAACCTAGAGGTTGTAAGATATAAACAGTCTCATATAAATATTCATATAGAAAGGTGTTCTTAACATCTAGTTGATGTAAGTTCCAATCTTTATTTGCATCAACAAAAATCAAAATGCAGACAAACTTAAGATGAGTAACTAGAGAAAAAATTTTAAAGTAATCCATCCCATCTTCTTGTGTGTATCCCTTAGCAAAAAGTCTACCTTTATGTTCAAGTGTCCCATTAGGAAAATATTTCATAGTAAATACCCATCGACAGCCAACACGTTTACTGCACAAATACCCATTGGCAGCCAGCAAGTTTACTACCTACAGGGAGATCAATAAGGTCCCATGTCCCACAAGAATGAAGTGCATCCATCTCCTCATCCATGGTCCACCCAGAGTGAGTAGTGCCTCCTAAATGTTCTTTGAAAAAGAAATTGCAAATAGAGCAATAGTAAAGTGAGCCATGGAAGCATTCAAATGATTTGTGGACACATGTTGAGAGATAGAATATTTGGCACCAGATTGTCTCCCCTTTTGTGTTGCAATGGGAATGTCAGAATCAGATGTTTTAATAAAGTCAGTAATATTACCATTGTCTTGAGGTGGATCATCAATCTCAGAAGATGTCAAAGTAGGGGATAATTTAGGTAGGTGCAGACACAGTAGGGTCAGGAATGGGCACAATTGAAAGTGGCACCTAGTTACTAGGTTAAAAAAATAAAGATGTATCTTCAAAAAAGGTGATGTCCACACTGACATACAAATAACATGCATCAGATCAAAACATTTATACCCCTTTTGTATGTGAGAGTAACCAAGAAAAAAACAACAGAATTGGTGGTAAAGAAAAGATAGGTTCATGGGGGATAGAGAAGGTTATAAGGAATCTTATTTTGAAATAAAGAGGAAGGCAACCGATTGATAAGATAATTGGCTAAAAGAAGCATTAACCCAATAAAATTTATGTACCTTCATTTCAATTAAGAGTGTGTGAGCTACATCAAGAAGATGTATGTTCTTCCTTTCAACAAATCCAATTAATTGTGGACCATAGGGACATGAAGTTTGGCAATACAAATCTTTTCAAAACCATGTTGCACATATTCAGAAGAATTATCAATGCAGAAAAATTTAATAGGTAGAAAATTGAGCATTTATCTCATTAATAAATTTAGAGAAAATATCTAAAACTTCAAAATGATCTTTTAACAAATAGATCCAAGAAGAACGACAGTAATCATCAATAAATGTAACAAAATACTACACACTAATATGATTAGCAATACGACATGGTCCCCAAACATCAAAGTAAATTAAGTACAACAAACTTGGACTCCTATTATTATGACGATTAGGAAACATTGTTTGATAATGATTTCCAAGCTGACCAAACTGACATGAAATGTTTTTAGTAGAAAATGTTGGAATAACGAATTCAATTTGAAAGCAGAAGGATGACCAAGTCATAGGTTCCATTGATCTAGGGATCTAGAGTGGTCCATAAGAGAAGTAGTATAAGGGTCTTACAAGGTATGTAAGTAGTACAAACCATCTCCACCTTCATATCCCCCACCAATCATCTTCTTCATCCTGATATCATGCATAGAGATAATGTAATGAAAGAGGGTTACACTATAGTTTAAGGTTTTGGGAATTTTACTAATAGACATCAAGTTTAATAGGAATTTAGGTACAAACAAGACAAATTTAAGGAGATTATGATTCACATCTCCTCTTCCAACAACAAGAGAAGTGGTCCCATCTGCCAAACACATAGGAGGTTGTCAAGTAAATTTCTTCAGGTAAGTAAATAGTTTCTTATTACTAATCATATGAGTTGTTGAACCCAAATCAATAACCCAATCATCCTTGGATGAAGAGAAAGAAGCTTGAAGACATGAGGGGTCACCTGAGTGTTGAGCAATGTTTGCTTGAGGAGTAATAGTACCAACAGAAGCAACCTCGATCAATTTGTCAAGGTCATAAGAACTTAATGTCACCATCCAAGGATTATTAACACGAGGAACATGGTAGAATCTCCATCAGCATTGGTAGTTGACACTTTATTTGCCAAATAGGGTTTCCCATGCTTTTTCTAGAATTTGTCCTCATTGTGGTTAGTGAACTTGCAAAAATTACAAAATTTGGGTTGGGATGAGGAAGAAGAGGATCCTCTCCCACTATTTTTGAGACTTTTTTCTAACCACAACCATGATTACCTCATTCAGAAGCAACAAGGGCTGCAAGCTTTTTGGCAGTAGGAGCAAAAGATACATAGTGACATAGTTTTAGATATAGAAATCATCTTACATAAAAAATGGTTTAAAGACAAGAATTTGCTGAGGAGCAGCTTCATAATAAGAAGGTAGAGATGCCAAGAATTGACACAGTTGTATTTCCTCTTGCTACTTTTGCATATTGACAAGATCAAATGATAAGGGGAGAAGAAGCTTGAGTGCACCCCAAATCCCTTTAAAGGTGTCAAAGTGTAAAGCAATGGCTGAGTTATCTTCAAGTTTAAGGGGATGCAAACATTTTTATAGATCAAATCTCGAGATGTGTTTCCTTTTCTAGAATACACTTGGTCAAGGCAATCACATGCCTCCTTGGCAGTGTTGGTGAAGACAAGATTAGCATAAAGATGTGATTCACAACTATTCAAGATCGAAGAGAGAATTAGAGAGTCATGTTCATCTCACTTTTTAAAATCTACCTTCAATTTCTTAAATGCTTCTTCATTAGATTTCTTCTTGTTAGATGTGTCTTCCTTTAGTGGAGGCAGATCTATAAGATGTACTAGTTTCCATGAGGAGTGTGAATAGATCATAAATGAGTGTGACCATAGGTCATAGCTAGAGCTAATGAATTTTACATAAGTTACACACTTGGGGTGTGTTTCAGACATCCCAATAGTGAAAGAAGATAACCCCCATAATGTACCGATATAAGATATAATGGAGAAGCAAAAGAAGAATAGAAAAAGGGGTAGACAGTCACTAACACACCCTATTAGGAGGAGGACATGTGTCTCTTGCAGCATAATAGAATTGGAAGTATCAAACATGTTGTGTCAAAATAGACACACTGTGTCACTTTTGATAGATTTCAACAACAACATATTTGTCATAGAAGCTCGTGGCAACATGATGTGTAGGTAAGGTACACATCATGTGTGATGTTGAAACAACATGTTTTTCCTAAAACAAGATCCAGAATAGATGGTGAACGTTATGAATCACCAAGGAAAATAGAGATATGTTGGAAATATCTAATCATATCAGATAATATATGGACAAATCCCTATAGGACATGGTCATAGATGACCATAAAAGGATGTCATATGGATTTCCAAACAACCGGTGTCTAGGGCATAAGACTGTAAAAAAAGTTCATAGGCAATCTTCTTAGATCCTCTTGTTGGGAAGAGGATAGGGCTCGAGAAGATACTAGATCTCCTTTAGTGTGATCAGCAGTGGTGGAGAAAGAAGAATATGATGAGTGGCGATGGGGTAAGAGACGACGACAATGTTGGCTTGGAAATGAGAAATCTTGAGGCACCTATCCGTCCTTTTCTGATGCCATATTGAGAATAGTTGTCTTTCAATTTGCAAAAAGGAGTACAACCATTTCCTACAAATAGGAGGGGAAACAATAAGGAAAGACACAGAAAACAACAAACCCTAATAGGCCATTTATACTTAAGCCCATATTACATAAGACTAAGTGAAAAGGAAAAACATAATTAAAGAGAATGAAACAACTAAAGATAAATATATATCTTGATAGTACCCAATCAACTTGAGCACATAAGGCCCTATTGGATCTCCCTCTACCATATTACACTTAAACTTCTCCTTGGAGATATCATATTTCTCATTCCTTGCTTGATCTTGGTACATGTTCTTAAGATATGTTACTAACTTGAGAATGTCCATATTTTCATTGTTATTCTACAACTCATAGTTCGTAGAGTATAACATCAGGTATTTGATGTCTATTTCATCGTCAGAATGCTTCTTCCAAGCATCCCTTTCATCCCTAGCAACCTTGGGAGTGTGTTCCTATGACACTGGTGTATCCAAGACATAGATCTTGCACTCATGAATGAGAATGATTCTCAAAGTCATGAACCAATCATGAAAGTTGTTCTCATTCAGTTTGACCTTCTCAAGGACCAATCACAACAAAAATGTGTTGTTGTTTGCCATTTATTTATACAATATAAAATTTTTATTTGTGAAATTATTTTTTATTTAATTTGCTTTGATTTGATTTGAAAAAGATTGACGACGATATTAATTAAGCCTTTAATTAATTATTTCTCCCACTATTTTATTCTAACTAATAGCCCTCACTATAAATTCAGAAGATTACATCGAGAAATATTTTAGTGATCCACGATCTAAAATACATTAAGTTATTACCCAAAAAATGTGGGCATCTATAACCTAATTATTAAGGTAGGTAACAATTACCAATTGCATCATATGCAACAATTGGATAGATGGTATCCACACCTCCTTGTCATATCCCATCTTTATGCTTCTAGGTACTTAATCCCCTTAAGGTCACTTAGTTAAGGCTGAGCCAAAAGACAACATTATAGACTATGCACCCTACTTTGGGAGACCCATATATCTACCATCACACTTCTATTAGATAGACAATGCACCATGCTTTGGAGCACCTACACATAGTCAATCAAGCTTTTCAAGTGTGCTATCTTTGGAAAGCATCTAAGACTTAATCATTTGTTTGAGGGGTTTTATTTATAAATACATATACATATCCAATCACCACATACTTATAATATGTATCATATACATACTTCATCCTCAAATGAAACATGAAATCACAAACATATGAGCAATGATAATTGCCATACTAATGCAATTTTTTGAAGCCATAGTGAATTGTTGTCCACCTAAGGTCATACATCACATTTATCAACCTATTTTGGAAACACTTTATGCTATAAATAGGTCAGATACATGACGATGAGAGATCAGTTCAAGATGTTGTGGAACCTTGTTGGCTGATCCAATATCTTTGAAATTAATTTAGTCCATTATGTCATTCAACTCTCATGCAAAAGAGATTTCGGGACTGCTCTGATAGGGGGTTCGTCGAAATTTTTTGGTTGTTGCCTAGCAGTCTGGCGTGGGACCCGAAATTCCACCCTACAATCCATCTGCCAAGGTACCTAGCTACTTGGGTGTGAGTATTGGATTTACCCCTACACCTTTATATCATGACCATCTTTGACTACATAGGTATGGTGTTAGGTTGTTTGGTGAAGTTTGATGCTCATACAATGGAAAGAACCAGGAGTAAATTTTCCACACTTGCCGTCAAGATAGACACTTTGAAACATATCATTCATATTATACTAATCAAAAGAAGTGAATACCATGTAGAGTACAAGGTTTTCCAAAACTCATGTGAGAGATGTGGAAAATTGGGACACGGAATGAAGCAGTGCCCTTCCTATACCCTAACGTCAAACAACAACAACAACAAACACACTACAAAGGAAAGTGACAATCAAGAAGTAGCTCAGGACAATGGTAGTGGGGAAAAATGGCTAACTCAAAGGTGCAAAGTCGCAGTGAAAAGGAATTGCATTGTACAGAAGGACACTCAAGAAGAAGTGGAGAAAGGAGCACACAATAGATTTGCAAACTTGGCTGATCTAAATGAAGAGGACTTGCAAAAAGATGAACTGATACCACAGAAGGAACAATAGAAAACAACATCTACACAAAAGGCTACAATGATGTGGAAAAAGGAAGAAAGTCACCACTGTCGATGAAAAGAGAGAAGTCCTTAAAGAAATTCATGGTGAAACATCTAATAATTAAGGTAATATAGAAGAGCACATCATAGTGAATCTGGGTGTACATGAGGTTATTGAGGAAGTTATCAACATTGAAGACACTGAAGTCAACATAAGCACAAGAAATGGGAACCCTCCTAAACTAGAAATAGAAAAGGATGTGGAACACATGTCCAACCCCTCTAAGAACCAGAGACCATGACGGAGAAGGCACAAAGTGTAATAGAGAAGGAACCCCCAGATAGAAAAGGAAGAATGATGAAGGAGTCTGAAAGCCCCCTGATCCTGACCCCAATCTTAACCAAGGCCCATTACCACCAAGAAGGAAGTTGAAGAGAACTAGTAAGAAGATGAAGCAAGCCAGGCCCAGGATGCCCTATGAACATCATCACAAAATCCCCTGTCTAAATGGTAGAATAGATGAGACATGCACTGTTGATGGTAAAGAAAATCAGGACTTGAATCAGATTGTCCAGCACATCTGAGATCCCTCACTACAAATTTTGTGTTAATGTTAGATACTCCATGCTAGAATACTAGAGGCATCGAAAATGTAGATACATGTCATGTCCTCTGAGATACCATCTCATTGAAGAAACCAAAGCTTGTAGCTTTACTTGAACCTTGAATAAGTGGCCCAGTTGTCATGAAAACTATCAAAGATATGGGCTTCTCAAGATCCTTTTACTGTGAATCTAGGGGCTTTTATGGTGCTACCTGGATCTGTTCGAAATATGGTGATTGTGATATATTGATCATCAACTATCATAAACAATTCAGAACCTGCAAGGTGAATGGATCAACCTTAATCACCTTTGTATATGCCAATCCTCACATTTTAGTTAGAAAGCTATTCTAGAAGCATCTAGTTAGTATGGGAAAATGCTACACACTCCCATGGATTGTCATGGAGGATTTCGACACTACTTTGAACCTAGAGGAAAATATGGGAAGCATCCATTATGATTTCAATGAAGCAAGCCTGATCAGTGACTCTATAATGGAAGTGGGATTATCAGATATCGATTTATCAG
Organism: Alisma plantago-aquatica; assembly: GCA_963693085.1. Lineage (NCBI taxonomy): Eukaryota > Viridiplantae > Streptophyta > Magnoliopsida > Alismatales > Alismataceae > Alisma > Alisma plantago-aquatica. Next base: position 1,137,909,331 of record OY856412.1, on the reverse strand, counting down.
GCATAAGGTTCACATATGTACATGACAACCTTCAGGAGAGGCTTGATAGTGTTGTCGCCAACGCAACCTTCATTGTCTAGTGCCCTGAATTCACTGTTGAACGCCTTTCGTGCTCAAATTTGGACCACTATCCATTCTTGGTGAGATCCATGTCCCGTGGCTGAGCCCAACCACATTCTTGATCACAATATCATGGTCTAGAATATGAGATTCGATAATATGGTATGGAATTAATGGAACCCCAATATGGAGTTTCTTGTAGCTCTTGGAGAATCCAAAGAAGACATTCTTAGGTGGTCCAACGAGAGGAGCTGAATGGCAAGCAAAGAAAAGAAGAGTGTGTTGTGAAATCTCAATACCCTCCAAACATGCTTGGATGAATAGTATGATAGCACTACGACTAGCCTGATATCTGACATGGAAGCTTAGTACAACAATATTCTCAAGAAAGAGGAGTATGACTTGAAGAAAATGTTCCATATTAACTAGCTGACCATCGGAGACAATAATACAAAGTTCTACAATGCTTATGTTAAACAACAAAGAAGACAAAACACCACAACTATGTTGAAGAACAATGATAGTGAATGGATCACCAACCGAGATGCAATTGGAAGTATGGTTTGAAATCATTTTAAGAAAATATTTATAGAGCCTATGATAGTAAATCTTGGGGATATTGAAAACTTCATAGGAGTGTTTCAACCCTTAACACCTGACCAAATTCTAGAAGTTGTAGAGGAGCCCAGCTTGTTTGAGATTCATCAAATTTGTCAGTGTCTAAACCACACAAGGCTTCTGGACCCGATGGCATCGACGGATCCTTCCTGATTACAAATTGGCATACTGTGAAACATTCCCTACATAGGACAGTCAGTAATGTGTTAGCTATTAAGGATTTGGAGAACTATCTTTGTAATGCAAATATTGTTCTTATTCCAAAAGTTCCAAGGTATAAAGTCTGTGAGTAGTTTAGATCAATTTCATTGAACAAAATAGTCCCAAAGATCTCATCCAAAGTCATTGTGGAGTGCTTGAAAGACTATCTCTCAAATCAGATCTCATAGGCACAAAGTGTGTTTGTTCTGGGAAGAAGGATATTCAAAAATATCATTGTCGTGCAAGAAATTATCCACATCATGCAATGGAGGAGCTTGACTAAACCTATGTCTATAAAAGTCAATCTTTCAAAGGCCTACAATAAAATGTCCTGGCCTTTTGTGGAAGACACACTGAGTAGAATCAATATTCCAAATACCATCACAAAGTACATCCTAAACTTAGTGATGGGAGGGGAGGCTTCCATTATCTAGAATGGGAAATGTGCACACACGTTTAAAGAAACAAGAGGATTGTGGTAGGGAGATCTGTTGTCTTTGTATCTTTTTGTCTTATGCCTTGAGAGACTCAGCCAAAAGATTGAAAGTTTGGTTCAAAACAAGAAATGGACATCGATCAAGCTATACAACAATGGACCTTCGGTCTCTTACATATTCTTTGCTGACGACATCTTCTTGTTCATAAAGGCAGAAGATGCTCAAATGAAAACTATCCTCAAGTGCTTCAAAGAATTCGGAAATGTGTCGGGGCGGTGACTAAGTCGAGTATATATTTTGCAAGTAGTGTATTTGAAAGAACAAGGAGGAATATATCTCATATGAGTGGTTTTTCATAGGCCAAAAACATGGGCAGGTACCTGGGAGTGCCTTTGATTCACAGAAGAGTGAAGGCAGACACATATGGGGGAATATTGAACAAAATTTCATCTAGCATGAACTCCTGGTCATCAAGATGTGTTAACCTGGCAGGTAGAATATGCCTTACCAGATCCACCCTAATGGCCATACCCAGCTACACAATGCAAACTGCAGTGCTACCACTGAAGATTTGTGATAGAATAGACAACAACATAAGGTTGTTTATCTGGGGAGGAAACCACAAGGTCCACCCATTGTCCCTCATTGCATGAAATAGAGTCACCTAAAGCAAGAAGCACGGAGGCCTATGTCTAAAGTCGATGAGAGAGTGGAACTTGATGATGATAGCCAAACATGCTTGGGAGTTTGGTATTATAAGAAATTTTCTATGGTGCTCGAGTTTAAAATCTAGGTCCAATAACTACCTTAGTGGTAATCTCCCTTTTATCTCCAGATTAGGGAGGGAATCTCTACAATGCAAGGACTTCATCAATGAGAACTCGATGCTAATACCGATGTGTGGAAGGGATATAAATGTCTGAAAAAATAGGTGGTGGTACCCTGATTAGATCTTACTTTAGGTGGCAACTAAACCTATTTCAACTGACCTTTTGACCTCTAAGTAGCAAGTTTGATGGACATGAACACCTATTGAGATGTTGAATTCTTTAATCATTGGATTTTGAACAAGGATGTTAATAAAATCAACAAGCTTCCCATCCCTACAAATTTGTGCAATATGGACATTTGGGTTTGGTGCCATATAGAAACTAGAAATTTCTTGACCTAGTGTGCTTACAAATTCTTCCATCAAGAGAAAGAAATCAGAATCTAAGGGAAGTGGGAAATGATCTAGAAATCTAATGTGGCTCCATGTGTGAAATGTTTCATGTGGATGGTTGGTCACAATACGATTCTCATGAATGTTTGTCAAATTGAAAGACATTTATCTTCTGACAGATCATTTCCAAGATGTAAAGACTAGGACAAATCAACTCTACATGCTCTGCGGGATTGCCAGTTTGCTTCTATGGTATGAAAATAGTTGATTGGAAACTGATATTGGAATAGGTTCTTCTCTGAAGGGGACCTATAGAGTTGGCTAACTTTGAACATGAGTTCTGACAATGCACATAAGCAAACATTCATGACCGGTTGTTGGCATATATGGAAGGCTTGAAATAAGAAGATACTTGGAAACTTTAAGATACCAGTCACCCACCTAGTACACTTAATCAACAAGGAGGTGGTGATTCTAAAGGAAGTTGTGTCAACCTAGACTCAGACTAATAGCACAAGTCCCATTTATGGCTCAATGAGCCATCATAAGGTTACATCAAAATCAATACAGATGCAGAATGCTTGTGTTGCAGTTGTAGGAAGGGACAATGAGGGTAGATGAATTGGGGGAATGGGCAAGACAATCAAAGCATAGAGTGTACTTGAAGCCGAGGTACAAGTCATAGTACAAGCCCTGAGGATGGAGGAGGAGCAGAACATCACTCACTTGTAGATAGAGATGGACTCCCTTTTAGTCAAGGAAGTTGTGTAAAAGAGGATTGAGGACAATCCAAAGTTTGAGGACAATCGGAAGTTGGCGAGATGGACTCTAGAAGTTAAATAGAAGCTCAGGATGAACTAGAATTGCATTCATGCTAAATGTGAAACTAATAGAGTTGTAGACATATTAGATAAACACCACCAAAAAAAATCATAGTAGATTCTATTACTATTGAAGACCACCAAATGAGTTAGTTGAGTTACTCAACTCAGAGTCTTGCAATGGTAGTAGTACTACCATGTTTAATTCTAGTTCTAATAATGGTAATTGTATAAATTTTGATGATTCAAGTTGCATGAGGAGGGCGAGGTGAATAAAATTCCTCCTGACTTAAAGAAATAGTTCAGTCAGTTGACTAGACTCTTCTAGTCAACCATTTGGCCCTCCTGTCGGTCGATCGATTGGGTATTTCTCAATCAGTTGGATGACTCCTCTATTCGGTCAATTGGGCTTCTAGTTGATTGGTTGGTTCCTGCTCCACTCAGATGGTTGGGACTTAGTCGCTCGACTAGATTCTTTGGTCATCTAGCATATCTGGTCTACTGGCACCTCCAGTTGATTGACTTGCTTGTACAGATTGCCTACTTTTGCCAAGAACAAAAACTAATGCTACTCCTATTTACTTATTACATTATGTAATGTGAATACCTCAAGTTACATTTAAGGGGAGCATAGAGGGATTAAGAAATATTTATATTTGGAAAAAGAGAGAGGAGGCCCAGTATGCAAACTGAATTTATAAGATAGAAAATAAATCATTCAACCACACAAGTGTCCAAGGGGTATTGGCCACAACCATGCATACATATAACATTTAAACTCATTTTAGGGCAATGCACATGAGTTGCATACATATCATATCATATATAGATGATCTATAGGACATTCCCTAGAGTATGTGGTATTTAATCAGATATGCACATTAACCATTCATATATTTGCATCATATGCAATAAAATAAATGATAAAAAATTCAATCATACCGGTTGAATCCCAACATATCGTAAGTTGGCGTGGCTCTGATACCACTATCAGTAAATATGGAGATCAGAGACGGTGGAAGAAATGAAACTTTTCTACTCCATATTCCCTAACTAGCAGACTATATCAACAATGATGTATAGGAAAGATGGTGCAAGATATATCTTGTCCTGGAGCAAGTCTAATCACTATCCTTCTATTGAGATGTGCTTCCTTCTCAAGCAGCATAGGGATGGTGGTCGATGACATCTTCGCGGTGTAGCACCCACAAATGGCGGTTGACAACATCCGTCTAGCATAGCAACAAAAACTTCCACACCACTAAATAGTCCAAGTGGATCATAGGGAACTCCACGTTGCAATTCTTGAGCCAACGATAAAGAGCAACCCTTTCATTTATTAGCATGGTAGCATTGACTTTCTTCTCCCTTGCTATCTCTCCCTTCACAGGTAAGACATATTAGGTTCTCACGTTACCATAACTATGAGTAGAGAAGTATGTACTTCTATTTTGGTGTGTTGAGAGACTTGGCTAGGGTTTCCAAAAACCCCAGGATACAAAAGATCAAATTCTCCTAATTACACGGTGGATGTGCACAAGCAGTTGGTCGAATGGAACACCAGATAATTGAATGGACTGTGGACTATGCAATAGGTCAATTGACTTGCTATTAGTGGTGCAGTAACATAGGCTTTCAATGAGACAATTAATGGACATCATCACACCTATCATTAATCATTTGACTTGGTTCAACTAGTCATTTTGAATCTTTGTTTGAACCAGTCTAACTGGTCGACTCAAATCAGTCGATCGATTGGACTTTACAATCAGTCAAAAGATGATTCTTATCATCTATTAGGTGACACTATCCAGTCAGACGATTGGGTTGTCATATACCATCCATGGATTTTATATCCATTCAGTTGACTAGATATTCTAGTTGGTCGATTGGACTCTCCAGTCAGTTGACTGGCATTCCAGTTGGTCAACCAAATTTACCAACATTATTTTGTTTGATTAACTAAACACTTTAGTAACCAAATTATATTATGCCCATCAATAAACTACTTTTCCCAATCCATCCTATGTGTGTGACCCTATAGGCTTCTAATTATGTTGTCATTGAAGTCCAAAATCATATTCGAAATTCACAAGCAATGTGACATATCTAGAAACACATCATTGCTACCCAATTAATTGGATAAGTTGGAGGACAACTTCAACCTAAACTTATAAATAGTGTTACATTGATCGTATAGTTCCTTTGTCATAGATATCCTAATTGAACATGAGGCATGGAATCATCTACCTCTTGATATTCAATCTATGTTTTTCGAATTAGAGTAGACTTTTGAGATGTATGCAAGCTCACATATCACATAGTGACTCACATGAGAATGGCCATATGTTTCTCAGTCTCATTTATTAAGTGGCTAGGATATCACTCCAATATCAGAGACAAATCCCATCTACATCACTCACAACAACCCACATGTGTCACAATATAGTCAAGTGCCGCCTATGTGGCAACCCTTATTCAAGGTCACATTGAATGGTGTAAAGTCCTTTGAACTCCACGTGATTCTTATAGTGACTTCCAGTCTAAGAACCACTATCACCGCTATTACATTTGAAAGATGATTATTTCTACCATTGAATGGCTTCCATGTATCACTCTCAACGTGGGTATGTCTGGTACACTTGTTCTCTAACAGTTTCCTATCTGTTTGGCTTAATATCCAATATCATGACTAATGAGATTCTATCATTAGCCAATACACATTCTATTCTTATGTATTATTGTTGTCTATATAGCTTTCACAATAATAATTGACTAGGGACATAACAAGAATGTATATACACTTATCATACATATGATCCCATGTTCATGTCCTAATCCCAAGTCATTTTTCATCAAGTAACATCATTCTTTAGATCTCTATCATGTTATATCATCATCTAAAAATTGAAAAAAAAACATAATCGACAGAATTTCCTTCATTATTAAATAAATCAAGTACATAATGTCCCGATACAATCATCATATGACTAGCTCTCTGGCATAGATACCAACACTTATACCATACTCAAAGTGTTTCCTTATGGGACGATAGAATTGAGTGATGGTTCAAATGTTTTCAAAACCAATGGCCATAGATTTAATCATTATTATGGGGAAGAATTCCTTGGTGACTATGACGAGTTCAAGATTTAAGCAATCACCTGACTTTGAGGTAAATGAGGTGAGCCTATGATGTTAAACAAGAGTGATTTGTGGGAGGAAACCCACATGTTTTTACAATTTTATTTCATAGATATAGTGCTACACTTTCATCTTCATAATTGACTAATCCTGATACAATTTATGATGCAAGTAGAAAAGGTACCTTGAAATGTTTGCACAATGCACAAGTTAATAGAAGCATCTCGGTACCATATACAATTGTGTCAGTGATATTGACTTTATGAACAAAATGATAACATGGAATCATAGTAATAAGTCAATACCTCCGACTTTAGAGTCGGTGGCACTGACAAGGACTGAACTGGTATTGCATAAGAAGAGATTAGGTAGGCATATTATTGTAGTTTCTTTTCTGAATTGCCAAAAATGAACAAACTCAAGATACAATCGTTCCATTGTTTTGTAAAGTTTAAGATGATCAAGATGTCTTTACTTCTTGACATTGAGGATGATGTCAGTTTCAAGCTTAGGGGGGAGAATAATGAAACAGTAAATATATCCTAAAACTCAAATATTTGCATCTTTAATTTGTTTCATTTTTCTCAAACAATGTTCTTCTTTAATGTTTTTATTATTTTATTTCACTTTATTGTTAATTTATTCTATGTTAAATTTCTATCTAGTATAACTATGGATGACAATTGTACCATATTTCCAGAATTAGACGTCCTTCAATAGCATGGCATCAAAGTTAAAATTTTAAAAAATTTCAAATTTTAAACCACAATTATCTAGTGTAAAATGTGGATTTAGAAAAATGCTCATAATGAATCAATTGAAGTTTTGATCTATATGTTCGGTTATCTTTTAAACTTGATCTTGCTTTTTTAAGAATACTCTATATGAGAAATTGAGAGGATTAGTCAATTTAGAGACATAAGTGTCAAACTTAACATCTTACTCTACCCTTGACATTTTTATTGAAGATGATGTGTGATTCCAATCTAACCAAGCATTAGCATGGACTTTTATGTTAATTTAGAAATAAGTTTCTGGATCACCCTGGCATATGAGTTAATAGCAGAGATACACATCATGGTTAGGAGAAGTTTGTATCTCTTAGTCACTTGATATCATCAACCTTCATCTCATTTCTTCACCATGGTAGACTTAATACTTGATACAAGTCATTATTCTCCTTGATTTCATCTCATTGTGATAGGTAGCCTGTAATTAGTCTTGCATCTGAAAATAAGAAAGTACTCGTTGCATCAAGAGTTCCTTATTATATGTTAGTTTGCATACCACCCTCCATGTTCTTAAATTCTTCATTTCATCATTTCATTTGTTTAGGTGTAATATTTGTTTTTCACATCTTTTTCTACATACAAAGATTGAAAATTTTGAAGATACCCTTACTCCTTCTCCATGTTTGTAAACATGTAGCATGTACATCGAAACCATATGGCTAATTCTTAATACAACTTTTACAAAAAAGAGCAAAAGAATTGAAAGAAAAGGGAGAATGGAGGAAAAAGATTAAGGAAGAAATCATGTCTCTCTTATATAAGGAAAATTATCATGGAATATTATGTTGAGTAACATTCCACCTTTACTCATCATTAGGATGAGGCATCCACAACATTCATCATTCCACCAAACATAGTAGTAGTAGGACACATTCAATTTTTCATTTCATCTTGCATATAGTAAGATCATTTTTTTTCTTTTTCATTAATGACTTGGATTAAGTGTAATTTCTATTTTTGAGCCACTCATTCCATCTATCCACTTATTTTTATGGTAGGACACCAAAAATATTTACTCCCTTATTTAAATCATATATCAAAAAATTGTTAACATGGTAGAAAATTCTAAATAAGAGTTGTGTAGAATAGAGAGATCTTGTGACACACTAAGTACAACTTAGAATTTCCATGATGTCTTTATGCTTCAACTTAGTTATGTATTAAGTAGAACTATTTTGATGTTTTGTTTTTTATAATTGGTCACTTGTATAGTAGTTGTTTCCTCTATGATTGGAGAGTGCCGGTTTGGGATCGTTGATTCAAGTATGATTGGAGTGATTTAGTTCATACTATGCCTTTTTACTATTTCAACCAAATCCAAAGTAGTGTTACTTGAGAGAGAGCAACATCTAAACTTAGGAGATTTTGATGAACATAGTTTATCTACCAAAATTGGATCTTATTAAGGCACGATATATAATCTTTTAAATTACATACTTGACCAAGTCAAAATAGAACAAAGTCGGTACCACGACTTATGTCGATGGCACCAACACAAAAGGATTTTTATCTCCATCAAGAAGAAGAAGAATTGAGAAGGAGGGAAAGAGTCAAAATACATATAAGTACCACTAACCCAAGTCGATGGTGCATGGAGTTCAAGGCCTAAAGTGCAATAAAGAGGAGGAGTTATGAAACCAACATTTATCTAGATATCCTTGATCAAGACAAGGCACATACAACAGCCCACAACCAAGTAGTTCACTAATTTTCCCTGTAGAAACCAAAAGAGGTCAGCCATTTGGAGGCATCTTGTCTGGAAGTAGGGAATCTAGCCTATGGGCAAGATATATCATTTGGAGGCATCTCATTTAATGGCCATCCCGACATCCTTCCTTGGAGGAACCAGAGTTCAAGAAGGAGGAGATGACGAGTCTAGAGTCACCTTTTAGGAGTTTTCTATGTCCTTCCTCCTCCTTCATTCTTCTGATCCATTGGATAAACCCTCACTCATTAGGACTGGGAGTAGCCTGATGTTAACTCTATTTATTTTTATATCTTGATTCAATATAATCTTTGCTTTGGATTTTGATAAGGTAAAAGATATATTTTTTAATTAATACCGATCTCCATAAGTTGGCCATGCTTTTCTTACTACTACAAAATCAAGGATAGAAAATATAAAACCTATTAATTAGTTATGATTGATCACCATATTGAACTATTAACTGTTGCTAAAGTGGGGTTAGTAGCTGGAAAAGTCGTTATCATGGCAGTCACTAAATAACTACAAAAGTGGGCTTACCACTACAAAGTGAATATTCAGAGAGAGTTCTTACCTTTTGGTCTTTTATATTGATGTGAAAGTGGATTGATAACTAGGCTAAACAGTATACTACCTTTGAAAGTAGGTAGTACAAGATATGAATATCAAATCTAAAGAAGAAAATAAAAGTTATGTTGATATGATAGAATGCATGTATATGTTAATACTATGGTGAAACTGGTGTTCTAAAGAATCCATCCATCTAACTTTTTACCAACTTTACTTTCTACATTTTTTATTATTTTTCTTATTTTCTAATCACCAAATTAACTCTTTCATCTGACTTAACTGATCTATTTTAGTTAGTAGTACTCTTTAGTTGTCTCAATTCCCTAAATTTGATATTTGAACTTCTTGAGTCCCTTTATTAGTTTGGCATGTACACTTATGTCGCACACACATTTAAATTGAGTCACTTACATATCTGCCTTTTAGGTAAAACACAAATTCTGATTGTGCTCAGTAAATGTACTTATCAGTTTAGAAGCTTGCATTAGTGTAACCCTCTAAAAGTAACTCTTCTTCACCTCTGCTTATCAATAATTTATGCTTTGTTCTTCTCAAGTACTTTAGGATATTCTTCATGGAAATTCAATTACTTTCACTAGGATTTGACGGGTACCTGCTCGTTGTTCTCAAAGCATATGAGACATATAATTGTGTACATAACATTGTATACATGATAGATCTAATTGTGGACGCATATGTTATATTATTCACACATCTTCAAACTTCTAAAGAGATGAGATATAGGGATCTAGATATACTTATTCCTTGAGATACAAGTAAGTTTCCTCTCTTAGAATCATTCGTGTGAACCTCTTCAACACCTTGTCAATGTATGTACTCTACCTTAGGCCAATAATCATTCTATATTTATTTATATATATCTTTATTCCTATAATATAGGATGCTTCTCATATGTCCTATATGTAGAAGGTGTTTTCCAACCATTTTTAACCAACAATAGTAGGTATGTCATTCCTCATCAATAGCATGTTATCTACATACAATATGAGGAAACAATTATACTCCCACTAACCTTCTTATAAAAACAAGGTTCATATTCATTTTAGATAAAGCCAACATATTTTTTTGACTCATCTACAGCTTCTAGATGCTCCCTTCAATCCACATATTGACCTTTATATCTTATAACATTTATTGGCTTTATTTAGAGCGATAAAACATTCACAATGTATCATGTACATCCTTAAGATGATTTCCTTTAAGAAAAATAGTTTTAACGTAAACTCCAAATATCATAGTTACGATAAGATGTAGTGGAAGGCATGATACATTTGGATTTAACTATGGCAATTGGAGATAATGTTTCATTATTGTCAACACCTTGAACTTGTTTGAAACCTTTCGTAACCAATCACCCATTACAGGTTTGTACATTACCATCCATGTCAATCTTCTTTTTTTAAAAGACCCATTTGCACTTTGTGTTTTTCCCCTTTGGGTGGATCCACCAAGGTACATACCTTGTTGATATACGTGGATTCCATCTTAGATCTCATGAATTCTAGCCATTACTCAGAATATGGTGCCTCAATTGCTTCATTTTAGGTTATTGGTTTACATAGTCTTATTGAGTCATAAGAGATCTAAATCTCTCTCACCCAAGATGTTCCATACTAGATCTTCGAGGTTCTTATGTTATAATAAGAACTTGAGATTCTACAAGGGTTTGTGATTCCTTTTGTTCCTTATTGACCACTTTAGTTACAATGTTATCTTATTGGTCTCAAACTTCTTTGAGTTCTATTTTTCTCCCATTGGCTCCTCTAGAAATAACTTTCCCTTTGAGGAACACAAAAATTTTCGAAACAAAAAGTTTGTTGTCATATGGAATATAGAAGTAATATCCTTTGGACTTCTTAGGATATGCAATATAATGGCATTTTTTAGATTTGAGTCCAAAATTTTTAGAAAAAAATCTTCCTGACATAAGTTTCACATCCCTAAATCTTCAAAAAGACATATTGTGGATGCTTCCAAATCCATATCTTATGTGGTGTCTTTTGAATCAATTTAAAAGGTATACAGTTAAGTGTTAATGATATAGTTTCTAAATAATGACCCTAAAAGGAAGTTGGAAGAACAGTAAAACTCTTCATTGTTCGTACCATATCCAATATGTGTGATTACTTCTTTTTGATAGACCATTATTTTGTGGTGTTCTAGGTGGAATCCATCATAATACAATACCAAAATATCTCATAAGGGCCTCAAACACTTGGCATAAATAGTCTCCACCTCAATCTAATCAAAGTGCTTTAATACTCTAGCCAAGTTGATTTTAATACAACATTCATGAATTCTTTGAACCTTTTGATGGATTCTTACTTGTGCTTCATTAGATACACATATCCATATCTACTGTGATCACCACTAAATGTGATGAAGTATTCATACCCATCTCTGGCATTTGTGCTAAAAGTTCCACATACATTAGTATGCATGAGTCCTAATAAGTCACTTTCCCTCTTACTTTTACCAGTAAAACATGCTTTTGTCTTCTCACATAATAAACAAGATTCACATGTCTCAAATGATTCAAAATCAAACAAGTCTAAATATCCATATATGATGTCTACAAATACAATTCTCATTTTTGTGGCCTAGAAGACAATGCCACAAATAAATTCTACTTTGACTCTTTGAGTTTAATATTATTAGTGTTTATGGTATAAACATATGTCTCTTGATCTAAAAATAAAGACCATAATATATAGGGGTTGCATGAATTTTATTTTTGTGCAAGGATAATCATATGTGTGGAATCCCTCTTGAGAACTACGCTTTGCTACATGTTGTGTATGTTTGATAAAGTGGGGATGTTACAATATGATATCATAGAAAGTAAATATGGTTGGCCACTAGGATTTTCTTAAATTTAATATTGTTTATTTTCCCTTTTGGTTACCAAGAATAGGCATGGTGGAAATGATAAGGTCCCTATGTGCTCTATACATGAACAAATGTCTATTACCTTACCTAATGGAGGTGATTTTCCCAAGGTGTCCTTCAATGTTTTGGTCAAGGATCTAGCCACCCGTCATGGGAGGAGGAAAGGATCAGCTAGCCAACCCTAGGGTCAACCCTTGAGTTTTTCCTAGTTGACTTTCTGAAGATCAAGCTTGACACATATGCTAGAGCGGAAGAGTTGGATGTGGTACAAAATTTTAAGAGTTGGTTGCAAAATATGGAATATTGTTTTCATGATCCAAACTACCCTAACCAATCCATAATCTATTTTGAGATCTACATGCTAAAAAGTGCAGCTCGAACATGGTGGGAGAAGCTCTTGAACTCTCAATAATCCAATTCTCCCCCACTCACCAGGGCATAATTCTCTATAGATTTTTGTGATCGTTACATGTCCTGAGGAAATGCTCAAGAAGACAAAAGAGGAGTTCCTCAACCAGAAATAGTTTGGTGACACCTGAGTCACCCAACATGCTATGATATTTTGATTCCTATAGAAGTATGGACATGTCTAAGATGAGACACACAAAGTGAAGAAGTTCATTAGAGGCCTCAAGTCTAACCTTAGATTTTTACTTTCTAGGAGAGGAATCAACACATTACAAGCTGATCTTGATGCCTCTTTGGAGTTAGAAGATCACCCGAGAAGGACATGGAAGAATAATAATGACAACTAAACCCATAATGACTCAAACAACTATAATGATATGAAGAGGAAAGCTTCAAAACAAACACATGTCAGGAAGCCTTATCCCACCTACAACAATCCACATATTGGAGTATGTAGGTTTGGCACATGATTTTTCTTCCATCATGCGGACCTAATTCATAAGAAGTTGGAATGACCCAAGCTCAAAGCAAGAGCAATGCAAGATAAAACCCTAATCTAGATAAATGAGAAATGATAAAAGCAAGAATATTTTATATGAATAGGAAGGAGGTAACAAAGAAGGTATGATCCAATTCTAACCCTAGATATAGTTAGATGAAAGTGTTTATGTATGTGTGTCTACAACAAGTTAGGATTAGGCAAAACTCTGTGGTGGGTAGTACTTGGAAATTTCAAGGAAAATACTTTTATAAGGTGGGGAAAATATAAAATCCTCATAAATAATAATAAATATTAGGTCCTTAATATTTCATTACACATATTGCAGTTCTAACGTTAAAGAAGTGACATTTTAGTGTTAAATTTACATTGACCAAATTAATATTCATAATCATACCCAATAAAATTATGTAGGCTTATGATAATAACAGTTTGCTCTCATCCCAATTTGAGGCTTTGACCCTTTGGGGATAATTCTAGATAACTACAATGAGTCTTATCTCATTAGTTTATTTTATATAATTATCACTCTCAAAAGAAAATTCTATGTTGATATGCAAATTACTTGCTTGAAAAAATTTCTAGACTGTTGAGTTTGAGTCTTTTTTAATAATACCATGTATTCAATCAAAAGATAAGAAAATAATCCAAAAAAGAAGATAATCCTAATTTATGATTAAGGAGTATGTGATTTTCCTTTCTGAGAGTCATGGTCAGACTAGACTCTTAGATTCAGGTGCAACCCGGATTTTAGTGTTGTCTCCCTTTCCCAAGTCCTCTCATGTTTTGACTCTACTATTCATGACTCCCATCCCTCTCATGGTTTCTCTCCCTACTTATCCATAACTCAGTGAAATCACCCGATTAGTTTCTCCTAATCGTGACATATATCCTAACCCCTACTTCGAGTGGGATTTGTCTCATGTTTACCTTCAAGAAACCCAATTTTCATGATTCTTCAAAATTCAATATCTCATTGATAACCACACTACCCTAGTTCACAAAAACTATATCTAGACCTCCAAAAATGATCAGTGCACTTCCAAAAATTGTACCCATCATTGTCTTGCACCAAGCTTCTCCCATTTGATAACCCTATGAAGTACCTTTTTGTTGCTCAACTTGGGTCGACAATTCGAATCTTGGAGAGTCCATGGGAAGCCAAAGTACATTTTATCAAGACTCTATGAATCTTCTCATCTACAAATATGTTAAGTATGTTCTTCCCCCTTTTTCTTGTATTACCAATGTTCTTGAAATCATTTTAGTAATTTTTCATGTTGTTCTTCTTGCCTTACTATTTTTTGTCTCGAACTTGCCAATAGACAAAAAACCCATATCAAAACTTTTTAAAGCAATAAGTTTCATCAAAAGATCTCTTCTTACTCCTTTGTTTTTTCCTACATGGAAGTCCTTCATGATGGTCTTGATCACCACACAAACTGGAGAGAGGATCCTTGTGACCAAAAGACAACTGATAAGCTGATGGTCTAATTCTACAACTGAGTTTTATTTTCCTTGTAATGTTTTTATTGATAGTAGGGTCCCATTGTGAATTAGGTGGATGACGATAGGTAGCAAGTTCATTATTTCACCCCTTATCTTTGGTGATGAATGTCACACTGACATGGGTCTGTATGTAACTTTGATGCCTCTTTCCATTGCAAAGTGTGTGGATTTGTTACACATGACTCAGGTTACTTGGTTGATGGCCATTTGACATATTAGCAATGGACCCAAAGGCTTATTTGTTTTATTCCAGGTTTTATCATTTTTATATTGGTCAAACATTTGAAATCACCATAATCCATACAATGTCCAATAATGAAAAAATTATGTTTCAAAAATATTTCAAAATAAGAAAGTTGATTTTCTAGTTGTCAAACCTGAGTTTGATCATGTATGGCCATGTTTTACCAAAATACCTAGATTAGGGTTTAAGTTTTGATTAAGATGGAAAGTAGTGGAAGTTATATTAGTTTTAGGACATTAGGGTCTTCATTAGTATCAGGAGAACTATTAGGACTTCTTCTTTCACATGTAAGTGGATCATGCACTAGTATTGAGTATAGAATAAGGGATTTTTTATTCTCTTATATTTATGGAATTCAAATATAATGATATAAAGGATATAGTTTTAAAGAATTCATGTAATATATTTATTTATTATTATTATTATTATTGTTTTCTAAAATATTTGTCTCACCCATGGTTATAATCATAACATGCACATCTCTCTTTAATTATGACTCAATGCTTTCAGTTATTATTATCAAGATTGATGTAAGTAAAATATAGTTGATTTATGTTGGTTCTTCCAAGGTATTCACATTTGGGCACATTTATAAGATATTTTTGATCACATTTTGGTGAAATTTTCTATATACTCTGTGTGAGCAATGAGCTCTTAGAGCATTTAACCTTCATGGAGCATGAGATCTTGGGAGCACCTATGGATGAAGGACAATGTAGTCAAGACAAGAAATAATGATAAAGATAAAGAGAAACAAAGATAAAGACAAAAATTATGAAAATTGTTTAATTCTTTACTCGTGTTTTTCCAAAGTATAGTTGAGTTTCAGTTCACATAAGGTTACTCAGCACCATTTACCCTAATGTGTTTTCCATTTTGCTTTGCATGCATCATGATCAATTATGAAGACGAGAAAATATTGTGGGAGCTTATATGAGGTTCATACATCTCAAGAAATAGCTAGGAGTTTATCCTGGTGGGGTGCCAACTATCTTATGGCATTTAATTTAGTTCTACATTCATTTTGAGGATCATGTACTGGTCTAGCGTAGTCTAAAGTTTGAGTTATTTTATTGAGGAACTTGAGACATGATAAGTGTGCTTGTTATCCTGTGTTTTTTGAATGAACTAAATTTTATGCAATTGTTATCATATTTGTGACATCCCTCTTGAAAATTATGCTTTCCTTTAGTAATGTGTATTTTTAAGAAAGTGGGATGTCACATACACCACCTTAATCAATTAGTTCATATATATGGTAATTTTATGAGAGGAATGAATCTAGATGGTAGTAGTTAAACATAATCTACCTCACTGCTTCCATAATTTGACTTAAAACAACTTCAATCAAATTCTTCTTATTTACAATTGTTTTAGTAATCAACTTCAAGAATTATATTTGAATATGCATTCCAATTCGGAAATTTGAATAGTTGTCCTTTGTGATCCAACCCTAAACTATACTCCGATAAGATTTGTCACTTGGGGGTGGGATTTATCTTATTAGTTAATCCCAAGGTCTTTAATTCTAGTGAATTAGAACTGGGATAAAATCTTTCAACAAATTTGGGTATGTTTCCAAGAAGCAGTAGGATTCCTATTTATATTCTATCATTTAGGGTTGTTTTAGGATTCTTCATTTTTTAGAATTAGTAATATTGTAGATCTTATAGAATTGAATCCCTCTTTTTCCTTTTGAATGGTGCTTGTTTTCTCTCACTGTTAGGTGCCTCTCTAGGTGTACACAATGCTCCATAAGTGTTGGTTCTACACTAGTTATTGATCATGAGATCAAGAGTACCTACCATATATTAAATTGACAAAATAGAGCCAAAATGGATGAGGAAAATATTCAACAAGGGTGGATTAGAAACTAGACGCTCAAAGGGAAAGGTTATGAGAGAGACTACAACAACCATCTAAGAAGAAATCAAGGTAGCTCGAGAAAAAACTCAAGAGGCATAGAGATAAGAAACTAGTGATGCTTCTATCCTTAAGTCTATTGATGCTCGTCATCATGTGGTCCACCCACCAACCATAAGGCCATAATTTGAAGTAAATACTCAATGATTATAGATGATGCAGAATACCTCCTTCGTAGGTTGGGTGAGTGAAGATTGGAAGTTTTCTTAGAGATTTTTTTGATTTATGTGCCTTGAGTAAGCAACCATGTGTCCCAGAAGAAGCAATCAAGTTGCATTTGTTTTAATAATCTCTTACCAAAAAGGATATTAATGGTATAAGTCTTTAGTGATAGTGTCACTTCATGGGATATAGTTTAAAATAAACTTATGAATAATTTAATTCTTCCTCACTCACATACAAAATTTGAGGGTAGATAACATAGTTTGTCCAACTCCCACGAGGATCTCTCTTTGAATGTTGGGAACAATCCAAGGAGATTCTTGATCAATGTCATCATCATATCACATCTTATATGAAGCTTATTAAGACTTAATATGTAGGTGTTTATGATTATACAAAGAAATTTCTTTCTACCGCTTTACACGTAAGCTTCATGAGGCAAAGCTATGACAATGCATATAAGATTGTGAGCTTAAGATTTGACAACCAAGCTAATTGGGGTAGAGCGTGCATAAATGGGTTCTCAAAGTGGAAACTACATAAGATTATTATTAGTGGAAGTTCATTTTGAAGTCATGAAGAAGCTCGCATTGAAGCAAGACAGCTCAGAGTCTTCATTCCATGCGTATAATAGGTGAAGAAAAACCCCTCATCAAGCCAAGATAACCTAAGAAGTCTGCAAGGCATAAGGACACATAATCATGGAGTGCAAAAATCTATACCAATCTATGATGAACATGCAAACACCTCAATTCGACAAAGACCCGCTATAGTAGCTTCACACCATGAACATTATTCTTAGGTAGAGGTATTACAACCCCAATAGTAGTGAAAACTTCCTGGGTTTTAGTATGGGATAACTATATGAGATGAAAATACACAAGATAGAACCATAATTAAGCTAAGGGCCATGGAGGTATACATTAGAAGAAGAAACATTGCCTCAAACAAGGTGTCTATAACTACGGGCATTACATAAACAATTAAAACAAAGGCAACAATTATAATCAGGGGTAGGGATTCTAGTATAACAATCAACAAGGACAAATAATCAATAAGGGAATTCTTCTTCAACACAATAGAGTCACCTAGATACAATTAAGATGATGCTTGTAAACCAGCATGTCTATAATAAATCTCTGTAAACATAAATAGCATAGATTTCATCTTCACTTCACCCCCAACATGCACTTTTTCAAGACAACCAAAGAACAATCCAAAGAACATTAAAGAGATGAAGGAAATTACCACCCTCTTTGGACTTTTCTTGCTAGAGAAAACAAACACAATCATGGTGACAACAATAGAGATCGAAGCAAATTCCTTCACTGAACACACCACATCCAGATGTCCTTGTGTACGACCTTCATGTATCTTATCAGGTTTGACTAGCTCAAACTCTACCAAATAATAGATTCGTCAAATAAAAGGAATATATGAAGAAAATACATGTTGATGTCCCCTTCCTAGATGTACTGGTAGAAATCTCACAAATGTCAAAGAAAATCAAGGAACTTCTACTTGCTAATATACAAGTGAATAAGTTGAGACTGTGAGCTAGAGTAAACAACATGTGATACCATCAAAACCAAGATGCCCCCACCACAAACTTTAATATCTAGGATTCTTTGGCATTTCATGTTTCATAGGTGGCTAATACAACCCATGTTGCAAACAAAATTGGAATCATAATTCAACTCTGCTAGACATTGCCCACATACATAGGCTTACTTAGATAACACGTGGGAAGCTTTAATTGACTTATTTCCACTTAAGACCAAAATAAGAATTTAAAACTAATTAATTAAGAACTTAAAAATAAGTCTCTAACATTACATTGAGATCCTAAAATTTGAGCAATTGCATAATAAACCTTAAAATGTGAAAACATAATAAAATAACTAATTATCCCAATATGTTATGTAGCACTTGGATCTAAAAGTGGCACTCAGAACAATATGTAAGGCTTGTCCTGCATCACTCACTGCTTCTTCAAATGGTCTCAACTTGAGATCAAAACAAAAAATTGATGATGCAAGCCAATGACAGATTTTCACGCAATGAAGAAAAGTTGAATGAACATCACGCTTCTGATGTAAATAACCATATATGTGAATACCTTTATGTTAGAAGATGCATGTATGAGTACCAAGATGGATCATCACATGTTTGGATAAGTATGACATGTTTTGCTAGTGATATAGTGTGATTTAAGGTGGAGGAGGTCGAACAACATACTCATCATTTTCTTTTTCCAACATCATACTTAACAAAGAAAAATCAACAGAAGTCCTTGGTGATGTGGATATGTAACCATGTTTCTATGGATATCGGGGTGTAGATTGCCCTTGATTTTGCTCAAATATATTGCTCACCTTTTGATGCTTGTCTAGAAGCATAGTTTCTAGGAAATTAAAATGCCTATCATTATGGATCAATGTTTCTTCTAATTTTTACAATTTTAGCATCAATATCCTTATTGTAGGATATTCATTGATGACACGTCTAACATTTGGAAGTTTGATTTGAACCTCTTGATCCATAGATCTAAGAAAAGTTCTCTAATTTCAAGTACCTTGTAAGTATGTTGAATTTCATGATACCCGGAGTAAGATGTTGTTGAGGATGCTCCAAAAAGATGTGAAATGGCTGAAAGAATGTTGAATTTGATTTTTTTTATGCTACTACAGTAAGCACAATTTTAGACTTGGGGCGACAGAGCTTGATTCTCCTTGGACTTTGCACCAATGGTTGTGGGCCCTTATTGGATCCTAGGGAAGTCATTAGTGCTCCTACTAGCACTAATCCCATGTCAAGATGATGTCTAGGGTAGATTTGGTGTTTGTCATCATCAGTTTAGACATTGGCAACCATTAGTGTGTTGAATTGGATCGATGTTGGAGGGACTTCAAAGGTTTCTAGTCCTTGGGTTGCAATTGGGGCTAGACAGTTAGGAAGTGGTTCCTAGGAAGGTAGTCCTGGCTGACGGTGGGCAAGCACAATGACATGATGAATTGGTTGGATAGGAAGTGGGCTTGCGTGGGGTTTACATGAAGTGGAAATAGAGTTGCGGTCTTGTGGTTGCTAGGAGAAGGACTATGGAAGATCCAGTAGGATGATTGATGTTGATCAGGTGGATTTACAATGGGGGATTGTTTGACAGAGACATGGATTATGTGTAGGAGAGGGAAAGTAGATCTCATGAGGAAGATGATGAAGGAAGTAGAAATATAACAATAGGTGAAGATCAACAATGTGGGAACTGGTGGTGTACTAATTCTAGGAAGAAAACAAGCATTGGTATAATAAAAAGAAAAAACAAGGAATACTCTTGGGAAGAATGTATTGGATATGAAAGGAGGGAGATTGAAGGAAGAACATGATCGGTTGGTAAAGATTATGTGCAACGGGCATGAACATAGTAAATGTTTGTCTTATTTTCTAAATAGATGGAAGAGCAGAATTTTGACGTGTGGGTGGGATTAATCCTAACTTAGATGGAATAGTCAAATAGATCTAACCCAGGGTTTGAATCCGGTATATGGTGGATATGTATCCTAGATTAGGATTTAGGGGACCGATGGGTGGCGGAGGATAGATGGGTTAAGCCACACTTAGGGTTTGATCATCTACTGGGGTCTTAGGATCTAGACCTAGGGTTTAAATCTCATGCTCTGATACCACATAATGCAACCCATGTTGCAAACAAAACTCAATCATAATTCAACTCTGGTAGACAATGCCCCCAGACATGGGCTTATATAGATAACACATGGGAAGTCCTAATTGGCTGATTTCACTCAAGACCAAACTAAAACAATGATTAAAAACTAATTAAGTCCTTAACATTACATTTAGATCTTATAACTGAAACATTTGCAAAATAATCCTTAAAAATTGAAAGAATAATAAAGTATAAAAAATCCTAAAATGTTATATGGATTTGGATCTAAAAGTTGCACTCGAAACAGGATGTCAGACTTCACCTACATCTGTGGCTCTACATGATAGAAGAGACTAGTCGATTTGAGGCCACACATCTTCATCATTCTTCTTACTTTATCCAAGAGACTTGGATTCACCTATATGTTATGGAGATACTTATGCAACAAATTGATGCCTCCATCACCAAGCCTTTGTGTATTGTGGAAAATGTTCTAATGAAAATGGGAAATTTCTTTGTCCCTTGTGATTTTTTGGAAATGGGTATCAAGGAAAGCATCTACTATAAGCTCATATTTGGTAGGCCATTTCCTATTACTACTAGAGCCCTCATAGATGTTGAAGACAATATCTTGACCATACAAGTAGAGAAACAATATCTAGAATGTAATTCCACTGGTTGGACAAAAAGGTCCACTTGGGAAGAGGATGTATACTTCCTGGATTTCTTGGAGAAATACTTAGATGAAACAGTGGGCCTCTTTAAAGTCCTTTTTAATGGACAAGTGTATGATACCATTAGAGGAATAGAACAAGGAGTTTGAATCCACATTGGGGTACATTAAGAAAAGATAAAGAAACATATTGTTGGAAAGGAAGCCTTCCCTACCAACCTAGAGATACATTGTAACTTCAACCACGTGGTTTCCACATATTTCTATATGCACACGTCGATGGTCCAACAACTAGAGTTGCATTATTCCAACATTTTGATTCACTAGCCATCCCTTTTTTGGATATCCCTCCCCACATTCATGATATCGTGGTAGAAAAATTAGATATGATGCCCCTTTCACAAGTCCACATCATGACCCCAACTATTAGGGATACCATATGTTATACATACACAAAAACCCCTACTTTGAGCCACGAGATCTGTTCATCATTATCTGAATTTCCTACCCATCAGTTTGGACATTTGTCTCCTCTTTTGGAACAATATACTAAAAGATAAAAATCAAATCAAGGTTTTGGTTGTGTTTGTCACAAAGTCCATTCGAAGACATCCATCTTTAGATCCAAATTCATTTTTGAGCTCTTCCATTTTATTGGGCTCCAAGCATCAGGTCAACAACATTAAACTAGGCACTTGTTGGGAGGCAACCCAATTTTTTGAGTTTTTATTAGATTATATTTGTAGTTTAGATTCATTAGAGTTCAATATCACTTTCATTGTAGAGTTAGATAATTTGATATAAGTGAGGATCGTAATATGTTCAATCAATTATAAGTAGGAGGAAGATTGAACAATCTAAACAAACAATGGTCTTTAGAATATACTATTTGATTGGCTCATTCACCAAGATAGTTGGCTAAACTTTTTTCCTTGGCATCAATAAAATACTAAGATCATGAGGTTATTGGATGGTTCTCCATTTGATAATATCGCATGTACTTTGTATACTTTTTACCAAGTCATTCAATCGTGTCACATTTTAAGTTGGTTGGATGAACTATTTTGGACTACATTGGTAAAGCTCTAGAAAAGTCAGTTGTCCTCTATTTTTGATTATCTAATAAATCATTTATTAAAAGTGGATTTTCTTACAATTAATTTCACCACATAAATAATCTCCTCCCAAATCAAACATGAATCATTCAATTCATTTGTCTTTGATTGAGTCAACCAATAGATCGAATCACCTCTAGTAGATGGATTCATCACCCGTCTCATTCATTTGAATCATGTGACGAGTCTATAGGCTAACAATCTTCAAGAAATCTACACCTATACTGAGTTAGTAGGCTCTTCCTCAACCAAACAACCAACAAGTTTCACAAGTTATCGACTTTGAGGGGCCATTTGAACAAATTAAGTTAGCTGACTAGATGGTGTCCCATCTGAATGGCTCATCCTTTATGGTTTCACTTGAACAAAGGGGTCTTCATTGCTTGTAGTACATGACAAAATTGACCCTCCCTTGACTAGTCTATGCAAAGACCCTCAAGCAACACTATCATCAAGCATGCAGCCACACTACCACCAGCGACATGGTTAGTTAGACATCTCATAAGAGTCATTTGTCCCCTTTTCCCTATACACCTACCATCCTCTTACCTCCATATCCATTTTTCTTCCCCAAATGCCCACTTATTCCTAGTATGCCCATACCATCAGTACTCGTCTATTGTTTGAGTGATCCCCATCCACCAAATTTCAGCCACTACTACTATAGCCACCAACACACATGTACACCTCTTGAATCCTTCCCATCACTCCCACCTCCCATCACCACCACCACCACACCTCCCAGGTGACTGCCTCAAACTATAGTAGTTCGAATCATCTAGAACCAAAACCCCCTATGCTTTTTAAATTTATGTCTCAATTTTTTAGTTGGTCATCCTAAAGCTTTATACAAGTCTTTCACCTTGTCAGTTTGTCAGTTGATCCTCAACAGACTTCAAACTCATTTACCACTCACCATTTCTCTTTGAGCACATCGCACATGAGGGGTACATTCACACATGTTTTTGATGCATTGAAGAATGCAATTCAAGGGTTGAGCAAGAGAGAGAGAAGAAAGACAACAAAAAAGAGGTCAGTCTCTCTTGATAGAAGTCTATCCACCCTGTCCACATGGGGAATCTCAATCTAAGGGGGATGAGAAAGGGATGAAACTAATCTATAGGAACTGAATCTAGATTCGCAGTCACAATCTGAAGATGATGAATTGTATGATTCCATGATTCAAGAGAATATTAAATGAAAGCAACATGAGGAGTTTCTCATTTCTTTAGGGCATTTCTCTTTGCTTCATACCACATAGAAACCCTAATCCTTTGTTGAGTCGTATGCCTTCTCTCCTACTTATGAGTCAAGTGTGTCATTGTAGCATAGCAAATATAAGGCACTTATGAATCTGGATCAAAAGAATGACTATAAGAGGATGGAATCATTTAGTTTCCACTTGCCATGATGGGCATGCACCAACACCCTTTATAATATCGACATCTATGAATACTTGGAAGATACTCTATGCAAGTCATGCCTCTTTAGTTTTCCTTTCTGAATCTATTTAGTATACAAAAAGTTACTTTATAGATCATGGCGTCTTTTGTGTGGGTGAAGGGAGAAAAAATCCCTTTAACTTTTACTTCTTCATGTTTGTTGAGGATCATATCTTGATGTCCAAAGATCTATCTTCCATATTTCTGAATGTTGATGCAATTCTCTATAAGAGTGTGATGACAATAACGACTACAAAGATAGGAAGGGTTTATTGATGGAAATTTTAGGCTAAAATTTGTGGTAAGCTTCCTTCCTTAAAAAAATTGTGAAAGCAAGTTGCATCCACAATTTGGTGATGATATTCACCGATCAAATTCTTCTTGTATGATGGGGAGCACCATATCTAGCTACAATACCTACTGAATATTGAGTACTATGCACCAAAGTCATTCAACCAGGGCAGTCTACTGCTAGACCAATTCCATATAGTCATCTATTGTACCTCCTATGCTCATCATTCACACAAGGCATCTTGGCCACTAACATCACCGCATACTTATGCTACTTAATTTTTTCTAGGCTATAAAATGCATTACGATAGTTGACAACCAATACCTACATGGAGCTAATTTCATTCAAAAAATTATGGAGAAGGATATTTATTTTCTATTATTCAAGGAAAGACTAACCACACTCGTCCTTGCCACACATGCTCACTTTGTAGTGTGGAACTTGTCATATGATCTCATCGACCTCACAATGCACCGAAAGTGCAATCAGATGTAGTGCCCCCCTCAGTGAGGTCAAGGAGTCAGTGGACCCCATCAATAGCCAATGTAGTTCCTTAATTTAGGCAAATGATGATACTCCAGACCCTAATGTAGTTCCACATACATGTCACACTGAGTGGTGGATGTTTACCAGTGATGTGTCTCTAACTCCTCAAATTTCCTTTGGTTTCAACACCATGGTGGCTCATTTAGTCCTAATTGAGGATGCATGGACCCACATGGAGTGGGAATAGCAATGCTAGGGGAATCAACTCAATCACATGTACTACATGTAGCACTGCTGACCTAGATGACTACCAGACTCCTTACTTGTCTAGCTAGGATATGGTTAGAAAGTATCCTCCTCTACACTCCTCTTCTGGGGCACAATTATCCACCCCGGAAACACTTAAGGCAGCACCCTCTGCACCACCAACCTGGGATGATTAGTTTGATCCATAGTAGTAGTCATACTATTATAGCAAGAAGGAATACTAGGATTCCAAGTCGTATTCTAGAAGTGACCAAGGTAGGGGTTTTTACAACAATTTTGTTTCCCTCCATAATGAGTTTAGTTTTTTCTCATGCATGAGGAATTTTTAATCTAAGGGTGGAGGGTGGGTGGTAAACATTTTTCATATCTACCCACAAATGTTATATTCTATGTATATTATTAAATAAAACTACTAGTTCTAGGAGCATAACATTGCAACATTAGCATAACATTGTGCTAACATAACTTTGTAAAAATTCTACTTTGATTAATGTTTAAATTTATCAATCAATTATCTATGTAGGTTAGATATTGATTCTTGTTTCATAATTCATGCACTCAAATTCAAGATTTCACCTTATAACCCCTTTGGATGGTATACATATTTATTTGACTTTACTTTGAGAATTGGTTACTAGTTCAAACCCACCATATGCATCCCAAGATCTTAATCATCATTCTCCTTATTGGAAAAGATGACAAGTTGTATGGAACCAATAGGATTAAACATGAAGTTCCATGTGCCAATTATTGAATCATATTCCTAGAATCATCACTATTTTTCAAAGTTGTGACATTATTTGGATGATATATATTAGATGAATAAGTTGGTATACTTAAATCATATAAATAAGTTTTCACTTGATCCAATTGTTGTTCCGTACTTCTTCCATCTTTGTACCTCCCACCACCAAAAGCAAATAAAAATACATAAAATGTGCCAAACCCCAAGCTTGGGGTAGCACACCCCCTTCTCTCACTAATCACTTCTTTCATACCCCTCACATGTGATAAGGGTGTACAATAAAACTAAAAAGATGACAATATGCCCAACAAGCAAAGATTATAAATCAATTGAGGTAAACTAAATAATAAAAAGCAATATCAAGTATAAAGGAGGTGAGATGTGTATTTTCTCTCTCCTCATAACCACATTTACTCCTTTTTCACCCATTGGTGCTAAATGCTCCATTGTACCCTTTATGTATCTCAATGTTGGATTATGTGCATACTTATAATTTTTTAAGATTCATCAACTTTTTATATCGAGATGTGATGATGAAGTGGTCTTGTGAAGTAAAGTTGGGAACAGGGACATCGCTAGTCATGTTTTGTGATATCCAAAGCTTAAGCATACTTGTCCATATTTGGAGGTAAGGATTTAAGAATAAGGTGTAAGGGAGGTAGACGCATCAGTTGTTACTATTTATTTAGGAAACTTTTCTAGTTTTGTGTTACTTGAGAAGAGTGACGTCAAGTTTGGGGTCATTTGATGAATGCATATTCATATTGGTTATATTTTCATATATAACTTAGATTGTCATTTGATTCATGTATTTTACCTGTGAATTTGTTAACATTGGGTAATATTTTTGTCCTACTTTTTGTATTTTGATGGAAATTATTTTCTCTTTTTGTAAGTTATGCTTGGAGGATGAGAAGGATGATTTGAATCCATTTATTCAGAATCACTGAAGGGTTATTGGGGTCATCACTATGAAACTCAAAGCAATTAGAGTTATGATGCCACACTTACATACTACTACATAGACCTAAGGACTCTAGTCAGTCAATTGGAGGATGGCGCTTGATTAGTAAGCTATGCACTAGTGAGAACAATCAATTTCTCTTCGAGTCAATAAAATCAGTAGTGTCAGGAAGATATAGTAAGTCTGTAGATCCTTAAATGAATCAATTCACACCTTAATCTGATAGACATGACTCTCAATATAATTTATGCTATAGGTGGGATGGTCGGGTCATTCATTGAGCCGATCAACTCACCTAAAATTAGAAGCACACACCATCCAATCGATAGGCTAACCCCTTGAGTCAATTGATTGCGAGTCAGCACACACATAGAGATACAATATAGATGATCAACTGGCCTTCTATATGATCAATACATCTCCTTTTTTATATAGAATAAGCAAAATTTGGGTCAGTTATGTCTATTTTGTGGGCCTTGTAGCTAAATTATATAAGAAAAAACCAACTGAATTGAAGGGAATTTTCCACCTATTATTTCTATGTTGTTACTTGACTCGAAGAGCAATAAGAATGATGTATACGACCTCTATGGTTGTTGTGTTAAATCTTCTCTCATCTCTTGATTGAAGATTGTACACTAAAGACACCGGTTGCCTCTTTATTTTTTTCTCTCTCTCTTCTCTTCAATGATGATAATAGCTTCTTTTTTTCCTTTACCTGTGTTTTTTCTCACATGATGAATGAGTAGTATCCTCTCTAGTGTACGTAGATTATCATGTTACCCATATTTATGAACTTCTTCTTATTTTTATCATTGTTTGTAATAGTGTAATTGTGACCCAAATGTTGAATTTCTTGAATTCTAGCTTGTCTATTCAATTACATGTTTATTGTACCTAGACATAGAGAAATTTGAAGTATGGTTGAGAATCTTATTTACTTCCTATTGACTAACAGATGAAAACTTCAAAAGGGGGGTCTCTAAGGTGATGGATAGAGGACCCTTGTATAACGTGATATCGAGATCCTGGTGATACTCTATCTATGTAATTTCCTTATTCTGGGAGCATTGGTAATTGTATCTCTTCACTTAATTTGTTGATATCTTTGTAATTCGGTGACAGTGAGTAGATATGGGTGGTGGTGGTGGTGAAACCCAATCTACCTCGGTGCTTCCATCACTTTACTTAAACTAAATTCAATCAATTTCTCCCTTATGCCAATTAGTTTTATGATCATATTCAAGAATTGAACCTATAATACATGTTCCAAATTGTATAATTAATCTATAAGATTCTTAAAATAGTTATTCCTTGGAATTCAAGCCTAAACTATACTATGATAAGATATATCCCTTTTCTAATGGGATTTATTATTCACTTAGGAAAATTTGTAATGTTTAATTTCTTGTGAATTTGAAGTGCGCTAAATCATGAATCATCATTCTTGCTTCATTTTAATCCATACATTGATTATGTACTTCTCCAGATAGAATTTAAAAAATTATTTTGTATAAGATTTTTTTAAACAAATCTTATACTTGTTTTGTTGTAGCATTGGAAACATCGTATTTTTGGGCATGTGAGGGTTCCTACCACCTTCCTTACACATAGTTTTGTGGTTCATGTAGATATCTAATCATATATCAAATTGAAATGATTGTTTTTTTCTTGTTTTATCTTGGTTCTATGTATTATTCCCAATTAAACATAGTGGTGACTCCTCTTGTTTTGCACATCTTCTACAACACACACCAGGGTCCCCATTTTCAAAAAAATTATAGATGAATTTCATATCATAAAGTGTTCCTATTCATTAATTTATATACCATATTTTCTTCCATATTTCATTTCCTCACTCATAAGAATCGGTTAAGGAAGAAACTAACTTCAATTTCATTTCCCACCATCGATGTCCCCCTCCCCAAAGTTTGCTTCAATGGTCACACATTTGTGTACAAAGTTATTCAAATCCTCACATATCTCTTTGAAGGAAACAAAATAATGTTTAACTTTACTAATAACCTAAAGAATCATATAAGTGGGTAGAAAAAACTACATATGTTATTCTAATAAGGGGACATACAATATGATATTTTATTCCTACAAGGTATGAGGATTAACAATAGATGATAAATGTGAGACTTTATCGTGGAAAATGAAGACTCATTTTGAATTGGGGTTAAGGACATCATGTTCCAGTTTTAGGGAATACTTCAGTTATGTTTCTTCAATATATGAATATTGACTCCTTCAAAATGTGCAACATGATTCTCCCAAGAGACCCATTGTCATCACTTGGGACAATTCTTCCTACCCAAAAGAAAGTAGTATATATACCTATATATCCTCATATGTACAAGTTTAGGAACACTTAATTTTTGAAATATTAGCTAGTTATAGAGATAATGTAATTAATGAATCATACATGATATTGCATGGAGCATAAAGTAATGAATGCTAAGGTAATTTAAGTCCAAGTTGTGCATAGGCACTCAATGAAAATGTTTATCGCATGGTTAACTTCTTTTAGTACAAGATAACCTCCCCAAGTAGAGCCACAAGTGGACTAACCCCAACAGAGTAAACCCTCAGCCTCCCCTAGCAACATGTACATTGGATGGGGAATTTAAATCACATAGTTGGCTGGCCTACATGAGGGAATAAATTCATTATGAGGGAACGACCAATGGTCATATATTGGTCCCTTCACTGGGGTAACCCGTTCATTACCACTTGAGATACTCCTCTTTAGTATGGTTAACTTATTATTATATACTTGGAACATCTCTGACAACTTAAAAACTATCCCAAAGTCCTTATATGATAAGCTTTGATCACTTTTTCCAACATACTTAGTGATCATTTTTACATGTTCACAATTACAAATGTGTCATAAAAAGGAGTAATATGGGATCCAGAAGACCACCATCTCTAGTCTCATAGAACTAAAAACTTCCCATGTCAACCTCCTTTTCTACAGGTCAATCAAATCCACTTTGTAAATTATGGACAAACTTAGGAAAGTGGATGTCCATTCTAGTTCAGTTCTAAATCCTTTTGAGCCCTGCCACTCAACTTGGGTAAATATCTTGATCATGTCATCATAGAGAATCAAATTAGCGTATCCATTGTCAATAATGATGATATTTCCCAACTCATGGGGAAATAGTAAGTTTCATGTGATAGGGACCCCTCCAAAAAAGATTGTTCAGTAGAAACAATTAGCAAAAAATGGCTTAATAAAAATAGATCTAGTCCTTTCCAATGATGAACAAGGGCATGTTATTGATCAACCATATACAAAGTACTAGGGTCTTGAAACATTAGGGTCATCATTATATCGGTGGTTCAAGAGATCCATATTTATGACATCCTAGGAGAAAAGCTGAGATGCAAAGATCATGGAGAATTTTGTGTGCCATACCTCATCACCAATAGAGTAAACTAAAAGAAATATGCATCACTCCTATCTCACAATGTGAGGGGAAACATATGTATCTAAAGTATGTTGAATGACATTTAAAGATGTAACATATTAGATTAGAACCTTGATTCTACATAAAGGATTGTGGGTATTTTTCACCCATGTACCATATTCAATAAGAAAACATGTGTAAAATATTGCTTTATCTTCCTCTTGATGTATATATTAACATATAATGTTATTTCCAAATAATATTCTTACTTTGAAGAACTTCGTTGATCTCTTTATCACCCTCTTCCATGTGTTGGATGTTAGTGTCGATGGGGATGTTGTTGTATTTATGTTATTCCTGAATTTCCTTCAACTTCCTTCACATGTCATAAAATATCCTCAAACATGTCTTAATTTTAATCACAAGATTTAGGTACCCAACTATGCAACCCATCCATAGTTGGTATTTCCTCATAAAGGTATAGGTCATTATACTGATGACTAGTAAAATGCCTTGTAATCATCATTATATTTTTGAAGCTTGAATATAAGAGTTCATATATTATCCTCACTTTTCATAGAGAACACATTTATAACTCAAATTTTTTACAAGTGGGATATTTAACGCTATAGTATGGTCACTTTAAAGGCATGCCAATTGTACAACTAAAAGTATATACATATGGATTCCAATCCCAGTTGTTGCCTCAATTTACCACCCTCTTAGACATTCAACCTCCATCACGGGCATGGGAGAGGGGGAAAGAATGCCTCTCTTAATCCCATACATACACATATACATACTCTTTGTTGACTTGAGAGTTCTACATTGCCCATATTTTGATAATGACTTAACCATTCCATTCCTATGTATCTAATATGTTTGTTCATGATTGATTTCAGGCTTTAGGTACATGAAAAGGATCAAATTACACAAGCCCTATCTTGTTCAAGTTCAAGTCAACAACAATGCAAGTGTGAATTTTGGGAAATCACTTCAAATGACCTTAGATGATTTTTTTAATCACTTGTATATAACTAAGATGAGAAAAAACCAGGGACACTTAATTCCAAAATTTGATCACTCAAATGTCAATTTAGAAAATTTGTCACAGGCTCTTTATCGGTTAATTGAAAACTCGACTGATCCAGTAATGGATTTTTTGAAGAGACCAATCAGTCGAGTTGCACACTCACAGAACTAGACTGACTAACTCACTGAGCAAAATTGATTTTAGCTCATCGATCGAGTTTTCCAGAATAAACTCGATCGATAGCTTGAAAATTAGCTTTGTCTCTTAGTGGATCGGTCGAGTTACCTTGATTGATACTCGATCGAATGTACTGTGTGGAAAACACAGAAAAAGTGATTATAACAGTTGGTGAGTTGTTTTGAGCAAGAATAGATCTGTTACAACTTGGAAAATGGCTATATTTCACCCTTAAGTGATCCCACACTCAAGGAGACACCCCTAGCTATAAATAGGACCCCTTAGAGTTCATTCCAAATTTGCCTATTCATGTTATTCTAAGTCCTTGCTATAGTTGAGTGTGTTGCAACTCCTTGAGCCCCTTTATCTCTCTCATTTACATAGCATTTCATGATTATGAGTTAGTTAGGCCAGTTGTAAGAGATCTACTTCCTTGTTCTTGTAAAGCTCTCATTCCATTCCATCTTCCCTACCCCTTTCTCAAAGAAGCAATGGTGAAGCGAGCTACTCCGAGTGAAGGTGGAGCTATTTTTTTCTTCTTTAAGGTTGAAGATGAGGTGAAGATCTTCTCTAGGTGAAGGAGAAGGAAAAGGTTGAAGATCCAAGAAGAGTGGGTAATCCCTTGAAGGCTGAAGACTTGTGCAAGAGTAGGTAAGTCCTTGGAACAAGGTAGAAGACTCTTTACAAAGTGGGTAAGTCCTTGGTAAGGTTGAAGACTCTTTGTATTGGATAGGTAAGTCCTTTGGTGGGTCTTTCATTGTAGCTCTTATTGGTAAATATATAACTTGCAAAGTCCTAGAGGTCTGCCTCTCTAGTTAGTGGATTGAGTCTCTCCTAGTTTGGAGAGTGGAACCACTCTAAACGACCTTGTCCAAGTGCTTGTTTCATTTTCTCTCATCCTTGATATGATTGTTAGTTAAGACTTCAAAATGCACTTAAGCTATAAGTTTGATTGATATAACTTGAAGGTATAATATACCTTGTGAGAATTTTTGAAGCTCTATTCACCCCCCCTTCTAGAGCCCTAGATCCAACAAGTGGTATTAGATCTAAGGATCTTCTTCAACAATCTCTCACAAGATGAGAAGATGGGTGACAACCTACTTGGTTCACTCAACTTAGAGGGAGGCTTCTCCATGAGTCCTCCGGTCTTCGACAACACCAACTTCCTCTATTGGAAGAGGCATATGCAGTTCTACATTAAAGGCATGAACTTTGATATGTGGAAGGTGATGGTCACACCATACAAGGAGCCAACTGGATCTATTGCAGCATGGAGTGAAGCTGCACTTAAAGAAGCACAACTCAATGCCAAAGACATAAGCATCCTCTATGCATCCCTTATCCCAATGGAGTTCAACCACATCTCATCTTGGGACACCACCTATGAGATTTGGGACAAATTGTGCATCACTTATGAGGGCACAAAGCAAGTCAAGGAGGCTAAGATCTATATGTTGAACAACCTCCTAGAGAACTTCAATATGGGAAAGAAATAAGGGACTGTGGAGATCTACTCTAGGCTCAATGTCATCATAAATGGCCTAGCTTCTTTTCGAAACACTTTGGATAGAGGTGTAATCAACTCCAATATCTTGAGGACTCTACCAAAGAGATGGGAGTCAAAGGTGACATCCATTGAAGAAGTAAGGAGCCTTGGTGACATCCCAACCGAAGAGCTCATTGGCAACCTCCAAGCTCATGAGCAAAGGCTTGACAAGCAAGAAGAAGAAGTCGAGAAAGAAGAGAAGGAAGATAAGAAGATCAAAGATAGTGCTTTGAAAACACAAGTGGAGGCAGTCATCCTTCAACAACAACTTTCTTGTTGGACATCTCCCTCCTCCTCAAGTGAAGATGATGGCCCTAGTGAGCATCAAGCCAACTACATCAAGTGAAAACACTTCAAGGGAAAGCAAGCCTCCTCCTCTACTTCTAGATGATACAAGTGTGGACAAAAGGGACACTACAATAGTGAATGTCACAAGTCAAGAAAGTCACACCACAAGGGCAACTCCAAGAAGGAGGAAGAGTACAAGAAGGAGAGTAAGTACAAGAAGAATAATAATAAGGAGAAAAGACATAAGAATGCAGCTCATGCAGCTTGGGAAGCTTCATCCTCAAGTAGCTCAAGCTCCAAAGAAGATGGAGAGTGCCACCTTGCACTCATGGCCTCTACTACTGAAGAAATTGGTGAGGTAAGTGAGGCAAGTAAGGTAAGCTTGCATGAGTTATACAAGGAAGTTATTATTGATATGCTTGTTTCTACCCATTCTTCTTTTGTTAAGTGTAAATCTAAAAGAAAAGGTTAGGAAAAATTAATGATGATTTGTATGCCAAACTTGAAATTCTTGAGCTTTACGAGAAAACTCATCTTGAGAGCATTGATAACTTGCAAGGCCAATATCTTGATCTTGAGCTCCAATATAATGCAGTTGAAGTAGAGAATGGTGTCTATCTTAAGAACATTGAAACTCTTAAGGAAGAAAACCAAAAGTGCCTAAAGGAGCTTGAAACTCTTAAAACTAAAAATGTTGAATTTAAGCTTCTTTTTGATGCTCGTAGGGATGAGAGAGATGTTAATTTTAAGGAAATTCAAGTGCTTAAATATGAAAATGCTAGGTTGCTTGATCAATTTAATGATTTACCTTCTAGACCTATCTTGCCTAGTAATGATATTGCTTCAATATCTCTTGAGAAAGATTCTTACTTGACTAAAGCCCTCTGTCTAGAGGCTGACATTGTTCATGCTAGAGATGATATTACTAGTTTGTCTTCTACTATCATATCTCTTAATGATGATAATCATATATTAAGGGCCTCTCTATAGGAATTCCTCAAAGGGAAAAACTCCCTAAATGAAATCCTTGACCATTCTACCAAACAAAGTGGTACTAGTGGTTTGGGATTTGTAGGGGGAGCACCAAAGGGCAAGAACAAAACCAAAGGTAAGAAAAAGAGAAACGGTACCTCTTTCTTTGTTGGAGAGTCTTCCGACACTAAGAATCTTATGGTTTGTTATTATTGCAAGTGTGATGATCATTTCTCTACTTATTGTCCTTACAAGCCTAAGGGGGCCAACCCAAAGATAAAATGGGTCCCCAAGCTAACTCCGGATCCCAAAGTTTTAGTTGGGAACTGACACTCTCCTTTCTTGTAGGAAAAAGGAAGATGGATTGTTGATAGTGGATGTACTAAGCATATGAAAGGTGATATGTAAGCCATTCAACAACTTCACCAAAAAGAAAGGAGGTTCGATTACCTTCAGGGACAATAAGAAAGGTAAGGTCAAAGGTGAGGGTAATGTAGATGAATCCTTGTGTATCAAGAATTTTCTTTTTGTGGATGGCCTAAATCACAATTTAATTAGTGTTAGTCAATTATGTGACAATGGTTACCTTATATTATTTACTTCTTTTGAATTCTTGATTCTAGATTCCCTCACCTATCAAGTTATATATAAGGGATCTAGAAGTGGTAAACTTTATGTTATTATTCTTGACTCTATTAAGCCTATGGTTGGTATATTCCTAGTAGTCAATTTGAATGATATTTCTCTTTGGCATCGTTCGCTTGGTCATGTAAATATGCATCAGTTGAAGAATTTGAGCAAAAAGGACTTGGTCAAGGGACTTCCCAAATTGGATTTTGAAAAGGATGAGGAATGCCAACCTTGTACCCAAGGAAAGCAAACCAAGTCATCCTTCAAATCCAAAGGAGTCCTTTGTATCTAGATATCTCTTGAACTTCTTCACATTGATCAATATGGACCAATGAGAACTCAATCGCTTTGTGGTTCCAAGTATTGCCTTGTTATTGTCGATGATTTCTCTAGATATACTTGGACCTTATTTCTCATTTCCACGAGTGATACGCTTGATGTTTTCTCAAGATTTTGTAAATGAGTTGAGAATGAAGCCTCTTGTCGCATCGTTTCCATCCGTAGTGATCATGGGGGAGAATTTGAAAATGATCTTTTTGAACATTTTTATAAAGAATCTGGTTATACACATAACTTTTCTTCACCTCAAACACCTCAACAAAATGGGGTTGTAGAGAGGAAGAATAGGTCACTACAGGAGATGGCTAGGACCATTCTAGAGTATGACACTCCAAAGAAGTTTCGGACCGAAGCCGTCAATACCTCATGTTTTGTGCAAAACTGGGTTTTTACACATCCTTCTTTGAAGAAAACCCCCTATGATTTATGGCGTGGTAGGAAGCCTTCTATCGAGTATTTCCATGTTTTTGGATGTCCTTGTTTTGTTTTAAATATAAAATATTTTCTTGACTAGTTTGATCTGAAATATTACAAGGCTTTCTTTCTTGGCTACAACACTACTAGCAAGGCTTATAGAGTTTTTAATGTTGATCTTGCTAAAGTATAAATGTTAAGTTTATTGAGACTAACCCCTCTATTCCCAAAGATATTGTTCCAAATGATGATGTTGCAGGTGAAGTTATTCCTATTCTAAAAGAACTCAACATCACCAAAAAGGGAAAATAGGTGGTTACCCAAGAAGAAGAGAAAGATGAAGAGAAGAAGGATACAACTCCCTGGTTTTTAAATAATCATCCAAAAGAGTTGATTTTAGGTGATTCATTTAAAAGAGTGAAGATGTGGCATGCATTCAACAAAGAACAAGCCAACACTGTCTCACAACTCCAGCCAAAGAACGTCAAGGAATCTGTTAGGGATGATGAGTGAATCCTATCTATGCAAGAAGAGTTGGAGCAATTTGAAAAGAAAAAAGTATGGACCCTAGTGCAGGGACCAAGTGAGAGAAAGATCATTGGCACCAAGTGGGTCTAACACAACAAGGTTGACGAAAGCAACAAAGTGGTAGGGAACAAATCAAGGTTAGTGGATCAAGGCTACAATCAGCAGCAAGGTATAGATTTTGATGAAACATATGCACATATAGCTAGATTTAATCCATCCATATGTTACTTGCCTTTGCTAGTTATAAAAACTTTCATCTATATCAAATGGATGTTAAAAGTGTGTTTTTAAATGGTACAATTGAGGAGGAAGTGTATGTTGCACAACCCCTGGCTTTGAACGTGATAGTTTACCTAACCATGTTTATTTGTTGCAAAAAGCTCTCTATGGACTCAAACAAGCACCTTGATCTTGGTATAAGAAATTAAAGAAGTTTTTGTTAGATCATGGGTATATCATGGTCAAAGTAGATTCTACCTTATTTCTAAAGCACGCTTCTAATAGTTTTCTTATCATTCAAATATATGTTGATGATATCATTTTTGGAAAAACTAACCTTGATCTTTGCAAAGAATTAAGTGACCTTATGAAGAGTGAATTTGAAATGAGTATGATGGGTTAGCTCACATTCTTCCACGACTTTCAAATCAAGCAAACTAAAGATGGGAACTTCATTAACCAAGGCAAGTAAACAAGTGAACTACTTAAGTGCTTTGGGATGGAGAATACCAAATGATGGACACACCCATGTCAAACACCGGCAAACTTGATAAAGATGAAGAAGGTGAGAAGGTAGATGAGAAGCTCTATAGAGGTATGATCGGAAGTTTACTTTACTTAACTATCTCTAGACCTGATATAATGTTTAGTGTTGGCTTGTGTGCTCGCTTTCAATCAAATCCTAAGAAATCATATCTTATTGTTGTTAAGAGGATTTTCATGTACTTATCCAAAACCCAAAATTTTGGATTATGGTATCCCAAGTCAAGGGACTTTACTCTTACTACTTATAGTGATGTGGATTACGTAGGATGCTTGATTTATAGAAAGTGCACAAGTGGCACTTGCTTTCTCCTAGGACCATGCTTGGTGTCTTGGTTCTCCAAGAAATAGAGCACAATGGCATTATCAACCGCCGAGGCTGAATACATTGTAGCCGGGAGTTGTTGTGCCCAAGTCTTATGGATGAAGCAAATGCTCAAAGACTTTAACATTCATTTTGATCCTTCTCCTATCTTTGTGATAATACTAGTGCAATTAACTTGTCATATAATCCTATCTTGCATAGTAGAGCTAAGCATATAGAGGTTTGTCATCATTTTCTTTGTGATCACATTGTCAAAAAGGATATTTATATCACATATGTGGACACGGAAAATCAGTTGGCAGATATTTTCACTAAACCTCCAGCTAGAGAGTAATTTAACTTTATTAGATCTAAACTTCTCATAACTACTTTGAACGAATCTGATATGCCTTCTAGCTAGTTGTCATCTACCCTATATGCTCTGCTTATGTTTTGATCACCATTGCTTGTTAATTTTGCTAAAAATCAATTTTCATGTTCTTTTTTACTTTTTTTTTCTTATTTTTGGGTATTTTTTGCAATCATTTATTTCATCACAAAATAGTACCCAATGATGAATTTTATGTGCCTAAGTATGTTTAAAATGCAAAATGGACTTGAAAAATAAAATTAATTAGCACTCTCATGGCTATAAATTAGAATTTCTAAAAGTGGTTCGGGTTGACCATCTGTCGAGTTGCCAACTTGACCGATCGAAGGTCGAGAGCTTTTTTAAAGAGCCTATCGGTCGAATTTCCAAGTCACAAATTTCGATAGATGGCCAAGCTGGATCAAACTTAAGATAGGTTTAGCTGACTTTTCTTCCTCTCAACTAGAGAAAAATCGATTGATCCAACCTCTAGCTTCCTCAAGCTCTCAACCCTAGCCCCCACCTTCCTCTCCCTAGCCCTAGTTTGACCTAAATCAACCTTCCTTGACCTCTTTCCTATCAACCCTAGGTGTGTGGACGAGTTTTGGTGGTGTTTCTCAAACTTTTGCTCTCTCCATCCTCTCCTTTTCATCTTCATGGCGTCTAATAGGAGGAAGAGGGCCGCCCCAGCTAATTCGCCCTTCATATTCATCCAACTCTCACTCAATTCCCTTTGATGACACTTCCTTTATCTCAAATGAGGCTCTAAATAGGTACAAGGATCTCCTTCCTAGAAATGCCTTCCCTTTTCATGCCTTATTTGAGCCACGCCCACAAAGACAAGAAGTCATTGATCAAGTAGTTGAGTTGTTATACGATCACCACCTCTCGACCTTGTGTGTCGAGCACTTGTACTACAACAATTCTATAACTAGCACAAAAGCAGTTCATGAATTCTATGCTAACTTGTAATGGAATTATGAAACACTCATACATCCACCCAATACTCAAGTAGTCGTCACTTCTATTATCACTGAGAAGAAATTTCAAGTCTCTGAGGATACCCTAAACATCTTTTTTTCAGGTATTAAAGTGACTAACACCTGGCGTAAGGACTATTTCGAGTATTTTGACCTAGTCGAGCCTGAGGACTTCTACAATTAGTATGATCTTACTCTCCTTGATATTCATAAGTTCTTAAAGAAGCCTTAATTATCTTATAGGAAGAAGTGCACCCTTCCCTCCTCTGTCTTCGACCTCAAGAGATGCATACTTGCCTTAGTTGTTAAGTACAATATTCATCCCAAGAAAAATCAGACTAAAATTGCAAAAAAACACTACGGTCATTATGTATTAATTGTCTCTTGAAACACATCAGAGTCAAGTGGGCAAGATACGTTCTTCATCATATGACCTACTTTGACTCAGGGAAATATACATGTGGCACCCACCCATCCTACCCAGCTCTAGTCTGTGATCTTTTCCAGCTTTCCACTAGAAAATATCATTTCCATGACCTACACTACAAACTTGCCCAGAAAGGAGTTTGCATCAGTGAGACCACATTTTAGAAGTTTGTGCCTATCCTATCCTCTACCACACATGGTTCCTCTACATCTACCTCTACCCGATCACCTCCACCACCTCAGCCTACCCGACCTTCCCACGCCTCATTCCACGTATCCAATGAATCCCTTATGGGATACATGATGCATCAACATGCGTACAACCTTCAGGTTTAGGAGAACTTGCATCAGGACCTCTGTGCTATCATGTCTAACATGAACCTATCATGTGCACACCCTTACCCTACTTACCAACCCTACCCAAGAAGTGACTATGTATCCTTTGCATATGATCACTTTTACCCTACCCCTCTACCTGCTACTTTTGTTGATACACCCTCTACTGTTGGTGGATCTACCCCTGGAGTGTTATCTGTGCCTGTTGGTCCGTTAACCACCTTTCCTACCAGTCTTGGTACTTCTACTCCTTCCTTCCCACATGCCAATGAGCTCCATGCTCTTGGCATGTCTTGGTCTGAGCAGAATGCCCGTAGGCCCAGTCATGGTTTCGGTCCCTCTGCTGATGAAGAGATGCCAGACCAGGCTGATGAGGAGGTTGTTGCTGATGAGGAGGTTGCTGGTGATGAGGAGGTTAATGAGGATGATGGTGTTGCTTCTGATGATGGAACATGAGGGAATACATTCATTATGAGGGAACAACCAATTGTCAAATATTGGTCCCTTCATTGGGGTAACCCGTTCATTACCACTTGAGATACTCCTCTTTAGTATGGTTAACTTATTATTCTATACTTCAAGGATAATGGAATATCTCTTACAACTTAAAAACTATCCCATAGTCCTTATATAAAAATATTTGATCACTTTTTCCAACATACTTCGTGATCATTTTTACATGTTCACAATTAAAAATGTGTCATCAAAAGGAGTAAGATGGGATCAGGAAGGCCACCATCTCTAGTCTCGTACAACTAAAGACTTCCCATGTCAACCTCCTTTTCTACAGGTCAATCAAATCCACTTTGTAAATTATGGATAAACTTAGGAAAGTGGATGGCCATTCTAGTTCAATCTGAAATCCTTTAGAACCCTACCACTCAACTTGGTTAAATATCTTGATCATGTCATCATAGAGAATCATATTAGCATATCCATTATTGAAAAGGATGATATTTCCTAACTCATGGGGAAATAGTAAGTTTCATGTGATAGAGACCCCTCCAAAAAGATTGTTCTATAGAAACAATTAGAAAAAAATGTCCTAATACAAATAGCTCTAGTCCTTTCCAATGATGAACAAGGGCATGTTATTGATCAACCATATACAAAGTACTA
This sequence comes from Alisma plantago-aquatica, assembly GCA_963693085.1. Classification (NCBI taxonomy): domain Eukaryota; kingdom Viridiplantae; phylum Streptophyta; class Magnoliopsida; order Alismatales; family Alismataceae; genus Alisma; species Alisma plantago-aquatica. The sequence continues at coordinate 1,137,868,873 of OY856412.1, read as the reverse complement.
GGGTCTTGAAACATTATGGTCATCATTATATTTTTGGTTCAAGAGGTCCATATTTATGACATCCTAGGAGAAATCATGAGATGCAAAGATCATGGAGCATTTTGTGTGCCATACCTCATCACCAATAGGGTAAACTAAAAGAAATATGCATCACTCCTATCTCACAATCTGAGGGGAAACATATGTATCTAAAGTATGTTGAATGACATTGAAAGATGTAACATATTAGATTAGAACCTTGATACTACATATAGGAGTTTGGGTATTTTTCACCCACGTGCCATATTCAATAAGAAAACATGAGTAAAATATTGTTTTATCTTCATCTTGATGTATATATTAACATATAATGTTATTTCCAAACAATATTCTTGCTTTGAATCACTTTTTTGATCTCTTTATCACTCTCTTCCATGTGTTAAATGTTAGTGTCGATGAGGATGTTGTTGTATCTATGTTATTCCTTGATTGCCCTCAACTTCCTTCACATGTCATAAAATATCCTAAAACATGTCTTAATTTTAAGCACAAGATTTAGGTACCCAACTATGCAACCCATATATAGTTGGTATTTCCTCATAAAGGTATAGGCCATTATACTTATGACTAGTAAAAGGCCTTGTGATCATCCTTATATTTTTGAATCTTGAATATAGGAGTTCATATATTATCCTCACTTTTCATAGAGAACACACTTATAACTCAAATAATTTTGCAATTGGGATATTTAAGTCTATAGTATGGTCACTTCCAAAACATGCCAATCGTACAGCCAAAAGTAAATACATACATACATGCATGTGGGTTCCAATCCCAGTTTCTGCCTCAGTTTACCACCCTCCTGAGCATTCGGCCTCTGTCACAGGGCATGGGATAGGGGGATAGAATGCCTCTCTTAATCCCATACATACACATATATGTACTCTTTGTTGACTTGAGAGTTCTACATTGCCCATATTTTTATAATGACTTAACCATTCCTTTCCTATGTATCTAATATGTTTGTTTAAGATTGATTTCAGGCTTTAGGTACATGAAAAGGATCAAATTACACAAACCCTAACTTGTTCAAGTTCAAGTCAAAAGCAATGCAAGTGTGCATTTTGGGAAATCACTCCAAATGACCTTAGATGATTTTTTTAATCACTTGTATTGATGATATGACTTGTAACTAATATGAAAAAAACCAGGGATACTTAATTCCAACATTTGATCACTCAAATCTCAATTTAGAAAATTTGTCACGGGCTCTTTATAAATGACTTGTCTTGCATTAAATATCTACTCTCGCCTAACCCTTGGTCTTCATTCCTAAATTCATAGTACATTCTATCAAGGGATCTGTCTTAGGAATGACTCACAGTGACTCTATTCAACACAATAGATAAGAGGACCTCTCATATTTACCTTACATTAAAACCCAACTACAATCAGGTCGATATGTGGTAATTTAATTCCCTAAAGGGGCCAGACTCCCAAGTCGTGGTCTATCGACATATGCATGGGTCATAGATCATCCATGAAGACCCTTATTGGTATATAGATTTGAATATAAATTACAATTTAGAGTTTGTTGTGGTCCACTTATCTCACTTATGACATGGTTATGTTTCTATTTATTAGTAGAGCTTCTAAAATTCATCTATGTGTTGAAGATTACTGACCATATCCTTTGAAAATAGTGTTGGGTTCTTGTTTTAAGAAAGGTTTCCTTCTCAATCTTGACCTTCAAACAACGTTCATACACATATAATTCAAAAATTTTGAGTAAATATCATTCTCCTTTACTTGATAAATGTATCCATCATCTACCGTGTGACTTCCAACTTGAAATTGTTTATTAAAGATAATGGGTAAAGGTGTTCAATTAATTTTAGCACTCTAATAATACAATAAATTACCATTTTAAACAAGCCACCACCACTTTGATTGCTTACAAAATACGGGGAACCCTAGGGATATAACATCATTAGATAACCTAAAAATATAGACCACATTTTTATTGGATTTCCAACATAATTATAGAAGTGAGTATTGTTCGCTTAGGAGAAAATCAAAATTATTAGTAAAGATTCAACCAACCATTTAATATTGATTCAACAAATCGGTCTAAACAAGCTTCTTCTCCAAAATTACAACTCCTTTGTTTGTGTGATCCTTTGACAAGGACCTCAAGGTCATGTTTTAGACAAATAGATAATTAAAGCGTGAATGCCCTATGATGAATAAACTATTGACTTCATAATTATTCATTGCACAAATTTTGTCAAGCGCTTCTGTTAAAATCATTCCATGATGATAAACACAATCAAATTGATCAAATCCACAAATGACAGATTGGAAAATATCAATCCATACAACTCAAAATTAAATTGAAGAATATCTAGAAATTTTGTAGAAATTTGTCATAAATAATTTATAATGATTGTATGAATCATAATTAATCTTAAATGTGTATTTCTATTATGTGTAGAAATAATTAGCACAACAAATAGAATATATCATCAACTAAGTTTGTCCTGATGAAATTTGATGGATGACATTGTGTTGGCTTCCTAGTAACACCACATCATACCACTTTTTCCCGACACAAAATGTGTATGAACAAAAGGCCAAATCATTTATGTCCATCCTTCAATATTTTGGAACTAAAATTCATCTTATTGACCTAGAGAAATTTTGTCTACTTGTGTCACCGGACCAAGATTTGTCACGTTAAACTCATTATTGAGGAAACTATAGTTGTTTCTTCTTGTAAAGTGTGATATATTTGTTTGAGAGGTATAAGAAGTGAAAATATATTGGTTGTTACATCCCATCATCCCCCCAAAATTGGGTATACTTTTTTCTAACTATCTGTATAGGATAGTTAGCATCCTCAACTTTAAATGGGGACTGTTTAAGTGATTTCCAAGGTTACCAACTATTCTCCTAGGTTATAGTTGATATTTGTTGCATCTAGAGTCCCTAATCGGTTCTTGAGCTTTATCATTTTCTACAATCATTATAGTGGATTAGGATACATAATCCAACTTGTTACGTGTGAATCTCTCCATCCTTCTACTACTCTCTCTCTCTAAAAGGTACTTTGTTGAAACTTTTCCTCATCTTAGGAAGGTGAAGATAAAGGTAAGTTGGCCTAAGGTAAGGGAGGTGAGTCCATTTGTGAGGTTGTTGGATCCCTTGACAAGAAAATGGAAGGTAGTTTATCATGATCTAGAAGCGGGGAGTTTCTTGGGTGATCTCTTATTATGAAATATAAGGTGATACCCAAGGTTACAAATCCTACATATTGACCTCAATAGGTAGTAGAGATACATCTTTTCAAGATGTAAACACTTTACATGTATGCTTTCACTTGTAGTTTTTTCAATCCCTCTCTTCATTTATTTCAATACTTGCAATGTTTATTTAGGAATATAATTTGAAGGTTTACAAATTTAATTTAAGTTTTTATATATCAAATAAAGCCTCTCTATTTAGAACATATATAAAAAAAGTGGTATTAGAGCAAGCTCTTATTTGAGATATTAGTCTCATGAGTAAGAGAAGATGGGAAACAACATGCTAACCATTAAGGGAGGTTGCCAACTTCTGGTATTGGAAGAGAAGGATGCATATCTACATCCTATGCTTGAATTTTGATATGTGGAATATTGTTGGTCTTCCTCATACCTTTATAACTAGAGATATGGTTACTTGGAGCTAAGAAAGTGTGAAGAAGGACAACTTAATGCTATATCCATTAGCATCCTCTGATATGTCATGTATCCCACCAACTTCATCTGAATATCTTCATGTGATAAGGTGGAAAAAATATGGAATCATCTCTCTATCATATATGATGGAATAGAGTAAGTCAAGAACTCCAAGCTCAACACGCCCACTCTAAAACTTGAGCTATTTTGCATGACCAAGATGAATTTTAATACCAATTGTCTTTCAGGTTCAATGATATCATCAATATACTTGTATCTCATTGTTACATGTGGACTCAATGAATGTGTCTACCAAGATCAATTGATCTTCATCTCCTTTGGGATAATAAGGTTATATCTATTAAATAATCACACAAACTCTAGGGAGATCCTTGTTGAAGACCTCATAAGAAATCTCCAAAAATTGTGAAATGGGGTTCAATACTAAGGATGAAGAAGATAAATAGGAGTGTTCTAAGAGAAGGAAGTGAGTAGCCTTCAAACATCAAATTGATGCTCAAACTCAATCTCACGCATCTTCATCAAATGCGGACTACTCTTCGAGTAATGAAGAATCCTTATACATCAAAGTAAAATCCTACAAGGGAAAGATCTTGTGACTACTGTCTCGCTAAAACATAATTAACTAATGCGGAAGCATTCACTAAGCAGGGGATTACCAAAAATCACTAAAAATTAAAACCTTTTTATCAAAAGATACATCAAAGGAAAACTTTCTCACATAGAACCAAAGTAACATAATTGCATTCTTATTCACAGGTACATATTCTGTTTCATCTCCTTTTGAGAATTACAAGCATTAACTGTCATGTCAAGCTAAACACAGGTAGTATAAAATCTCGAGGCACTGAGCCAAAATCTCGAAAGCACTAACTACTACTCTGAGGACCTGAGAGTACAGAGATGACACATAGGACTCTATCTATATCTATACAAGGCATAACAGCCAGTGTCTCCACCTGAGACTTCACTGCTGTCCATGCTGCTGTTGTTGCTGCCCTTCACCTACTGAAGGATTCCTGCCTCCTCGTTCGCATCCACCTAAAAATGTGATTCCCACGGGGGTGAGACAATTGTAAATTGCCCCAGCGAGAGATATAACTCTCCGCCAAAAATATTATTATTGCAGCTTAAGAAGATAAATATACATAAAGGAATTATATTTGTTTGGTAGCAGTTAATTCAATGTCTAACATATTAGAAAATCATTCTTATCAAAAGCAATACAGCTATAATTTTATAGAACAACATGTCACTTATCCTTTAAGGAATATGAAGAACATTTATAACATTTATTCACTATAGAATCATTACCACAACATTAACTCTCTTCGGGCTTAGATCATATATCTAATGCCTGGCTTTGTCATTGGGGAGTCATGGCCTGTAGCCATACTCTATCACAATGTGTTGGGATCTTAGTCCCTCAACTCATCAAGTACATTTCCACTTTTTAATAAGTTCATTATCATGATTATAGAATCTGGGTATCTGAACCCATTACTCACCATAGAACACTTGTTACAACTTATTAGGTAACTTCATACCTTCATATCATCTGACCCAGAGACATTATAATTCTTGTTACACAAAGCATTGCACATAGTTCACAAAGCTCATAAACAATCTAAGATAATTAGCACATCATGTGACACACAAGACTTATTAATTGTAGGTTACCTCTCACTAAGCAACAAAGCATATGAAGGCTTATAAGGCCTATAGAACATTTTCAGTATACAGAACATCATAGCTCATACCTGGCTATGCTCATCATCTCAACATATCTGCATGATTAGTGATCATGATACCATTACATATCAATACTATGCAATACAAGGGTTATATTATTACATTCATAACCCATTAGTCTGTATTTGAGCTTCACATAGGATTACTCTGTGTTAGAACTTCACATAGCATCACTTTGTATTAGGGTTTCACATAGTAGTGCCCTGTATTAGGTTTTCACATAGCATTACCCTGTATTATGGTTTCACATAGCATTACCCTATATTAGGGTTCACATAGCAAGGAATCAATATGGATAATATAAGTATTCAATCATACTTATTTATTCTCATCTTTCATCATTGAATGTATTATCAACACACAACATGAGTTTCTCTCTCATCTTTGCCAGAATATGATTACATCATAGTTTATAGGTTTGGAATAACCTTTTCATAAGGCATGCTAGCCTACATTCAATAGAGTGCATTACATCTCAATGTAACATTGACATGACACATCTCATGTGTCCTTCATCCAATTATCCTAGACTTATAACACATCAAGGTATACCAGTTTTGGGGTGTTGGATGTGATATCTATCATATCTTGATGTATCACTTCCCTCAACAACTTTATCTTACTTGAGTTCATACACTTAGTTTGTATTAGGGTATTCCCCATCCTAATACTTTATGCACCAGTTCATCACAATTATCATGTAAAGTATTGGTCATTAGTCACTCACTTAGAATACACAACCATTGCCAATACTATAGACTCATACTTGAGTTAGGAACTATTAATATAAGGATATTCATACTATTAATGTAAGGATATTCATTATCAACCTCTCTAGGTGTTACATTTGTCATAACATTAATCACTGTTCCAATATTTGGAATAGTATTCTCCATATTTATAATTTGAGGATTCACATAGAATATTCCATACATTTATGGATTTCACATAGTAATACTCTTCAATAGAGTTCATATGATCATCCTTATATATCAAGGATTCACCTAGTATTATGTGAAATTAAGATTTCACAACACATCACCCAGTACTAGGTCTTCACATAGGATTAGTGGCACTACCCTATATTAGGGTTTCATGCACCTTACCCCATTTTAAGGATTAAGGTTTTCTATTCACATCCAAGTAAGGTTTCTCTTACCTCATACCCAAATTAAGGTTAGGATATACAATTCCCATCGAATTAGGGTTTCCTTCATTGTTACACTAAGTTAGGATTACATCATCACCCTGGATTTATGATAACACTCAGCTTTGCCCTAGATTAGGGTTTCGCACATAGCATTGCTCTAATTAGGGTTTCACAAATAGCATTGCTCTAATTAGGGTTTCACACATAGCATTGCTCTCATTAGGGTTTCACACATAGCATTGCCCCAATTAGGGTTTCACACATAGCATTGCTCTAATTAGGGTTTCACACATCTTTAATATTCACATAGCTGATTGACCTTTATTCATATAAGATGTCTAAATGATCTAATCAATTAAACCCTCAATTATATAAGTAATTCAAAATAATTGACCAATTAAACTTTCATTCCCACAAAGTGATCAATTGGGTTAACCATTGAAATCTTAAAATACATTAAGAATCTATATAGGTTCACCATATTGGACCTTCAATTAAATGATATATTCAAATGGATTAACCATGTTGATCTTCACAAAGTTAATTACTTAGACCCTCAATGATCTTGGTTATCATATATCAATTGGTTGAAAACTATTTGAACAAGTTGTACTTGAAACCAATTGAATAAAAATAGATGTTGAAACCGTTTGCATTTTGGGTCACCAAACGGTTTGAGATCGTTTGGTCCCAAACGGTCTTGAGACCGTTTGGTCCAAACCTTCTCAAAACCGCATGGACCAAAAAGGTACTTCAACACTCAATCGACTCAATGTTTCAATCCATGGACCAATTATAAATTGGACCGCTAAAGCATTCGTCAATTGAACCACCGAATCACCATTCAATTAGACCTTCAGTTTAGGGTTTTAAACCCAATTGAACTAGGTTTGATAATCAAGAAACCATCTCTTAGGGTTTGAAATCGAGGATCTGTCAATGGTTGACATTGTAGAATCAAATCAATTGAATTCAATGAACTATCATCATCACATGATATGACCTGACCTCAAACGGTCTTGGATGACCACCAAACAGTCTTGAGACCGTTTGGTTGATCTCCAAATGGTCTTGAGACCGTTTGACCATTCCATCATCAAAAACCATGACATCCAATTAGGGTTTTGAACCATTGGATCGATTATCAAATCAACACTTAGTTGCAAATCAATTTGGTACCTTTGGACCTTCAAACACTTAGCCATACTTAACCCTAAACCTCCAAACAGTCTTGGGTGACCCCCAAACAGTCTTGAGACCGTTTGGGTGATCCCCAAATGGTTTTGAAACTATTTGGGTCAATCAACCCAAAACATCATCTCAGCCAATTTCAAAATCAGCACTTAGCCGATTAGGGTTTTCAATTAAAGAACCATACACAATTGAAACCTTCAAGATTAACCAATTGAAACCATTGGATCAAGATACAAGTACCACATCATATATCTCCAAATGGTCAACCATTCAAACGGTAAACCATCCCAAACGGTTTGGGACCCAAACCACCAAACGGTTTGGTGAAACCGTTTGGACTCAACATCAAAACAGTTTGCCCTAGATATTTGGGGAGGTGTGTGCTTATGATGATTTCATCATCATCAATCTTCAAAATCACGAAATCTACTATGATTTCCATAGAGATTGCATCAATCAACCAAACTTAATTTCAGAAATGTAGAAATGATCACCAAGTGATAAGGAATTGATTGCAATAATAAAATTGAGGGTTCAAGTTATAAAACCCACCTCCAATTGAGATCCCAAGCTCCAAGCTCACGGAAAAAATGGTGGATGAAGCTCTTGCAACTCCCCCTAGGCTCATCCTCAAGCTTTTGGTTGAAAAGTTTGGCTAGGGTTGAAGAGGAGATCGAAATAAGATGAAATCAATGATTTATTTTCGATTTCCACCATGGAATCAAGAAGAACGAAGGTCAAGGGATTACCAAAAGGTTGGGGATCGTCCTCCTGATCCTCTACAGCTCCTTGGTCGTTTTCCAAGCAAGGGGAAAGACATCAATCCGAAAAAGCCTTTGTTTTGGCTTGGAAAAGGTACTTTTATAAGAAAATTGATGAGAGAGAAAATCTCTTATAAAAGTCTATTAATTTCAAAATTGTTGCCACCACTTCCCCCTTGGTTTCTTGCATGCAAGGGCATATCTATCCCCATCGAGATCCCTTCCATTATCCATGAATTATGGGAAAAGAAATTAAGCACCTTAACCCTTATAATAAGAATAACCATATTTGAGTGGGGATTCTTTTTCTTATAATAATGGTGAGTGGAGTTTCACCTCCTTAGGATATGCTCGTGCCTTTGCAAGGCTTTAAGCTCATACAAACACATCTGAATCCAACCATTTTAATTTTGGTTGAAGGCCCTTTAATTAATACATTCATTTTTTCCCTAAATTGAATTAGGGTTTCAATTAGGATTATATCTTGATTATTTTAATATCAAGATTCTCTCTCCTCCAACTTAATTCAAATGAGGCGCCCCTCTCATTTTATTTTCTCTATATGATGCCAAGAAACCTTATTGAAGTGGTAATTTTCATATTGAACCCTAGATTTTGGGTAAATTGCACTTTACACCAAAACATGTTTTAATGCACAAGGATTGCTTTACAAGCTTAATCTTGGTGCCCAAGCTTGTGAAAACCATACCACTAAATCATATTCATTCTTATGATGTCTCCACATCATAGGAACATCTTATCATGCAACATTTGCAAGTTAACCCCTCAACTTGGGTAATTTGCACTTAAGTCCAAAATAAGCAAACATTGCTTCAACATTGTTCAAACGGGACCAAAATTGAAACATAAGTTTCTCATGAGCCCTAATTACTTTTCCAAAGATAATATTAAGCATTTAATCATCCTTATTAGGAAAAACATATAGGGTTAACACATAACCTAGGTCAGGGATGTTACAGATCTCCTCTTCTTCAAGATGATATGAATGTGGTCAAAAGGATTGCTACAAGAATGAGTGTCAAAAGGTTAAGAAATTTTGTCACAAGAAGTGTGATATAGACAAAAATGGGAAGCAAAAGAATATGGACAAAATAGAGAAAGCACAAAAAATACCCAACATGCCTCTTGGGACTCCTTCAAATCTGCTAGTGATGCAGGCTCAAGTGATGAATATGGATGAAACATGGCCATCATGGCTATCACAAGTGATGTGGTAAACTAGACAAGTGAGGTAACTAAAGTGCTTTTATTGATCTAGTTCATTCTACTTGTTCCTCTTTGAGGTCGATGCAAGTCTAAGAAAAAGAAACTTGTTAGAATTGTTGATGGCTTGTAAGAGGAAGTTTTATCTTGGTGAACTTACCTTTCTTGACAACATTGACGATTCTAGAGAACTTCATTTGATTTACAGTTCACATACAACAGTGTTGAAGTAAAGAACAACATTTACCTTAGGCAATAAAATAATTATAGAGATTAAAAAAAATTATCTTGATGAGATTAACACTTAGAACTAAAAATGATAGATTTTTCTTTAAGGATATTGATCTTGAATATATATCTATTTTTCCTTATAGTGAACTTGTTACTGTTGCTCCTAAGAAATATTTTTATTTGACTTAATCCCTTTATTTAGATGCCAACTTCTCGCATGATAGAGATGTCTTTAGTGACTTATCTACTGCCGTCACTACTCTTAAGATATTCAGTTGCTAATATCATCTTTTCAAAAGTTTGTGAAGGGTAAGAAGACCTCAACTAAAATCATTTATCATTCTACACAACAAATTGGTAAAAATGGTATTGGATATGAGGTAAACACAAAGTATAAGAAAGGTAAAGGAGGTCTTATCTTTCATGGAGAATCCTCAAGTTCAAAACCTAAAACCAATTGCAATTTGTGCAACAAAATTGATGTCTATGCTTAATATAGTCCTTTTTGAAAAAGAGAACCAAGAACAAGATAGTTTGTTCCCAAGCAAACTCTGAACCCAAAGGTTTAATTATGCACTGGACTTTCTTATTTTATAAGTAAACAACAAATATATTGTAGATACGAAATGCTACAAGCACATGTCTGGATATAAAGTCCACTTCAATTCACTCAAGAAGAAGAAAGGAGGACCAACCACTTCTAGGATTACAAAGATGTAAAACTCTAGGTGAAGGTAATTTAAGTGATTCAACATGCATCAAGAATGTTCTTCTTATGGGTTTCCAACATTAGAATATATTAAAAGTTATCCAACTATGTGATAATTCATATGATTTTCTATTTACTCATATGGAATGTCTTCTGTTAGACTTCCTCATTTACAATGTTATCTATAAGGGAACTTGGAGTGGAATTTTTCATACTATTATTCTTAGTTAATTGAATCCTATAATTGGTAAATAATTGGTAGTTGATAAAAAAGGTATATCTCTTTGGAATCATAGACTTGATCATATAAACATTCATCTATTAAAATAGTTGAGAAAAAACTTCATCAAGGGACTTTCTAAATTGGATTAGGAAAAGGATGAGGAATGACAATCTTGCACACAAAGGAATAAAAGTGAGTCTTATTTTCAATTCAAAGGAGTCTTAAGTACTAAGAGAGCTCTGAATATTCTTCATATTGATTTTTTGGACCAATGTGCACACAATAACTTAGACGTACAATATATTTCTTAGTGATTGGCAATGACTCTTCTTATTTTATATAGACTTTATTTCTTGTGCCAAAGAGTGATACTTTGAAACCTTTTTCATATTTTTTCAAATGTTTTGAAATCAATGTGGCTTTCTACATCTTCTCTATTTACAGTGTCCATGAGGGAGAATTTTAAAACTGTTAAAATAAATCCTTTTGTGATGAATCTTGCAATGTCCTTAATTTTTCCTCCCCTTGAACACCTAAACAAATTTTGATTTTAGAGATGAAGAACACGAGTTTGCAAGAGGACCATGATTTTGGGTTATAATAACTAAAAAAATTGAGGTCCTACACATCTACTTATAAAGAAAACACATTATGAATTATGGCATGGTATAACTCCTTGTATTGATTTTTTTCATCTTTTAGATATCGTTGCTTTTTTCTTAATACTAAACACTCTTTAGATAAATTTAATGCTAAATAATATAGGGAATTGCTATGGTCTCTTTAGTAGAGAGTTACATGTTCTTAACAAGATTTATGATGATGTGCTAGGGGAGGTGACTCCTAAATTAAAATAACTATCCATCACCAACCAAGAGAAACACAAAAATTTAATCCAAGATGAGCAAGAGCCAATCTCAAAAGATGAAAAATGAAGGATCCAATTCCTTGGTTTACAAAGGATCATCCAAAATCGACTATCATAGGTGATCCATTCAGAAGGTGAAAACATAGGCTACATATAGTTAAGATAAAGTAATAGTTCCATCATCTCTCAAATGAAGTGAAAGAATGTCAAAGACTCTCTTGAGGATTTTGATTGGATTGTAGTTCTACAAGAAGAGTTGGAACTATTGAAAACAATAAGGTTTGTACTCTAGTGCCAAGACCAAAGGATATAATGATAACTGGCGCCAAATAGGTATACCACAACAAACTTCATGACCACATCAAGGTAAAAGGAATAAAGAAATGTTAGACCACAAGGGTACAACCAATGACAAAGTTTTGACATTGATGAAAGTTATTCTCTTGAACTTATTGTTGAATCCATTCATATGCTACTTGAATTTTCTAGTCATAAGAATTCCTTCTTTATCAAATGAATGTTAAAAGTATGTCTTCGAATGGACATACAAAGGAGGAAGTCATCGTTGTTTAACCTCACATATTCAAAAACTACAAGCATGTTGATCATGTTTATCATTTGTGTAAGGCATTATATGGTCTCAAACAAACCCTAAGAGATTGGTATGAGAATCTAATAACCTTTATATTTAATAGTTTTTATGTCATGGGAAAATTTCTTGCACATGTCAAGAAAAAGGGCACTATACCAAGAAATGCCCAAATAGAGGATTTAAGAAAATTAACAAAAAGCAATTTGAAGAAATAATAAAAGAAGAACTTTCTGAAATAGAAAACATTCAAGAATTTGTTCAAATAAAAGATGATGAACAATCAGATGGATCCATCTATTATTTCTCAGACACAAAATTAGACTGAAGAAGAAATAATCAAATAATACCAAGAAATAGGAAACTTCTTGCAAGAGGTATTAACAGATGGAAGACAATTAAATTGAATAAGAAACATTAAATTAAGATTAGAAAAATCAGATGGATTTAGAACATCTCTCTTTGAAAAAATTACTCAAAGAAAACATATTTTCTACTACAGAATAACCAACAGAGAAATGCCTTTGCATATAGAATACACTAGAAATAGAATAAATATACCTTTACTTTGAAAAGAAGACTTAATGAGAAAAATGAAAAAAATTAAAGATAGATCTAAAATAGGATGGATTCATATAGGATTTATCTAAATGATGATAAAAGCAACCTTTAGAGAAGGAATGGTATCACCTATACATATTGTATTAATGGACAATAGAATTAATGACAGAAGAGATGTTGCGTTAGGAATATTACAAGGAAATCTCAGTCACCAAAAACTAATCTTTAATATTTATCCAAAGATAAGTGTAAACATTAAAGATAATAATATAAACAAAACTTTAAGTTTGATACAAGTTTTTCAAAGAACGGAATTCATGAAAAAAGGATCCATTCCTTATTCAATAACCTATATAATAAGCTATGCTCTTAGCAACACACATCACTCTAAAAATTTGAAGACAAAGATATTATAATACTTCCTAACATATTCAAAGATATAGGAAAAATTACAAAACCAGACATAATCTCAGAAATAGAGATAACATGAAAATATAATTATAGATGTCTCTGAAAAACCCTTAGTAACAGATAATAAAATCCCAAGAAAATAATGTTATGATGGAAATCAGTTACAATTGACAAATGGAGACAGAATAGAAGAAGCTAGCGAAAGCATAGATAGATATAATGGTAGACTACGACCAATACTAAGAAATTTACAAAGAACATCAAGTTTAAGAATTCAAGCAGATAATAGAAATGCTATAAATTATAAACTATATAGAAAATATTTTAATGGACAAGAACGGAGTATGACTACAATATTAATAGATTTAGGAGCAGGAGCTTCATTTATCCAACAGGGAATGATACCTTATATAGAAAAAGTTGGTTTCTTACGCTAGGAGAATTAGTGCACATGACACATTTCTTGAAAAGAATTGGAATTGTAATGGAATAGAGATGATGCTCTCTCTTAATTGGACTAGAACACTTAGAATACTTACATACTCTATCAGGGCACTCTCTCTGATTTCGAGTGAGTCTCCTTAAAACTCCTCGAGAGTTTACATAGACACTCTCGTTTACAAGGATGCTTATATTTCTACTATTTCTCTTTACATTGTAATCGCACACTTGTCCGATTGACAATGCTTTACTTTTTTAATGGTTTCCTCCAACGAACATTTGTCCAGTTGAAGTTGGTCTTCTTTGTCAATGCTTTCTTTCATCATTGATGACATATCTGGTATATAATTGCTCTTTGTTCGTCATTGTTGATGTCTTGGTGTTTTCTGGCAGCCGACTTTAGTGACTACTAGTGTTGTTGTTGTCTTTATCTATTTTATCTTGGCATGCAAAGCATATTCTTCCTTCGTGATTTCTGAGCTGGAAGAATACTTGCTGGCATCTGCAACTCGATCTTATTTGTCTGGTTTCTATTTTCTTTAGAAAATCTTTCTAGATTAATTTTTGTTGATGTATTGGCTCTTCTTGTGGTAGAAAGAATAATTATGTTTTCAGAAGCTTTATGTAACCAGCTTTGATTATTATTTATTAATTTTTCCATTACTTGGTAGAGAACTCTCAATCCTAGATCTCTTTTGACTTTGATAAATTCTTTGTCAATTTTGTTTTTTTCAAATTCTTTTCAGTAGTTTCCTTCAATTTCTTTGATGTAATCTGGAGATGATACTCCTATTTGAATGCAGTGGACTGGATAATTTTTTTTTAACTTTTTCCAGCCTTCTGATGAAGAGAATACTTTGACGTAAATATCACTAGTAGGTTTCACCAATGGACTATTATTTTTGAACTCCTTGATTGCTTTAATAATTTTTGGGGAAGTCCTTGAAGTTTTCTTAGATCAAGACTTAGATATATTAAATTTTCCGCTCTAAGTCTGAAGCAATATCTGATAATTCTTGGATCTACTCCTTTATCAAAGTTAATTCTGGGGTAAATCCCTGTGTGATCTGGAACACAAATCACTGTTGTTTTTTGAGATTGTAAATAACCTCTAGTAGAGATATGTATTCATTTTTACATTTTGTTGAAAATTTTGTGAGGCACAATTGCAGGTCATTATCCTTCTCAATCTGAGATACCCTGAATTTAAATATTTTTTCAGGCATCAATTTTACATTGTTCGTTGTATTGCGGAGATATTTTTCTGAAGAGATAGTATTTTCTTCTATTCGGCGGGAACTGTTCTCCGAAGAGATATCATCTTTAGTACTTAAGCTTGTTCTTGCAGTTTGAAAACTACTTCTAGCCATTTGGCTATTATTTTTCTCCGAAAAGATAATACTTTCGACCGTGAGGCTGGTTTTTGTAGTTTTAAAACTGCTTTCTCTTGCCGTTAGGCTAGTACTGTCAGTAATTTTTTGACTACTGATTGAATCAGATATTTGGAGGGATATGCCAATTGGCCTTTACCTATCACTTTATACATTCGTACTGTTTCTGATCCTTTTTTGTATTTCTTTTTTGAAGCAATTCAGATCTGCAATAATACTTGCAATATCTTGCTTACTTGCTTCTATATTGTCGATAATTTTATCTTGTTTTTGAATCATTTCAATTAATTTTAAGTAATTGTCTTGTAATAAATTACAATTACGTTGTAATCAAGCTTCTAGTTCTGTAAGTTTCTTTTCAACTTGCTCTATTATATTCTCTTGATAGAAAATCTGCAAGAAATTTCATCTCGCCTTTAATAACTTCTATATCAAAAACATATTCTGCAAAAAACGTTTGCCACCTACTTAGCCTTTTGTATTCTAGAGTAGATGGTAAGTTGTTTTTAATAAAAGCTTTAACTTGAGTATTATCTACTCGTGCTAGGAATTTTTTGGGTAATAAAAAGTATGAAATTTTTTTAATTCCCTTTTTAAGTGCAAATAATTCTTTTTTCATTTGAGTGGTATCTTTTTTCTATTTTTGTAAATGTTCCAGAGGTATATTTGCATATTTTTTTCTTTTTATTCATCTTTTTTCTTTAGGACTGCTCCCCAAAATTCTTCAGAGGCATTTATTTCTATTATTAAGTCATCTCCTTCTAAATGTAGGTCTAATTTTGGTAGATTTTTATATTTTTCTTTTATAAATCTAACATGATTTATAAGTTCTTCTATCATGAGGAAGATCATATTTTTTCTTTAATAGTTTTTGTAAAGGGTTTCTGAGTTTTGCTAAGTTTTCTATAAATTATTCAGCATAATTTAGGCATCCTAAAAATCTTTGAAGTTATTTTTTGTCTTCTATTTTATCTGGGAACATAATAATTTTTTTTACAATATGTTCTTGCAATTCTATTCCGCTTGAGTCTAATTTTAGTCCTAAGAATTCTATTTTAGATTTACAAGTTTCTGTTTTCTTTTTAGAGAGTACTATTCCTACTTTTTGACAAAGAAGGGAAAATATTTGCAGATGTTTATAGTGTTCTTCTTCATTTTTGCTAGCTATAAGAATATCATCGACATATACTAGACAAAAGGAATTGTAAGGCTCGAATACCTTATCTATTCTCATTTGGTATATTTGTGGAGCATTTTTTAATCTGAAAGGCATTACTTTCCATTCATAATATCCCCGTGGGGTACTGAATGTCGTTAAAGGTATATTTTTTTCATCTAATCTTATTTGATAAAATCCTTATTTACAATCAAATTTTGAATACATGTTTTTTCCTCTTGTCATATTTATTAAGGTTTCTTTGTGCGGTAGAAAGTATCCATCGAATTTAGTATATTGATTTAGTTGTTTATAATTAACTACCATTCTTTCTTTTCCTCTTTTAATTTCTGCATGGTTTCTAACAATAAATGCTGGACTAGAATGAGGACTTTTTTATTTTTGTATTAATTGTGATTTTTCTAATTTTGCAATTGGATTATAAGTTCTTCGATATCAACATGATTATATCTCATAGGTTTTACTCTGATTATTTTAGTGGAGTCTATTAATTCTATTATAGCCCATTCTTGGCTAATATCCCAGATGGCTAATGGATTGTCGCTGTAGTTCTTTTCAAATAATGCTTCAATGTTTTGCATATTTAGTTGTGCAATGATTTTTCCTTTTATTGGCTTTTTTGTTTGTATTATAATTATAATCACCATGTTTGTAGAGGAAAATAAACTTGTCTCTTTTATAAGCTTTTTGGTCCCTTTTTACTGTAATCCAGTGATCACAAGGTGTTCATAATTGAACATATGGTTGGTGTTGTATATATAGTTTGAATTTTTGTGTAAAATTATTTCCTAGTAATATGTCTTGTTGTGCATATTCAGGGGTATAGAATGGTGGACATGTAACTATGTAATTTCCTAAGATAATTTTAGGTTTTTTGACTCCATGAGTTAATGCATGTATTTTTCCTGTAAAATCCATTCCATATAAAGTAGGTAATTTTGTAATGTAATTTTCAGGAAAGCATTATCTTCGGGCAATACAAGTTCTTGCACCAGTATCTAGGAATGCATGAAAGTATTCCATTTTATATTCTTCATATATGATTCCTGTAACAATGTAGACACTATGTATACTAGTCATTTTCTTTTTTTCAAAAATACTATGTCGATGATATTCTTATAGCTAGAGAAAATGAAGAAGAACACTATGAACATCTACAAATATGTTGCCTTCTTTGTCAAAAAGCAGGAATAGTACTCTCTAAAAAGAAAATAGAAACCTATAAATCTAAATAGAATTCTTAGGACTAAAATTAGACTCAAGCGGAATAGAATTGCAAGAACATATTGTAGAAAAAATTGTTATGTTCCCAGATAAAAAAGAAGACAAAAAACAACTTCAAAGATTTTTAGGATGCCTAAATTATGCAGAATAATTTATAGAAAACTTAACAAAACTAAGAAACCCGCTACAAAAACTACTAAAGAAAAATACGATCTTCATCATGACAAAAGAACTTATAAATCATATTAGATTTATAAAAAAAAATGTAAAAATCTACCAAGATTAGACCTCCCTTTAGAAGGAGATGACTTAATAATAGAAACAGATGCCTCTGAAACATTTTAGGGAGAAGCCCTAAAGAGAAAAGATGAACAAAAAGAAAATATATACAGATATACCTTTAGAATATTAATAGAAATAGAAAAAAGATACCACTCAAATGAAAAAAAAATTATTGGCACTTAAAAAGGGAATTAAATTTTTTTTGTACTTTTTATTACCCAAAAAATTCCTAGCACGAGTAGATAATACTCAAGTTAAAGCTTTTATTAAAAAAATATACCTTTAACGGCTATCAGTACCCCACATGGATATTATGAATGGAAAGTAATGCCTTTTAGATTAAAAAATGCTCCACAAATATACCAACGGAGAATAGATAAGGTATTCGAGCCTTAAAATTCCTTTTTTCTAGTATATGTCGATGATATTCTTATAGATAGAAAAAATGAAGAAGAACACTATAAACAACTGCAAATATTTTCCCTTCTTTATCAAAAAGTTGGAATAGTACTCTCTAAAAAGAAAATATAAACCTGTAAATATAAAATAGAATTCTTAGGACTAAAATTAGACTCAAGCAGAATAGAATTTCAAGAACATATTGTAGAAAAAATTGTTATGTTCTCAGATAAAATAGAAGACAAAAAAGAACTTCAAAGATTTTTAGGATGCCTAAATTATGCAGAACATGAAATTTATAGAAAACTTAGCAAAACTAAGAAACCCGCTACAAAAATTACTAAAGAAAAATACGATCTTCCTCATGACAGAAGAAATTATAAATCATATTAGATTTATAAAAGAAAAATGTAAAAATCTATCAAGATTATACCACCCTTTAGAAGGTGATGACTTAATAATAGAAACAGATGCCTCTGAAGAATTTTGGGGAGCAACCCTAAAGAAAAAAGACGAAGAAAAATAAAAAATATGCAGATATACCTCTAGAACATTTACAAAAATAGAAAAAAGATACCACTCAAATGAAAAAGAATTATTAGCACTTAAAAATGGAATTATAAAAATTTCATACTTTTTATTACCCAAAAAATTCCTAGCACAAGTAGATAATACTCAAGTTAAAGCTTTTATTAAATAGCCAAATGACCAGAAGCAGTTTTCAAACTGCAAGAACAAGCTTAAGTGCAAAAATTGTTATCTTTTCGAAGAATAGTTCTTGCCTAATAGCAGAAAATACTATCTCTTTGGAGAAAGATCTCCGCAATACAGAGAACAATGTAAAATTGATGCCCAAAAAAATATTTAAATTCAGGGTATCTCAGATTGAGCAGGATTATGACCTACAATTGAGCCTCACAGAATTTTCAACAAAATGTGAAAACGAATACAAATCTCCACTAGAGATTGTTTACAATCTCAAAACAACATAGACTTGTGTTCCAGATCACGCAGGGATTTACCCCAGAATTAACTTTGATAAAGGAGAAGATCCAAGAATTATCAGAGATTGCTTTGGAATTGGAGCGACAAATTTAATATATCTAAGTCCTGATCTAGGAGAAGTTCAAGGACTTCCCCAAGAAATTATTAAAGTACTCAAGGAGTTTAAAAATAACAGTCCACTAGTGAAACCTACTAGTGATATTTATGTCAAAGTATTCTCTACATCAGAAGACTGGGAAAAGTTAAAAAAGTTTTATCCAGTCCACTACATTCAAATAGGAGTATCATCTCCAGATTATGTTAAAGAAATTGAAGGAAACTACCAGAAAGAATTTGAAGGAACAAAATTGATAAAGAATTTATCGAAGTCAGAAGAGCTCTAGGATTTAGAGTTCTCTGCAAAGTAATTGAAAAATTAATAAATGATAATCGAAGTTGGTTACATAAAGCTTCTGACAATATAATTATTCTTTCTACCACAAGAAGAGACAATATATCGACAAAAAATAATCTAGAAAGATTTTTTAAGAAAATAGAAACTGGATAAATAAGATCGAGTTGCAGATGCCAGCAAGTATTCTGCCAGCTCAGAAAGTACGAAGGAAGAATATGCCTGGCATGCCAAGACAAAATTAGATAAAGACAGCAACAAAAGTAGTAGTTGCGGAAGACGGCTTCCAGAAAACACCAAGACATCAGTAATGACAAACAAAGAGCAATTATTTTCCAGATACGCCATCAATGATGAAAGAAAACATTGACAAAGAAGAGAAACTTCAACAGGATAAGTGTTCGTTGGAGGAAAGCATTAAAAAAGTAAAGCATTCTCAACCGGACAAGTGTGTGATTACAATGTAAAGAGAAATACTAGAAATGTAAGCATCCCTGTAAACAAGAGTGTCTATATAAACTCTCGAGGAGTTGTAAGGGGACTCACTTGAAATCAAAGAGAGAGCACTGATAGAGTTTGTAAGTATTCTAAGTGTTCTAGTTCAATAAAGAGAGAACATCATCTCTATTCCATTCCAATTCTAATTCTTTTCAAGAAATGTGTCGTATGCACTAATTCTCCTAGCGTAAGAAACCAACTTGAGCAAATGATAGTAATCCTTGAACTACTATAGAAGAAGAA
The DNA here is from genome assembly GCA_963693085.1 of Alisma plantago-aquatica. NCBI lineage: Eukaryota > Viridiplantae > Streptophyta > Magnoliopsida > Alismatales > Alismataceae > Alisma > Alisma plantago-aquatica. The sequence goes on along the minus strand of OY856412.1, from coordinate 1,137,848,430 downwards.
AATCCATGTATAACCTGCTACACCCCCATTCCAATATGTCTTCACCTGTCGACAGTCATCTCTCCCTTCAATTATCCTGGAGGCCATTGTCTAGAAAAGTTCGATTAAGCAAAGGAATGTTGATGGACGTAGGGACAGTTAGACTATAGGATGATGATAAGGAGTTCGAGATATGGAACATCTAAGTCCAAGGATTACTTCTCTTAGAAATCGTTAAGAGAAGATCGATTGGCACTGAAGTTTAATGGAAGCAAGGTGGGAAACATAGGTATACAAACTTCATTTTGCTCTCTATAGTACTTAGAGTATTGTTATCTATCTGCTAAAAGCTAGTTTCTTATGCGTCAAAAAATATATCAAGCATGAAGTTACTAAAAATTTTATGTAAAATAAGTAATAAACATAGACAGAATGACAAAGCCGAGAAAGTATACAACACCCATAAGGGCAGTTCGAGTATGTTTTCAAAGCATGATAACATAATCAAAAATTTCTTCCATCTCGAAATGGTATCAGAGCCAAGTAACAATCTAAATAAATATGAGAATAAATCTATATATGCGAAAAACAAGTTAAAATATTTAGATAATAACATATATGAAGATTTAGACTTAGAATTTGAAGTAAACATTGAATAATATGTACAAAAAACTAGAAGTACAGGTTCATGAAAATAATTCAAAAAACTTTCAAAAGATTCAAGAAATGATAGTAGAATTGCAGAAACAATGGAATATCTATATGAAAAATAAAATACCGAATGTATATAAAAAATAAATCTATTCCAAACAAGTGGAAACGAGATAAGCTTATGTCCCCTTCAGATAGAATAAACAGATAACTTCAAAATAGAACAATTAGAAAACAAATATTTAGAAGATGATGCAGAAGAACTAGATAACTTAAGCCAAGAAATTGTTAGATTAACAGAAAAAGTTATCACCATAAATCTAAAACCCATAGAAGGAGAGTGTGACACCCCAACCTTTGTGCCATCTCTAATGACCCCGAAGACTGGGGAGTCACCCTTGGTAAACCACTCTTAACTTTTTCTTTTCTTGATCACTTAGATTAAGTTAAATGAAAACCATAAAACTTGAATAGCATCGAATTATAATAAAACTGTGGAAGCGACTTTCCATTAAACTTACTAAGAATAAAAACAAGTTAAATGACATATTACATTTCCCATGCAGACTATAAAACACAGCAGATAATTGAAAACTAACTACATATTTTATCACATTCTCTCTCTAATCCACCACATGCCCAAGGATCGAGGGGAAAGGACTAAGAGACCTCTAACTAACTACTAACTACCTTCTATGTACTCGGGTGATACGATCCTTCAACCACCTCGTGCTGACGTTGGCCTGAAAAAAGGCTTCAGTAGGTTAGTGAGCTACTGGCTCAGTGAATAGAATTTCACCAAACCATCACAGATAACTCATTTATGTTTATTATTTGGAATAATATACAAGAAATACTACACTGAGAAGGTATAAGAAATTTAATTTAAATAACAGAAGATGTCAACATTTCATTATGATAACAATTGATGCAAAGCTGTAGATACAATTATTTAATAGAAAATACTTAAAAGAACTACTGCTGTGAAGCTAACTCATATCTTTCTTAACTCTTAAACTTATAAAAAAACTGCAAACTTATGTGAACATATTTTATCTTATGCCCTGATCATATGTAGTGTACTTCACATATGAAGACTCGTAGCGAACTACGATCCCACCGTACAAGACTTAGCTGACACCCCGAGATAGCTAAGTCTGACTGCTGTCCTGATCTGCTACAGGAACTCTGGCTCTCTGGCCTCGACATCCTATGGTGCCGTAAACTAGACTCTTGCTCTAGTTGAGTACACAGGCAGAGGGTCTGAGACGCTCTATGGGTCTCAACTTGGTACGCTCTATGGGTACCTCTGGGTTACCACCGGGACGTCCGGTTCATGTTGGGTAACCTATTTTCTATTAGGAGACTTCCTCAAGGGCTTCGTCTCCCCGCACGCTCTGTGGGTGTGTTCCGACCCCCGTGTACTAGACGCACCGCCAGGGTAGGTCATTTCACCCCTAAGGTACAAACCTCTCAAAGGGGTTCTATGGTGTCAGGGCCCTTAATCTAATATTTTATTACTATAGAAAAGCTCTTACTACATTGCATCTCTCTTACTTGTTCTGGACTTTGGTATATCTATGGTACCTCATCTATTTAATTGCAGTTCAAATCACAATACAATATCATTCCAGAACTGATAGAGCAGTATACTCAAATTCATTGTAAATACTGAGTAATCATTATATCATACATGCAGGCAGATTTAAAATCGAAAATAATCCAAACTCATATCAATTTGGCACATACATACTAAATTCATGCAATTTAACATCTTATTGCACTGATAAGAGTAATTTACTTCACATATGAGAAATCATCTGTAACATTTAATAATTATCTAAAATTTCTCGAAGAAAGTGCACATTAGCCCTAATCCTAGTTTGTGCATCACACAACTCAATGAAGAGTTACGTATCATAACACAAATTACTAACAATACTTGAGAATTTCTAGTAATATCTCATAAAAATGTGTCAATTCATGTAAATATAAATCCATTCACATTAAACATAACAGGGAGCATGCAACTAGGGTTTTATTGCATATTTTTATGTTACTGTACTTTCTTTGAAATCATGCATCTGATAATTTACAAAATATGTATTGCCTGGGTTTATACCCAAACTATACTATTATCAGTCATGTATTTCTAATTTCAACATTCACACTGAGAAATTTAGGTTCCGATGAACCATGTAAATTCACTGGTCTAATCCAATACTAAACTAGATCATATAAAAGAATAAAGAAGCGATTTATGAAATAAAAAGTTGGACGACACCAAATACCACACAAACGCCTAATAATGCCTGTTAGCAGCAAAAAACACGCAATTAACCAAAAATTTCCAATTTGCAGAGTGGTTCGGGATGTCCGGATTGGTCTACAAATGCATTCAGAGCCCCTTTTCCGGGCACACACAAGTCATCATCAACCTCGGTTCAGTTCTGGCACAAACCTGCTTCACCCACACATTGGAAAGGAGCTCGATCTAGTGCCTAATCAAGGCTATTAGCTGTGGATTCCTATTCTACCTTCATGGTCGAGCTCGAGGGCATCATCCCCTTGATGTTTCCTACGCTAGTGGGCCCTAGTTCGGACCAGCTGCTTCTACCCTCACGAACAGGTTAAAGAAGAGGGTTATGCTTGGTGCTAGATGCAGCTATATCTGCGGATTCGAGTCCATAGCCATCGGTCGAAGTTGGGAGTACCTTTCCGAAGAGCTAACTGGGCCAAACGGCCCTTCCTTGGTCGTGCTCCATGCAACTATTGCTGCAGGTCAGTCGGCCGGCACCCTGGCTAGGGATAGTTAGAGCTGTGACTAGGGGCGAGGTAGAGGAAGGAGAAGGTGGAGGAAGGGAGGGAGGAAGTCAGCCAACTGGATCAGAGCTAGGGGCCAAAGATCGGCCGCCCTAGCTCACCCTCTACTGCTCGGCTGAGCGGGCGATGTGCGCCGCTAGCTCTGTTCTATAGGGTAAGCGATCGATTGGGAAAGAAAGGATAAGGAGGAAAAAAAACGGAAAAGGGTAAAGGGGTTAATAACCGACTAAATTGGGTAAATTGCAAAACTCACCCCAAGAACTAAAAACCTCATAACTCTCTCTCCGTAAGTCCGAATTGAGTGATTTCTCTTGCAAAGTTTCAAGCGTGAAATCCTCTAAAACCTTAAGGTGAGAAATCATGCTAATTAGCTTATCTCATCTAATCAAAACACTAATTGCATCTTAAGCACTTAGTTTAGCTTAATTAATTTGATGATGCACTAATCACCACATGAGCACTTAACTTATCTCAATTAACTTAATGATGTTCTTATCATGATACTTACTAGTTAACTTTGGTGTGGGTCATAACAATCTCCCTCCCTTATAAGAATTTCATCCCGAAATTCCTAAAAGAGAAAAGGAAACTTGTTACGCATCTCTGACTCAAGTTCCCATGTGGCTTCCTCTAGGTTGTGGTTCCTCCATAGAACTTTTACTAAAAGTATCTTGTGATTCTTGATCCTCCGATCAACTATCTGTACTTGTCCCTCAACATAGGACACATCTAATCTAAGTTGTGCAGGCTCTGGGTCCATTATCTTCTCTGTACCAGGGTAACACTTCTTCAGCATCGATACATGAAACACATTATGTAGATTAGCCAACGCAGATGGCAAATCCAACCTGTAGGCTATAGTTCTAATCCTCTCAATGATAGGATATGGGCCCATAAACCTAGGAGTCAGTTTTCCTCTCTTACCAAACCTCAACACTCCTTTCCATGGTGAAACTTTCAAATACACTTCATCACCAACCTCAAACTCAAGAGGTCTACGTCTCTTCTCAGTGTAACTCTTCTGCATGTCCTGTGCAGCTTTCAACTGCTCTTTGATCACTGTAATCTTCTCGATTGTCAAATCTACTATCTCTGGTCCAAGAATCTATTTTTCACCCACTTCATACCAACATATGAGTGGTCTACACTTTCTGCCATACAGAGCTTCATACGGTGCCATTCCAAGACTGGAATGATGACTATTGTTGTATGCAAACTCTATAAAGCTCATTTGTTCTTCCCAAGTTCCACTGAAATGCAAGACACATGCTCTCAGCATGTCCTCAATAGTCTGAAAGGTCCTCTCAGACTGACCATCTGTCTACGGGTGAAAAGTTGTACTGAACCTCAACTTTGTTCCCAAAGCACGATGTAGCTGATTCCAAAACCTGGATGTGAATTTAGGATCTCTATCTGATATAATTGAAACTGGGATACCATGCAACCTAACTATCTCATCCACGTATATCTTAGCCAACTTTGGGACATCAAAGGTTTACTTAACAGGAAGAAAGTGAGTAGACTTAGTCAATCTATCCACAATCACCCATATCGAGTCACAACCTCTAGGTGTCCTGAGTAACCCTACCACAAAATCCATTGTCATATGTTCTCATTTCCAATATGGTATAGGAAGAGATTGCAAGGTACCTGCAGGTTTCTGGTGCTCAGCCTTAACCTACTGGCACACACTACATCTAGCCACGTACTCAGCTACATCCTCTTTTATACATGATCACCAGTACAACTCCTTGAGATTCATGTATGTAACAATCGGGCCCACTACCCAAGGCTCTAGTAGAGTTTTAGGAATAACAACTGTCCCCACAGACCACCACTAGCCTTAACTGCGCGCTTTGTCCTCACTCACGCGCATGCCAGGATCAACTTCCTGACAGGTCACCCATCCTAGTACTACTCCAAGTTGAGCACGCTTAACTATGGAGTTCTTAGTGATGGGCTCCCAGAAAAGGAGGTGCACCTTGGTGATATGGGTAGTCTAATCATTCCTTTTAAGATCATCATATCTGAGGCCTCAAATCCTGGGATGTTACAATCTCCCCCACTTAGACTCTTGACGTCCTCGTCAAGGCTCAAATATATGGCCTCATAATCTGACCCCATTTTAGTGCAGACCCACAATGACCCATGGACACCCAGCTCCCGATCACAGAATACCAGCGCAAGGATGGCTACATCAACCATGGACAACCCTTTCCTACATGCCTAGACCGCACGGCTCAAGACTGGCATGACACATGCCCATGCGGGACCCACCTACTAGAGGGGTTATAGCTCTGATACCATTTGTAACAATCGGGCCCACTTCCCAAGGCTCTACTAGAGTTTCAAGAATGACAACTGTCCCCACAGACCACCACTAGCCTTAACTACGCACTTTGTCCTCACTCACGCGCATGCCAGAATCAACTTCCCGACAGGTCACCCATCCCAATACTACTCCAAGTTGAGCACGCTTAACTATGGAGTTCTTAGTGATGGACTCTCAGAAAAGGAGGTGCACCTTGATGATATGGGTAGTCCAATCATTCCTTTTAAGATCATCATATCTGAGGCCTCAAATCTTGGGATGTTACAATGTACATCTTAGTGTTACCTGGATGCATAGCGTACATCAATGCATGTACTTCCTCAAGAATCCATTCTTTCAAATTACTATCTCCAGGTACACACAACCTATCATGCAGATACAACAAACCATCATCTGAAAACCTGAACTCTGGACTTTTTCCCCTTGTCATATCTTGCATGATCTGTTGTAACTCACTATCACTCTGTTAAAGTTCCTTGATCTGATAATAAAAAGTAGGCTTGAGTTGCATCTGTACAACCAAACCACTCTACTCTATCACCCCTAAGTCTAAGTTCAACTTCCACATTTCTACTAGCAGGTCTCTCTTAAAACATGCCATAGAGAATGCATCAACTGTTGAACTTGACTTCCTGTTGAGGGCATCTGCTACCACATTCTCCTTACCAGGATGATAATCTATCATCACATCATAATACTTGATCAATTCTAACCATCTCTGCTGTCTAAGATTAAGATCCTTCTGGGTGAAGATATATTTCAAACTCTTATGATCCGTAAACACCTGACATGTCTCACCATGAGGATAGTGATGCCATGTCTTAAGAGCATGAACTACAACAGCTAATTCCAAAACATGTTTCAGATAATACTCCTCATTCTATGCTACTTACTTCTTGTTACTTATCCTTCTCATTTTGATCATATAGAATAAACATCCCTAAAATTGAAACACACAAGGTAAGAATAGATTATTCCTCATTCTTGTTATTACTGTAAAATTTTTACTTCATAACGCACTTCCCTTATATTAAATTTCTCCTTTTGTTCAAAATGCACTTATTACATTTCAAATTTATATCTTACTCTTTTCTCTGAGTCATTTACATGTTGTTTATCTACCTTTCAGATTAGCTACCTTTAAACCCTGGATTTTATTAGTGCTAGCTTACCTTTCATAGTGAAAATCTCATGATTTTGTTTTATAGAGATGCTAGTATTCAAGGTCAAATCGCTAGTGACATCCCTTGAACTACTTCAACTCTAAACATTCTAGGATTTGGTCCTTATCAGTAACATAGCGTTATTGTGATGTGACTTTGCTTCTTTAGTTTGAAATTCAAACTTTGGATCTCATAAGTTTTACTAAAGTCTTCCTTATCTTATCACTGGAATTTCCTTTCTCTTACTTGGACATTCAAACAAATTACATTCTCAATTTACCTTGCTAGGGTTTCATCATCATATTGTGTCATTATTTCATTCACTTAGATGTCTCTATCATGGTAGTTATGCATCATATATGATTCATTTTCTTATCACTTCATCCCACATTACTATCATTAAGGAAGATATGAAAGAGAAGATGATTCTGAAACTTAGAATTCTTATCTTCAAACATTCCCTTCTTACATTTCTCATATGTAGATTTAATTAGTTATCAACAAAGATACTTGACTAGTTAACACTTACTTGAGTGTCACAATCTCTTTCTTTTATAATCTATATTACCCCCTCAAGCTTCAAACCCTTGCCTATATTTCCATAATCCTCTTACCATATCCTACTCTTTCTATCATGTTGCTTATTCATGTGTATGTTCACGTATGCCATGTTGCTCTTCTGAAGGCTCTTTATTTCTATGTACTTATTGTATACTTAACTCTTTTCTTCTATTTTCCCTTTGCTTTGAAGTACATAAAAGTATTTTACTCTATTACATGATTCATTCCATGGTTGATTCTTACTATCTTAGCCCTTACATACCTTTATCATATCTTTTCCATATTCGCATATTTAGAGTTCATATAATACTAATCATCAAACTTAATCTGAATCTTATGTCGTGTTCCTTTATTTCCAATTAAGAGTTGTTCATATGAGGCCCCAATGTTGGGCCTTCGATATCAGTTCCAACAAATTCTTAGTTGTTCTAATCTTTCCCTTATATCTCAACATCTTAGTGTGTACATTCTCACTATGATGCAGGTCTAAATTATCCAGAGTCTACTCTTACTATATTGTTAATAGGAGTCATTAGATCCCAGTAACGCATCCTGCCAGCCGAACCAGGCCGAACCTGCAGTCCTAAAGCCCAGAGCTACTTAGGATTAACTAAGTCCTATTAATCTCAAACATGTGGAAAAAATATCCACTTAGGGAAAACTCATTCAAAGATCATTTGTAGTCTACTTGATACAAAGAATATAAATAATAAATGAATCACTGCATGATACACAATAATATAAAAGAACCATGTATATTCTACAAACTGATAATCTAAATTCACACATATAAGAGCATTTCTATTTATTTCCAATCAAAGAAGCAACATAAAGCAAGACTTTTATCACATTTTATGTTTAATCTCTTACTCCTTCGTTAATTTCTCATTTCTTAACCCTAAGATTTCTAGGGTTTCTCTCTAGTCCATCCTTCCTCTGTATACCTAGCCAGGGCATTCAGAGAAGAATAGACAAAGTAGCTTGATATTGGTCAGCCTAAGTATCCAGATACCTGGCCAGGGTACCCAAATACCCAGACTTCCCAGAGCTATACACACACCACCTATTAATTGCCACACTTATAACTCTAACTTTCTTAGCCATTTGTCTACCACTACAGGGTCTGAAATTCCAACAAACTCTGTACCTCCAAACTTTTTAACCAGCTCATATGATCTCATCAAATCCTTGCTGCTTAGGGTAGAAGTTCACCTTTCCATCTTACAATTTTCCTTGGTCTCAAGGAACATCCTATATATCCTTGATACCTCATCCATATCATCTCCACCACCTGGACCCATCACCTGAGGACCAGGTCCAATGTGGCTCTCAGCTTGGTCCTCATGACCACACCCTCTTCCTGTCATCAACAATAGTATAACATAACACTCCTATTAGAAAATCACAGTTAGAAAGAAGACACCTAAGTCCTAATCCTATTGATCTCTTATCGTCCCCTGACCTTGACTTAGAGTAACTACATACTCAACCTATGCTCTGATACCAAAGCTATTGTGACACCCCGACCTCCGTGCCATCTCTAATGACCTCGAAGACTGGGAAGTCACCCTTGGTAAACCACTCTTAACTTTTTATTTTATTGATCACTTAGATTAACTTAAATGAAAACCATAAAACTTGAATAGCATCAAATTATAATAAAACTATGGAAGCGACTTTCCATTGACCTTACTAAGAATAAAAACAAGTTTACATGACATATTACATTTCCCATGCAGACTATAAAACACAGCAGATAATTGAAAACTAACTACATATTTTACCACATTCTCTCTCTAACCCACCAAATGCCCAATGATCGAGGGGAAAGGACTAAGAGACATCTAAGTGAATAGAATTTCACCAAACCATCACAGATAACTCATTTATGTTTGTTATTTGGAATAATATACAAGAAATACTACACTGAGTAGGTCTAAGCAATTTAATTTAAACAATAGAAGATGTCAACATTTCATTATGATAACAATTGATGCAAAGTTGTAGATACAATTATTTAATAGAAAATACTTAAAGAACTACTGCTGTGAAGCTAACTCATATCTTTCTTAACTCTTAAACTTATAAAAAAACTGTGAACTTATGTGAACATATTATATATTATGCCCTGATCATATGCAGTGTACTCCACATATGAGGACTCGTAGAAAACTATGATCCCACCGTACAAGACTTAGCCGACACCCCGAGATAGCTAAGTCTAACTCATGTCCTGGTCTGCTGCAGGAACTCTGGCTCTCTGGCCTCGACATCCTATGGTACCGTAAACTGGACTCCTCCTCTAGCTGAGTACACAGGTGGAGGGTCTGAGATGCTCTATGGGCCTCAACTTGGTACGCTCTATGGGTACCTCTGGGTTACCACCGGGACGTCCGGTTCATGTTGGGTAACCTATTTTCTCTTATGAGACTTCTTTAAGGGCTTCGTCTCCCCGCACGCTCTGTGGGTGCGTTCCAACCCCTGTATACTGGACGCACCGCCAGGGTAGGTCGTTTCACCCCTAAGGTACAAACCTCTCAAAGGGTTCTACGATGTCAGGGCCCTTAATCTAATATTTTATTACTATAGAAAAGCTCTTACTACATTGCATCTCTCTCTTACTTGTTCTGGACTTTGGTATCTCTATGGTACCTCATCTATTTGATTGCAGTTCAAATCACAATACAATATCATTCCAGAACTAATAGCGCAGTATACTCAAATTCATTGTAAATACTGAGTAATCATTATATCATACATGTAGGCAGATTTAAAATTCAAAAATAGTCCAAACCATATCAATTTGGCACATACATACTAAATTCATGCAATTTAACATCTTATTGCACTGATAAGAGTAATTTACTTCACATATGAGAAATCATCTGTAACATTTAACAATTATCTAAAATTTCTCAAAGAACGTGCACATTATCCCTAATCCTGGTTTGTGCATCACATAACTCAATTAAGAGTTATGTATCATAACACAAATTACTAACAATACTTGAGAATTTCTAGTATTATCTCAGAGAAATGTGCCAATTCATGTAAATATAAATCCATTCACATTAAACATAAAAGGGAGCATGCAACTAGGGTTTTATTGCATATTTTTATGTTATTGTACTTTCTTTGAAATCGTACATCTCATAATTTACAAAATATGTATTGCCTAGGTTTATACCAAAACCGTACCATTATCAGTCATGTATTTCTAATTTCAACATTCACACTGAGCAATTTAGGTTCTGATGAACCATGTAAATTCACTGGTCCAATCCACACTAATAAGATGCTAAACTAGATCATATAAAAGCGTAAAGAAGTGATTTATGAAATAAAAAGTCAGACAACGCCAAATACAACACAACACCTGATAAATGATGTTAGTAGTGAAAACGACGCAATTTACCAAAAATTTCCAATTTGCAGAGTTAAATCTTAGATAGTGAGTGAAATCCTACTCACAGTGGTTCGGGATGTCTGGATTCGTCCAAAAATGCGTCCAGAGCCCAGTTTCTAGGCACACACAAGTCATCATCAACCTCAGTTTAGTTGTGGCACAAATCTTCTTCACACACACGTTGGAAAGGAGCTCGATTTAGTGCCTAATCAAGGCTATTAGCTGTGGATTCATGTTCTACCTTCATGGCCGAGCTCGAGGGCATCATCCCCTTAATGTTTCCCGTGCCAGTCGGCCCTGGTTCGGACCAGCTACTTGTAGATACTTCTACCCTCATGAATAGGTTGAAGAAGAGGGTTAAGCTTGGTGCTAGATGCAGCTATAGCTGCGGATTCGAGTCCATAGCCATCGGTCGAGGTTGGGAGTACCTTTCCGAAGAGCTAGCTGGGCCAAACGGCCTTCCTTGGTCATGCGTCGTGCAACTATTGCTGCAGGTCAGTCGACCGGCACCTTGCTAGGGCTGGTTAGATCTATGGCTAGGGGCGAGGTAGAGGAAGGAGAAGGTGGAGGAAGGAAGGGAGGGAGGAAGTCTGCCAACTGGATCGGAGCTAGGGGCCAAAGATTGGCTGCCCTAGCTCACCCTCTACTGCTCGGCCGAGCGGGCACTGTGCGCCGCTAGACCTATTCGATCGGGTAAGCGATGGATTGGGAAAGAAAGGATAAGGAAGAAAAAACACAGAAAAGGGTAAAGGGGTTAATAACCGACTAAACTGGGTAAATTGCAAAACTCACCCCAAGAACTAAAAACCTCATAACTCTCTCTCCGTAAGTCCGAATTGAGTGATTTCTCTTACAAAGTTTCAAGCGTGAAATCCTCTAAAACCTTAAGGTGAGAAATCATAATAATTAGCTTATCTCCGCTAATCAAAACACTAATTGCATCTTAAGCACTTAGCTTAGCTTAATTAATTTAATGATGCACTAATCACCACATGAGCACTTAACTTCTCTCAATTAACTTAATGATGTAGTTATCATGATACTTACTAGTTAACTTTGCTGTGGGTCATAACAGAGAGACTTCTAGAAGTCAAGCAACGATGCCTATTCCTACAATTGTCCCTAGAGGACAAGGTAGTAGAAATGAAATGCCAGAACAACCAGGAGCTAGATATTGGTCAGATCCTAGTTTTCGAAGAAAACCTACTAACAAAAATAGATATGAAGGAATAAATTGGGCATCAGATATAAGATCAAATGATATTGCTCTAGAAACCCCAGTAAATTATATGAACCAAGAATATATTAGTGCAAATGGAATTTATTTAAACTAAATTGTGTGAGAAATATAGATGAGGCTATAACAGGATGGGCAAAAGCCACATATTTATTGATAACATCACAAAGTTATGATATTGACACATAAATAAGATTTTGTCATTTAACCTTTCAAGGAATCGTAGCAGATTGGTGGAAAGGACTAACTGACAATGACAAAGAAGCAATAAAAGGAACAACAATGACCTTAGACCAAGTTGTAAATAATTATGAAAATGAATTATGTAGAGAATTTTTAGGAGAAACATGGAATACAAACAAAGATGTAGAGAAAGAAAAATAAAAACAAAGATTTACATTTCTATTATACAATCTAAAGTTTTGTGGCATGTGTCGCATAGATGACTATATATGTAAATTTTAGGAATATTTCTATAAAATATATGATAGAATTGACAAAGAAAATGTAACGAACAAAAGCCTATTAATTTTATTTTATACAAAGGTACCTGACCCTTGGGGATTTAAAGCCATGTAATTATACCCCCAATATATAGGACAACGAGCAGATACATTAGGAGGAAGAATAGAATTTCTAAGAAGGAAATTAGAAGAATGGTGTGCAGAAGCCACACTAAGCAGAAAAACAAATAAAGTAGTAAAACAAGGACTTTGTTGTTCTCAATTGACTCATCCAATAACCATAGGATGTGAGCCAATGATGTATAATAGAAGAAATAAATATAAGTTTAAAAAGAGGAAAAGGTTTGGTTTTAAACCAAAACCAAAGCAAAAATATTACAGAAGAAAGAGGAACTATAATAAAAATGAAAAGAACCCAAAAGAATGTAAATGCTTTATATGTCAAGAAAAAGGGCACTATGCCAACAAATGCCCAAATAGAGGATCTAAGAAAATTAACAAAAAGCAATTTGAAAAATAATAGAAGAAGAACTTTCTGAAATAGAAAACATTCAAGAATTTGTTCAAATTGATCTGTTGCATGAATTGAATACCTAAATACTTTGGTAATCAATCCAATTGTCGTTCAAGATCAAACTCCTCTTCTAGATGTGTTCATGTGTGTGTGACCCTATAGGTCACATATCTAGAGATGGAAAAATTCCCCAACGCACCCAAAACCCCATGGGTTCCGCATAACCTGACCCAATAATAATGGGTTATATGAGTTTTAGATAATAGTTGGGTTTTAGTGGGGATACCGGTACGAGACCCATTTTCAATGTGGGGACCCAATGAGACCCACCTATACCCACAAGTATCATTGTGAGTCTGTGACCCTCATTCCCCTCTCATCTCTCGACCCCTTTTTGGGTTCCCGATCTCTCAAATTGTTGATCGTCGTTTTCGCTATTCTTGTCTCTGCCGCCGTCAACCTCCCCTCTAATGAATATTGATCGGTGGTTGCCCCTTCTACAAATCATTCATATGCTTGATCTAAAACCAATGATGATGCTCACTCCTTCTGGATCACCCTAACCCCAATAAATTCCTAGAGAAGGAGGACAAGGCCGACACAGAGAGGATCTATAATGAAAACGTAGGTGTCAGCACACTGTCCTCTTGACTCTATCCACTGTCGTGGTTGCTGCATTGGTCTCACACCCTACACCAGTGCCCTATCAGTTCATGGTGTCTGATGGTCATGGGGGATAGGAAGAGTATTGGCTAAGTGCGAGCACACACCCATCCATGGCGAGACAACCATCGTGTAGATGATAGACTTTGCAACTTGATCTGGGCAGGGGCGTGGTAATTCAGATGACGAAGATCACGGCAGGTTTTGGCATCAATGACCTGAGTCGAAGGTTCCGGTATCAATCATCTATGTGATGGAGGGAAATGGAATATCGCTGCAATCCACATAGGGATTTGACCACCACAGGATCCCACGATGACGGCTGCTACTGCGTACCAGCACCCAAATTAATGTCCCCCCATGCTTCGCCATATCCACTGACTTGGTAGAATCTGTTGCACGCATCCGCGGAGATCCTAGGCAAAGGCGTCGTCGGCAGGTCCTATAGGGCTGCACGACCACGACACCGAGCTCGTAGTTAAGAGTATGGCCAAGTGTGTGTCTGTCGGCATCAGGCAAATGGAGTTCATGCAGCCCGTGGAACTGATAGCCGGCGAGAGTAGCTGCTCTGTCAAGTCGACGTGCTTCGTGCCTACTGCTGGTCAATGTTTCTGGGTTTAATTCAGATCGTCAAAGAAGCTTGGGTGTGTAACTTGTGATCTGGCTCACGAACTTTTTGAAGAAATGTAACAGAGTATAACAGAATAAAAAAACCTACAGTGGTTACAGCCGATTGGCTGTAACTTGGCTCTATAATGCAATACATTTTGTAGTTTTTTCTGGTCAACTTATAATCGATATTAAAAACAAGTTTTAAAGCAAGTTTTCATTATTTTATAATTGTTGTCAAAGTTTTAAAACATGTGGAACTCACTTTGGAGTAAAATATTTAGTACTTAAGGATATATTTGTAATTTTTCCAAATATTTGTATAGTTAGGAGTAAAAATAAGTCCTTTCATAATTATGGTTTCCATGTTTTTCTTTGAACGTGTTATATTGGGTCCCCATGACCCATTGGGGTGGGTATGGGTTTGCGTCGTTTTAATATTTTTATTAATGGGGCGGGTGGGGTTGGCCCAAAGTATGAATGGGTATAGTGGGTATGGGTATGGGTTAGTCAAACCCACCCATTTTCCATCCCTACACATATCACACTGACAATGAGTGTCTATAACTAGCTTATGACATTACAAGAAGAGAGTGGTGCCTAGTTGCACATTAGTGCTACCCAGGTGAATGGAAGTTAGAGAACAACTTCAACCTACAATCTGTGTAAGGTGTTACAATGATTATATAATTCTTTTGTCTCTGGTTTGCATGATTAACTTAAGGAATTGAAGGTCATCCTCTCAACGTTCAATCCATGTTCCTTGAACCAGGAGTTGATTGTCTGAGATAATGTGACATCTATCATATTTTGATTCATATGTGCATGCACATGCATTTCTCAGTCTCACTTATTAAGTGGCAAGGATATCATACTCTAATAGGAGGGAAAAATCCCAAATTCACAGTCTCACTTATTAAGTTACTCACAGTCTATCCCCATGTGTCAAAGTCACCCAATCATCATTGTTATAACAACCCATGTTTTAGGACTGCATTTGATGATGTCAAAGTGCTCCCAACGACATGTGATGAGTGTAGTGATTTTAGGTATAAGAATCTCAATCATCACCTTACTATGAGAGATGATTGTGAACACCACAACCATGTGTCACTTTCAAGGTGGGTATGTTCAATACATTGTTCCCTAACATGTGTATGTGTGCTTGGTCTGATATTGCTATATCATGACTAATGATATTTAGTCATCAACCAACTCACACTCTGATCTTATGGGTTATTATTGTCTATCAACCTTCCACAATAACAACCAATCAGGGACATAGTGAGAATATGTATGTGTTTTCTTAACATCCGTATGATCTCATCCACAAGGATAGTAACTTGAATACACACGTCATTGAGTAACATAATTCTCTAGACATTCACTTTGTATCCTCATTATCTCATTACTAAGTGAAATAGATGAATTGGAAGATAATATTTATATATGTTATTATTATTAATCAAATCCTTTTAGGTAATTATGCCATGTCAATAATCATATTATTAGCTCTACTGCCATAACTTACCAACACCAAAAATCTCAGGTTCTCCCTATTCCATATCTAAAAGATTTATATGTAATGAGAGAAACCCTAAAAGTTGTTTTTCTAGCCAAACAACTTCTATAATTTGTGCCAAATGCTCTATCGTCGATAGTAGGACAATATTAGTAGTGATAAAAATGTTATCTAGAAAATTAAATATCATTAGACATTAGATGCACTAAACACTATAGAATCCTTCATAGGAGACATGCACTACAAAGGACTGGAGGATCACTTCATATTGAGTTAGCAAGAACATGTTGGATCAGGGTGTGAGGGTCTAGGCTGATGAGGACATACTTGTTATCATAGTTTGGTACCCAACACCAACTTGGAATGTCGGTTGTACATGCATTGTTGGTCAAAGGTCATCTTTGGTACGTAGGACCACTAATGTAGAGTAAGATAGAATGCTTTGACACTCTTCTTGAGTACCCAGGTTTAGAGGGGGAGTCCAGATATTCAGCGACTCCCAAGTCATCGAGACTCTGATGTGAGGAAGCACGTTGCATACGTAGTTGATAGTGATTTTAGACTTAGAAAGTCTAGAATTCTTCTAATTCTTATACAATGAGATTTTAGCTTTCTATGATGCTTTTACATATTATGATACGCCTCATGTAGGTCCATCACATAATAAATAGACTAAAAAATATATGACTGGTTTAATTTGTTTACTGTAGTCATTATCAGATCATCCGTCATGATGAATGATTTACAATTTGAACAACTATGCTTATATGTGTTTGTATTTAATTATATTATTATTTGTAACATCTAAAACATTATGGTTACCTGTTGATTTTCTGGTCTTGAGCCAGTAGCTCATCAACCTACTGAAATAGTTTTTATTCAAAGGACTGGCTCCACTAAAAGAGGTAGAAGACAACTTTTATCAAGACTATAGTAGAGGTATTGTGAAGAAAT
Organism: Alisma plantago-aquatica; assembly: GCA_963693085.1. NCBI lineage: Eukaryota > Viridiplantae > Streptophyta > Magnoliopsida > Alismatales > Alismataceae > Alisma > Alisma plantago-aquatica. The sequence continues at coordinate 1,137,831,552 of OY856412.1, read as the reverse complement.
GGTTATCTTAGTTAAATGGTATCTTCTTCTTCCTTTGGATTCTTTTTTAAAGAGTAAGTGACAAAAGTTAGCAGTTTGTAATTTTTTGTAGTTGATGAATTTAAAAGCATAAACTCTTACTTTTATATAAAAGTTCAACTCTATTGTAACCTTTCATATTTTCTTTATTAATATGTTAACTTTTTAGTTAAGATTATGCTTCATTAGTTATTTTAAATAACATAAAAAAGTTATGGCATATTTTCAATAGGTGATTAAAAATAGAAGGTTAGTCTATTCCCTTCTCGGTGGACCTAAACCTTAATTAGTGGGATTGGGTCATGTCATTCATGGTTGATTCTTTGTCAACGATTTGATATCATTTCAAATTGAACCTATGGGACTAAGAGAGGCATTCTCTCCCCCTCTCCCATGCCCATGGTGGAGGCCGAATGTCTAGGAAGGTGGTAAATATAGGAGGCTTCTACGATTTGATCTCAGATCCCTTTGTTAGGGGACACCGTGCTTGACCACTTTACCCACTCCTTGTCAGAATTTGAAATTCGATCTAACTTGAAGTTCAACATGTACAAGCTCTTAATTCATTGATTCTTACCTTCTTGGAATGTATAAGCTCCAGAATCCTACATAAGACTAGTAGATATATTATTTTGAGAGTCCTTCCATCTAAGATCACTTGTGGCCACAATGTTAATGATAAGAACACATTTATTTAAATGTCATGTCATGATGATCCATCTATTAATGCATTAACAATATGCTACAAGTCATTGTTTAGACATATAAAAAATTCATTTAAAAGCATCAATCATGTAGGAAATTATGAGGACATTACAAATATCTCTCGTGCTTCATCAAGATCTGTATATCTTGTTGTTTAAGATTTAAAATTTAATCTCTATAATGAGTTGTCTTCATGCATTGTTTTAGCTATATCTTTCAAAGAGTTAATGCTATTTTTTAGTATAGTGCTATACAATGTTTTTTATGTATCATGCACAAAGAAGTTAATCATATGCATAGAAACATCAATTAGTGCAACCCCATTAGTTTTCATAGTATGACATAGATTTTGTAAACATATAGATATATTGTGTGTGACTATCTAAATTTTTACTTTCAGACTATCTCGTTCGATTGATTTTGATGAGGCCAGTATGGAAGTGTTTTTGATGGCATTTGAGAGGAGTCTATCGAAAATATGATAATAGAACATTTACGTTTGATGTAGGGAAATCTTGTTATGGAATATATGTTGAGCATTTTTGTTTTTCAGCCTCCTCTCCAACTTGTAGTCTCACATGATCTCCCAACTCAATCAGTAATGGTGTTGTTGGACCTCTATGCTTTTATTGCAAACATTTTTGGAATTTATCTTAACCCTTTCTCCATTAATATATCCTCGTACAACATTACTTGTACTCCTCTCTCATTTCTTTTAAAGAAAATAGTATTGTTATGCACAATTGTTTTGGGTTAATATGCATGACAAGAAGAAAAAAAATCTTGTCAATTCAGTGACAATTTCAAAGACATAACTTGTTAATTGATAGGAGTTCCTCAAATGCATACATTATTCTTATTGTATTTTTGGCAAGATCATTACTTTTGCCTATACATTTAACGGTGGAGTCAGAAATTTGAATGGGGGTTGAATTATATGAAGAAGGTATTATTTTTTAATAGGGGGCTAATCCAAATGTGCTTATGAAAAATATGTTGTGGATCATACCTCAACCCAATCCATTTGTCTAGAGTGCATGCACAAATACCAATCCAACTACAATTTTACATTGTTCGATGTTTGTGAAACCCATATAGTTAGGACATACACTATTACATATATGTATAAATACATATTTTTATATTTAGGAGTGGGGTATAGATCCTATTTTTCCCTGTAGGCCACACTTGTATACATCACACTATTTAATCTAGCAACATGCTTAAGAAATATTATACTCACACTAAATCATAGTACAAAGTGGAACACTCCATGGATTCTTTGATTAAACTATCTTGTGAATTACATCATGAAATGCATTATCCACAACTCTGTTGACTCATTTTCTAACACTAGTTTTTCATATGACCCATAAACATCTTTGTGTATTATGAAAAACAAGAAACTCAACATATATCTTTTATTAGCTATATTAGACTAGCTAATATTACTTGTGGAAAACCATCACACTAAATGAGATGACCGTTGATCACTAATTAATCATACTACTAAAACTGTACATAATTAAAACTAAATCCAACTTCTTAAAAATGTCCAAGAACATTTACATGGAGTTCCCTAATATTACATAGAAGCATATACCATATGTATCTTCACAACTATAGCCTCAGACGCAACCTACATACAAAGGGTATTATTCACATAATTACATCATGTAAAAACATCAATATGCTACCAAAAACTTGAGTCGGTGAAACATCATCTACAAAAACTTCCTCACTCAGACCTGAGAGTACAGGGATGACTCTAGGACACAATAAGCAATTAACCAACCTTGTACTTTTGTGGGTCTCGAAACGACTCCTCCTCGCTACTATGAATATGGTAGCATTGTTGACTATCATCTAAAAAGTTGTGGTGACCCAAGAGGTGAGACACATGTCCCAGCAAGATATATAACTCTCAAAAACATTTGTTACTTGCGGCAGGTTATATAATTAAATAGACAAAGTAGATAACATGGAGAAATTAAAAGATTAATATAATTATAAGAGGAATAGGCATAAACAACATTATTTTGTACAATTTATTTCTCTTACTATTTTATACATCATCTAACTATACAAGACACAAAGCAAGGATTATCATCCAATGTGAATCAATGAATAACCCAAATAAATATGCAACACAACTGAATTACACGTTTTATTAAGTCCTGGGGAGTTTGAGGTGTACCACTCAAACTTCTAGCTGATCATTGCAAAGTCGCATCCAGCTTTGTACAAGATCTAGGACAACCAAAATATTAACATCTCTTCCCCTTGATCAATACGAGTTTGACATGGTGACATATCAGTCAAACTACAGTCATCCTATTCGTCTTGGGTACAGAGATCATGACGCTAGAAACCAGAGTATTCAACCCTAAATTTTGTGGTATGACCACCCATCCTCAATCACATCACGCACACCCACACACACACACACACACACACACACACACACACACACACACATATATATATATATATATATATATATATATATATATATATATATATATATATATATATATATATATATTCATATGAGACACAATGTCGACCGTTTTTCAAAACCTTGGGATCAGGATGACAAAGAATACCCTCCCTACACCCGCATATACTCAACAGTATATGATTCCAATTTTTCCTTCTAGAATACCCCTTTTTTTATCCAGCAAGTTCTAACATTGGAACAGTTATGTTCAGGGCACTACATGATTAGGGTCCCACTTGGTTAATTAAGAAAACTGGCTAATTTTAGACTACATCAATCAATTTACACACAAACAACTATATTGTTCTTGTAATAATTATTTTAATATAACAACTCCAGAACATGTAAAATGCATGGAACATACCCTTTATCACAACATCATAGTATACAAGTCCATTGACATCCTTGAAAAGGAATAACTTCCATTAGGATTCAAAACACCCCACAGATGACATGCAAGCCATAAAACATTACATCTTGTAGGAACATCATTGTCATTCAATACTCTATATAAGGTTTAATAAGTCACCAACAAACTTGTTGACTTCAAACCCAACATAAGGGTTCATCAATCATAAGAGTTATGACATTCCTGAGAGTAACATAATAGAGTTACCTCTAGCACTAGAATGTATCCATTCATCTTTTCAACTTTATTAGAAGATTGAAGTACTAAATCCTCACTTTTTAACTATTATAATAAGGGTGCAAAGTATGGGTTTGATTTGTAACATTAAAATCATCATATAAAGGTAAACCATTTGTTCATTAGCACACATAGGCAAACACTTTAACAAACCATCATTTTTTTAGTACACTTAGGAAAAACTTAGACAAACCATCATTTCATTTATGTAATTAGAAAAAGGAAGACATTGGTTCAAGGATAGAAAAACCATCAGATGATGTACTAGGTAAAACATCATTTTATTCACCATTTAAACCCATCGGTTCATTGATGTACATAGCCAAAAACACAACCATCAGATCATTAGCGTACTTAGTCAAAAGTGAAACCATCAGATCATTAGCGTAGTTAGCCAAAACATCATTTCACGTACTTGACACATTCATCTAATAATTGCTAGACTTAAATAAAACCATTGATTCTTTCTAAATTTAGCAGAACATCAAATCATATACTAAACATACCCATCTGATTATTGACTTACATAACCATTGATTCATTTACCAAGATATGTCATTGATTCTCAAACTAAGTAACACTATCATTTTCTACTCTCAACAAAACCATTGTTCTAAGGATAAAGTAGAACCATTGATTCATAGGTCAAGTAAAAGCCATCGATTCTTTCAGCACTAAGTAAACCCTTTGGTTTAAATTCCTAGTAAAGCCATCAATTCATATATTATGTAAAACCATTGTTTGTTGGTCTTAAACGAAACGTGAATTCATATACTAAGTAAGGACATTGGTTTATAGACCAAGTTAAATAATTGATTTTAGAACATAATAAAATCATCAATTCCTACACTTAATGAAAACAGATCTTGGTACTAAGTAAAACCTATCATTCCATACCTTCAAAAACCAAATTAGTTCATCATAGAAGAAGAAACATACACATGATCTTAGGATAGTGGAGCATAACACAACTATCATGCATGTATACAAAATAGTGAACCTAAGATCATCTCTTTCCATTATACCAAATTTTTGAGCAAGATCTAAATAGAACAAGTTAATAGCCAACATGAAATGGTTTGAAGGTTATATAGCTCACCTCTAGATGAAGATGAATATCCTAACATCATGGTGTCTCAAGAAGAGAAAATGAAAAACCCAATATTTTCACTCCTAAAGATCCAAGGTAGCTCCTTTCTTCAAGAACAAGGTAAATCTAGTGCAAAAGAGAGAATGTAAGGGGTTCTTCAAGGACATGCACAAGTGTCCATCATGAACACTAGGGTTCTGCCATGGATAAAGAGAGAAGGAAGAGAACATCAAGAAAACTAGATTGGAGAAGAAGATCTTACTTGAATAAGGAAAGAAACTAGGTTAGGAATCTCCAAACAACCCTAGAGATGTTTGATTCAAACCCTAGAGTAACATGCATCCATGATCCATCCATAAGAGTCTCTTTCTTCACAAAATGATGGTTTTGTGTCTCTCTAGGAACAAGAATAAGAGGGAGAGGGAAAAGGTTCATTTGCGAGCGAGGTGAAGGGTATATATATATATATATATATATATATATATATATATATATATATATATATATATATATATATATATATATATATATATATACATACATACATACATACATACATACATATATACATATACATACACACACACACACACACATATATATATATATATATATATATATATATACATATAACATATATATGCATATATATACATACATTTATACATATACATATATACACATATATATATATCATATATATATATAAGAAGAGAGAGAAAGGTGGTCAAAAGGTTCAAAAAATAGCTTGCCATGTGTCAAAACCTGAAATCAATCTTTTCCATGCAAAGTAGAACTAGCATAGGATCATTCACTAAGGAAATCCATCGGTCCATGCCTTGGTGAAATTTTCAAGATGTATCATCATAGAACCCATAATATTGTGCACCATTTAGCCATTTTTCAGACCCTGGTCTTACATCAAATTGTGCACTTCAACTAGGATGACATTGATTCTAAAGTCTCAAGGGAAAATCATTGGTTCATCCACTACAAGGGGGAATCATCGAGTCCTTCACCTAATTTGTGATACCTTAGATCCTCAACGTATAAGGAGAAACCATTGATCTCCACACTTAGGAGAGAAACCCTAAGCTCTCAACCCTTAGAGGAAGAGACAATCAAAACATTTGATGGTGCATCCATGCATCAAAAGGTGCAACTGCTTCAAACATCAGGAAGAGTACTATGAAGCAAATCATGCATGTTTGAAAATTATATATTGAACCCTAGAAATGGGAATTTTCATTAAGGTCCATAGAAGCACATAAATTACAAAACTTTAGAAAACAAAGTCTGGTTTAGACCAAACTTGAAACATAGCTTAGTCACCTGATATAAAAACTAAAATTAGAGTTTGATTAAGTAACTAAGCACCTAATTAAGTTAATCAATGATTTTTTGGCATAAGGCCAACTATAAACCCACTACCAAGGATTGCACTCCTAAAACCCCAAGGAGATAAGAACGGTTACTTCCTACGCATCTCATCCTCTAACTCACATGTAGCTCCCTACACTCCATGGTGATGCCACAACACCTTCAATAAGGTTATGTCCTTCTTCCTCAACTTCTATACACACTTATCTAGGATCAATATGGGACCTTCCACATAACAAACGTCCACATCTAATTCAGCCTCCACTGGCCAAATTATCTATTATGTATCGAGGTGACACTCCCTCAATATGGAAACTATTGTGCAACTTGTGTAGCTCTGGCAGTAACTTCAGCTTGCATGCCACATATCCAACTAGTTTTGAGATAGGGTAATGTCCCAACTTACCCTTCTTACAAAATATCAACACACCTTTCCATGGGGAAACCTTGAGATATGCATCGCCTCTGACTTGGAGGCCTTGTGACCTACGACTTTTATCGACATATGACTTATGCCCACCTTCAACTATTCTAGAATCACTTTGATCTTCTACGTAGTCTATTGTACTAACTCAAGATCAAAAGTTGACACTTTGCCTTGACTTACTAACAAGTTGGACATCTAGCTATAAACTCTGCCATATCACGCTTCAAACGTGGCCACCAGTACAAATCCTTTAGATTGAGATACCTCTTTGTACTGTCAGGATGCATCATGTATATTGAGGAATGAGCCTCCTCAAGTAACATCTTCCTCAGACAATCAGTGTCAGGAACCACTATTCTATTCTGGAAGCACATTGTCCCATCAACTAACTCATGAAAACTATCATGCTTCCTACTTCCAAACTCTAATATGATGTACTAAAGTCGGTTTGACCTGTAGTTTTGCCAACAATCCTGCCAATAGAGATATTTCTAATTGTACATTCATCTACCAAAGAGAACTAGCATTTCCCACTTGTGACATTCCACTGAATATAAGTTTGCTTTATCTGTCGATGATGAAGAGGATGACTTCCAGCTCAGTCCATCAACCACCTCATTCACCTTCCCAAGATGATGGTCTATTGTACAATCATAGTACTTGATTAGCTCCATACATCTCCTTTATATCATATTCAAATCATGATTTGAGAAGATATACTAAATAATCTTGTGATCAATGAAGGTTTGACACTTCTCCTCATATAGATAGTGCCTTGAAATCTTCAAGGCATGAACAACAATAGCTAACTCTAGGTTAGGAGTTGGATAGTTCTCCTCATGTTTCTTAAGTTGTCATGAATGTAAAGGAAATCACATTCTTGTCCTACATGAGCAAACATCTCAATCCATTCTTCAAGGCATCACATATAACAATGTAACCTTTTACTTGTCGTGGCAATACTAGCACTAAAGCACTCATCAACTTCTCCTTCAACAAATGAAAATAATGTTGACACTTGTCATCCCAAATAAAAGGAACTCATATCCTATTTAGATTGGTAAAAGGTAGGGATACATCACTAAAGCTCTTAATGAATTTCATGTATTAATCCTTCTAGACCTAGGGAGCTTTGAACCTTAGACAGCCAAAACTCACACTTGCTTAACTTAGCATATAACTGACGTTGCCTTAAAAATTTTAGTGCTTTATGAAGAAGTTGTTCATGATGTTGACTATCTCTAGAGTATATCAATATGTCATCTATAAACACCACCACAAATCATCAAGATACAGCCTAAACTCCTTGTTCATCAATGTCCATAAAAGTTTTCAGTGCATTTGTTAGCTCAAATGGCATAAACAGAACTCATAATGACTATACCTAGTCCAAAAAGTAGTCTTAGGTATGTCATCACTTGGATCCTCAACTAATGATTTCATACCTCAGATTTATCTTAGAAACACTATATAAACTCTCAACCGGTCAAACAAATGATCGATCATCGACAATGGATATGTGTGCTTCCATGTGACCTTGTTCAACTGTCGGTTGCAAGGTTTCATAGAACAATCCTTCTTTTTCACAACAACACTGGAGAACCTGATGGTAAAGTGTTCGGTCTTCTGAAACACTTCTCCAGAAACTCCTGTAACTATTTCTTCAACTCCTTCATATCAATTGGTGTCATCCTATAGGGTGCTTGAGCTATGGGTTGCATTCCATGAACTAGATTGATCTCAAAATCAATCTCTCTAGGGAGTGTAATACCAGGAAACTCATCTAGAAATACATACTCAAACTAACACACCACAAGTACATCATGGGTACTAGTATTCCTCACCTTGGTATCCAATACATGGTCTAAGAAAGCCCCACACCCTTGTCTCATCAACTTCTCTGCTATCACAACTAACACTAAATAAGTAGATAGAATCTTCCTATCTCCTTGGAAGATTTATGAGACATCCCCATCACAAAATGTTTCAACCTTGTAATTACAATCTAAAACAACCTTGTATATCTCGAAGGTATCCATACATAGTTTCACTTAGAATCCATGCATATCAAGTGGCATGAGATCAACTTGAATGTTGTGTCCTATAGAAATAAAGGAAGCAAGACAAGTACATCTCCCGTAACACACCAGAACCATCGAATGTGGGTTTCTTGCAAAAGGTTAACATATCTACTCCAAACTGGCTAACTACAACTATATCATTTTCTTGTTTAGAATTCTTTCAATCTTATTAAGGATTAGTATTATTATTCTACTTCATTGCTCTTTCTTGTTAACTGGTAATCATTGTTGTGTGTCATCTCATATTATAATGTTTTTCATTCACCTATTAGAGATTAGTTCATCAAATTTCACATTCTATCATTTAATAAAAATCATTTCCCAAGTAATTCATTTAATCTCTTTTACATATCATGATTATTTCACATCAACACTTTCTTAAAACACATGGAACTGCCTGAGATTAACTCATGTTTCACTATGTTCATATATCATGATTCTTATTTATTAAATATATACCACACTTTCATTAAAGTTCTCTTCCTATATGAATTTTACACCTTAAATCATTCTGATAACACATATTAATCTCTCATTTACCTCATTGTCTTATAGAATCACAATTTCAAGAACTCCTTTTTATATTATTTATATTCAGAATTAAGCTTCATGGAATCATACCTTTTCCTTTAATCACAAAATGATCAGGTTTGCTGAGTTAATATATAATTTTTACCTTTATTTAATGGTAATATTAGTAAATTTTCATCATAGTTTCTTATTTATTAAGCTCTTTGGATTATTTCCAACTGACTACTTGGTCAGAGTATTTTGAAGGATAACAATCAAAGAGTTCCAGCATTTTCCCTTCCCTCAATAATTCAATACCTGATTAGGGCACCAAAATATTGAGTTCAGGAAGAAAGCATTATATTCATATCATGTTCATCACTTTTATAATACTAGACCTAATTCCTAGTGTCCATGTAGACTCAACAAACCTAGGATCTGATACCACTAAATGTGGAAACCTACCACAATGAATGAGATTACTCAAAATCAAAACATGATTGATCAATAATTAGTCAAACTACTAAAAATGTGCATAATTAAAACCAAATCCAATTTCATAAATATTTCCAAGAACAATTACATAAAGGTCTATAACTGTGCATATGAGCATATACTATACCAGGTATCTTTATAATTGTTACATGGCCCCGTCCACAACCTATATAAAAAAGGTATTATCCACATAATTACATCATGTATAAATGTCAGGATGCTACTAAACACTCAAGTCAGTGAAACATAATTTACAAAACTTCCACTCCAGGACCTGAGAGTATAGGAAGGACTCTAGGACACACTAAAAAATTAGCAAACCTTCTACTTCTAAGGGTCTACAAATGTCTCCTTCTCGCTACTATAGATCTGACGTATTGTTGACGATCACCTAAAAAGATGTGGTGATCCACGAAGCGAGACCATGTCCCTACGAGAGATTTAACCCTCAACAATGTTTGTTTCTTACAACATGTTATGTAATTAAACAAATAAAGCAGATAATATGGTATAATTAAAAGATTAATATCATTATTAGAGGAATAGACATAGCTAATATTATGAGTATAGTTGATTTCTCTTACCACATTATACATCATCTAACTATCACAAGAGACAAAGCAAGGGTTATAATCCAATGTGGATCATTGAAGAACACTAACTAATATGCTACACAACTTAATTACATATTTTATTAAGCTCTTGGGAGTTTTAGGCGTACTACTCAAATTTCTAGCTAACCACTATGAAGTTGCAATCAACTATATAAAAGACTAGGAGAGCCAAAATCCTAAGATCTCTTCCCCTCAGTCAGTACGAGTCTTCCACAATGACATATCAGTCAAAGTACATCAACAGAGTCTGCCATGGGTAAATAGGACATGGCATGAGAAACTAGGGTACTCAACCATAAAACTCGAAGTACAACCACAGCTGTCCCCAATCACATCATATATATATATATATATATATATATATGTGTGTGTGTGTGTGTGTGTGTGTGTGTGTGTGTGTGTATTCATCTGAGACTTGGCCTCGGTCATTCTCCAAAACCTTAGAATCATGATTACAAGGATATACCCTCCCTGCATCCACATATACTCAACAGTATACGACTCCAAGTTTTCCTTCTGGAATACTCATTTTACTATCTAGAAAGTTCTAACACTAGAATAGTTCTACGGTTCAAGACACTACATGATTAGGGTTCCACTTGGTTAATTAATCCAACTGGGTGATTTTAGACAACATCAATCAAGTTACATACAAATAACTATGTTGTTCCTATATTAATCATTGATATATAACAACTCCATAAGATATAAAATGTATGGAACACATCCTTATCACAACATTATAATATACAAGTCCATTAAAATCCTTGAAAATTACTAACTTCCATTAGGGTTTAGAACATCCCACAAATGTCATTCAGGTCATACAACATTACTTCTTGTATGAACATCATTGTCATTTAATACTCCATAGAAGGTTTAACTTGTCACCACCGAACTTGTTAACTTCAGGCCCAACATGAGGTTTCATCAATCATAAGATGATGTCATTGCCAAGAGTTACTTGATAGAGTTACATCTAGAATTAGAATGTGTCCATTTGTAATTTTAACACTAGTAGAATATTGAAGTACTAAATCCTCTTTAGTTAACCATTATAAGAAGGATCCAAAGTATGGGTTGGATTTGTACCACTAAAATAGCATACATAGGTAAACTCAGTTCATTAGCACACTAAGGAAAACACTTAGATGAACCATCTTTTCATTAGGATACTTAGGCTAACAGTTAGACAAACCATAATTTCATTTATGTACTTAGCAAAAGGAATACATTGCTTCAAGGACAACAAATCCATCAGATTATGTGCTAGGTAAAACATCATTTTGTTCACCAAGTAAACACGTCCTTTCATTGATGTATGAGGCCACAAACAAAATCAGCAGATCATTCATTTACTTATCCAAAAGAAAAGACATTTGATCATTAGTGTACTTAGACAAAACATCATTTCACACACTTGTTACACTCATTGAATCATTGCTAGACTCAAACAAAACCATCGATACTTTTAGGAACATACCAAAACATCAATTCATATACTAAACATACCCATCATATTATTGACTTACATAACCATTGGTTAATTTGCCAAGTGATGTCATTGATTCTCACACTAAGTAACACCATCATTTCCTACTCTTCACAAAACCATTGTTCCAAGGACAAATTAGAAACATTGATTCATAGGTCATGTAAAATCCCTAGATTCTTTAGGACTAAGTAAACCCTTTGATTCAAATTCCAAGTATAGTCATCAGTTCATATATTATGTAAAAAAATCATTTCTTAGTCTTAAAGGAAACATTAGTTTATATACTATGTAAGGCCATCAGTTTACCAACCAAGTTAAACCATTCGTTTCAAAAGATAATAAAATCACCAATTCCTACACTTAGGGAAAATAGTTATTGGTACTAAGTAAAACCTATCATTCCATACATTCAAAAACTAAAGTATTTCAGCATACAAGAAGAAACATACACATGAGCTAAGGATAGTTGAACAAAACACAACTATCATGCATGTATACAAAGTATTGCACCTAAGATCATCTCTTTCCATTATACCAAAATATTTTAGCAAGATCCAGCAAGTTAATAACAAGCAAGAAATGGGATGAAGGTTATATAAATCACCTCTCGATGAAGATGAATGTACAAAAATCAAAGTGTCTCAAGAATAGAATATTTTAAACCCTATCTTTGCACTCCAAAAGCTCCAAGGTAGCTCCTTTTTTCAAGAACAACGTAAATCTAGTACAAAAGAGAGAAGGAAAGGGGTTGCTCAACCACATGCACAAGTATCCATCATGAACACTAGGGTTCTACCCATAGATGAAGAGAGAAGTAAGAGAAATGAAAGAAAACTAGATTAGAGAAGAAAATCTTACTTGAATAAGGCAAGAAATGTATGATAGGAATCTCCAAACAAGCCCAGAGATGCTTGATCCAAACCGTAGAGTAACATACCTCCATGATGCATCGAAGCTTCATCCACAAGAGGTTCAGTAAGGTAATTCCAAGATAAGAAGACAAGTAATGATGTACATATCCTAATGAGCAAAGCAAATCCTAGTGGACATACTAGGGTTAAGACGATGAGAACCTAATGGAGATATGTGATCTTGTCTTGATCAGGGTTTGACCAAGAGTGGTAGTTGAATCTAGGAATATATGATGATTAGGTTATCTTGATCAAGGTATGCCATTACCTATTACTTGGCTTATTATACAATATTCTTATAATATGTGTAGTAAATACTTGGCATATGATATTGGATAATATGATTGTTCTTGTGTGATATCTTGCTTTATTTTCCATACTTATGGCTATGAACACATGAAACGTAAGATATCTAAACCACTATATGATAGCACTAAATATCTTTTTTTAGAACATCCTAGAGCTTAGATATTAATCATCATGTTCTCTAGACCAGGCCAAATCAAGGATAATAGTTCTGAAACATTACAACATAACCAATGATGTTGGGAGAAGGAATCAAAACATAGTTTAGAATGGGCCACATGCTTGGAAATTGAATCAGCCGGGATGTTTAGATTTCTAGGGAGATATTTAAGATTAATAGTGCTCCCATCTTCTTGAAGGGAAATGAACTTAGGATGGTACAATTTGAACTGATTTCTAGGTGGAAGCATTGCATTTAGGATGGAGCATGCTTGTTTGGAATCTATCATGATTGTCAAATGTGATCAGCCATGAGAACGAGCAATGTCCATAGCTTTAAGGATAGATTGCAATTCTGCTTCCAGGGTAGACGTTGAGATGGTGTGGCTTCTAGAGAACAGAAATCTGGAGCCATTAACTGAAACGACAAGAGTCCCTAATCCAGAGCAGGTCATTTGTGGATGGTAAGAAGCATCCACAAAGATATCAGGGGTAGATAGGGCTGGAGCAGTGAAGGCTTGGGCTTTATTGTTGGAGGTTGAAGGTTTGTTTGCAAGTTGCATAATGGACTTAACCCGTTCATTGATGAAGCGGACACATACCAAAGTAGGTGTCTTGGTTTGTTCATGCATAATTTTGTTTCTTGTGTTCCAGATGTGCCAACATGTGATGGCACGAAGAATATGGCAAGTAGAGGAGGCGTTTGGACGAGTGCAATACTCAATCCAATCCACTTCGCTCCAAGAAAAGTGATCATGATCTCCAGTATCCTCCAACCATATGGCCCAACTAACATCACAATCATGCAGGGCATGGAGAAAGGTATCAGGAGCATTGTTACAGACTTGACATGTAATGTCCACCTATATGTGTCGTTTTGCTTTTTCAGCATTTGTAAGAAGAGCTTTGTGTTGTAAGAGCCAGAGGAAGACCCAAACACGTTCAAGGAGAGAAGAGTTCCATATATATTTCCATTGTCCAGAGGAGTGAACTTCTTTAAAAGAACGAATGCATCTGCAAGACGAGCGGCTACTCATACAAACATTGGTTCCTTCACCATTGTTAATGGTTTTAGTACAGATATTTTTGACCGATATTATATGCTTTTTAATAAAGTTCCATGCTGAAGAATAAGGTTTTTTAATCATTCTATCATTATTGAAGTATTTCTCCTTCATGAAACAGACCCATAGCTTGTCCCGTTCGCACAGAAACGTCCATACATTCTTCACCATGAGTGCAGTATTTTGATCTCTAGCATCTTTAATACCAAGACCTCCCAGGTCCTTGGAGGTGGTAACTTTCCTCCAAGCCACTAAGGACAGTTGACGGCTCCCAGTACCAGACTAGATAAAATTGCAGACATGCTTGTTGATATCATCGCAAAGTGTGGGAGAGAGTTGCAAAGTTTGCATGGTGTAAGTAGGAAGAGCCTGCAGGGTACTCTTAGCTAGTGTTATATGGCTAGCTAAGAAGAGATGGCGCATGGACCATCCATTCAGCCTATCTTTTATCAACATTGACATATGACCACGCGTGTCTTTGTTAACTCGGTGGTGTAATATAGGAACAACCAAGTATCTCCCTAAGTTTTTGGTCCAAGGGAAGCCGAGAGAAACACTTAACACGTTTTTTAGTGCATGTAACATTCTTGGAGAAATAACACATAGACTTTTCTTGTGATACTGCTTGGACCGAGACTTTGGAGAAGGCATGAAGAATTGCTTTTATGTTATTTGCTTGTGAGATGGAAGCTTCAGAAAATAATAGTATATCATCTACAAAGCACACATGGGACATGGGGGTTCCTCTCTTAGATAGAATAATCGGTTTCCATGAGCCTTGTTCAATAGATTCAAGAATGTCCTGTGAGAGGTGTTCCATACATAACACAAAGACATATGGGCTGATGGGATCACCTTGTCTCACTCCTTGGGTGGCTTTGAAAGGCTCAAGTGGCTTGCCTTCCCATAAGATGGACGTAGAACCAGAGGAAATGATCTGCATAATTAAGCCAACAAATACGGCAGGTAAACCAGTTCTTTCCAAAGTATCCTTGATGAAGGACAAGTTCATTCTATCAAAGGCTTTCGATAAATCTAATTTAATACACATCCATGATTTCTTGGTGCTATAAGTGCGCATGCAGTGCATGAATTCTTGAACGAGGAGTGTGTTTTCACTGATCCTTTTGCCCGGTATGAAACTGTATTGGTTCGGTGAGAACCAGGTATTCAAAAACGGTTTTATGCGCTCAACCAGGATTTTAGATATTAATTTGAAACACCCATTGTTCAGTGAAATTGGCCTGAGGTTACTTCATGTAGTAGGGGCTTTAGTTTTTGGAATGAGAACCATATGGGAGTTTGCGATGGACCTGTCAACCACACCAGAATGGAACACATCAGTGACAGTGCTGACAACTGAAGGTCCAACATGATGTCAGTTAGCCTGAAGAAAGCCATTGTATATACCATCTGGACCAGGTGCCTTAGAAGGGGACATTTTGAATAAGATGTCTTTGATTTCCAAGGAAGAAGGAGACACACCCATAGAAAGTAGAGATGAGGGTGGTGGTGGTTGGAAGCTACCTGGATAGCTGGATACATCCATAGGATTAGGATCTGTTACCTTTATCATTAATTTGAGAAAGCTACATCTGGGACGTTCCAAGCCATTAGCAGTATCATCCCAGACACTGGAGCAATTGAGAAGGCGGGTGACTTTGTTATGATGGATGCGTGCTTTGACATAAGATTGAAAGAATTTGGTATTTCCATCACCAAAATGTAGCCAGTCAATATGAGCACGTTGCTGCTAGTCAGCTTCTTCACTTGCAAGTAAGCGATTGTATTTTTCTTGAAGTTCAATGACTAGAGCGTCAGTGGAAATAGAAGGAGAGGATTGAGAGGATATCTGGAGGCATTCAATGCATGCAAGGAGGGAGTTTTTCTACTTGCTTTGACGTGTCAAGCGCACACCTTCCCATTTCACAGCTGCAATTTGGAAATGGTTGGCCGAAATAAGGAAAGGTGCATTTTTGTCCAACTTAGGGAGCAGGGATGAGCGAAACTCTGGACATAGATGCCAGCTTACACGCGTTCTGAAAGTAGCTTGACGAACTGATTGGCTTTTCTCCATAGAAATAAGAAGAGGGTTGTGATCTGAGTAGAGACAAGGAAGAACCGTGATGGTAGCAGTGGTAAACGAGTGCAGTCAACATGTATTGACTAGCACCCGATCAAGTTTCTCATAAAGAAAGCCTCATTGGAATGTAAAGAAAGGCCCCTAAGTTTTAGTATCATTGAGGTCAGCATTCAACAAAACCTCGTTGAAATGTGTACAATAATGGTGATCAAAATATTTGCCACCCTTCTTCTCATTGATGTCAAGCATGGTGTTGAAGTCACCTACAACCACCCACGCTCCACTAATGGACTTAGAGATGTCTTCCAGGCACTGCCAAAGTAGTTTTTGAGTTGTTGGGTTGGGGTTGCCATAGACCATAGTCAAATGCCATTTCTTGTTGATGCAGCAGTGGAGGAATTGACGATGATTAAGAAGTATATCTATATCACAGAAATGGTTTTCCCAAAGTAGCCAAATGCCACCTGAAAACCCTATTGATTCTACTCTATGTGAAGATGAGAAACCAAGTTTACAGATGATACCCTCAGTAGTAGGACCACTACATCTAGGTTCCACAATGGCAAGAATTTGAAGATGGTGAGAACACTTTGATTCTTTGAGAATGTGAATTTTCCTATCTTGGCAGGCACCTTGGATATTCGAACAGCCAATCTTCATCAAGAAATAGTGTTGGGATAGAAGAGGGTAAGGATTAGATTGCAGCAAGCAGACCCTCTGGTTGCTCACTTGTGTCTTGGATCATTTGATCAACTACTTCCGCAACAAACTGATTTTCTTCAAGATCAAGGTTCCTCTTGGAGTTGGATTGGGTAGGCTCATCCGGTGGGTCTTCCGTAACCAAGTGGTTTGTCTTCCCCTTTTTCCTTACCCTGTCAGGACTGAGTACATCCTGATAAACAATTTTCCTATTCTTTAGCATCACATACCCACTCCCTCCTTCACGCCCTGGCTTGACGAAGGGGTGAAGGTGGGGGAAACGAACTGAGGAACCATGAGCTTGGAACTAGTATGCAACACCTGGGTCAGTGACCGGTCTTCCCATGCTAACCTCATCCCCCGTGAGGGTAACAATAGTATCCACTACTCCAATGGACTTATCTACACGAGACGGTTCCTTTATAGAAGTGGTATTCATGGCATGGTGATTAGATTGGACGTTGGCCTTCTTCTTATTTTTCTTATTGATAACCTTAGTGAAGACATCCTCATCCACTGTGTCGTCATTGTCGGACACAGTGATGGGTTCTTATTGTGCTTTCTTTTGTTGTGAAGTAGTAGATGCTTGTTTAGTAGATGATTTCTTAGCAGGTATTTTGCATGGCTTCGGACGCTTGGCATGAATAGCGATGGAGTAGGAGATTCCCAAGATGGGAATCGGGGAGGATGTGGATGGTAGCTCAGTGACAGGGTTGATGTCATGCTTACAGTCTGAATTGGCATGTCCTAATCTGCCACACTTCATGCATACAACAGGAAGATTTTTGTACTCAATCCTGAAATGTTCCCCATTAATGAAGATGGTGGGCAGGAGGGGTTTTGTTGTTTCCACTTCGACTGACATCCTGGAAAATTTTCCTTTGTGACCTTGCGACATATGTGCATCAATTTTGATAGTCTTGTCAATGGTATTCCCAATGCTTATAAGGAGTTGATTTTGAAACAAGAACATAATCAGGTTTGGAATCTGTACCCATACTACTAGTTTCCTAGGTATGGGATCGGAGGGTCTGAAGGTAGGCATCACTAAATATCTTTAGTAGAATAGTGCATTGATGAAAGTACTATATCTCTTTGGTAGAATAGTACAAGTGAGCACTAAATCTCTTTGGTAGAATAGTGCATTTATAAAAGTGCTAAATCTCTTTGGTAGAATAGTACATGTTAGCACTAAATCTCTTTGGTAGAATAGTGCATGTGCTTGATCAACTTTACATATAATGGAAAGTCAAGGTAAAACATGTGTTCTCTTTTGTTAGTGAACATCTTTGTGTAAGTATATGTTTTTCTTATATTTCTTTATAACTACCAAGTAATAGTTTTATCTTATTACCAAGATTAGTAATGAGAGGTATATAAAAAGACATGTAGGCGTACTCAATAAATTATTCTTGAATATTGTGTTGACGTGGACCACATGTAATTATATGTTGAATGGTGAACATGTGTTGTATGGCTTTATTCTTATTCATGTACATGTTCCACTGTTGTTTCCTTTTGACTCACGTGGTTTCCTTCTTCTTAGCCTAGTGTGGGGTGTTTAAATTGGGATTCTCACTGAGGTGAGAGTTTCAATTTGGACGTCACACATCATATTATGTTTTAAAAATTTTGGGGATGTCACAGTTTGGGACTGTCTAGAAACAAGAACAAGAGGGTGATGGAAAAGATTCATTTGCAAGAGAGGTAACGGGTGTATATATATATATATAGGGTGTTCATTCATTGCCCGCGCGGGTAGCCTGGATTTTCGCTACCCGGCAGCCAAAAAAGTAACTCTTCTGGCCACAAAAGTAACTATGTTGTCAAAAAAGTAACTATGGTGATAAGAAAGTAACTACACGACTAAAAGAGTAACTCTGTAAAAAATATACAACAGATATATATAAGGACGGGTTTTTTTATTTTTGGGGGGCAAATGATATTATTTTTGGATGAAAATTTTTGGAGAGCTAGACAAAATGGTCCTCTGCAATTGCGAAAAAAATTGAAAAAAGGTGGTTGGAAGGGTGGGCGGATAGCTACCCGTGCGGGCAATAAAGAAAGATGGGCCCATATATATATATATATATATATATATATATATATATATATATATAAAATAATATGGGCCCATCTTTATTGCCCGCGCGGGTAGCTACCCGCCCACCCTTCCGACCACTTTTTTTGAAATTTTTTTCGCAATTGCAGAGGACCATTTTGTCAAGCTCCTCAAAAAATTTCATCCAAAAATAATATCATTTGCCCCACCAAAATTAAAAAACCCGTCCTTATATATGTTGTATATTTTGTACAGAGTTACTCTTTTAGTCGTGTAGTTACTTTCTTATCACCATAGTTACTTTTTTGACAACAAAGTTACTTTTGTGGCTGCCGGGTAGTGAAATTCCAGGCTACCCACGTGGGCAATGAATGAACGCCCTATATATATATATATATATATATATATATATATATATATATATATATATATATATATATATATATATATATATATATATATATATAAGGTGTCAAAAGGTTGACATGTGTCAGAACCCAAAATATATATTTTCTGTGAGTATCAAAACTCCCATTGGATCATTCACCAAGGACATCCATCGATTCATGCCTTATTGAAATCATCAATATGTGTCATTAGAGAGCTCATCAGATTGTGCACCATACCTGACCATTTTGCAAACCCTGATCTTCCATCAGATTGTGCACTTCTACCAGGATGAGCATCGATTCTAGAGGCTCAAAGAAATACCATTAATTCATACACTACAAGGGGGAATCAACATATCCTTAACCTAATTGGTGATACCTGTGGATCCTCAATGTACATAGTGAAACCATCGATCTCCACACTTAGGTGAGAAACCCTAAGTTCTCAACCCTTAGAGGAAGAGAAAGGCTAAATATTTGATGGTGCATCCTTGCATCAAAAGGTGCAACTACATGAAACATCATGAAGAGTACGCACATTATGCTTGTGTGGAAATTACAGATAGAACCCTAGTAATGAGAAAATTGCATAAAGGTACATAGAAGCACATAAATTGCAAAACTTAAGCAAGCAGAGTCTGATTTGGACCAAACTTAAAACATAGCATAGTCACGTGATTTCAAATCATAAATTATAATTTGATTAAAGAAATAATAATCCATTTAAGTTAATGAATAATTTTCAAGAATAATGTCGGGTTGGGGTCTTACATTAGTTAACATGGGTTAAGAGAAATATAGATGCAGCTAGTACTTAGGGATTGTGGAGGGAATATTTTTTTTTGTGAAAAATAGGAATAGGACTAGGAAATTATCTTACATATTCCATCTCTCTTTTTTCACAACTAGACAACTACTTAATTAGTTAGTTAATTAATTAATTGTTTACAAATGCTTTTGGAATTGATTAGGGACTCCTCGTAATCCTTCCAAATTTTAAAAGGACTCCTTATATTCCTTTCAAATTCAAAAGAGACTCCTCATATTCCTTTTACTTGTACAAGAGTGGTCATTTATTGTGTGAAATTGGGGATAGGAATAAGTGTGGAAGTGTTATAAATAAGTTTCCATTCTTAGGGTTAAACACAAATCTAAGGCATCATCATTTGTTTGTATATTTCTATCATGTCATTGTTGCCCTATGTAGTCTCTCATTGTGTGGTTCACTCACAAAGTATATATCCTGAATGATAGAAATCCTCTTGGTCCCTTCTCTTTCTTGACATATTCAGTTGCATGGTAGTATGTCATGACCTTTGAGTTTCTCTAGTGTTGTTTCTATTTTTCATCCATGTGCAAGTGATAAAAACTTCTTCTACATGTTTGTGACTAGATCAAGACTATAAGAACAACATGTATATGAAATATAATGGAGTTCTGGTTTCGTTAAATTCACCTTCCTCTTCTTCAAGATAGTAATTTGTTTGAGCTTCTAAATCACTTTTATAGTTTCTCCTACTCTAGTTGTTCTTACATTTCTTTTTTTATTCTTAAATTTGGCATGTAAACATATTAATTAAATTGCAATTGTCTGTTGTTTGTTGTCACAACGTTATATAATCCAATATTCTTAAAGTGATTAAATTTATTTTTAGTTAAGATGGTTGGCTATGTTGTTAACCATCCTAAGGTTGACATATCTAGTTTGCCCAAAAATTGACAACTTCAACTTCACACGTTGGCATAGTCTTACGGGAAAATTGTCACATGATGATAGGGTTTGTAGACTATCTTTTAAATGATGAAATCATATCTAATGAAAATGATGTTGAGAATGCTAAGAAAATTTCTAAATGGAAGGAGGGTGATTACTTGTGTTTAGGATGTATCCTCTTAGCACTGACTAATAATTTGCATCATGTATGATCTAAACCTCTTGTCATGACTAGAAAGGTTCTATGGAATAGTTTACATAAGAAATACAAAGCACAAAATTTGGGTGTTGAAAATTATTCTATCATTAAATTTCTTAAATTTTGGATGGTAGATGAAAAATCTATTTTTGATTAGGTACATGATTTGCAAATCTTGTGAAATAACCACTCTTAAGTGTGTATGAGTGATGTGTGGGTTTTTAGTCATTCTCACATGCATATTTTCCTTGGTTTTATGTATTGATTTGTCATTCATTTGACTAATTATGCGTGAAATGCTACCAATAGACCATTCTATGTTAATGCACCAAATTATGTGATTTTTACTTATTGAAATCATTTAAAGTTCATACAGAGTGATTGTGTATGTTCTTGTGCAATTTTAGGTACAACAAATTTGACAGACTCGGTAATACCGACATCAAAAGTTAGTAGTATCGAATTCACGTCAGTGATAGTCCAAGAAATCACCCAGACTCGATACTACTAACACCAAACGTCATTAGTACCGAAATCAGGTCACAGAGGTGCAAGAAATGATTCGTAGAAACTCGATACCACCAAGTACAAAGACTTGATACTATCAAGATGTTATCAAGGAGACCGAGTTAGATCGATCCAAAGACTTGGTACTATCAAGACAGTTTGATAGTACTGACATTGTAGAAGCACATGTTCAACCTAACAACTTGGTACTATCGACTTCTCAGTCGATACTACTGAGTCTGCCCGACCAGGCAATCCAAAGACAGTGTTTTAATCCAATAGCTAGTGTTATTTCGCACCCGAAGTGGCTCTTATGACTTGAGGGGAGTACAACTAGACCTAAGAATGGATCCATTTTCCATTGCATGACACCATAGAGAGAGGAGAGGAGAACAAGGCCCCTAAGGCTACATCTGGGACGTTCCAAGCACCTATGTGGTTTTTTCTATAGTCGAAAGACAATAGATTGCACGTATGTCGAAGGCGATTATCCGAATCGACTATTCTCTAGGGGTTACTTTAGATTTTCTAATGTCTCCTACGTTTTTGTCCTTCTTTACTATGTACTCATCCATGGAAACCATGCAAGGCTAATCCCCTTGATTCCTTGGGGTCTGAGAGTGGCCCAGATATGCATTGTACTTGACTTTTATGCATTTATATCATTTTATCCCTATTTTTTGGATATAAATCCATGAGATTGTCTGGTACTATTTATGCTTGATCACCATAGATATATTATTATATCTTTAATCATTTTAGAAGAGAGGTTAAGGATTGGAAAATCATAGATGTACCCATTTACTGCGCCTTTTGGAAAAGGTGGAGTGTAAATGGGAGGGGAAACCCAGAGATCATTTGTAAAACACCTAAATAATCAACCAATTACTATGGAAATGGGATTGGCATTAGAATAGGTAGTTGTTATGGACTAAACTTTTTGAATCTATAGACCAAGGATCCCTGGTTTATAGACATTGTCAACTATCTAGCATGCAAGGAGATGCCTGAAGATTGAGGATATCAAGAAAAGAAGAGATTTTTCCATTCATTAAGGTTTTACATCTAGAGGATCCCATTTTGCTTAAAAAGTGTAGGGATGGAATTCTGAGGAAGTGTGTACCTGAATGTGAGGTTGAGAGTATTTTATCACATTGTCATTCTCTACCTACAGGGGGCATCATGCTAGCTCTAGGATGGCAGCCAAAGTCTTAGAGAGTGGGTTCTATTGGCCAATGTTGTTGAAGGATGCTCACAATTTTGTTCATCGTTGTGATGCATGTCAACATGCAAGGAATATAAACAAATGTCATGAAATGCCATTGAATGTTTTTCAAGAAGTTGAAGTGTTTGATATGTGGGGCATTGATGTCATGGCCCCTTTTGTGTTGTCTAATTCTAATCTCTACATATTACTTTCTGTTGACTATGTATCAATGTGGGTAGAAGCCATTCCAACCCGCACCAATGATGCTCAAGTTGTGTATCAGTTTGTTAAAGATAATATTTTTATAGATTTGGTGACGTCTGATTGATTATTAGTGGTCATGGATCACATTTCACCAACAGGCAATTTGGAGCCTTGTTGAGTAAATATGGGGTGAAACACTGAGTGGGTACTCCTGACCACCCCCAGACGCAAGGACAAATTGAGGTGTCCAATACAGAGGTGAAGAAGATCTTAGAAATGACAATCTCAACTAATAGGACAAATTGGAGTTTTGTGTTGAATGACGCTCTTTGGGCATATAGGACAGTCTATAAGTCACCTATAGGAACTACATCTTTTAGGTTGGTTTATGGATGTGCATGCCATCTACTAGTGGAGCTTGAGCATAAGACAAAATGGGCATTGAAAAACTAAATGTTGGACTGGATGAAGGAGGTAGGAAGAGACTATTAGAGCTTAATGAGCTAGATGAACAGAGGATGGATGCTTATGAGAGTTCCAGAATTTATAAGGAGAGAACTAAGAAGATTCATGATAGGAACAGCTTGAATAGGGTGTTTCTCTCGGGAAAGAATGTTCTTCTATTGAATTCTAGACTTAAGTAACATCTGGGAAAGTTGAGGTCCAAATGGATTGGACCATTTGAGATTTTTCAGGTTTTTCCCCATGGTATTGTGAAGGTAATAGATGGTACTAGGTCATTCCTTGTTAATGGCCAGAGATTGAAGCATTATTTTGGTGGGGAGGTAGATAAAAGAATAGAAACTCATTACACTCCAGTAGATACTTTCTCTTAGCCTCATCTAGTCTAGGACATTAAATAATGACACTTGTTGGGAGGCAACCCAACCTTTATTTCTCTTTGTTATGTTTGTTTTATCTTTCTAGTTGTTATTTCATCATTAATTGCAATATAAAAGGTACCTTGACTCATTTGTTGGAGTGTGCAAAGCCTACACAGTTGGAACTATCGAGTCCATCAGTCGGTAGTACCAAATTTACATTAGGGAGATATCTGCAAAAGAAAGGAAAACTTAGTACTACCAACTAGACCAGTTAGTATTATCAAGACTCTAAAGATTTCTTGGCTTAACTGATAAGCACTAGTTAGTATCGACATCCATATCAGTACTATCGACTTTTTAGTGCCCCAAGTATCGAGACACTGAGAAAGTATCTCAGAACTACCGAGAAAAATAGCCAACTCAGTGATACCAACTGAAAAGTCGATAGTACCAACACATGACGTCAGTAATCTGTGGGCACTCAATTCAACATCAGATTCGATCTTCATCAATCAGTTGGTAGTATCGATCTGCGACACCAGTCGGTACTACCGACTGGGACTCAGTACTAGTGGGACTCGATACTACCGACTCTGAGTGATCCGTGCTCAGGTCATCAGTAAATGTTAGTCGTCGATACATCCAAGACACAGATTCATGCTTACAACTTGGTACTACTAATAGTAAGTCATTAGTACCAACTCTGCCTGAACTCATCTATATAAGGAAGGGTGGTGAATCCATTTTCTTTACACCTTCCTTCTCCACTCCTCCTGCAACTCAGAGAAAAAATGCATCGGGTGCTGCTACTCTTCACTGAGCCTCTTTTTCTCCATCTTCCTTATTTCGTCATCACCATGGCACCTAGGAGGGGTTCATCTTCATCTATAGGGTAGGGAGAGTTGGGCCCTTGACCAACCCGCATCCAACATCCCACAACGGAGATCAAGAAGATCTACGAGGAGCTTATGATAAGGAAAATCATGCCAACATTATATGGAGATCGTACCCTGATTGAGCGAGTAGGCTTCACTAACAATCTACGTTGGCTATGTCAATAACAATTAATGGAGGTGAATGATCCATTCTTCAACAACTGGCCGACCTACCCAGAACTCATTTGCAAGTTCTTGGCTTTACAGGAGGTCCTTGTTGCCCCCGAGCAACAAATAGGAGGTGAATGGAGAGAAGACAAAGTCAGTTTCCGACTCTTCAAGGCCAACCACTCCATCACCTTGAGGGAATTCAACAACATCTTCAACTGGCCTCCTATCCTAGAATTCTCTGCTCCCTCCAACTTCGACTATGACCTTGCATGAGTGTGGCTGATTGAGGTGTCATAAGGTTTCCACATTAGTTGGCATGTCAACTTTGTCACCGACATCGAGCACCCTTTTACTTGAATTCTACATCTCCTCTGCATCAACACCATCTTTTCCCTCTTTTCCTAAGCCCAAGGGAAGGTCCAAAACATGGACCTCTACTTCCTTTACAAACTGTTGGAGGGAGAACCCATTAACTTTGGGTCCTTCCTTCTCCTCCACATGTTCAAGGTTCGGATCATGGTGTAGAGGAAAGTGCCAATTGTTTTTGGGGGACATATTACCCCTATCGCGTTGTACCTCCATCTCAACCTTTCCACTTTCTCAACTATGTTGTCTTCGAAGAGGTTGGATCTCCAACACTTTGGAAAGGCTAGTATCCATAGCATGCACTATGACACACTGTATTTGTGTTGCACAGTGGGAGGAAGGTACTGGGAGCGTAGCCTTCCCAACCCTATTTTCAATCTATGAGGAGTTGATCATTTTAGGTGGTTGGTCGATGATGATGAGGACAACAATGAAGCTGAGGAAGCATCCCATGATGACCTCGAGCAACCACATGATGACAAAGATGACATTGTGGAGTTGGAGCCCACAATCCACATAACCAGAAGAGCGGTCCCGCACAAACAGACATGCACTTACACTGCCTCGAGCTCGTCTGTACTACCAATTTCTTAGGAGGAGCATGACCCATATGACTTTGTGGGTATGTATGCGATGCTACAAGACATTCAAGTAGGACAGGAGAAACATCAAGCGATGTTGGCTGGTGTACAAGATATCCAGGGACGGTTGTACTAGAATCAACAGACAATATATGAAAATGAACATCTTCTCTTAGACAACCAAGAGAATGTCCATACGCGCCTGCAATAGATGGAGCAATATTAGCAGTCATTCTTTGACCATTATTGGAACCATGAGTACTTTGGAGGATACCCGCAGCCACCACCAATGTCGCCGTTAGATCTGTCTTTTTAGGGGATGTTTCCTCCCCATGACCCCAACATCCCACATCCACCACCTCCTCCATTCTGAGTAGGGTGCTTCTTTTCCACCTATTAAGTGAGAATTTTGACTATGTGGACATAGTCATATTCAAGCTTTGGGAGGTGTTGGAACAACCATCTATCTTAGCTTTTTTATTTCATCTTATTTTATTTTATTTATTTTATTTTAGGATTATGGAATTATAGGATCCACATCTATCTAGTGTAAATGTAGAGAAGTAAATGCATGGTTTCTTATATTGAATAGATTTTACTCATAGGTGTCTTTGCAAGAAAATGGTCACATATTTAAAGACTAATTGCAAAATTTGTATGCAACACCACTCGAGGAATTGTTTGGATTAGTCATCTTTAGGATGTAGGATATGAATGAACATCTAAATAAACCTTGGAATGTGAATGAAGATGTTGTTGATCCTAACCTGATCAAACCTTTAACGAGATCTTAACTAGAAATCTAAGAAAGAAATCATAAGATTACCATGTACATAGGTCATTAGAGAGGGACATGTCATAATATTATGAAAGGCATTATCTCTTAGTTATGTGATTCCATCCATTTTCCATCCATGTTTGACTCATCACCTCAAGATGAATGAGTATGCCAATTTATTTCTTGTTGATTGCATGGCATATCATAATAGGTGACATGACAAATTAGCTTGTTCTTTATTGCATTCAAAGAACATATAAGTGATAAAGTTGCATTTGTATGCATGAACAATTTTAGTGCATACCAATTAGTTGCATAACAATTTCAAGTAGATTACATACATTCCATAGCAATCAATTATTTTTGTCATGAGGATGTTATTCTCAATTTATGAAGATTGAGTGCATGGGCATACCTTCACATCTTGAAAAAAAAGAATAGTATGAAATGAAAGCCCAAGCAGAAAACTCAATCATGTAGAAAGAAGAAAAAAATGTGGTCTAGAAAAAATAATATGAAGTTCGTACATGTTCAAAGTTTCTAAGGGAGAAAGTATGCCTTAACCTTTTTTGAAGAGATGAAGTAATACATGTGGTGCATTCTTTTGTTTTCTTCTGTCAGTCTCATTTATTGATGAGATTGCTTTACACATGCATCATTTGATAGAAGAAAAAAATTACATTAGGCATTAGATTCATGGATGACATTATTTTCACTCATGTACATTCATCATACTTTTGCATAAATAAGTTGGATGTACTTGTGATTCTTCAATTGTCACCCAATTCATACCATCAATTACTCTTATTGGTAAAACACTTGAATGATTCGTCTCCTCATCTATTTTTATAAGGAGATCTACTTCTAATTAGTTGGTAGTTAGCAAAGACAAATTTAGAATAGGGAATCACATAATGCACCAAGAGAATGCCTGAATAATTATGATATTAACTACTTTCTTGATTGTGTTCATTGATCAAAAGGTGGACAACTTTTACGGAAAAATCCAGTCTCTTTATATCAGTAATTGGTTCAGTGGTCATTGAAGATCGATTTAGGGATTGTTTGTTGGAAATGATTAAGAAAAGAGTTCATGTGTTATGTCCTTATTCTGACTTGTATCAAATAGATCCAAGAGAGTGTTGCTCGAGGATGAGTAATATTTAAGCTTAGGGGAGTTTGATGCAAGGGTTTATAGTCATACTCAAAGGCATATTTTCCTTGGTTTTATGTATTGATTTGTTATTTATTTGATTAATTATGCATGAAATGCTATCAATATCCAATTAGATCTAAATGCATCAAATTGTGTGATTTTTACTATTTGAAATAGTTCAAAGTTCATCCCGAGTGCTTATGTATGTTCTTGTGCAATTTCAAGTACAACAGAGTTTCACAGACTCGGTACTACTGACATCAAAAGTCGATAGTATCAAATTCACATTAGTAGCAGTCCTGGAACTCACCTAGACTAGATACTACCAACACCAAAATTTGGTAGTACTAAAATCAGTTCAGAGGGGCGTAGGAAATAATTCACAAAAACTCAGTACTACCAAGTACACAGACTTGATACTATCGAGATGGCATCAGGGAGACAGAGTTAGATCGACCCAAAGACTCAGTATTATTGAGACAGTTTGATAGTATTGACATTGTGGGAGCATGAGTTCAACCTAAGAACTCAGTACTATCAACTTCTCAGTCGATACTACTGAGTCTTCCCAATCAGGCAATCTAAAGGAAGCGATTTATTCCAATGGCTAGTGTTATTTTGAACCCTAATTGGCTCTTATAACTTGAGGGCAGTGCGGACAAACCTAAAAATAGAGTCATTTTCCATTGCATGACACCAGAGAGAGAGGAGAGGAGATCAAGGCACCTAAGGCTACATCTTGGATGATCTGAGCACCTTCAGTGGGTTTTTCTACAGTCAAAAGATAGCATATTGCACGCACATCAAAGGGGATCATCTGGATCGGCTATTCTCTAGGGGTTACTTAAGATTTTCTAATGTCTCCCACATTTTTCTCCTTCTTTACTATGTACATATTTATAGAAACATGCCGGGCTAATCCCCTTGATTCCTTAGGATCAGGGAGTAGCCCAAATATGCATTGTACTTGACTTTTATGCATTAATATCATTGTATCTCTATTTTCTGGATATAAATCTATGAGATGGTCTTGTTCTATTTATGCTTGATCACCATAGATAGATTATTAGATCTTTAATCAATTCAAAAGAGAGGTTAAGGGTTGGAAAAGCATAGATTTACTCATTCATTGCACCCTTTGGGAAAGGTGGAGTCTAAACTAAAGGTGAAACCCAAAGGTTATTCGTAAAGAACCTAACATATCAATCAATTACTATGGAAATGGGATTGTCATTATAATAGGTAGTTGTTATGAACTGAATTTTTTTAATCTTTAAATGTATAACGACGTAAGTATTCATGTAAACTTGCAAGTGTTTCGATAAAATATGGATTCATAATGGTGTTGACATCATGATTAACATCCTTATATTTATGCCTTTTTGAAGTATTTCTTTGACAAATTAAACAATTGAGTTTTGGCACCAAGTTTGAGTATAATATGTAGTATTAAGGTAAATTAGATCAAGATTTGATATCTTTAGCCTAAGTTTGTGCCTTGTCATGCAGCATATGATATTCAGATGGCATGTGTTTCCATGTTTTGTCCTTAGATCACTAATCTAGCGGTTGTGGTTTTTGACAAGGAGTACCACAGATCTGCCATTCGTAGTATCTACCTTTCCTAGCCCTTGATATACAGGTCAGGTATGCACACTCAATCTCCTACCTTTCGGTTAGTGCTAGAGTGAAGGAAGCACAGTTAGTGGAGAGACAACCTTCCCATGATCCCACACTTAAGTTGAAGGAAGGGTTGGGTTATGGGTGTGGCTGACCGAATGGTTGAGCCATCCTCATCGTAAATAGTATAATGGCCCTTATTCGAGTGTGTTGGTTCAATACACAAACTGAGTGAGCCATCCTTTCTGTGAGCAATCCATTACAGTGAGCCAATGGTGGTTGGGGCAGGGTAGAGTGTAGGGTCTCTGCGATGCTACAATGAAGAAGCTTAGGGCATCGAGACCAACAGATGGAGCTTTCTCAAACAAAGGCGGACAAAGCATCATTGATATATCAGTATCTTCAGATCTTGTACCAGCGCCCATAGTGTAGAATGGAGGAGGAAGAAGGAGTTCCATCAAGACCTAAATCAGTCACCAAGTAAGCCTCTTGAGGATCTGGAGCTATGAGGGAGGGTCCATGAGATCTTTATACAACATCTATAGCTGTGGTAGAGGAGCAGATGTCTCCTATGGTGGCGAGCCATCATGGATGGAGATCTAGGGCTGTGACAATGCTACTGTAAAGTTGTTCGATACAACTCGAAAGCATTGAGACTGGAGGGAGGCACTAGACCAGCGGTGCAGCACGACTGATCTCTCACCACAGTTCTGACCCAACAGTAGAGTTCACAAAACAACGCATATGTCGGGCAGAGAATCAGACCTTGTCAGAGTCTCCTGTAGAACTGGGAGATGGTGGATCATGTGAGGATGCAAGAAAGACAAGTCATAAGAAAGATCGAGCGGACCGGGTCCAGTACGACAAAATCGGCATAATCAAACATAACTTGGTCTAGTATGAGAAAACTGGAATAATCAAATAGTACCAAGTCTAGGTCAAAGAATAGGTCGGCCCGCCTCAAGTAGAGAAAAAAAGAGTAGCGCCTCCCAGTGTCCACATGGCAACTGCCGATTGGATGTAAAAGGAAAATCGCCCAATAATTCTACAAAATTCCTAGATCTCCAATAATTCACAATAAATAGCTCGATTATCAGAAAAATACAAATAATATATCAAAAATTTTAGAAAAATGTGTACAAGAACATGCAAGCATAATATTAGGCTTTTGGTGCACTAATGTTAGTGATATCATGTAAGTTGTGAATAGCTTGTTTCATGGATAACAAATAATAAATGATGGACTAAAATTATGATAATATATCAATAAATCTATAATCATGTCTATAATGTACTGATATTAGAGATTATGATGTTGATACACGAAATCATGCAAAATTCTTCATGTAGATAATAAGGGATAATAACCCTAATTAATGTGCAATAATAACAAATATGCTCAAAAAACCCTAAAAATTATAAAGTAAGCTCATATCAGTAACTAGAATCTAATATTTAATTTTAATATCAGTTAGATACACATAATTCATGTTATATGAAAATGGCCCTCAATACATGTGATGTAACCCTAATATGATTAACGAATGTGACATAGTGTTAATATGTTTACCTAAAGATGGAAAACATGATTATCAGTTAATGAGGAAATAATATGGAATATGACATCAATAAGATAATTCCAAGAAGATAAGACAAGTGATGATGGGAATATCCTAATAAACTAAGATAAACCCTAAAATGGACATAACTAGGGTTAATGATGATGAGAACATTATGGTAATATGTTATCTTGTCTTAATCAAGGTTTAACCAAGAGTGATAGTTGACTCAAAATTATGTGATGATTAGGAATGTCTTGATCAAGGTAAGCCATTACCTCTTACTTGGCTTATTATACAATATCTTATGTTATATGTGTAGTAAATTACTTGGCATATGTTATTTGATGAAATGATTGTTATTGTATGCTATCTTGCTTGATTTTCCATACTTACATCTATGAACACATGAAACATAATATATTTGTTCCATTATATGAAAGCACTAAACTCTTTGGTAGTATAGTGCTTGGAAGTGACTTAACTCTTTAGTAGTCGGTCACATTGTACATATGATCTAACTCTTTGGTAGTCGAATATAAAATCCTTAATCTTGAGATCCTTGAGAGTCAAGAGAATGCATCAAAACCTTCAGCGGTCAATGCATGGATATATAATGGAAAATGAGCCTAAAAGATATGTTCTCTTTTGTTAATAAACATTCTTGTGCAAGTATACTTTTCTTATATTTGTTTATTAATGTCAAGTTCTAGTTTTATCTTATTTCTAAGTCTTAGTAATGGGAGGTATATAAAATGACACGTAGGTGTACTCAATACAAAATTCTTGAATATTATGTTGATGTGTACCACATGTAATCTTTTTTTAGGTTGTGGATATATGCTCTTAAAGAACCATTATAGTTGAGAGCTGTAAGGAAAGATGACGTACAGGTGGACCTATTGTCATAAGATCTTGTTGTTTAGTGGTAGTACATGTGGCATCCAAAACAAAACACAAGATTAACTAAGCAAAAGTGAATCATTTTCAGCGGATTACTAAAAATCACTAAAAATTAAAACTTTTTGCAAAGAGATCCAATCATAGGAAATCTTTTACAACAAGTACCATAGTATAACATTTACATCCTATTTCAAAGTACATGTCCTGTACTATCTCTCCTCGAGAATTACAACAGCAGTTGTCCTATGACATTATATACAGACAACATAAAACCCTGAGACATCAAGCCAAAAACTCAGATCGATTCATTAAAACACTAACTATAAACTACGAGGACCTGAGAGTACAGATATGACACATAGGACTACTATCTATACAAAACTTGATAGCCAGTGCCTCCACCTGAGTTATCACTATTGTCCCTGTTGCTCCTGCTGCTTTTCCCTTGCTATAGGGTTCCTGCTTCTTCTTCTGCGTTTACCTAAAAAGTTGGATCCCACGGGGGTGAGACAATAGTAAATTGTCCCAGCGGGAGATATAACTCTCTGCCAAAACATTGTTATAGTAGTTTAAAGATATGAAACTGGGCAGAGGATAAGTAGTTTAAAGCATTCTCATCTTTGAAAGCATTGCAACTATTTATGATAGAGCAATATATCATTTATTCTTTTAATAAGGAATAGGAATGACATGTATACCATTTATCCATCATATTATATCATCATGTCAAACTTTTCTTGTGACACTCATTATCTTGTTATGTCACTCATGAAACACTCTTGTTTCACTCTTTTGGCCTTAGCCAACCTATTAAATAGATAAAGGGATATATCTACCATGTACTTATATATAATTAATACAGGCATTGGGTTATTACCAATCATGTGTCATCATTACAAGCATTAAGCCTCTGCTAGGTATTGGACTCTTCCAAACCTGATTACACCTCCAGGCATTGGACACTACCAATCCTGATTTCACAGCCAGGCATTGGACTTTAACCAATCCTGATTACAGGCATTTCACCTCTGCCAGTTTTTGGACTTCTCCAAACCTGATTACACCGCCAGGCATTGGACTTTAACCAACCCTGATTACACTGCCAGGCATTGGACTTTAACCAACCCTGATTACACCGCTAAGCAATGGACTCTAACCACTTCCTGATTACATGGTTCATGCCTATGTTAGGTATTTGACTCTAACCAATCCTTATTACACCGCCAGGCAGTGGACTTTAACCACTCCTGATTTCACAGCCAGGCATTGGACTTTAACCAATCCTGATTACAGGTATTGCACCTCTTCCAGGTATTGGACTCTTCCAAACCTGATTACATGGATCATGGAATATAAATTCCTTCGACCCATCATTAATCATCTTGGTACCTCTTACTATGCTACAATTGTTCTCATGGCTCATAAAGTCCATAAAGCATCTTGTCACCTTTCATTAGGCAACATCTAATCATATGGCTCACAGGGCCATTCAACATCTTGTCACCTATCACTAGGCAACAAAATCATTTTATCTCATGTAATATAATAGTAACACCACTATTACCTTAATAGGGTTAGGGCTTACTATTCACATCACTTTGGGGTTTCTCATGTCCCATTACCCAATTTAGGGTTAGGGTTTTCCCATCTCTCATTAATTAGGGTTTCATGCTCATATTATTAGTTCAACCCTAATGTATTGCTCCACACCTATAGGAGGATTCAAATACATCATAAGTATTTGCTTATGATCACCATTCTCATCATATATCATTAATGATCATCAATTCAAGGTAGGAGTTCATTTCTCATCCTTGTCATGGTATGATTACATCATACTCATTGATTTGGCTTACCCCATTCTCAAGGTATATGAGTCAACATTTATCAAAGTACATTGAGTTCATTACATCTTTACTGTAACAATTTCATACCACACACTTCATGTGTTTATTATCCAAGAATATAGGATTAGAGGTTCATCAAGGTATGTCTACCCTGAAATGCTAAATGTGATATCTATCATGTCATGATGTATCACTTTCTTCTCATTTCCATCTCACTAAAGTTAATCAACTAACCTTGTATTAAGGTATTTCCCTCTTAATACTTTATCCACTAACTTGTCACTTTCATCATACAGTGCATAGGTTACACATTAGAATTGTCCAGCTATCTTTAAGGATATGGACTTATCCAATGGTTAGGCATTATTGATATAGAATAAATCATTATCAACCACATTAGGTATTTCAACCCATAGGATGTTATTCACTCCATTATATAGTATTGCATACATCACTCCTAAGAGTTTCTTGTCCTCATCTTTGTAAGATGTAATGAATATATAAGGATCTAGGCATCATCTTGTATCTTAGACCCTTATTCAATAGAATAACCACATTATCATTCATATGGTTCATCAACCTTACCCCACATGGTTATAACATTCTCATCTTATTTGATTATATTAGCTACACCCCATTTTAGTATATTGGCTATTATACCATCATTAGGGTTTCACATATCATGGTATGATTACATGGCATCATTGCATCAGGGTTCCATATAACATCATTCTTATTTAGAGTTTCATATGGCATTACTCTAGATCAGGGTTTCTCATTCATAACCCACAATTAGGGTTTACTATTTACATCACATTTTCCTAGATTAGGGTTGCTCATAACATCAACCTCAATTAGGGTTTCTAATAACATTAGCCTCAATTGGTGTTTCTCATAGATTCACCCTCAAGTAGGGTTTATCATGAAGTCACCCTGAATTTGAATTCCCCATATTATCAACCACATTAGAGTCACAACATTACCCTTGATTTGGGTTACATCTGATATTGCCCTAGATTTAGGTTAGGGCTCAACAACCTCCTTGATTAGGGTTTCATGATCTCTTTATTAAGGATCATACCCTAATTGCGTAATTATTCATATTGAAACTATTGAGGCTTATACATTACATGATTATCATTCATGTAGGAAGTCCTCTCTCTCCTCCTCTATAAGATGATACTACTTCAGACTTAATTAATGAAGGATTGACACTTAATCCATTGTTTCATTACTTTCATGATCAATAGAGATTAATTATCCAAAGGGTACTAATCACCCTATATCATTAAGGATACAATTATTATAATCACCCTTGGTTCACATTATGTAATTGTTCAATTAAACAATTGACCTCTAAACACCTCAAGTGTCCATACTATTTTGATTAATTATTTCTCAATCGGTCTTGGTCACTTAGACCTCAAACGGTCTTGACCAACCAGACCTCAAACGGTCTTTCTTACAATACCTTCAAACGGTCTAATACCGTTTAGACCTTCAAACGGTCTTGATCATATGGTTTGAAAACATTTGGTAAAGGTGGTGCTTGAAACCATTTGCCAAAGCAAGTACTTGAAATCGTTTGCTAAAGTAAGTATTTGAAACCGTTTGCTAAGGCACTCATGAGATCGATTGGGCCTCAAACGGTTTGGGATCATTTGGTCCCAAACGGTCGTGAGACCATTTGGTCCCAAATGGTCTTGAGATCGTTTGGAGTCAAACGGTCTTAAGACCGTTTGGTCCAAACCTCCTCAAAATTGAATGGACCAAATATGGTCTCCACCAATCATATTGATTTAGGGTTTCCAATATCAATTCCCTCATCGATTGAATTCATATGACCACTCATAAATTGAGCCTAACACCAAACTTCATATGAGCTTAATATATCATCCTTCAACTGATTTAACCCTCATTGGATCATCAATTAGGGTTTAGAATCAATTGGATTAGGGTTTGAGATCAATGAACCTTCACTATTAATCAATGTGAAATTAGTTGCCTTGAAATCATTGGGTCACCATCCAAATTGGACATGACCTGACCTCAAACGGTGTTGAGGTCATTTGAATGACCTCCAAACGGTCTTGAGACCATTTTCCCATCATATCATCAAAATCCATGACATTCAATTAGGGTTTGAGTCATTGGATTGATCATCAAATCAGCATTTGATTGCAAATCAGTTTGGTATGTTTAGATCTTCAAATACCCAACCATACTCAACCCTACACCTCCAAATGGTCTTGTGTGACCCTCAAACGGTCTTGAGACCGTTTGGGTGATTCCCAAATGGTTTTGAAACCATTTGGGTCAATCAACCCAAAGTTTTAACTCAATCAAATTAGAAATCAGCACTTAACCCAATTAGGGTTTGGTGATTGATTGTCCTTCAACTCATGAACCAATTGGAACTAATCAATTATAATTAGTGGGTCATTAACCAACATCATTATCAACAAATCTCCAAATGGTCAACCATGGTCAACGCCCAAACAGTTTGAAACCGTTTGCTTTCATTCGGTTTGGTGAAATCGTTTGCCCTTAAACAGTTTGAAACTGTTAGCTCCCAAACGATTTGGAAAACCGTTTGAACATTTTAATTGAAACCGTTTGGCCTAGATATTTGGGGAGGTGTGTGATTATGATGATGTCATCATAATCAAGCTCTAAACTCACGAAATCTTCTGTGATTTCCATGGGGATTGCATCAATCAACCAAATCAATTATTGTGATTGAGGAAATGGTCATTATTTGATAAGGAATTGAATGCAATAACAAAATCAAGGGTTCAAGTTATAAAAACCTCGTCCAATTGATATCCAAAGCTCCAAGATCACGGCAACAATGGTGGATGAAGCTTTTGCAACTCCCCCTAGGCTCGTCCTCACGCTTTTGGTTGAAAAGATTCACTAGGGTTGAAGAGGAGATCGAAATAAGAAGAAACCAATGATTTATTTTTTATTTCCACCATGGAATCAAGGTGAAAAGAGGTCAAGAAGCTTACCAACAGGTTGGGGGTCGTCCTCCTGATCCTCCCAAGCTCCTTTGTCAGTTTCCAAGCAAAGAGAATAGTTGGGTTCCGAAAAAGCCTTTGTTTGGGCTAGGAAAGGGTCTTTTTATAAGAAATTCAATGAAAGAGAAAATATTTTATAAAAGTCTTTTAATTCCAAAATTGTTTCCTCCTTCTCCCCCTTGGTTTCTTGTATACAAGGCATCTATATCCCCACCGAGCTTCCTTCCATTATCCAAGAATTAAGGGAAAAGAAATTAAGCACCTTAACCTTTATAATAAGAATATCCATATTTGAGTGGAAATTCTTTTTCTTATAATAATGGTGAGTGGAGTTTTCACCTCCTTGGGATATTTCGTGATCCTTGAAAAGATCAAGGATGTACCCACACATCTGAATCCAACCATATTAATTTTGGTTGAAGGCCCTTCAATTATTTTATTTATTTTTGCATTAAATTGAATTAGGGTTTCAATTAGGCTTAAATCTTGATTATTTTAATATCAAGATTCTCTCTCCTCCAACTTAATTCAAATGAGGTTCCCCTCTCATTTTATTTTCTCTACATGATGCCAAGAAACATTAGGGACCTTATTGTAATGGTAATTTGCATATTGAGCCCTAGGTTTTGGGTAAATTACACATTACACCAAAACTAGGTTTTAATGCACATACATTATTTTATCAGCTCTTTCTTGGTACTCAGGCTTTCATAAGCCATTCCTCTGCATCATATTCATTCCTATGATGCTTAAACATATGAGGAACATATTATTATGTAACATTTGCAAGTTAATCCCTTAACTTGGGTAATTTGCACATTAGTCCAAAATAAGCAAACATTGCTTCAACATTATTCAAACTAGACCAAAATTGAAACATAAGTTCCTCTTGAGCCCTAATTACTTTTCACAAGATAAGATTAAGCTTATAATCATCTTTCTTAATCAAAACAGATAGGGTTAAAACATAACCCAGGTCAGGGATGTTACAAATTATAAACCCCTAACAAGGATTTCGTCCTCAAAATCCCAGATAAAGGGAGATATATATTGTTCATGCATCATATCATCATGTCTTCACATAATATCTCATTATTATGGAGACACCATAGGGATTTGATCAACAAAATGTTATTTCACACAAGCTAATCATGGAATGGTTCACATGGAACACATACTACTATGCTCCTTAGTTGATTCAACATTTCTCTTTCAATATCACTATTATGTTTTAAAGATATCTTTGATTGTTGTGTTTATGCAAAGCATAAACCCCTAACATGTGATGTTCATACTATTTTATATAATTAATCTGATTTCATGGTTGACAATTTCACATATTCAACCATCTGATATTTCTTAGATACCAGAATCTCTTGCATTGGTATCTATCACATGTTTTTAAATACACATCACATATTTATCTTCCTTTCATCTTGGGGACTTTACTTGTTACATATATCTTTTCCTTGGAACCCAAGTCCAAGGTAAACTGATACTTTTCTAAGTATCCATCACATGAACATTTTTATCTTATGCACATCAAGTGCCCTAAGACCCACTTGATTGCCATGTCCCTGAAAGGAAAGAAAACAAGGATTCGTATTCCTCTTATTTATTCTTGTGTTTCCAACTATTCATGAACCATTTACTCTTTATCTCATCCTAAGTTCCTTTCCCTAAGCTTAGGAATCTATAAGGATGATCACATAACATTATTCTTTTCTTTATTATTATCTAGCATGTTTTATGATCATCTCATGATCTCATCACATTTTCCATTTCCTCATTATGTAAAAGATCCTTATCATACTTACAACTTTATTGAATAGGGTCCATCTCCCTTATTCTTATTCTTGTCTTATGAGGGGTATACTTTTAGTTCCTCATACCAACATGCTTATCTGATATTAATTTAGACTTCTCTTTCTTATGGTTAGGATATGACATACTTATTCATCCCATATTTTTGATTTCGTGATACTCATTAGATTGTCTCAAATTGACTACTTGATCAGAGTAATAAAAAAGATAACAGTCTAAGAGTTTCCATACTCACTTTATCATCAATAGTTGTATACCTGGACAGGGTATATAAGTACTGAGATAATGTAGTATGCACTTATTTTATTTTATGTTTTTCATCTCTTTAGATTTAATATACTTAATATCTCAGATTTCATCTGAGTTCCTTTTTCATCTCTTTCCTTTCTTAATGAAGAAAGAGAAACTTCAAAACATATAAAAGAATATTAAACTGAACACAAGTTTTCATACTACTATCTCTTCCTCATATCGTTAAAGGATTATACAGGTGAACTAGATAACAACTACCTTTCTTATAGTAAGGAACAGAAGATAATTCAAAATAGAAAGTTCTATCTTGACAAGTCTACTTTTTACAAGTTATCTAGTGTCTTGTCTGTTGAGTCTCCTCATCACTTTCTATTTGGACATTGCCACCGCAGATGTCCTCTTTGTCCACATTTATAACAAGCTCGGAGCATTTTAGGTGACTGTTGCTTGGGTTCACTACATTGTGGTTGAGTTAGTGCTACTGAAATCTTTGATTGTTTAGTACCACCAATTCCCTGTCCCTGTGACTGTTTAGACTTCCTTTTAAGGTCTATCTCATGTTTCTTTATCATAGACCCTTTTATCC
Source organism: Alisma plantago-aquatica (assembly GCA_963693085.1). Classification (NCBI taxonomy): domain Eukaryota; kingdom Viridiplantae; phylum Streptophyta; class Magnoliopsida; order Alismatales; family Alismataceae; genus Alisma; species Alisma plantago-aquatica. The sequence continues at coordinate 1,137,791,725 of OY856412.1, read as the reverse complement.
TTCTAATTAACTCCACAAATGTAGCAAACTTCTCTCTACTTTCTAGGGAAGATGCCGGAATAGACATTTCAGCATTCAATCCCTTCTCAAAACGTCAAATCTTTTCCTCCTCAGTAGCAGCCATCTGAGGACAAAATCACAAAAGTTCCATGAACTTAACCTCATATTCAATTATTGACATGACTCCTTGTTGAATCTTTTCAAACTGTGAGATCTTTTCATCTAAATAAGTCATTGGAAAGTACTTATTAACGAATTCTCGACGAAATTCCTCCCATCCAATCTCTTCATCATTTCTTTTTATTTCTTCTATAGCCCACCAATGTCCAGCACTACCCTTCAAAAGGTACACAACATGTTTAACTTTGTCAGCATCTGGGATACTAACGATCTTAAAAGCCTTTTCTAATTCAGTGAGCCAAAGATTAGCATCTGTTGGGTCAGATGTCCCAGCGTATTCAATGGCTCCGACACGACGTAGTCATTCAAAAGTCTTACCAGACCCATATCCCTCATTGGGATCTGGTGCCCTGGGTGCTGATGTTGGCACCCGGTCTTCTATATACCTTAGTGTGGTCATGAGCTGCCAAAAAAGATTATGAACATCTGGGTTTCCTCTCATGACTTCATCAACATGGGGATTTTCAGGCACTGGTTCCTCCCTTTGCTGATCACTTGCACGTCCCACTGGTGCAGCAACATTGCTCTCAACAATGTGTTCCTCATGTTCTCCGGGCATCTTGGAGTTATATATCTTCTTCTGCATAAGCAGAAGGCACTATAAGATACACTGAGGTACACTTAGAACATACTTGATACCTTAGTCCTATGTCTTTGTAGACTCAGCGAACCTAGAGCTCTGATACCACTAAATTGTGGCATCCAAAACAAAACACAAGATTAACTAAGCGGAAGTGAATCATTTGCAGCAGATTACTAAAAATCACTAAAAATTAAAACTTTTTGCAAAGAGATCCAATCATAGGAAATCTTTTACAACAAGTACCATAGTATAACATTTACATCATGTTTCAAAGTACATGTCTTGTACTATCTCTCCTCGAGAATTACAACATCAGCTATCCTATGACATTATATACAGACAGCATAAAACCCTGAGGCATCAAGCCAAAAACTTAGATCGATTCATTAAAACACTAACTATAAACTCTGAGGACCTGAGAGTACAGAGACGACACATAGGACTACTATCTATACAAAACTTGGCAGCCAGTGCCTCCACCTGAGTTATCACTCTTGTCCCTATTGTTGCTGCTACTTTTCCCTTGCTATAGGGTTCCTGCTTCTTCTTCTGCGTTTACCTAAAAAGTTGGATCCCACGGGGGTGAGACAATTGTAAATTGTCACAGCGGGAGATATAACTCTTTGCCAAAACATTGTTATAGCAGTTTAAAGATATGAAATAGGGCAGAGGATAAGCAGTTTAAAGCATTATCATCTTTGAAAGCATTGCAACTATTTATGATAGAGAAATATATCATTTATTCTTTTAATAAGGAATAGGAATGACATGTATATCATTTATCCATCATATTATACCATCATATCAAACTTTTCTTGTGACACTCATTATCTTGTTATGTCACTCATGAAACACTCTTGTTTCACTCTTTTGGCCTTAGCCAACCTGTTAAACAGATAAGGAGATATATCTACCATGTATTTATATATCATTAATATAGGCATTGGGTTATTACTAATCATGTGTCATCATTACAAGCATTGAGCCTCTGCCAAGTATTGGACTCTTCCAAACCTGATTACACCTTTAGGCATTGGACACTGCCAATCCTGATTTCACAGCTAGGCATTGGACTTTAACCAATCCTGATTACAGGCATTTCACCTCTTCCAGGTATTGGACTTCTCCAAACCCGATTACACCGCCAGGCATTGGACTTTAACCAACCCTGATTACACCGCCAGGCATTGGACTTTAACCAACCCTAATTACACTGCCAGGCAGTGGACTCTAACCACTTCCTGATTATAGGCTTCATGCCTCTGCCAGGTATTGGACTCTGACCAATCCTGATTACACCGCCAGGCAGTGGACTTTAACCACTCCTGATTTCACAGCCAGACATTGGACTTTAATCAATCCTGATTATAGGTATTACACCTCTTCCAGGTATTGGACTCTTCCAAACCTGATTACATGGATCATGGAATATAAATTCCTTCGACCCATCATTAATCATCTTGGTACCTCTTACTATGCTACAATTGTTCTCATGGCTCATAAAGTCCATAAAGAATCTTGTCACCTTTCATTAGGCAACATCTAATCATATGGCTCATAGGGCCATTCAACATCTTGTCACCTATCACTAGGCAACAAAATCATTTTATTTCATGTAATATAATAGTAACACCACTATTACCTTAATAGGGTTAGGGCTTACTATTCACATCACTTTGGGGTTTCTCATGTCCCATTACCCAATTTAGGGTTAGGGTTTTCCCATCTCTCATTAATTAGGGTTTCATGCTCATATTATTATTTCAACCCTAATGAATTGCTCCACACCTCTAGGAGCATTCAAAGACATCATAAGTATTTGCTTATAATCACCATTCTCATCATATATCATTAATGATCATCAATTCAAGGTATGAGTTCATTTCTCATCCTTGTCATGGTATGATTACATCATACTCATTGATTTGGCTTACCCCATTCTCAAGGTATATTAGTCAACATTTATCAAAGTACATTGAGTTCATTACATCTTTACTGTAACAATTGCATACCACACACTTCATGTGTTTCTTATCCAAGAATATTAGATTAGAGGTTCATCAAGGTATGTGTACCCTGAAATGCTAAATGTGATATCTATCATGTCATGATGTATCACTTTCTTCTCATTTCCATCTTATAAAAGTTAATCAACTAACCTTGTATTAAGGTATTTCTCTCTTAATACTTTATCCACTAACTTGTCACTTTCATTGTAACATCCCAGGATTTGAGGCCTTGGATAAGTTGATCTTAAAAGGAATGATTGGACTACCCATATCACCAAGGTGCACCTCCTTTTCAGGAAGCCCGTCACTAAATAACTCCATAGTTAAGCATGCTCAGCTTGGAGTAGTACTAGGATGGGTGACCAGCCAGGAAGTTGATCCTGGCTTGCGTGTCGGTGTGGACAAAGTGTGCAGTTAAGTCTAGTGGTGGTTTGTGGGGCCAGTCGTCATTCCTGAAACCCTACTAGAGCCTTGGGCAGTGAGCCCAGGCATTAGAAATGGTATCATATCCAATTCCCCTCCAGTAGGTGGGGACCACATGGGCATGGCATGCCAGTCTTGAGCCGTGCGGTCCAGGCATATAGGAAAGGGATGTCCATGATTGATGTAGCCACCCTTGTGCTGGTATTCCGTGATTGGGAGCTGGGTGTCCATGGGCCATTGTGGGTCTGCACTGAAATGGGGTCAGATTATGAGGCCATATAGTTGAGCCTTGACGAGGACGTCAAGAGTCTAAGTGGGGGAGATTATAACATCCCAATATTTGAGGCCTTGGATAAGTTGATCTTAAAAGGAATGATTGGACTACCCATATCACCAAGGTGCACCTCATTTTAAGGAATCCCATCACTAAAGAACTCCATAGTTAAGTGTGCTCAGCTTGGAGTAGTACTAGGATGGGTGACCAACTGGGAAGTTGATCCTGGATTGTGTGTCGGTGTGGATAAAGTGTGTAGTTAAGTCTAGTGGTGGTTTTGGGGCCAGTCGTCATTCCTGAAACCCTATTAGAGCCTTGGGCAGTGAGCCCAGGCATTACATTCATCATATAGAGCATAGGTTACACATTAGAATTGTCCAGCTATCTTTAAGGATATGGACTTATCTAATGGTTAGGCATTGTTGATATAGAATAAATCATTATCAAACACATTGGGTATTTCAACCCATAGGATGTTATTCACTCCATTATATAGTATTGCATACATCACTCCTAAGAGTTTCTTGTCCTCATCTTTGTAAGATGTAAAGGGTTGTTACACATGTATAGAGTTGAATATATAAGGATCTAGGCATCATCTTGTATCTTAGACCCTATTCAATAGAATAACCACATTATCATTCATATGGTTAATCAACCTTACCCCACATGGTTATAACATTCTCATCTTATTTGATTATATTAGCTACACCCCATTTTAGTATATTCGCTATTATACCATCATTAGGGTTTCACATACCATGGTATCATTACATGGCATCATTGCATCAGGGTTCCATATAACATCATTCTTATTTAGAGTTTCATATGGAATTACTCTAGATCAAGGTTTCTCATTCCATAACCCACAATTAGGGTTTACTATTTACATCACATTTCCCTAGATTCGGGTTGCTCATATCATCAACCTCAATTAGGATTTCTTGTAACATTAGCCTCAATTGATGTTTCTCATAGATTCACCCTCAAGTAGGGTTTCTCATGAAGTTACCCTGAATTTGAATTCCCCATATTATCAACCACATTAGAGTCACAACATTACCCTTGATTTGGGTTACATATGATATTGCCCTAGATTTTGGTTAGGGCTCAACAACCTCCTTGATTAGGGTTTCATGATCTCTTTATTAAGGATCATACCCTAATTGCTTAATTATTCATATTGAAAGTGTTGAGGCTTATACATTACATGATTATCATTCATGTAGGAAGTCCTCTCTCTCCTCCTCTATAATATGATACTACTTCAGACTTAATTAGACTAAGTCAACCTAGCTTGAATGAAGGATTGACGTTTAATCCATTGTGTCATTACTTTCATGATCAATAGAGATTAATTATCCAAAGGGTAATAATCACCCTATCTCATTAAGGATACAATTATTATAATCACCCTTGGTTCACAATATGTAATTGTTCAATTAAACAATTGACCTCTAAACACCTCAAGTGTCCATACTATTTTGGTTAATTATTTCTCAATTGGTCTTGGTCACTTAGACCTCAAACGGTCTTGACCAACCAGACCTCAAACTATCTTACTTACAATACCTTCAAATGGTCTAAGACTGTTTAGACCTTCAAACGGTCTTGATCATATGGTTTGAAACCATTTGGTAAAGGTGATGCTTGAAACTGTTTGCCAAAGTAAGTACTTGAAATTGTTTGCTAAAGTAAGTATTTGAAACTGTTTGCTAAAGCACTCATGAGATCGATTGGGCCTCAAACGGTTTGGGATTGTTTGGTCCCAAACGGTCTTGAGACCGTTTGGACTCAAATGGTCTTAAGACCGTTTGGTCCAAACCTCCTCAAAATCGAATGGACCAAATATGGTCTCCACCAATCATATTGATTTAGGGTTTCCAATATCAATTCCCTCATCGATTGAATTCATATGACCACTCATCAATTGAGCCTAACACCACACTTCATATGAGCTTAATAGATCATCCTTCAACTGATTTAACCCTCATTTGATCATCAATTAGGGTTTAGAATCAATTGGATTAGGGTTTGAGATCAATGAACCTTCACTATTAATCAATGTGAAACTAGTTGCCTTGAAATCATTGGGTCACCATACAAATTGGACATGACCTGACCTCAAACAGTCTTGAGGTCGTTTTGATGACCTCCAAACGGTCTTGAGACCGGTTGCCCATCATATCATCAAAATCCATGACATTCAATTAGGGTTTGAGTCATTGGATTGATCATCAAATCAACATTTGATTGCAAATCAGTTTGGTATCTTTAGATCTTCAAATACCCCACCATACTCAACCCTAGACCTCCAAACGGTCTTGGGTGACCCTCAAATGGTCTTGAGACCGTTTGGGTGATTCCCAAATGGTTTTGAAACCGTTTGGGTCAATCAACCCAAAGTTTTAACTCAATCAAATTAGAAATCGGCACTTAACCCCATTAGGGTTTGGTGATTGATTGTCCTTCAACTCATGAACCAATTGGAACTAATCAATTGTAATTAGTGGGTCATTAACCAACATCATTATAAACAAATCTCCAAATGTTCAACCATGGTCAACGCCCCCAAACAGTTTGAAACCGTTTTCTTTCATTCGGTTTGGTGAAACCGTTTGCCCTTAAATGGTTTGAAACTGTTTGCTCCCAAATGGTTTGAAAAACCGTTTGAACATTTTAATTGAAACTGTTTGGCCTAGATATTTGGGGATTTGTGTGCTTATGATGATTTCATCATCATCAAGTTCTAAACTCACGAAATCTTCTGTGATTTCCTTGGGGATTGCATCAATCAACCAAATCAATTATTGTGATTGAGGAAGTGATCATTATTTGATAAGGAATTGAATGCAATAACAAAATCAAGGGTTCAAGTTATAAAACCCACCTCCAATTGAGCTCCAAATCTCCAAGCTCATGGAAAAAATGGTGGATGAAGCTTTTGCAACTCCCCCTAGGCTCGTCCTCAAGCTTTTGGTTGAAAAGATTGGCTAGGGTTGAAGAGGAGATCAAAATAAGAAGAAATCAATGATTTATTTTCGATTTCCACCATGGAATCAAGGTGAAAAGAGGCCAAGAAGCTTACCAACAGGTTGGGGGTCGTCTTCCTGATCCTCCCAAGCTCCTTGGTCGGTTTCCAAGCAAAGAGAAGAGTTGGGTTCCGAAAAAGCCTTTGTTTGGGCTAGGAAAGGGTCTTTTTTATAAGAAATTCAATGAAAGAGAAAATATTTTATAAAAGTCTTTTAATTCCAAAATTGTTGCCACCTTATCCCCCTTGGTTTCTTGTATACAAGGAATCTCTATCCCCACCGAGATTCTTTCCATTATCCAAGAATTAAGGGAAAAGAAATTAAGCACCTTAACCTTTATAATAAGAATATCCATATTTGAGTGGAAATTCTTTTTCTTATAATAATGGTGAGTGGAGTTTTCACCTCGGGATATTTTGTGATCCTTGCAAAGCTCAAGGATATCCACAAACATCTGAATCCAACCATATTAATTTTGGTTGAAGGCCCTTCAATTATTTTATTTATTTTTGCATTAAATTGAATTAGGGTTTCAATTAGGCTTAAATCTTGATTATTTTAATATCAAGATTCTCTCTCCTCCAAATTAATTCAAATGAGGTGCACCTATTATTTTATTCGCTCTACATGATGCCAAGAAAGATTAGAGACCTTATTGCAGTGGTAATTTGCATATTGAGCCCTAGGTTTTGGGTAAATTACACATTACACGAAAACTAGGTTTTAATGCACATACATTGTTTTATCAGCTCTTTCTTGGTACTCAGGATTTCATAAGCCATTCCTCTGCATCATATTCCTTCCTATGATGCTTCAACATATGAGGAACATATTATTATGTAACATTTGCAAGTTAACCCTTAACTTGGGTAATTTGCACATTAGTCCAAAATAAGCAAACATTGCTTCAACATTATTCAAACTAGACCAAAATTGAAACATAAGTTCCTCTTGAGCCCTAATTACTTTTCACAAGATAATATTAAGCTTATAATCATCTTTATTAATCAAAACACCTAGGGTTAAAACATAACCTAGGTTAGGGATGTTACAATACATGTATATGTAAAAGTTGTTGTTCAATGTGTAATATCAAATGTTGTAACAATTCATTATGTAATTATATGTTGAATGGTGAACATGTGTCATATGGTTTTATTATTTTTCATGTGAATGTACTACTATTTGTTTCCTTTTGACTTACTCTAATTTTCTTCTTCTTATCCTAGTGTGTGGTATTTAAATTGGGATTCTCACTAAGGTGATGGTTTCAATTTAGGCGTCACACATTAGATTAAGTTTTAGAAAAATTTGGGGATGTCACAGGTGGTATAGACCATGAACAATAGCAAAGCCTGACATTTCCTCATCATGCAACTTGAAATTAAATAACTTAAACATGGAAATCTTTTAAGATTAGATTAGTCATCTTTTAGATATTAGATCTGACCTATCCTCTAGGGTAGAACCTAGATGTCTGAGAACTAGGTCTATATTGGTGCTTATTGTATAGAAAGTCCTTAGATGTCATTCTTTCCTTATAGTGCAGCGGTATGGGATGTTGCATTATTTGGAAGTGGCATACATCACAGGAAGAGAAACCTTTGACATATGATGTACCTATGTTTTGGGTAGCTACATCAGTCTACACCATGTTCTCACCATTTTCACTAGATGACATGGCACTAGCCTCTCTACTATGTGTGGGACACTCGTTGTGGATTTGGTTTTTGATTCCAATCAGATCGAACCTCGATAGTTTTCTCTAACGCGTGTTTTATCAGAGAAAAACTATATAATATTTTTTTATTTGTAAGTATTACAAAAATGTGTCCCCGCACAAGTATGAGTATGAGGTGGTCATGCAACCTAAGTGAAAGTGAATGACATCAGTCTAGGAGAGAGAGAGTAGTTCTATATTAGATGTCTAGAGCCTTGTTAGAATATATGATAGATCGAATAGATGAAATAAGTTTTGATGATATGATGTAGATCTTATATAGATGATATAAGATGGGTTATGATGATTAATGTCATCTTTAAGGATTAAGGTTCGGTTTTGAGGATTTGAGATAAGTTTTTATGATGCAAGTATGTGTGATTTTCTAAGTTAAGATAGGCTAAGTTAAGACAAGGTTGTGAGTCAGCATGAGCCTCAAGCTCTTCAATAAAGGAGGACCTCTACTGTTGGGGCTAGTTATGGGGTTAATTTCAAAGAGAGTCAGACCCAGATGGAGAAGGTTAGAGAACCTAAACTCAAAGATATGAGAATTATGAGAAATATGTGATATGATATATCCTAAACTAGAATAGTCCTGAGTGATTGACATGAGACACTTTATGCATGAACCATTTAGTCTTGTTGAACCCTAGATGTCCTTGGGAGGACCAAACCATAGAGACAAAGAGAGGATGGTTATATTGTGTATGTGAATATGAATATAAGAACCTACCATCTGGGTGAGCGTGAGAGAGTCCCAAGACCCTAGAGGAGGTAACTGTGTTGGTTTCTATGAAGCCTCATGATTAATTTGGTGGTTCCCATGTAAGACTCCACTGGTGTACATATAAGAGAGAGATGAGATATAGTATTTCATGAGTATAAGACCTATTAAGAGAATGTCATACTGTGGTTTAGGATTGTGCTTATGTGGCTAGAGCTTGTAAATCTATCACTAGTTCTAATGAGGTAATTTGAGAACCCTAAACTAAGAGAGGTAAGATAAAGTATATGCATATAACATACTCCTTGACTTGAGTTAGCTTAGAGAGACTAACCATGTCACTACCCTCATGATATGGGTCAGAAGAACCTCAATTGGACTAGATGATGTTTTGATATATGTTTGAGGAGCCACTCATATAAGTTGGTTTAGTACATACATGATATAACATAGATAAGAAGGTGATATAATCTTGAGATTTAACATATGGACATGACGTGAAGGAAATCCAAAAATGGTTTAATAGATATGAATGCATAAATGGTTGACCATATACATGAATAATAATGGTCATGTAATATAGTTGGATAATCTAGTGATGAAATCACTACCAAAATTTGTAATTGAATACAAAAGTGAAATGAGATCATATTAATGATATATGACATGTGAGGTGATAATATTAGTGCTTAATAAAGATGTTGAATATCGATCAAAAATTTAGCAACCATATAAGGATTATGACACCTTGATATGATCTAGATGGATAAAGTGGATTAACTATAGTTAAATCCCTCCTAAAAGGCATGTGTTAATGTTGAACATGTTCTTACAATTAGCTCAATTAAATGTTGATAACACCTTGATATAATGGGATAATTTTGGTTAACACCTTTAGAACATGGTAATATGATGTGGGAACCCTAATGCATAGGTAAAGATAAGGATACAACCCTAGCATATGAGATATATCATGACATAACTAGAATTTCTAAGACGTTGTTTCAATCTTAATGAAGGGGTGTTTCACCTTAGGTGTTTTAAAACCTCCTAATAGTGGTTTGGATATGATTGTGGGGCTTTGTTTTTGGATATGTTGCACATAGAGTGGTATCCTACATATGGATGAAGACATCTTGGTTTTTCCTTGAAGAAAGAGGATGGCTTAATTTTGAGGATGAAATTTCATTTAAGATGTATATGATGTGATGGACTGGATTTTTGGCTTAATTTTGAGGATGAAATTTCTTTTAAGGTGGATAGGATGTGATGGACTAATATTTTTGAATCTTAAAATGTATAATGATGTAAGTTTTCATGTGTTTGAGGAATGTTAATATTTGCAAGTGTTTTGATAAAATATGGATGTGTAATGGTGTTGACATCACGATTAAGATCATTATATGTTTGCCTTTTTGAAGTAATTATTTGACAAATTAAACAGTTCAGTTTTGGCACCAATTTTGAGTATAATGTGTAGTATTAAGGTATATTAGATCAAGATTTGATATCTTTAGCCTAAGTTTGTGCCTTGGAATGAACCATATGATCTTTGGATGGCCTGTGTGGCCATGTTTTGTCCTTGGATCACTGATCTAGTGGTTGTGGTCTTTAACAAGGAGTGCCATGGATCTGCCTTTCCTAGGATCTACCTTTCCTAGCTCTGGATATGTAGATCAAGGATGCATGCTCAGTATCCTACCTTTCGATTAGTGAAAGAGTGAACCAAGCACAGTTAGTGGAGAGACAACCTTCCCATGATCCCACACTCAAGTTGAAGGAAGGGGGTTTATGGGTGAGGCTGACTGAACAGTTGAGCCATCATCATCGTAAATAGTATGCAGGCCCTTATTTGAGTATGTCAATTTAGTATAAAGACTGAGTGAACCATCCTTTCTTTGAGCACTCCATTGGAGCAAGCAAGTGTTGGTTGGGGTTGGGTAGAGTGTAGGGTCTTCACAATACTACAATGAAGAAGCTTAGGCCCTCAAGAGAAACTGATGGAGCTTTCACAGATGAAGGCGGGAAGAGAGGTATTGATATCTCAATATAGTCAGATCTTGTACCAGTGCCCATAGTGCAGAATGGAGGGGGAAGAAGGAGCTCCACTGAGACCTAAATCTAGTTGATAAGTAAGCCTCTTGAGGATCTGGAACTATGAGGGAGGGTCCATGAGATCTTTGAACGACATCTGCAACTGTGGTGTAGGAGCATATGTCTCTCATGGAAGCGAGAAAACATGCATGGAGATCTAGGGTTATGAAGCTACTGCTATGAAGTTATTGGATAAAACTCAAAGGCATTGAAACTGGAGGGAAGCACTAGACCGACAGTGCACCACGGCTGATCTCTCGCCACAGTTGCAACCCAACAATAGTGTTCACAGAAGAACGCAGGAGTCATGCAAAGTATCAAGCCTTGCTGGAGTCTCGCACAAAACTGGAATATGGTGGATTGCGTGAGGATGTGAGAAATACTGATTGTAAGAGAGAGTGAGCGGACCGGGTCCAGTATGAGAAAATTGGCATAATCAAACAAAATCGGGTCCAGTTCAAGAAAACTAGCATAATCAAACAGAACTGGGTCTAGGTCAAAGAACAACTCATCCCACCTCAAACAAAGAAAGAAAAAGAGCAACACCTCCTAGTGTATACATGGAGACTTTTGATTGGACGTAAAAGGTAAATCCTCGAATAATTCTACAAAATACCTAGATCTGCAATAATTCACAGTAAACATCTCGATTATCAAAAAAATGCAAATCATATACCAAAATTCTCAAAAAAATGTGTACAACAACATGAATGCAGAAAGTCAGGATTTTGTTATAGTAATATTAGTGATATCATGTAAGTTATGAAATGCTTGTTTCATGGATAACAAATAACAAATGATGGACTAAAATTATGATAATATATACATAAATCCATAATCATGTATGTATGTATCTAATATCTGAGATTAAGATGTTGATGCAAGAAATCATGTTAAATGCTTCATATAGGTAATTAGTGCTAATAACCCTAATTAATGTGTATTAATTACAAATATGCTCAAGAAACCCTAGAAATTACAAAGTAAGCTCATATCAATAACTAGAATCTAATATTGAAGTTAAATATCAATTAGATACACATAATTCTTGTTATATGAAAATTACCCTTAATACATGTGACCCTAATATGATTAATGATTGTGACATAGTGTTAATATGTTCACCTAATGATGGAAAACATGATTATCAGTTAATGACACAATAATATGGAATATGACATCAGTAAGATAATTCCAAGAAGAAAAGACAAGTAATGATGGGAATATCCTAATAAACTAAGCTAAACCCTAAAATGGACACAACTAGGGTTAATTATGATGTGAACCTGATGGTATATCTGATCTTGTCTGAATTAGGGTTTGACCAAGAGTGATAGTTGACTCAGAATTATGTGATGATTAGGAATGTCTTGATCAATGTATGCCATTACCTCTTACTTGGCTTATTATACAATATGCTTGTGTTATATGTGTAGTAAAATATTTGGCATATGATATTGGATGAAATGATTGGTCTTGTATGCTATCTTTCTTTATTTTCCATACTTTTGGCAATGAATACATGAAACATAATGTATTTGTTCCACTATATGATAGCACTAAACTCTTTCATAGTACAGTGCTTGGAAGTGACTTAACTCTTTGGTAGTCGGTCACATTGTACATATGATTTAACTCTTTTTAGTCGATCATAAAGGTCTTAATCTTAAGCTCCTTGAGAGTTAAGGGAATGCATCAAAACCTTTGGTGGTCAATGCATGGATATATAATGGAAAATGAGCCTAAATATGTGTTCTCTTTTGTTAGTAAACATTCTTGTTCAAGTATACTTTTCTTATATTTGTTTATGACCGCCAAGTTCTAGTTTTATCTTATTGCTAAGTCTTAATAATGAGAGGTATATAAAAAGACACATAGGCATACTCAGTATAGTATTCTTGAATATTGTGTTGAAGTGTACCACATGTAATCTTTTGTTTAGGTTGTGGATATATGCTCTTAAATAACCAAGATAGTTGAGAGTTGTATGGCAAGCTAATGTACAGGTAGACATGTTATCTTAAGATCATTTTGTTTAGTGGTAGTACATGTATATGTAAATGTTTTTGTTCAATGTGTAATATCAAATGTTGTAACAATTCATTATGTAATTATATGTTGAATGGTGAACATGTGTCGTATGGTTTTATTATTGTTCATGTGCATTTGCTATTGTTTGTTTCCTTCTGAATTCGTCTATTTTCTTATTCTTAGCCTAGTGTGTGGTGCTTAAATTGGGAATCTCACTGAGGTGAGGGTTTTAATTTGGACATCACACATTAGATTAAGTTTTAGAAAATCACGAAACATCACTGTTGTGAACTGCACTGCAGGAGTGGGTAGTGCTTGCTACAAGCTCTTTACCTAGGGGTAAGGGTAATAGATGTTAGTGTATAGAGTTAATTGTAGTGTTATCTGTGGTGAATCTAGATTCCTGAGGATTTCATTTAAATCTGAGTTACTTGATCTTTAATCTTGTTTTGTTTCTGCATTTGCTTTTATTCAATCAAACCAATTTCAACCATTTTTACCGGCCTATCTAATTAGATCATAGTTAGTAGTAGTCTTTAGACTCCATTTCCATGTGTTCAACTAGTGCCTGACAAGGCCTATATTACTCGATACGTTCACTTCGGTATTACACACAAATTATACATTTGTCAATGAGACTACCTAATAAATTCATTGTTATGTTTTTCACTCAAAGTTCCCTAAATCTTAGGTGGATTTTATCCTGAATCCTAAATACAATAAGGGTGATATAACCCTAAGTCAAACTATGCTAGATATCAAAATAAGGGAGGAATACTTGAAAGAGGAAGTGGTAAGCTTACAATCCTACTATTAGTCTTATGAATGAAGTCCAAAATATAAGAAAAACAAGAACATACTTAAACCTAATAAAAAGATTTAGAAGAAACCAAAGTTACAAAACCTTAGTCTTATGTAGGGGTGAGCATTCCATTTATTCAGCCAGTTACGGTTAATTTGGTTCAGTGAAATGGTTAATTTGGGGTTTGATATTTTAACCCTTAACCTAACTAAATTAGTGTCGGTTAGTCTGGTTATGGTTAATTGGTTAGTGGTTAATTTTTCCCGTTAACCTGGTTAACAAGACATCACTCTTGTAATAAGATTGTATAAAAATAATCATAAAATTTTGAACAATTCTTATATTATAGTAATATTACATATAAACATAGTGATATATAGTTCATAAGAAGTTGATTTATTTAAAAACGGGACATTTTTTGAAATAAAATTAAAATTATTTAGGTATATATATGAGCAAGATATTGCTTTTTAATAAATTGTGATTATTTCATTAATTCGGTTAACCAAGCAAAAAATATTTTTAACCAACAAATTAACAGTTTAACCAATTAGCCGGAATTTGTTAACCAAATTAACAGAATTAACCAAATTGTTTAAAAAATTAACCATTTGGAATTAATCACTCGGTTAATCAGTTATTAACTGAATTCTGCTCACCTATAAACTTATGCATATGTTGTCCACTAGAACAAGGATTATCCTACTAAGAATATGAAGAAACAATTACATCTGCAATCGAGGAGGTTGTGGTCAACATGATGAGTATTTCCTTGAACTTTAGTGATGGGTATGTTTCTATTAAACCTAAAAGTATTTCTATATCTAAAACACTATAATGGATTATATAAATTAGGTCTAATGTACATATTTGTGTTGATAAGTCCCTATTTGTTTCTTACCATGCCTCTTCAGGATGATCTGTGACTTTGGGCCATGCAATATCTATAGAAGTGAAAGGCAAAGGACAAGTGGATTTGTAGTTTTCTTTGAAAAAGGATCAATAACTACACAAAGTCAAAGATGTTCCATCTATTTCTTACAATCTTATTAGTGGTGCAATATAAAAATAGAAAGATTTTATGAATATATTGCAAATGAAATAAAGAAATTATGTGATTTTTGGCAAGAGGTACTTATATGGCATGTATAACCTCTTTACGATTCATGTTGAACCTTCTATTTCAAATCTTGTTCTTAATTTGAACGATAATTTAGTTTATATAAATTTTGTTTCATTCAACTTATGGCATTGTCCTTTGGGTGATGTGAATGTTGGTTTTGTAAAACAAATTATGAATCTGGATTTGATCCCAAATTTTGAATTAATAATTGTAGATGTCAGATTTGGTACAGGCTAAACTACCTAGTGATGAGTGCAAATTCATCATCTTTTTCTATATTTTTAATCTTAAATTGACGATAAATTATTGACCAATTGATAGATTTAGCATAAATCCTCTTAGCTAGCTCTTCTTTCTTAAATTGGAGTTTTTACTTGATTTTCATGGATTTGTAGGAAAATATTCACATTACTTCAAAGACCCATAAGACCCAAGAATTAGAGGTTTCACATATCAAATTCTTCCTCTCGGCTCACCATTTCATCTTCACAAAACGACCGGTTTAGTAGTATAAAAGAACACCTACCCAGAACTCCAAATGATCGGCTCACTCCATGAGACGATCGTTTCTTTTACTTAAGGGGCTGCATTCCAAATCCCAATTGATGGTTTCATAGTGCTAGTTGACAAACTCAAGTTAGAATTTGATTTAAGCAATTCATTCAGCCAAACGGTCGACTTGAAAGTCAAAACAGACGCTTTAAGATTGAAAACAACTGCTCACCACATTAATGACCAAATATTGGGTCAAACAACATTGTCACCCCTTGTTCTCAGGCTTTGACCGCTTCCTATGGCTCAACCAAGAACCTGAACCGATCAACTAAGTTGGTGAATTGGTTAATTCATGGTCAAAAATCTAGATTCTCCAATAGACACTGACCAGTCTTTTCTCCCCCTCTTTAGGGTTTCTTCACCCTCCTTTCCCTATAAAAGGAGTGGGGAATCCGAAGAAAAAGGGAATTCCTTGTTATCTGGTTTGTTCTTCAGTTCCTTACATTATGTATGAGTAGTTTTATTCTAGGGTATGGGGGATAACCACATAGACTTTTATTATTTGATGTAATCGACTCCCTATTTCCATATAAGAATGTTTCTCCATCTATTTCTGCTTTGATCATTGAATGAATTGATATATTCTTGTGGGTGATATTATCATGGATCCCCAAAATAAAGAACCCATGATCGCTCATTTGTGATTATTATCCTTTTTCTCTTTGACCTTGTACTTATATCTCTGGTAGTAAGATTATATCTTTATGGGGTGTTGAGACCTCAGGCCCCGTCGATGATAAACTCATGATCTTTTTGACACGGTCAACTAAAATTAGATCATGATCTTTCTTCTCATTTAATTTTTTATTACAACCCATGGTGACGTGATCACCTGATCCATGGGTTTGAACACCAGATGAGAATCATGTGTATCTCAAGGAGAACTCAAAGAGATATGTGTTGGACAGATGGATGAGGATCTGTAAACATTTGGATCAACTAGTTTGTGGGAATTTTAACCCTTGTGCGACTGTGTTATGTAAGGACACTACCATGTGGTATTGATTTGATTATTGAGGTCTAGGAGTTGATTCCTCGAATAAAAGCATGGTTATTGGTAGTAATCCCTTATACCCTCAGTTCCTTTTATTATTTGATCTTGATTTGTTATTCCTACACTTAATTGTATTGTTAGTGTAACCAAACTCTCAACAACCAAAATTTCCTTTCTTGACTTCTCACAATCAGATTCATATTTCTACCATTTTCTCCCACCATCTCTTTGAATGATACCATGCTACCATAAAGTTGATCTCTAGGTCTTGTCTTAGTGATAGGTATGCAAACAACGCACATCAATTTGATGTCGTTGTTGGGGATGTCATGGTTTGTTTTCCAAATCTCGATCTCTTATGTATATTTAGGATTCCTTTCTCTTTTCATAATTTTAGTTTGGTTCTATAACTTTTAGTTTGTTCCATAATTTCTACCTAGTTTTAAAAAAATTAGAATGTTCTATGATTTTTTTCCTTTTTACTTTGTTCCGTAACTTTTGGTTCTATTATAATCTCATAGATTATTTTTGTAATTTTTAGTCTTGTTCCTTAATTTCTTTCTTAGATTTTTTTATTTTATTTTTCCTACCGAGACCCATTCCAGTAGTGTATCACCTCTTTCTATCGATTTTCCATTGTGGTAATACTACTTTCCTGAGTTAATTTTCATAATTTCTAGTTCTTTTTTAAATTGTTCCTTCTTTTCATTGACACTTTGTTCTCCTTTTTCTATGGCATCAGTAGTGTATGTGATGCTCCCAAAGTGTCTCTGACACCCCTTTATCCTATGATCCCGAGATGGATAGGACCTTTCACCAGCTAAATCGATCCCATGAATCTAGGATTGATAAGAAGAGGATATCCAAAGGCAGATTGAGCAAGCTCTAGTCGCATACAAAGAGGATGTGAAAGCACAAGCCCTGCCTCAATTAGAAGCCAAGCAACAAAAATAGCTTAAGGACTTTTCAATCGCGAGGAGTAGTGATTGGAATCATGTTTTTCCTCCTAAAATCACTATCCCACACTTTAAGGTATGTACGTGATGGAACAATCTCCTCTAAGGCAATACATTTGTAGGGAAAATGAGAGAAAATAGTCAAGACCACCTCCAAGGATTCCTTGACTTATGCTCCTTGAATAAAGTACTCGACATTACTGAGATGTCTATAGACTTTGATTGCTCAAATACACTCTCATCGACCAAACCATGAGTTGGTATAACTCTCTTGAAGGAAACTCCATCACCATGTGGGATGCTCTCTAGGCAAAATTTCATGAAAAGTACTACCCACATCCCTAACTTATACCATCAGAGGGAAAACAACTAGATTTATCATGATCCCTAGTGTGACCTTGAGAGAACCATGTGAGTGTTTCAAGGAGCTCCTTTGTGTTTTCCTACACACAACATACCCAAGGATCAATTGATTGAGATATTTTATCGTGGTGTCGATGACAACACCAAAGACTTTCTAAACACATCCTCTGAGGGAATTTCATGTTCTAAATTATTAAGAATGTTTGGGTATTTGTCCAAAGAAGTGTTGAAACCTAGGCTAGATATGGCCAAGGAGGAGTCCTCAAAGTAGCAAATGTCAAAGAAAACTTCGAGCTAAAGTAACTTGTAGAGAGTATCAAGATGATTTTTTTTAGATAAGACCAATTGGAGTCCTTTCTTAATGCATATAAAAGAGAACCATATCAACAACAACTTGAGGGTGTGAATGTTATTTACAACATACCTAATAAAACTAGAAATCGACAGGCTAGAAGCCACACTATCTATCAATATAACAATAAATTGAATTACAGAAATCAAGGCAATCATAGAGACCAACAACTCCAGATTTCACATCAAGATCCCCTACC
This sequence comes from Alisma plantago-aquatica, assembly GCA_963693085.1. NCBI lineage: Eukaryota > Viridiplantae > Streptophyta > Magnoliopsida > Alismatales > Alismataceae > Alisma > Alisma plantago-aquatica. The sequence continues at coordinate 1,137,773,311 of OY856412.1, read as the reverse complement.
TCATGAAAATGAGAGGATCTCCACTATAGAAAGAAGTATGAAAGATATAATGGTCAGTTAGTGGGCAATGCTCGATAACCAGAAGATAGTGTTCGACATCTAGCAAGCTCAGTTGGTTTGATTCACTATAGCTCTACATCCAAGAGCCCTTGGCGGACAACTCGACCCGATACCCAAGAACCTAGAACATCTCAAGGTTGTAATGACTCGATCCAGCCTTAATACTTCAAAAATGGCAAATCCCTTCCCCATAATCTCTAACCAATGGGATGATGATGAATTTATTTTCCCATAACCACTAGCATCATCCACCCTGCAAGAAGACATCCCTATCTACAAGTCGGGTATACCCTTTACTCTACTACTTCAATAGACCCAGTTTGACTCTAGATTCAACAAGTTCAAGGTAACCATGAGGAAGTTATGTGTCAATATCCCTCTTTTGGATGCCATGAAAGAAACACTTGAGTGGATAAAATTCATCAAGGACCTACTGAGCCGAAAGTACATTCATTAACAATCTAAAATGGTAAAGTTGGCCAGATGCATGTTGGACGTTATCCAAAGCATGACATCTCACAAAATAAAAGACCCAGGATCATTGGGGATTACATGCACCATTGGTTATTCTACTAGACATTCGTGATTATCCGATCTAAGAGCAAGCATATCCATCATTCTCCTAAGCATGTACAAGAGACTAGGTCTCCTCGATGCTCACCCACCCATATGAGCATTCAACTGGATAATTCTTTCATTACTAGGACACTTAGGATTATTGATGATGTACCTGTTAAAGTCGGAAACTTTTACATCCCATGTGACTTTGTAGTACTAGATATAAAGGAAGATCATCACTACCCATTATCTTTGGTAGGTCATTCCTGGGCACTACTAGGGCACTCATCGACATTGAAGCAGGACTTCTCACCCTACGAGTGGAAACTGAATTCATAAACTTCCAAGCCTCTAGAGGTAGCATGAGTTATACCAGAGAATAAGAAGTATACTTCCTTGACTACATATACTAGTTCAACCAGATGCATCAGTGCTTCCTTAACCCTGAGACCCCATCTATGACCGAATCTTGAGTCTCTCTGGTAGATAACCAAATTATAATGCAAATCAAAGCCACACCATCCAGTCCCGTAATGATGGAGATCCACTTCCCACCATCCCCACTCTTGTAACACCCTATCTCAATACCCAATAGCTTCTCTTCCCACCACCTCTTTCCCCATTGTACCCATAACACCATCCCACTCTTGTTCTCCTTCCCCCATTCCCTATGAAAGCACTATTATACAATACCCATCGGGTCCCCTATGAATTACCGAAGCCAATTACAACTTAAGAAGAATTATTGAAATTCAATGATGAAGTCTCCATTTATTATCCCTCCAACTCATTCTGCATTGATACTAGTGACCAGTATGGTGGGATGACCATGCATCTACACTTGAATCTAAACTCTACACTTTCTAATAATTTATCTCTTTTATCATACAACAGTGCTACCTCATAATTATTCATTTCCATATATCAAACCATGAGAACCCATCTGTTCTGATCTTAACTCGTGTCCTCAGTACATAGATGCGAGCCAGACCATCCAGGTTACCTTCCAAGGATCTCATGAAAAGATGAGGGGTGGGTGCAAGCAAAGTAGTCAAGCCAATATAATACCCCCATTCAATGTCTAGATCTAGCCCCCTTGGGGAATACCACTATCGTTGGGCATTCGATGTTAAATAGGGTTCTTGTTGGAGGCACCCTAGAGATTTTCTTCCCTCCAGTCTAGATTTATGTTTTTCTCAGGATGAGAAAAATTTAAGTTCAAGGTGTAGGTGGGTAGTAAGAACTCATTCCACCCTCCCTATATTAAATTTCATTCCATTTTTATGCTAAGTAGTTTATTTTTATTCTTTCATAATTTTTCTTTTAGTTTTGGCCCTTATCTAGTTGGCCAAGCATCTATATAGTTGGCCATGTTGATATGCATGTCTTCACTATACCCCCTTTGAACGATGCAACTTCTTTTGTAACACAATTATAAAATTGCCATTGTTAGAACTTACTTTGTCACGTAGGATCTAAATTAACACCATTCCTTAGAAAATATGGAAAGTTGTATAGGACTGATAGGATTCAAAAACAATGATTCCTTATCTAGAATTCTTTTGAGTCGAAAAAATCCTTGATTTTGCATACATTCATACATTAATTAATCCAATGTATGATACTCCCTATGCACTCAAAAAAAAAAGAGTTGCACAAAGAACAATATTTTCTTTACTTCCTCCATCACCCTCTTATCTCTCCATCCACAAAAAGAAAAATAAAATTCCAATGTTCCAAACTCCAAATTTGGGTGGCACACCCCTTCTTCTCCCACTTCAATTCATCCATACTTCTAGTAAATTTAATAGGGGCATACCATCAAGAAAATATGCCAAAAGATCACACCAAAACATGTAGTCAATGGAACAACAAACAGAGAAATAAAAGGCCTCAAGTTGAGTAGAGGAGAGGTTGTTTCCTTCATGCCTCCTTCACTCTAATTTGATATCCATAGGAATCTATATGACCCCATCAAATCCTTGTGCCCTGTTCTCATATAAATAGCTCAAATGAATATGTGGGAATACCAAATGCAAAGGAAATGTGAAATTTGTTTTACTACATGATTAGAAATGGAACCAAGTTGAGAAATAATCTCCAAGTAGGTAATATGAACAATTGTTTTCTGTGACTCCAAAAATTTAAGGTTTATTGGCCCATCTATGGTGGAAGGACTCAAGTGTTCATATGCATGTGAGGATGACAGGTCAAAAGTACTATATGGTAGTGTTTTGAATGCAATGATGCTTGAGGACAAGCAAAACTCGAAGTCAGGAGTATATTGATGAGTGCAAACTCATCACCTTTTTCTCTACTTTTATTTATTAAATTCAATAAATTATTGATCAATTCATAGATTTAGCATAAATCCTCTTAGCTATCTCTTCTTTCTTAAATTGGACTTTTTATTTAATTTTCATGGGTTTTGTTCAAAAATATTCACATTACTTAAAAGACCCATAATACCCAAAAATCATAGGCTTCATATCTCAAATGTTGCCTCCTAGGTGACTATTTCATCTTCACAAAATGATTGGATCAGTAGCACAAAAGAATACCTACCCAGAACACCAATTAATTGGGTCACTCCATGAGATGATCATTTCATTCACCCAAGGAGCCGCATTACATATCCCAATTGGCTATTTCATAGTGACAATCCACAAACTCAAGTCAAAGTCAAGAAACAAGTGGTTCATTCAGCCAACCAGTTGGCTTGGAAGTCATAGCAAATGTTTCAAGATTCAAAATAGTTGACTCACCCAATTAATGACAAAAGACTAGGTCAAATGACACTGCCAACCCTTGCTCTACGGCTTGGACTGTTACCTTTGACTCGCACTCCCAAGAAACCAAACAGAGCAGCTCAGTTGGTGAACCGGTCAGTTCACAACCGAAAATCCATATTCTACAGCAGTCATTGACCACTCTTTCCTCTCCCTCTTCAGGGTTTATTCCCCCTCCTTTCCCTATAAAAGGAGGGGGGACTCCAAAGCAAAAGGGCATTCCTTGTTATCAAGTTTTATCTTTTGTTCCTTATCTGAGTAGTTTTATTTTGAGGCATGGGGGATAACCCCATAGCATGTTATTATTCAATGAGATCAAATCCCTATTTCAATAAAAGAATGTTTCTCCATATGTTTCTGCTTTGGTCATCATATGAACTGATATATTCTTGTGGGGTGATATGATTGGGGATCCCCACAAGAAAGAACCCATGATCCCTTAGTTGCAATTATTATCATTTTATTATTCAATCTTGTACTTATTTATGTGGTCATAAGATTATATCTTTGTGGGTGTGCTGAGACCTCAGGCCTTGCAAAGATGAACTCATGATCTTTTTGACGCGATCAACCAAAATTAGATTATGATCTTTCTACTCATTTAATTTATTTGTTACAACCCATGGTGATGTGATCACCTGATCTATGGGTTCAAACACCAGATAAGAATCATGTGTATCTCGATGAGATCTCAAAGAGGTATGTGTTTGATGGATGGATGAGGATCCCTAAACATTGGGATCAACATGTTTGTGGCAAGTCCGTCCCTTGGGTAATTGTGTTCTGTAAGGACATAACCACATGGTACTAATTTGATTATTGAGATCTAGGAGTTGATTCCTCGAGTAAAAATATGGTTATTGGTGGTGATCCCTCAGAGCCCTAGTTCCAAATATCATTTGATCTTGATTTGTTATTCATGTACTTATTTCTATTATTAGCATAACTAAACTCTCAACAACCAGAATTTCCTTTCTTTCTTTCATGCTATTAGAATTTGATTACAACCATTATCTCCCACCATCCCTTCATATGATACCTTACTACCATAAGGTTAAACTCTGGGACTTTTCCTAGTGACTAGTATGCAAACGAAATGCATCACCTAGAAAGCTTTTTTATTAAGTGGGGTTTTTTGAATAAGGCTTGCCATCCTTTGAATAGATTTCCCCATATACATTTTGTGAGTAGTTAATTTGAGTTATGGATAGTTCAAAAGGCAAGTCTCAAATATCTTTGTATATGGGGTTTCCTTGGAAAAGTACTTGTTGGAAAGGAAAAAATTGGGACCTAAAGTACTAGATGTCATATTTTTAGGTTATGTGAAGATAAGTGGTGCCTACATATGCTAGATTGTAAATTTTGAAATCTCAAGCATTCATGTCATTGCAATTGTAGAACTTTGTGATGTAAATTTGTTTGAAAATTTTTCTCCCATGAAATTTGGTGTACCCAAGGAAATTTCTCGAGAGGATCCATTTATGATACATTACACTCCCATGCACATAGAAAGGATGAAAAATGTGGGGATGGCTCAGAAAGAATTTGATGATCTCGAAGAGACGGTTGAACTAAGGAGAAGTAAATGAACTAGGACATCCAACGAATTTGGAGGTGAGCTCTTCACTTATAATGTTGAGGATGATCCTACAACCTTCAAGCAAGATATGGCTTCCCCAAAATCTATGTTTTGGAGGGAAGTTGCTAATGTTGAAATTTAATCAATTACCTCAAATGGAACTTGGGAATTCATGGATTTACCTCCTGGTTTCTATACTTGGATGTAATCAATTTTAAGAAAATCAATGTAGTTAGAACAATCAATAAGTATAAGTCTAGATTGGTTTTCAATGGATACACACAAAGGGACATAATAGACTATTTTGATACCATTCTCATGTTTCTCGCATGATCACAGTTTATGTGTTCATAGCACTAAATTATATTTATAATCTCTATCCATCAAATGGATGTGAATAGTGTGTTCTTAGATGGTGATCTTCATGAGGAGATATATATATGGAAAAATCAGAGGGTTTTGTGTGGTGTGGGAATGAATCAAAAGTGTGTAAACTTGTTAAGTCATTTCTCAGCTTAATACAACCCCCTAAACAAATACAAAACCTTATTTTATGATATCACCCTTTTTCTTCATTTCTAATAATTTTTATAAGTTTGTTTACTGCAAGATCATTGACGCTAGATTTATCATCTTATGTTTATGTATAGATGATATCCAACTTTTTAGTTTCCATATTGAATTAGTAAATGAGAAAAAGTTATTCTTGTGGAGAAAGTTTGAGATGATAGATATGGGTATCGTTAATGTGATTTTTGGGCATAAGATCAAAAGCTCTACTGATGGTATTACACTCCCACAGTCTTATTGTGTTGAGAATATTTTAAGTGGTTTTAGTATACATAAAACATGTTAAGACTTTGTATGATCCATCCCATACCATGTTGAAGAATGATAATGGTGTTCCTATCACTTAATTATGATACTCTTAGATTATCAGAAGTTTGTTGTACCGTATGAACTACACATGATAAGACATTGAATTTTCCATGCACAAGTTGAGTATATACACTAGTTGACATGGGGAAGCTCTTGATAGAGCGTTAAGGTATATCAATGGAACTATATACCTTGGGATTCATTATGGAAAATATCCTTTTATTGTTGAAGGATATAGTGATACAAGTTGGATTGCCATGAAGTCTGAGAGCAATGATGCCTGAGGATATGTATTACTATCGGGAGGAGGTGTTGTTTCCTAGAGATCTAAGAAACAGACCACGTTGTCTTGGTCCATCTTTGAGGTATATTTGTGTCCTTTATATGAAACTATATTGGAATTAAAATGGATACATGGACTTGTGTCTAGTTTACCTATGTAAAGAAGTTTCTTCCTACAATTTTAGTTTATTGTGATAGGGAAACAACTATTGCTAAGATGAGGAGTTCCAAGTACAATAAAAAACTGCATAAACACATCAAGGTTGTACTTAAATCTTTAAGGGATCTAGTGTCTATTGGGGTTTTGGTTGTGGACAATGTAACTATGAAACAAAATACAGTCGATCTTAGCCTTAGTTGGGAAAACTAGATTGAATATGGGACTAAAACCCTTTTATGATTCACAAACAGTAGCAACCCAACCCAAAAGAGTAGAGATCCAAAAAAATTGGAATCAGTAAGGTGATAACAAGTTATCAGGTGAATTGGTTGACACTATGTAATTTACTTTATGATTTGTGCATATCAATATTTGTCCCCTAAATACATGTTAGTGTCTTGACTACAAATTTAGTAAGAAATTTGTGATCAAATAAAGTTGAGCTAGGATGCGATTCTGGAAGTACATCCTTGATCATTGAATGATGTTAACTCCTAGGACAAGATGCTAGAAGTACATCCTTAGAGACTCCAGTTAAGTGATTGATGTTGTATAGGCCACAATAGGGTAATTGCGTTGTTTCTTGATATCAATCATGATTCTTAATTTGGATGAATGGACTTTCAACATCATTTTTCTTTGTTTCCATTGCCTTTATTGTGTTGTTACCAGTATATACTCATGCACCAAACGTTCAGGTTCAAGATGTCAGATCGCCTAGTTCATGTGGGGGTATATGTTGGATAACTCAGTGTGGTTCAAATAAAGAGGTACCTACTGAAATCACAATATGTAGGATTGAGTGGCACAACACACTATACATTCAACTTTGTGGGGAATTGTTATCTATATTATCCTATTTAAATTAGTTAACATGGGTTAAGCCCAATGTTTGTGCAGTTGGTACATAAGGAGTGTGGAGGAATAAGTAGTTTTTATATTTTGTCCTAACTACGAATAGGATCGGGAAATTATCTATCATATTTCATCGCCCATTTTGCACAACACAATAACTACTTAATTAGTTAATTTTTTAATCAATACTTTTGAAATTAAAAGAGAAGCCCCATATTCCTTCAAAATTGAAAAGGGACTCATTGTATTCCTTTCAAATTGGAAAGAGACTTCTCATATTCCTTTCGGATTGGAAAAGGACTCCTTGTATTCCTTTTATATTTACAAGAATGTTCATTTGATTGAGACAAATGGGGACATGATTGAGTATGACAATTCCATAAATAAAGCCTCAAGATTAGGGTTAAACACTTGTTTAGGGAATAGTCTACCATTTGTGTTTTGTTTCTGTACCAGTGTTGTCTTACATTCTGCTCTTTGTTTGTGTCTCTCATGAAGTTCACATCCTAAACAAGAGAACTTTTCATTGTCTCTTATCTTCCTTGATGTGATCTATTTAGTGGTGGTACCTAACGACCGCTAATATACTTAGTGGTGTTGTTCTTCATCGACTATGCGTGAGTGAGAGAACCTTTGTCTATAGGTTTGAGACCAAATCAAGACTGGAACAACAGTGTGTATCCAAAAGATAATGGGGTGTTGATGTATTTATATTAACCTCTCATGAGAGAGATTGAGTTTCTATATTGTTTCTCCTTCTTTGTACATTATTACATTTATTATATGATCCTTAAACTTTGTTGATAAACATGTTTATCAAATTACAATTTCCTATTATTGCTTGTATTGACGTTTTATAAAATAATAACTTCATCCACATTTCATGTATTCAACCACATACTCTATCCTCATCTGTCCAACATCTCAACATTATTATTTTCTCAAAAGAACACTTGTACTCTATTACCCACTATAGGACTGAATATATCATTTGTCTTCTCTTATTCCCTCATAACAATGATAGCTCATGCGGACTTAGTATGGCAATTTTTCAACTGTTTACAACATACAATTTCTTCTCATTTATTTGTATTTCTTTCACTTTTGGAATACATTTTTCCACATTAAATATCCACCCAAAATCATCATTCATGATGACTCGGTTAGATAGAAGATAATCATTAGTACCAACCAGCATAGGAAAGGTTGGAGTAGATATCATATATGTATATTCAATCACCACCACTCTGAAGAAATATAAACTTTTATTAACTACAATCACAATTATTTTCTTTTAAACATATTCTGCAAAAGCTATTATACTTATTATATTACTTCTTAGCTAGAATTTCCACATTTTCTTTTTTAAAATTCAATGTTTTGATCCTTCTAGAAAAAATATTAGTCATTCCTTTGCTAACAGTGTCCTTTGGAATATTTTGTGTAAAAAGAAATTGATTTCTTTAAGAATGTTCACAACAATTTAATCGAGATTCATACATTTTTGTATTTTGAGGAAACCATCTTGACACAGTTATTTTAGACCCACCTCCACAAAAAAAATCCTAGAACAAGACATGTGTTGGAAACTCTTACTAACACCATGCAAAGTAGCTTGAAATGTATCGCATGGCTAACCTCTAGTCGGTATGCCTCTCAGAAGGTTTTTTTCTTAAAATTTGGGTTTTGAACCTAAGATATTTAATATGATATAACATGTTTTATTATATCCCCACATCTATTCTAAAAAATTAATATGTGTGACCTTTTTCTTTCCATGTGATATTGCTTCGGCCCTGAAAGGTGAAGGCCAAAAGAAGGCCTTCATTAACCATGAAAAGGGTGAAGATACAAGATATATGGGATCTATTTTTTGATCGTATAGAGCTTTCTAATGAGGATAAGGCTTAATCTTAAGTCACCTTAACCGTGTGTTGCTACTATAATGACATACAAAGTTTGGGTAGATAAAAATGAAACCATCAATTCCATGAACTTCAATGTAACAAACACCATCATAAAAAATAGTTGGGACATAAGACAAGATGCACTTCAAAAGATAAGTGGGACCATCGTAATTTTTCATTTGGTTCACTACAATAAAATAAAAGGAATAATCATCATTGGTCATAATATAATGGGTGTGGACAACATATATATAAAGTCAAAGAAACACAAAAGAATGTCATATGTAGTGATATTGTCTTGAATGGTAATCTTCTATATAATATTAAAAGATTATATTCCAATAAATATTGGTAAGGTATTCCCATAGAGCCTAGCATATGATGATTAACATGGTATAATTACCTAAAAGGATTTGATTAATAATAACATATTTAAAGGCAAGCTTCCAATTCAACTGTCTCACTCAGCTATGAGATAATGATGATATAGAGTGAATGTCTAGAGAATTATATTACTCAATGATGTATGATGTCAAGTTACTATCCTTTTGAATGAGATCATACACATGTTAAGAGTACATATACATATTCTCATTATGTCCCTAATTGGTTGTTATTGTGGAAGGTTGATAGAAAACAATAACACATAAGATCAGAGTGAATTGGTTGATGACTAAATATCATTATTCATAATATGGCAATATCAAACCAAGCACACAAATATATGTTAGGGAATAGTGTATCAGACTAACACGCCCTTGAGAGTGACACATGGTTTTATAGTCATATTCAACTCTAATAGTGAAGATGGTGATTATGTTCTTAGACCTGGAATCACTACACTCGTCACATCTTGTTGGGTACACTTTGACATCATCAAACGCAGTCCTAAAATAGGGGTTGTTATAACGGTGATGATTGGGTGACTTTGGCACATGGATTTGTCCCTACTACTGGAGTATGATATCATGGCCACATGATAAGCGAGATTGAGAAACACATATTCATGCACATGTGGATCAATATATGATATTGAGGTCACATTATCTCAGACAATCTTCTCTTGGTTCAAAAAATATGGATTGAATGTTGAGAGGATAACAAACCATGCCTCAAGTTCATCATGAATATTAGAGACAAATGAATTATACAATCACTACAACACCTTACATAGATTGTAGGTTGAAGTTGTTCTCCAACTTTCCATTCACTTGGGTAGCACTAATGAGCAACTAGGCACAACTCTTTTCTTGTAATGTCATAATCTAGTTATGGACATTCACAACCAACGTGATATGGGACCTACAGGGTCACACACATAGGAACTCATCTAGAAGAGGATTTTGATCTTACATGACAATTGGATTGATTAATAAAGTGTTTAGCATGAAATTCATGAAACTGATCGCTCAATTGCCAGACTAGGTCTGCCAAATGACCATCTCATTGGGTGAGACATCTGTTTGGGCACCCATACGGGGGTCTTAAGAAGTTGAGACGGCTGTTTGTGGGTCAGGCTGACCGAAGTTTGAATTCATTTAGTTCTTCCCTTAAACTGACCGACTCGTCTCAACTCACCAGGTGGCCGTCTGGGTGAGTGAGACGGGTGGCTCACCAGGGTGAGATGGCCCGATTGGGTCGAATGAAGGTTTAGGATGTTTCCTGAATAGTTTTGATAGTTCTTTACTTGAGGAACCAAGAAATTAATATGAGATATTAATTAGATTCAAAATAACCAAATTTGTTCAGATTGGGAACCGCCAAACGACTGCTTGGCATTGTGCGATGACAGTCTCATAAACTAGATGACCGTATAAATGCCTGTTTCGGTTGTCGCATGTTGCGAAAGTTCAAGTTCTTCTAGTCCCTTCAACTCCCACACAATCTCAATCAGAATGGAAACCATGACACTGGCCTCTACTATAAATAGAGGGGTTTTGGTGGCTTCTCAAGACACAACACAGACAACTGAGAATCAGTTCTTCTGACAAATGTTACTGTCACACCCAAATCCTATGATTACCACAAATAATGATATTAGGTCATGAGTTTAAGGATTATACTTAATACAAAGTTCACTCCCATCTTTTGTATATTTATGTTTTCTTGCATTCAATCACATAAACAACTTTACAAGAAAATTAAACCTTGATTACTCTAATATGATGTCAACATTTATGATATGCACACATACATTCATTCTGTTTCTCACACTTCCATGTACATACTACATGATAACCAGATATGTACTCTATTATTAAAGAAGAAAAGTTACACTTTATCATTTACAACTCTCTCTCAACTCTATATAAGGATCTAGAGTGATAGGGACCGAATGAACTTAACTAATCTTATACTTAACTCCTATGGCAGATCTACTCTAATGTAATGATATCTTTAATCCACGAGTCATCCCTAAAAAGTTTGAGTAGAGGGGTGAGCCTACCTGCTTAGTGATTGAGTACTTCAAAGAAACATTCTAAAGCACTGATATAATTTCAACTATACTTTTGAGCAATTGATATCAATTATGATAGCAGTAAGCTTAAAAGAGACTAATCATTCCCAAACATAAATATTTCAAGATACTCTAGATAGCTACAAGAGTGTATCAATATATGAACATGCTTGATTGATCATAAAGAGAACTAATAATGTAGGAACACACAAAGAATAATTGAATAACTGCACACACTTGTTTAACCTCTCATTCATCTTATTATCATATTTTAACTTGTGCCCTGATCATATGTAGTGTACTCTATATATGAAGACTCATAGCAAACTATGATCTCACTGTACAAGACTTAGCTGACACACCCGAGAATGCTAAGTCTGATAATGTCACTGGTCTACAACAGGAAAATGGCTCTCTGGCCTCGACACACCTATTATGCTGTAAAAATTGGACTCCTCCTCTAAGCTGAGCACACAGGTGGAGAGTCAAGCCACCTATTGGCTTTTATGTACTCTAGTGCCACCAAGATCTTTGGTTGATGTTGGATACTACATACTGTATTTTCAAGGAGACTTCCACTAGGGCTTCGTCCCCCATACCACCTGTTAGTACATTCCAACCCCCATATACTGGACACTGCCAGGGTTAGGTCATTTCTTCCCTATGACGCAGACATCTCATAGGGAATCTACGGTGTTTGGGGCATCTAAATGTCTAATTCACTCTTTACATTCACAATTCAATCATCACATCAACATATCTTAGTTTATCTTTGTAAATCATTCTTTTCATAGACCATCTGATAACATTTACCACAACTGAACTGTTAAGCATCACCGCATCTCATACTAAGAATATTGATATCACAATACTTGATTCATTGAACACCCAATCCTTAGGGTTTTATTTACCTCATTCACTTATCACATGGCTCTCATAAGGATTTAATATGTCATAAACATCCACTAAATATAGATTGCTTTAAACAAGTCATATACATCAATATATGTATGAAATCCTCGAATTGAGCTAAATTAGGGTTTTCCATGTCATTCATTGAGATATTATGAATCAAGAATAACATTGCATAAATAGAGTCTATGATGCCAAGAAAAACACTTCAAATGGATTTCACCATATTTATTCACAAATTACCAACTTTCCACTCATACAGGGCTTCACCCTATTTACGAAGATATCAAGCAAACACTATTCACATCACATGAAATCCAAGATAGTATCTGACATATATGTACTACGCATTCAGATAAACAATCATTCATAACCAAGGGGATCCAGATAAACAAATTTCCCTATTTAATTATACAACAATTTCAGTCATAGACAAATTCCCTATATTTCATTTTACTCTTATAACCTTTGTGAATACTTAGGGAATTCTCATTAGGATGTATTGTAGAAATTTCAAATATAAATTTATCATCTGAAATTCAAACAAAAAAAGGAAGAATCCATTTCATACCATTTTGCAACAACTTAGATTAAACAGACAATTCAGGGTTTGTAGTCGCATACTCAGTAATTACAGATTATGGATGATTTAACCAATTTTCATGCAATATATTGTTTAAAGGAAGTTACCACTCACCCTAAGGTGTGAAAACACCTTAAAAATTTATCCCATATCTGAAAATCTCGAATCCATCTCAAAACCCTAACAATCTCCACTTTCTTCTTCCTTTCAACTCGGAAACCTCAGAATTGAAGATTAGGAGAGAAAGAGTGAGAAAAGGACTTGATTTGATATGATTTTGAATCCAATCAGGGGAGGTATGGAATCTTGACATCTGAGAGAAGATTCACCATGAAACTATATCCAATGAAGCTAAACTTATATGATTTCATCATTCCTCAGACCACAAAACCCTAGGTGAACATCTCCATCACTTTCTCCTCTCAAACCCTAACTCTCCCTCTCTCTAGGATTTTGTTTCTCTGGATTGAATCATAAATTATGAGAGCTCCTTTTATGTTAGGTTAACCATATAGAGCAATTGAGCTACTTGGGTCAATTGCACATTGACCCCTCACTATACTTTCTCTTATTTCAGCTGAATTTTCTGTCATAAAAATATTACTGTAATTTGTCTACTGATAAGGTCTAAACGCATCCAAAAATTATGAAAATTTAACATTTTGTTTATGATTGAGTTTTAGATCTCCAGTTAGAATTTCAGATCATTTTGAGTTACTGATAAATAATTAAAATAAAACACTACACTGCTGAAAAGCACTCTGTCAACATTTTGGTCGAAGTATAGTTCGACCGAGAACGACATTCAAAGAATACTCAAATATTTTAAATTTTTTCTCTAGTATGCATGATTGAGTTATCCATATCATAACCAAAATTCAATTAAATAAAATGTTTTTAGAAAATATGAAAAATCATTTACCACACTGCTATCCTGATCAAATTCCATATTCATGTACTATCAAAACCCTAATTTTTTCCAATTAGGGTTTACATTTCTCAAACCCTAATTCTTCAAACTAAAATCATAGTTAGAGTTTCTTCTTAGGTTTGAAACATCACACTTTATCTACTATCATTAATCAAGTCTAAACGATGTTCAATCTAATCAAGCATGTAATCATTCAGGTAAACCCTAGTTTACAGATTAAGCACAAATGTGGTCATTATGATTCTCACCCCCTTAAAAAGTTTCGTCACCAAAACATAAATATGCAAACAAAGTATATTCAAAGTTTATTTTAAGCTTTTGAAATCTTACTTGTCATTATATTCTTGTATTTCATACTTGAATGCACTTTTCAACATTAAGTCCTTCATTCTTTTCTAATCACAACATGTTTGAAATAGTTCTCAATGACAACAAACAAATTCTCTATGCCACAATCAATCATAGTAGAGAGAGAGAGAGAAACAACCATTTCAATATTTTTTTATACTCTTGAGGTGTTACCTCAACATTGATAATCTGATCCAACTATTTCAATTCATACGACTCAATATGTATTATTGTTATGTATTACCTCTAAGTCATAAAAGAGAGTTCACCATGTTCTTTTGAATTTTACTATTGTGCTACTCAAATAGCAAAATAGTCTTGAGTTGGAAGACTAGATTCAACAGCAACTTTAAAATGATGAGCATGGTCATTGTTCATTATTGTGATTTGACAAAAATAGATATACAATGAGTTTTTGAACTACTCAACTCCTAGATGCAAATAAAGTGAATTGAGGCATGAAAGCAACATAGGTTCTTAGAATTTAACTTCTTGTTTTTTGATTTTTTTTCCTATTCTCTCTTTTCAATTTACTAGAAATAGTTGATTCAAAGAAATTATTGATGTGAGACTTTGCAACTGATTATTTATTTTCTTGACACACCCTAACATACATCAAGGGGTATGGAACAAACATAATTGAGAAGGTTGAAAGAATTCAACCATAAGCTCAGGTTTGGCATATTTTTGGATTTATGCATGTCTTGGCATATTGTGGATAGGAGGATGGTGGAATAAGATTAGAAGAGGGAGAGTATAGTGTGCAAAGTTTAATATGACAATTTCATGCATTAGGTTTTCCATTGACTTCAATAACCTAATTTGTTTCATAACTGGAGAAGATCTAAAATTTCTTCTATATCATTCATCTACTTGGTGAGTAGAACATTGTAGTTGATCACCATCCATTCCACCTAAATGAGATTCCTTTATAAGAAGTGTGATGACGATACTCATGGGCTACTATAGTTGATTTTTAACTAAAGGACACCATTTGAAAATTGTATAATCACAAGAATAAGTATATCAAGTAAGGTTGAGTAAATGAAAGATAGTAATTATATAACTAAATTCAATCCTAAGATGAGAAAATATAGGCTTGGAAAATGTTCCTAAATTGAAACAATTTTTACAATCTAAGTAAATTCTAGAACAAGATAACAAATTGGAAATTGCAAAATGTAAACTAAAATGTGGGTGGATTTATGATTGAACACCATCCTCCCTATACTCTAAGATTAAGAATTTTTTGTTCATCTAATAATCCTATAAGCAAATATAGAGGGAAATAAATATGCTCTATGTTGCACTTGGTAAGACTCTAGTTATGTTGAGTCTTACCAAAAATTATTTGTTATATTCAGTCCTGCCATATTTTGGTCAAGCTATTGAGTGAGTGACAATAAAGGTTGGAATGACTACCATTGAATTTTTCAAGCAAGGAAATATTATCATTTCCCAACATCATAACCTTAAAAAGATAAACATTAGTTTGTGATAATATTCCTTTCAAAACGAAATCTTTCTCCTCATATTCCGTGTTAAGAACATAGATATCAAAAATGAGAAAATCAAGAATTTTAGCATGCTCTTAATTTGAATTAGGCATAAAAGGTTGAGATTCTAAAACTTAATCTTATCAAACAAACTATAAATTTCAATGTTAAGAGTATTTACTTTTATAATATAGACATTCTTATCTATCTCAACTCCATTGAATTCCAGTTGAAGATTTATACTAAGATTATGTAGATTGTCAATATAACTACTCAAATAGCAAAATAGTCTTGAGTTGGAAGACTAGATTCAACAACAACTATACAATACTACTCACGGCATCCCCATTGCATCATGGATGCATAGGTGAAGCATTACCATCACATTCCATATTATTCTCAAGTATGAACCCACACATAATTCAAGGTGTAACCATCGGGTTATAGCATACTAGGGTTTCAACGATAGTAACAAAGTACTCCATGATTGTATTAGTCATTCAAGGACTATTCATACCCAATTACCATCACTTAGTTATATTAAAGCTAGGTATAACAAGCTATACCTCATTAGGGTTACATATCAATACAATATGGTTATTATCCCTTCTATTCATATGAGTGAATATGTAAGACTACCTTATTCAGGGTAACCCTTCATTTTTTTCCACCATTATTCAACCCATATCACCATACCACAATTGTACAATACTAAGATGGATTACTGGTATGAATGACTACAACTATCAGACACATTTAATTAACATATTGCTTGCACATGTACACTGAAATCATACGTAGAACCAATTTACATCCCTTAATATACCTTAAACAAATTATACTTCTAAAAACAAATTCACATATTACTAAAAGCCATTGTTTTCTCTTATCTCTCTCCTCATTCACTACTACTTACTTTTTGCTACTTATCCTTCTCATTTTAATCATGTAGATTAAACATTCCTAAAATTGAAACATACAAGGTACAAATAGATTATTCATCATTCTTGCTATCATTGCAAGAAATTATCTCATATCGCACTTCACTCATATTGTATTTCTCCTTTTGTTCAAAACACACTTGTTACATTTCAAATTTATATCTTACTCTTTACTCCGAATCATTTCCATATTGTTCATCTACCTTTCAGATTAGCTACCTTTAAACCCTGGATTACTATCAGTGCTAGTTTACTTCTCATAGTGCAAATTTCATGATCTTGTTTTATAGAGATGCTAGTATTCAAGGTCAAATCACTAGTGACATCCTTTGAAATACTACAACTCTAAACATTCTACAGTTTGGTCCTTATCAGTAGCATGACGTTATTGTGATGTGACTTTTCTCCCTTAATTTGAAATTCAAACTTTGGATCTCACAAGTTTTACTAAAGTCTTGTTTATCTTATCGATTGAATTTCCTTTCTCTTACGTGGCCATTCAGATAGATTACATTCTCAATTACCATGCTAGGGTTTCATCATCATATTATGTGTCATTATTACATTCACTGGATGTCTCTACCACAGTGGTTATGCATCATATATGATTCATTTTATTATCACATCATTCCTACATTGCTCTCATTAAGGAAGATATGAAAGAGAAGATGATTTTGAGACTTAGAATTCTTATCTTCAAACATTCAATAATACATTTCTCATATGTAGGTTTAATTAATTATCAACAAGGATACTTGACTATTTAGCACTTTCTTGAATCTCACAACATCTTTCTTTTATAATCTATATTACTCCATTATGTTTCAAACCCTTCTTTACTTTCCATAATCCCCTTACCATATACTACTATTCCACATGTCATCTTTGACTTCTAGTTTTCTCTTATGATCATGTTGCTTCTTTTATGTGTATGATCATGTATACCATGTTGCATATATTTCCTTTTATCCTTCTACTAATGTGAAGTTGAAATTATAAATCAATAATCTCTCTACTAGTATCACCTCATGTTTAATACATTACATATACTTCATTTTAAATCAAACGGCTCATGCATGGGTAAAACATAGTTTCTCTTTCAATCAACTTTTTCCTTCCTGCATATAGTTTACCTTTGTATGACTTATTCATTTATTTAGCTACACTTTTGTTCTTCTTTTAGAAACTAGTTTGTTGTTCTATAAAGACTTAGAATCCAAAGACAGTAAGGATGAATGTATTAAACTTATTAATAAAGGTATACATTCCATGCTCTCAATTATATCATAACCCTCATTCCTTAATCAAGCTCATTATTTCCAACATTTCTCTTTGTTTCAACTAAGTTTCTTGTCCTAGTTTTATGATTTACATGCTCATCTAGTTCTCTTCACTTTAACTCTTCTGAAGACTCTTCACTTCTATGTACTTATTGTATACTTAGCTCTTTTCTTCTATTTTCCCTTTGCTTTGGAGTACATAAAAACATTATACCTAGTTATATAATCCATTCCTCGTGATTGATTCTTATTATCTTGGCCCCTTACATACTTTTATCATATCTTTTCCATATTTCATATTTAGAGTTCATATAATACTAATAATTAAACTTAATCTGAACCTTAAGTTGTGTTCCTTTATTCCCAATTGAGGGTTTCTCATATGAGGCCCCAAAGTTGGATCTCAGATATTAGTTCCAACTGATTCTTAGTTATCCCAGTCTTTCCCTTATACTTCAAAATCTTAGAGTATATACATTCATACTAGAATTTGGATCTAATCTATCCAGAATTTACTCTTGTTATGTTACTAATAGGATTCATTAGACCCTAGTAATGCATCCTTTCATCCGGACTAGGCTGAACCTACAGTCCTGAAGCCAAGAGCTACTTAGGATTACTCGACTCCTATTCATCTTAAATGTGTGGAAGAAAACTTATCCACTTAGGAAATCTCATTCAAAGATCATTTCTAGTCTACTTGATACAAAGAATGTAATCAATAAATGCCACAACTGCATAGTGTACAACAAATCTTAAAGACCCATATATATTTCAAAACCAAATATCTGAATTCAAACATATAAGAGCTTTTCTATTCATCTCCAACAAAACAACAATATGAAATGAAAGTTCTATCTCATTTTATATTTATGCTCTTAATTCATGTTACTTATCTTGTTTCTAACCCTAATATTTCTAGGGTTCCTCTCTAGACCATCCTTCCACTGTATACCTGGCTAGGGTATACATGAAAGAATAGACAGAGTAGTTTGATACTAGTTGATCCAAATACTCAGATATCGGACCAGGATATCCAAATACTCAAATCGCCAAAGCTAACATCATAACATCTCCTATCTGCCACACTTATGACTCTAACTTACCAATTTAATGGTCCCTGACAGCTAAGCCCAAGCTCTGATACCAAGCTGTCACACCCACATCCCACAATTACCACTAATCATGAGATTAGGGCATGAGTTTAAGGATTATACTTAATAAAAAGTTCACTCCCATCTTTTGTATATCTTTGTTTTTTGACATTCAATACATAAACAACTTTACAAGAGAATTAAACCTTGATTACTCTAATATGATGTCAACATTTATGATACGCATACAGACATTCATTCTGTTTCTCACACTTCCATGTACATACTACATGATAACCATATATGTACTCTATTATTAAAGAAGAAAAGTTACACTTTATCATTTACAACTCTCTCTCAACTCTATACAAGGATCTAGAGTGACAGAGACCGATCGAACTTAACTAATCTTATACTTAACTCCTGTGGCAGATCTACTATGATGCAATGATATCTTCAATCTGTGAGTCATCCCTAAAAATTTTGAGTAGAGGGATGCGCCTACTCTCTTAGTGAATGAGTACTTCAAAGAAACAATCAAAAGCACTGATATAATTTCAAATATACTTTTGAGCAATTGATATCAATTATGATAACAGTAAGCTGAAAAGAGACTAATCATTCCCAAACATAAATATTTCAAGATACTCTAGATATCTACAAGAGTGTATCAATATATGAACATGCTTGATTGATCATACAGAGAACTAATAATGCAGAAACATACAAAGAATAATTGAATAACTGCACACACTTGTTTAACCTCTCATTCATCTTATTGTCATATTTTAACTTGTGCCCTGATCATATGCAGTGTACTCTACATATGAAGACTCGTAGTGAACTACGATCTCACCGTACAAGACTTAGCTGACACACCCGGGAATGCTAAGTCTAAAAATGTCACTGGTCTGTAATAGGAAAATGGCTCTCTGGCCCCGTCATACCTATTATGCAGTAAAAACTGGACACCTCTAACTTGAGCACACAGGCAGAGAGTCAAGCCACTTATTGGCTTTTCTATACTCTAATGCCACCAGGATCTCTGGTTGATGTTGGACACTACATACTGTATTTTTAAGGAGACTTCCACTAGGGCTTCATCCCCCGTACCACCTATTAGTACGTTCCGACCCCCGTATACTAGACACTGTCAGGGTTAGGTCATTTCATCCCTACGGTGCAGACCTCTCATAGGGAATCTATGGTGTTCAGGGCATCTAAATGTCTAATTCACTCTTTACATTCAAAATTCAATCATCACATCAACATATCTTAGTTTAGCTTTGTAAACTGTTCTTTTCATAGACCATCTGATAACATTTACCACAACTAAACTGTTAAGCATCACCACATCTCATACTAAGAATATTGATATCACAATACTTGATTCATTGAACACCCTATCCTTAGGGTTTCATTTACCTCATTCACTTATCACATGGCTCTCATAAGGATTTAATATGTCATAAACATCCACTAAATACAGATTGCTTTAAGCAAGTCATATACAATCAACATATGTATGAAATCCTTGAACTGAGCTAAATTAGGGTTTTTCATG
The DNA here is from genome assembly GCA_963693085.1 of Alisma plantago-aquatica. Taxonomy (NCBI): domain Eukaryota; kingdom Viridiplantae; phylum Streptophyta; class Magnoliopsida; order Alismatales; family Alismataceae; genus Alisma; species Alisma plantago-aquatica. The sequence continues at coordinate 1,137,752,635 of OY856412.1, read as the reverse complement.
CCATTCATTGAGATATTATGAATCAACAATAACATTGCATAAATAGAGTCTATGATGCCAAGAAAAACACTTCAAATGGATTTCACCATTTATTCACAAATTTCCAACTTTCCACTCATATAGGGCTTCACCCTCTTTACGAAGATATCAAGCAAACACTATTCACATCACATGAAATCCAAGATATTATCTGACATATATGTACTACACATTCAGATAAACAATTATTCATAACCAAGGGGATCCAGATAAACAAATTTCTCTATTTAAGTATACAGCAATTTTAGTCATAGACAACTTACCTATATTTCAGTTTACTCTTATAACCTTTGAGATTACTTAGGGAATTCTCATTAGGATGTATTGAATACATTTATAATATGAATTTATCATCTAAAATTCAAACAAACAGAGGAAGAATCCATTTCATATCATTTTGCAACAACTTAGATCAAACAGACAATTCAGGGTTTGTAGTCGCATTCTAAGCAATTAAAGATTATGGATGATTTAACCAATTTTCGTGAAATATATTGTTTAAAGGAAGTTCCCACTCACCCTAAGGTGTGAAAACACCTTTAAAATGTATTCCATATATGAAAATCTTGAATCCATATCAAAACCCTAGCAATCGCCACTTTCTTCTTCCTTTCAACTCGGAAACACTGGAATTGAAGATTAGGAGAGAAAGAGTGAGAAAAGGACTTGATTTGATATGATTTCAAATCCAATCATGGGAGGGAAGGAATCTTGACATCTGAGAGAAGATTCACCATGAAACTATATCCAAAGAAGCTAAACTTACATGATTTCATCATTCCTCAGACCGTAAAACCCTAGCTCAGCATCTCCATCACTTTCTCCTCTCAAACCCTAACTCTCCCTCTCTCTCTAGGATTTCATTTCTCTAGATTGAATCATGAATTATGAGAGCTCTGTGTGTGTTAGGTTGACCATATAGAGAAATTGAGCTGCTTGGGTCAATTGCACATTGACCCCTCACTATACTTTCTCTTATTTCAACTGAATTTTCTGTCATAAAAATATTACTGTAATTCATCTACTGATATGGTCTAAACGCATCCAAAATTATGAAAAACTTACATGTTTTTTATGATTGAGTTTTAGATCTCCAGATAAAATTTTAGATCATTTGGAGTTACCAATAAATAAATAAAAATAAAACACTACACTACTAAAAAGCACTTTGTCATCATTTTGGTCGAAGTATAGTTCGATCGAGAACCACATTAAAAGAATACTCAAATATTTTGAAAGTTTTATCCAATATTCGTGATTGAGTTATCCATATTATATCCAAATTTTAGTTAAATACAAAATTTTTATAAAATACGAAAAATCATTTACCACACTGCTATCCTGATCAAATTCCATATTCATGTACTATCAAAACCCTAATTTTTTCCGATTAGGGTTTACAATTCTCAAACCCTAACTCTTCAAACTAAAATCATAGTTAGAGTTTCTTCTTAGGTTTGAAACATCACAATTGATCCACTATCATTAATCAAGTCTAAATAATGTTCAATCTAATCAAGCATGTAATCATTCAAGTAAACCCTAATTTACCAATTAAGCACAAATGTAGTCATTACAGTTATCCTCTCTGATTGTGGTAACCAAGAGAATCTAAACAAGTCCTACCTGACAAGGAGGGATAGCTAAAGAGAGAGAAAAACTGATAGTTATCGTTGTGAGAGAGAAAGTTGGTGACTAGTACACCAATGGGAGGGACAAATCCTTTCCATCCGTTCTTGGTGAACGATATGAGTTCTAAATGGTCTGTGTGGACTACTCTAGAGGTAGGAGTTTTTTGGCTTCTACTAGGAGGACAACTGCAACATGTAGTCCATGACCCGACCACAAGAGCGCTGCAGAAGCTGTCTTGTTCATTGTGAAGACCAGGAGTTGCACAACCACTGTCCAAGAGCAACTTATCAATAGTTGCAAAGAAGTGAGTTTTGTCATTGGACTTGCTCTAGGGCCAGGTATAATGTGCTAAAACCATCCTTCCTATTTTATAATAATTGACACAATCTTGTTGTTATGGGAATACAGATAGATAAAAAAAAATTATTTCCGCTGCTGCACTTTGTGCCCATATTTCCTAACAGTAAACACTAGGAACCATGTTGATTAATGAACATAGTGTGAATCAACTAAAATAATACAGACAAAAGTTGTCACAAAATGGTCAAAGATTGAAAAGAAATGCATATCAACCATGAGAGTGATTTGACAAAGGTCTACAAAGTAACTACTCATTTAGATGTGATGTAGCATTGTCAAGGAAGGGTGAAAAGTAATAATAAAAAAACAAAAGCTTTCCCTTTGTTCCACCTCAACCACCCAGGCTAAGATGAAATCATGTGTCCTCATGCACAAGGCTCACACAAATTGGCTACACTATTTTCCTAGAATTACCCACTAGCCAATATCTCAAGAAGTAACTCAAATGGTGTATGGAATAACTAAAAAAAGGTAATTACAAACTAGTCAAGTAATAGTAAGACATATTTGTCATTTGTGGTACCTCGATATGCAAATAGTGGGAAGATCAAGCAAAGATCACATTCATCGCCAAAACAAGCCATGTCCAGCACAGCCATGCAATGACAAACTCCAACACCATCATCAAGCAAGCAGGGTGACATCCATGTAGACACCAAGATTAAATCAGTAACAGTAAAAAAGGAAAGTATTTTGTGAACAAGTAAAGTGAAATTAGAGAAACAAAAGACCATCTTTGTAGGGAGTTCCATATTGCAATGTCCACTTGTTCTTTGTAGTTGCGGGTAGCAAGTGAGCTAGTTATGAGGAGTTGTAGTAGGAGGGGGAAGAAGGATATCCACATGTATATATGCATGGAGCGATTAGCAAAAGAAATGTTTCTTGTGAAGGTGGTCTCCTCCAAAATGCAATGAGAAATGGAAATCAAGAATAAAAAAGAGTTAAAGCTAAGGGCAAAAAGTAGCACAACTAGGTTTAAGCGAGGCACTTGTGGCTTGCTACAACATGGTAGAAGTGACCATATGAGAGGAAAAGGGAGAAAGGGAAGAGGAGAATAGATTTATCCAGGGCAAATTGTTTTCCATAACAAGAATGTGAGGAAGCAAGCCCTAGTCACAACAAAGCCCTAGCCATTGCTGTGAGGAAATCCATGCACTGTTGCAGAGACCACAATGTTTGGCCACTGTGCGAACACTCAAAGCCTTTATTGTTTGACCATAGGTGGGTAGCGTGTGGTGTTATTCTTATGCAAAGTGGAGGGAGGGGAAACGGGCTGTCAAGAGAAGACTAGGCCCCTGTTTGGTTCGGGGCTAGATTTATGCAAGCCTGCCTGGCTTGGACAGGTTTAGGCCTGCTGGAGTCTGATTCTGTTTGGCAAACCAGTCTGATTCTATTTGGCAAACCAGTCTCATTCTGGGGGGCTGGACTCGTTTCAGACTCGTTTCAAGCTGATTCTGTTTGGCTGTGCAGGCTGGGTTTAGTCTGATTCTGTTTGGCAACTGTAGGCAGGATTAGCTGAATCTGTCCTATTCTCGTAGAACTGTTGTTAAAAATGTGGCCTTGTGACGCCGTTTAAATAGAAGTTTAAAAAAAAGTAACTAAAAAATAACTTAATTGTTATCTATATCACTTTGGTTTAAGAACTCTCATTTTGTTGTTGAGATGTGAGTCAGGCGTGTTACCCTTTTGTGGGGTGTTTATGTGGGTGTTTTGGTTGTTTTATTGAGGTTGAATATGACTAACATGCTATGTTTAATACCCCAAGATATGAGGTAACCTGATAACCCCGTCAGACCAAGAAACAAGTTTTTAGCCGATATACATTTTGAATATGAGTGGCTAGTCAGCTATCATGATACATGTTCTACTTTATATGTGTTCCTTGTAGAAGTACACGTATACTTCTATGCTTATGCTAACTATATGATGAACCACATCAAGGGTTGTGATTAACTCGAGATAAATGCAACCACATATACGTAACCAATTAGGATAAGCTCCTCTAAAAAAATAGACATCAAGAACAACAAAATCATAAAAACTATAATGATGTATTGTGGGGCATCATTAAAAGTAATCCAACTAAAATAAAAATTTCAAGATTTAACTAGTCAAACATGAACATCATTTTTGAAGTAAAACAGATTCAGCTACATTTGATAAATATAAATTGTCTTAGTGGGCAGGCACCCAGAACAAGCCTGAAATGCTATATAAGCAAAATAAAGACAATACACAAAATAGAAAACTAATCCAACTTCTGGAAGACACTAATAATTCTTTGTTGATGCAACAGATTCAACATAACTTGATGAAGAAGAGTCCTCCACTTCACGGTCTTCCTCATAAGACACCTGCACTTCATTTTGTTCCCCAATAGGGACATTCACTTCATTTTCTTCATCAGTAGAGGAGATTAAGATTGGCCAATTTTGTGTTCCTATAGGTGGTTGGTGGCAGTCTCTCACAAACACGGCTTCAGTCGAGTCTGAATTTGATGATATATAATTCTCTAGTCTCGGGTAAATATACCTAAGCAATTCTGAGTTGTCCTCATCTCCATGAATCCACAAATAAAAGGTTGTATGGCGACTGTCGTCTTTGGGTTTTGGTTGTAGGGTGACAGTCCATTCAGGTTTGGCTTTTAGTTTCTCCAACATTTCAGCCCAACCTTCATCCATGATTAAATATTTTCCTTTCTTATTCCATATTCGTTCTTCAGGTGTAGATCACCTGATCTGTACATCAAATTTTATTCTGCCTACCTCCACAATAGCATAGCCAGGAGTTATGTTAAACGGCTCACACATCCAGGGTAGGGGAAGGGAGACGCGTCTCATAAACTCACTGTTTGATAGATCATACTCCTTTACAGGAAAACGATATCCCATGTTACCTATAATAAACAAGAAGAACAAGAACAACAAGAAGATAAGAAGAAGAACAGAAGAAGAAAAATAACAAGAAGATAAGAAGAACAAAAATAACAAGAAGAACAATAATAACTCTTATGTTCACCTAAGTTCACTACTATCATGTATTAGGTTTATTATCATTCTATGATTTTGCCTCCATCCAAGCCTCTGTCGTATACACTCCATCAACACACCTTCCCAAATCATATTGGGTTCTCATCCTACCTCTGAGAACCATATCATGCTCCGAACACCACACAAAATGAGGAGGCGTCGAATGACTAAGCATATTAGTTAATATGTAAGTTCCAAACAACAGAGCATGGCATATTCGTTTTCAAGAAACCATCGACAACACTTAACACGGGAACTTTCAAACAACAAAAATAAAATGGAAAACCGATGACGCGAATGAAAGGTATGGCTGCCATTCGACGTTATGACATCATCGGGGGTGAAGGAGTGTCCAACAGAAGGCTACATTGTTCCTCCAGTTCTTCTACGTAGCGTTCTAGATACTCATGCTCATACTTTTTGTTGGTGTAAACATCATGGTGGTTGTGATGAATTTCAACAAAATCTTTCAAGTTCATTGTCTGACCCCACAATGACTTGCACTCGAGCGTGAGTAACGCAATCTCATCTTTCAGAGAATCAATTGTAGGCCTGAGATCGATTGCCCAATGAAAGTATATACATCGATCTTTTCCCTAAAAAATATTATGAAGTTTACGTAAATGACAATGAATGTGTAACGTATACAGTGGCTACATAATATGTGTGTTTGTACAAGCGCACCTCGTGAGAAGGACATATGTAATACATTTCACCTGGTCTTTCACTGAGAATTTCAAAGTCATACAACCCTGCATTGTCAGTGTTAAGTCGCAAGCCTGCCTCTAACCCACAGTCACACCGCACAACTTTAGTTGTATTAATAGACATCTACACCATGCATTTGAATCAGTCAAACGATTTATGGTAATGAAGTTAGATTGAAAATCAAAACAATAACATACAAGATAGGCCCCATTGTTTGTTCAATCTATTACAGATAAACTTATCTTATGAATGTTGGACAGACATCAATGATGTTATACATATATGATGTATTGTAACCGTCCTCATTGGAAGTGTTGTCGTCGCTAGTTATGTGAAGACGTTGGCGAAGATATTGGGACCGCGATCTTAGATCTGTAATTTCTACTTGTAGCCTATCAGTGTCTGCTCTGCTGGAACAGACAAAATCACACTTGGAAGACCATAGCTGACGTTCACTGCGTGCATATGCAAGTTGTGAAAGCATTGCAGCCCTAACGGTAGTTAGTGTGGAAATTGTGGGTACAACCCGTTGCGCGGGCAACCTCATATGATATCTATTTTGATTTTGAACCCTACCGCACGTAAAATATGGCATGTGTGGGTTGTTGTCTTCAAAACGTCCGTTTTGTGCATCCTTGGCATCCATATATACGCGTACAGTGGATTGAAGGCCGCATTGACAATGAGGCATTCCGTTCTCCATTTGAAGACAACCTATATTGACACAATGTGACGATTCTGATCAGGTTCCAAATAAACAATTCAGGAATCAATCTATTACAGATACTCTACTAACGAGTTTCCCAAATGAGATTAGCAATGGATTCACGTAACACTTCGCCCTCCCTTGAATTGGCCTGAGTTGAACCTTGCCCTGAAATCGGGGGAACACCGACTGGGGGAATGGCAGACGATGAATTCTCATATGGGAGGTCATCCATTATGGTGTCGCCGTCATTTTGCCGTCGGATGAAATTGTGTAGGATACAACAAGCAAGTATGATGCGACACTGCAAATGAATAGGATATGTCGGCCCCTTCTTAAGGTATGCAAACCGTCTCTTCAGCACCCCAAATGCTCTTTCTACAATATTACATAGTTGAGCATGTCTGTGGTTGAACATCTCTTTCTTGTTGGTGTAGGAATGGATGTTTCCTCGGTACTCAGCAATATGGTATGCTGTGTTGCGATAGGGTGCAACAAATTCACGAGTATTGACATACCCTGCATCTACCAGGTAAAACTTCCCCGACGGAACTGTAAACCCACTATGGGTCTTTGTCGATTGCAGGACCCTTTGGTCGGCAGCCGACCCCTCCCGCCCAGTGAGGACATACGTAAACTCCATGGAGAAGTCTACTACAACCATGACATTGAGAGAGACATTCCCTTTTCTGTCACGGTATCGATTTTGTTTTTCTCTGCTGACCAAGACAGGGATGTGTGTTCCATCAATAGCCCCTATGGCATTCTATAAACCAAAATAATGTTGTAAACATACAAAATGTTTGAAAATTAATTAAATTTATTAGGGGGTTAACTATTACCTTAAAGTATGGGTAGAACCTCGCGTTATGTAAAATGTGAGTATGTGTTGTTGTGCATGTAGTTGCGGTTTGCATGACAATGTAGTCATGGGTCAACGCACAAATAGCGTCCAAGACTTCATTGAACTTTCTGCTAATGGTCTCACCGGAGTGAATGTAGTCCTCCGCTAAAGTATGATTTGTGTGTCCATGGCCAACCATCTGCAGGAAATAGCAGACTGCCTCAAATGAGGTGACACCTCTACTACCTCACAAGAAGCCACGACTCTCAAGCTTGTCGACAAGGACCATTATAGTTTGTGGACGCATCCGATATAGGTCATAAGCCCTTTGTTCGTGACCGGTCAATATTTCGAAGACCTTTATGTGGCCACTCCTGATGCTAACAGACCTAGGGATACGAGGTGGTGTGGAGGCATCAACGTCTACTGCGTCCATGATTGAGTATGCAATAGAGTCAGCAATTAAATCACCAACGTGAATCACTGGCCACAACAAGGTATCTAATAAAAGGTTGTTGAGCATGTCATGTGTTTGCGGTTGGTCATTGGTAGACATGATGCCTACATGTACAATGAAAACAACAACATAATAACTGCTACAACATAAGACAATCCAATTCACGTGCGAAAAATAAATTATTACAACACTCAATCAAATGAAATTGTACGGATATGTAATGTGTGTGCGGAAAATAAATTATTACAACAGTCGATCAAATGTAAATATGTGGATGGAAAATAATAAACATCAAATGCATATGAAATAAATTGTGCAATTATGTTCCCGATGGGCCACCATCACTAGATGTAGGAGACCACATCGGTGGCATGCCTGGGAAGTTGGGTGGCGGGATAAATGGTGGCTGAGACAATGTGCCTGGGAAGTTGGGTGCGGAGGAAGATGACATAAATGGTGGGTGAGACGATGTGGTATTGAAATTGGGTGAAGGGAATGGTGGCACAAATGATTGTTGAGATGACGTGTTGTTGAAGTTGGGTGAAGGGAATGGTGGCACAAATGATTGTTGAGATGACGTGCTGTTGAAGTTGGGTGAAGGGAATGGTTGCGGAGACGGGAAATAAAATGAAGGCATTGGAGGTACAGATGTGCCAAAACCGAATTGTGACCTTTCACAAAGGTCGTTTAACCACAAGGTTATCTTTGCAGGGGTGTTTTTGAGGCTAAGGTAGATGTTGCGGTTTGTAGAGTCCTTGATGGCGTTCACAAGTGTAGTAAAAATAGCGGTGGGGCATCGGGGAAATTGTCATTTAAATGTTGTAAAATGTTTTCCAACTCTTCTTTTTCATAGGCTTTGGTCAACATGGATGTGCCTAACTCGTGAACCTTTGTGTAAACCTGTGTGAACTCAGCCAGAACTTCATTGGAAAGACTACATTGCTCTTGCGGCGTTGATTGTCGTTTCCTACGTGTATGGGTAGAAGGACTCCTACCCCCAACTGACGGGTTATCTGTTCCCCCAGGCCGCACGCTTTCACCCTCACTTTGCACGGTAGGTGTGGGTACGCTACGCTCGTCTGTTGCCGATTGTGTGTACATGGGTGTATCAGCCGCGCCTAAGTCGACACTTATATCATCCTCAGACGCAACATCTGCAGGAATCTGACTGTCCGCCGAAGACATTGCATGGTGTCCTCTAGCAATGTTCCTCCCCGCCATTAGCTCTATGTCGTAGTAGTGGGGAAACGGGCGCCTAAGCAACCTAGTCAGGTCCCTGTCTGCCTACGCTTTCAAAAATATGTGTATTAGGATATCATGTTTACATGTACAGTTACAATTTGTTAGGATAAAAGTTCTGTATAGTGTGTGTACCACAATGGCCTCTTTCCACTCAGGGGTGTCCGGTACAATGGGCTTGTGCCTTTCTTCATCCCATCCAACGCCACTCTTGTTGGTCAAACCCTTCAAATGGACGTAGTCCTTTTTAAGGTTCTTCCAGCGACATCTTATTTGGTCTAACTTATACACATCGCCAACCCTATTATTGACATCAGAAGTTATTTCCCTCCAAGAGTCCCTAGTAAAATTACCATCAATACACCTGCCTAGGTCATATTGTCTGTGCAATGTTGTCACCACAGCGGCATCAGACTCTCTTGTCCATACAATACAGTGGTTAGGGTCGACGGGAGGCATACTCGTGTAGTTGCTGCAATATTTGATGACATGAGTCAAATTTGGCAAGTTACAAATATTCACAAATGAGACAAGCTTGATTGATTAACACCCAAACACAAATATTGTAAATGAATCTGGTTTGTTGATATATATTGTTTATTCCAAATGTAAATGAATCTTGTTTGTTGATATATATTGTTTATAAAATGAATCTGGTCATTCCCTGATTTATGAATGAATGAGAATGGACCTGGTACCACATGTATGTGAACCAGTACAGACCCAAAACCTTGCTACAGTTCTAGTACTTATTCAGTTGAAGTCGTAGAAGGAAATAGAGCAATAAATGAACTGAAGCATGAACAATCAGAAATTATCTGAATGACATAAGTTACAAGGACTACTGAAACACACTAAGTAATTAAAGGAACTGAACCAAGCTACTAAACATGAAGTGGACCAAGCTACATAACATGAACGACCATGATCCTTGTTTGGTGGTTATGTCGGCAAGTCCAAACATATGTTTTAGAAGATTCTTCATAGTCTGTTGTATGGATAACACACATAGTGTTGACATTCATACCGTTGACATCTATTTGTTTAGGAATAGGTTAAACTATGGTTAACACACATCACAACCACACTTTTGGAAATTATGTCAATGTATAATCATGATTTGCAGAATAAGTGTAGACTTCTAATACAATTATCAATGACTGCAAAGTATGTCATGAAACTTGATTGACACATGAAAGAGAGCCTTGTTCAGTTGTATTGTACCTTTCGGGAAGCAAACCCCATTAGGGATCAGTCTAAATCCAACTCATGACCATAGTTTGGAAAACAACTAGGCTATAACTGAACTAGACATACATAATTTCATCATGATTGAATGTTCAGGATGATGAGATCAAACTGACCCAAATTAAGAAAAGTGTGGCATGTAACAAAGTGGTGGTTCAAATCCATGGGAAAAAGCATCATAGTCCAATCAAGAAACAAAAAAAACACAATTAAAGTTGAGCATGGGAAAAGTTAGTAAAGCTTAAGTTGAAAGTGCTACTGAAATCTTGTATAAAATATCATATGAAAATATTTTGTCATCAACCTGAAATGATTTGAAGTAACAAAGAAAACATGCTTGAAATGTGTGAGAAAGTCATGCATGGATGGACTCGAGGTGTTCTTGAACTAAATATGGCCAATGATAAGGAATGTAGGTTTAAATTTGGTTAGGGAAAGCCTCCTCTGCTTATGTAGGGTTACATTTTGAGTGATAATACATGTTGAAGTAAAAATAGGGAGATGAATACATTGGGCACATGTGACTGATAGGGGCCACATTATGATGTAGGTTAGAGGTCCATGAATATGAAGGAATGCATACTAATTTGAAAATTATTATTGGCCCCAAGTCAACTAGTTGCAATCCCACAAAAAATGAAGGCCAGATGGAGAGGGACATGTGATTCAGGTCAGATTAACACAAAAATTATCAAATGCATTGGAAACATGTCCATGAATATGAACGAATGCATACAAATAAATGACAAACCTTTCTCCAAAGAGTAGCCTAAAATTTGGACAAATACTTAGGACATGGGTCCATGTATTTGGGTTAGTTTTACTTAACTTTAAGATCCACAAATTTCTCAAATGTTACTGACCCTAGGTCAAATACAAGTGGCACCAAAGTTTAAAGAAATGTATCATGAAATGAAGTGGTGGTTCAAATCCATGAGAACAATCATCACAATCTAATCCAGAAATGAAAACATCAAAGTGCAATCTAGAAACCAAAAAACACTTTAACGTATGCTTCATACTTCATTTTGTACTAAAAGACAATTGCAAGGGAAAAAACAAATTCAAACCATTTGGAAAATTAGACACAAGTCTATACAATTTCGTAGTATTTACTTCAAAAGGGTACCCATCATATAGAAAGCAAACTACTATTGTATAACAGAAAACTGAACACATATTAGTATATTTCATATTGAAAAAGCAACCTACTATTGAGACATCCAACCAGACAGACTGAAATACCTAGAGAACGGTTTACTAAATTGTCATTTTGGTTCTTACATAGAGATGGTCCAAAAAGGCACTAATATTAGTGTAATTTAATAAATAACTAACATATATGTTTTTTTTGGATCATTTTGTTTTATTTATTTTAGTAGGATTAGTTCATCAATCCTTTCCAAAATGAGGTATGACTATATTTCATCATTCAATTTGTTTTAATTTTGAAATTTTATCACATTAGTTTTCCCTATATTAGAATGGTGGACCACATATGTCCTTAGTTTTTTGAATAACACAAATTCTAAAAGATCAATCATTGATATTCTGTAAATCAAAACATACTATAATGTCACACCTGCATGTTAAACTATTTAGTATATTTGCATGAATTTTGAATACATGTTATAACTCAAACCACTTGCATAATAGAGGTCATCTCCATGAGGAGTCAAATGTTGCTAAGATTGATCTTTTTTATGATTAATTGGTGGTTTACATGAACGAAAACAATTTAACAAAGAAGATATAAAACATAGACTAATGTGTTTAATTAAATGACAGTAAAACATAATGAGTTGTGGGTTTCACCTAACCACATATCTCATGGTAAAATACCACACAATAAACAAAATATTCATTTGTATAGTGAAATAACTTTTCCAGGCATCACTGTGTAGATGCAGGGATTCACCTAACCTAGACCTCACACTGATTTAGTTAAACAAGTTTTAAATCTACTGTTGTTTCCCCTATTAACCTAACCACTACCATATGATAGATTCATATCTTGCATTCAAATTGACATAACAACACATAAAATTTACATGTATGATCTCAACAACACATACAATTTACATAACAAAAAATGAAGAGTAACATTTATTAGATACAACATTTAATTCATTAAAAGCTCATCAGAAGCATGAAATAACAATGACTACTCCCGCATGCCAAATCAAACATAGTACCTGCTAATGTAGGCAAAAATTAGGTTCAACCATGGTATATATTGTAGGATTAATAATGGTTACTCTAAATGCAACATAGAGAGAAAAGTTGACTGTAAAATCAATGAAAGCTGAAATCCATAGCTGAAATCAATGAATGATCTTTCCCAGAATACCAATTTCTATATCCAATTTCCAGATTCATATCCACTTTGAAACCACGTGAGCATATTATATATGTAATACCAACACAGGCATACATGAATCATATGAATGGCATAAATTTTATTTCATTTTATTAAAAATCATTGGGATAAAAACAAATACGAGTCCTAATTTGTATATGCAACATTGACAATAACATCCTTTTCACTTGATAAAATCATAAAAAAAACTAAATAAGTAGTATAAGTCAAGCTACCTTTCAATATAGAACCAAAAAAATGTGTATAATTATGCCATGTTGGGTTCACTTGTTATTTCCAAAAATCATATGCAATTGATGCTACTATTATGATATCATAATAGTATCACAAAAAACATAACATCAAAATACAGAACATTAAAACAGAACAAAAAATAGAACATTCATAAATATGGAAAACAGATATGTCCAACACATTAACGACGCCCAATCATGTTAGAAAAACAAATACAAAGTCACAGAAACCAGAAACCAGCAGAGGATGAATCGGCCATTACTACCCAATCATGTTGGAAAAACAAAGACAAAGTCACACAAACCAGAAACCACAGGATGAAAAACAAATGACAGAAAACGAAATGTAGGACAACACTACTCTATGGTCTACTAACACATATCGATATCCTCAAAATAACCTAGCCGGGAAAAATCTGGAAAATCAGGCATGCTAGTTGCTTTTATTTGCTTTACTACTATAACTTAGCACACAAACACACATAATAGCGGTAAATTGATGCATTTCTAGATAAAAGTAGTAGTAAGAAGTAGAATAAATCAGTGTCATACACAACGACTCAAATGTTTGCAGGTATTGTCGGCTCATTTGCCACTTAATCGATACACATGCCTGATTGTTATACTTCTTCCCTAATCGACCTCACAAACAAAGCACCGTCTACCCTAATTCGTGACCAACCTGAGCAGAAGGGGGCGAGAACGACGACAGAGTGCGGAAGCGTAGGTCTGGGAAGGGCCGCCGGAGCCGCCAGAGCACGATTGAGGAGCACGATTCAGCAACAAAGGACGAAGACCAGCTTCTGTGAACAACTCCTCCAAAAGGCGTATGTGGAAGTGTACAACCTCGCAGCAGAAGGAGAGGAATAAGAAGGCACACAGACACTTGCTAGGGTTTCTTGTTGCCTTGGGCGAGCTAGGGTTTCTTCTATGCGTCGACAAGACAATTCAATGTCAGAGCAGGTAGTAGAGAAGAGCAGGGCAGGGCATGGGTACCTTGCTTTTGAGGGAGCTAGCCGCCCAGGTAGACCGGCGGTGGCAGGCGGCAGCATTGATGCTCCACGCGGACGCTCCACCCGACGACCGGTGCACTCCATCTGCGACCTCGAGTAGCTTTCGCTTTTACTTCTCACGGACAAATAGTTGTGAAGATGCGCCGAGAGGAGAAGGTTAGGGCGAGAGATCAGGGAGAAGGTTGGCGAGAGGGAGAGGGAGGGTTGCGGGGTTGCGAGGGATCAGGGAGGGTTGTCGGGCCAAACCGGATTGGAAATCCCAATCCCGCCTCGATGGGGATTGACTTAAACCAGATATTGGGATTCCGTTATCCCAAAACGGAGATCAAATTGGATTGGTAGCCAAACATGTTTCTTGACCAAGCCGGACCGGATTGGGCCGCCGTGGAGCAAAACGACAAGCTCTAATCCCGGTCCAGTCCGTTTCCAAACAGGGGCTAGGTGTCCGGATCGGGATCTAGGGGGTCGGGAGGAGGGGTTAATCAGGGGTTGAGGTTTTCAGCGGAAATAACTACAAGTGTGCCACTGCGTGGATTGGATTAAGGTTGAATCCTAAATCCGGTATATGGGGAATTGAGTTAGTCCCATTTTCAGAATTTCGTTTGGACTAACAAGGGTAATATCTGATCAAGTTGTCGGATTGAGGTTCAACCCGACCTTTCTCGTGCAAAGCGACAGCGCTACACAGGTTGAATGGCGTGCCAAAATTGAGGCTACTGATCTACTAAAAAAAGATCCTTAATTTCCAACCCCAATCACGTTGCCAAATGGGGCCGAAGATATGAGCGCAGATTTGCTACACCCGTTTGGACAGGAGTAGGCTACTCCTCATCTAATCGACGTGCATTTGTAGGAGCCGTTATAAACAAAGGGTTCTGATTAAGAACCACTAACACATGGCATCCTTTGGCAGTAGGAGCAGCGTGCTCCTTGAAAAAGTAGGAACAGCAAATCCACCGGGATTGCCGGATTGAGAATATATCACAAGTCTCGTAATCACTCTCAAAAGTACAGCTCGTATAAGAGTTTTGGGCCTGGTTTCTTTTGAGGAAACGTGATAAAATTGCAGCCATGATGTCAATTGCATCTGAAGCTTTGAACGGCGAAGCCTGACCCAACAATATATGTGGTAGAGATAGGCTCCTGGACTAGTGGGCACGGCAAATCCAGAGACGAGCAAATCCAACCATGTCCGTCAGGTCCACCTGTACCATTCCTCTCCTCCTCTTGCATAGCACACCAGAAAACAGCTCAATCTCTCCATGGCGCCGCTAACCTCCCTTCCATACTTACGCTCCCAGCACAGCCTGCTCAGCCCACAGGCCTCACATCCATCTGCCCTCGCATTCAAGCTAGTAATTACCCCTGAGCTCAAGCCTCCAGGCCGTGTGCGCTTCCGCCCGGCAGCCTTGTTAGGCGGCGATGGGAGGCCCGTGGTCGATACCCAGACCTTCATCATTGCAACCAGTGTCCTCGCCGCTATTTCCTTCTCGCTTTTCCTGGGGTTGAAGGTAAGAAGGTTCCTAATCTTCTTGTTATTGTCACAGTTAGCTAGCTAGCTACCGCAGGTTCAAGATGGTGGCTGTAGTGTATGATAACTGTGTATTTACAGGGTGATCCTGTTCCTTGCCAGAGCTGTGCTGGTAACGGTATGTTCCCCAATGAATTGAATTCTTTATGATCCTTTATGCATACCGCATCTCTGCTGTTTCTGAAAGCTGTAGGGAAAGTGATATGCTTCATATATAGCCGAACACAAGTAGCTTACCTAGGATATAATCCATCTCAATGTTCTTTGCAACGGTTTCCAGAACCTCATACACTAAAGTCTGGTACCTTTTTATCGTATCCAGACGGATTTTGAATCATGCAATTGGAATCCGGATGTTCTGTAATGTAATAACCCTGTTTGGGAAGGGGCTCCCTGGTTTCTGATTTCCAGTTGTCTTTTTGTGCCACATTGGTGGACTTCAGCCCGAACTTGAAGCATGCACTTGGCAAAGTTGGGAGTGAAGGGGGATTGGGAGGCCCCATTACTCGCACTTGAATCCGGAAATTGGGATCAAATTGAAGCATGCGCTTGGCAAAGTTGTCTTATTACTAGTGGCATTGAATGGTAACTTTTTTCAAACCAGTCATTGTGCGACATGTGTTTCCGATTTCGCTTCACTTTGCCGTTTAAATGGCAATGGACCAGCTCAATCCGGAATTCTGACCAACTCTATCGGGATTTCTTATATCCAGATCCATATTAAAACAGAGGTTAAAAAACGTCAACTCATAAGAATATACAAGAATTCAAATACGGGTGGAACCGGACATCAGTTTGTTTCAGTTTATCACCACCTGGATTTTCGCATTGTAGTCTAATGAGTCAACACTAAAGCAATAACATCTAAATTCCCTAGAAAAGATACTACCACTACATAATAGATCCCGCATTAGGACAAGTAGTCTACCTATCACGAATGCAACTCAAGGGGCAACTATGGTTGTTTAGCACCCTAGTGGTTATCATTTGTGGTTCCACAATAGGGATGGAAGGACATCTACCAGATGACAACCAACACTCATAGAAATTGTGAAGGTGGCATGTCAAGGATGGTGTTAAGCTAATTTGGAGGGGAAATTTCACCTCATGGAAGGTTGTGGACAAGAAGAGATGTTTGAAGTATAGATAGGCGGGCATCATCTGTTTAGGGTCTTGACCAGATGGGTGTTTCTAGATGAACATCTGAGTATATTAATGTGTGAGTGGTAAAGGAGGATGGGAAATCAAAGATGCATAGTTCATTCTGTAATTAAACATTTAGTTGGTTAGTCTATCACCAAGTAGCAATTAATGTTTTGCAACCTCACCTAGCCTTTCCAAATCTTGTTTGATGGAGTCTTGTAGACCTTGATAAGACTAGTGATCTATTGACTAGTTATGAAATGATGATCATCGTTAAAAGATTTCATTGTGTATACACATTGTTGGTAGGTCTAAACTAGTTGTGTTTCCTCAAGATCATGAAGCCTATTCAACATGGTCTACAAGGAGGAATGTTGTTTGTTATGCAATCTTCAAACAATGTGTTGGGCTAGACCGTCTTTTCATCATACTTGTTGGTACAACCATGACGTGAGGTGTTTGACCCATTTGATTAAATCCAAAACAAGGTCATTGGGCATATCAAAATTCCCAAATATAGCATAGGATTCATATGATACCAATATCATTGGGACGATTTCAGTTGTCACTGGAAGAAAGATAAAAATCGGTATCAACACACTAAGAAACCAAGTGGAAAGTTGACTATGTAATATGAATTTCTTCAAACATATTCTCCTCCTAATGATTCTACTAGAATTGTGTAGTTATTTATGACAATTTTTGTAATATATTCTCATGTGAAACATAATTCATGACATAGTGAATTCCCATGACCACCTTCCCCTAAAAAAGAATAGAGAGGATGGCATATCAAGAGAACATTCATGGCACTTGCATGTAAGTTCATCTAGTAAGTGTCATACTTTCCTGGACTAGTGCAACATGTTTGACCCAACATGTCTATGGAGTGGTCTTGGATTGGGGGGGGGGGTTACAGAGTGCTGAGGGATAAAAAAGGAGTCCAAGATGCAAACTCAACTACTTCAGCAATGGCTAGCCACTTTAAAGTGGATGTAGATTCTTTTATTTTTTTTCAAAAGCATAGATGCAGTTAAAAATTTCTTAAAATTTAGAGAGGGATCCATTTAATGGTTAAAAATCGAGTTTAGGGATACAATATATGCAACTTATCAAGGAAGAATTCTAAGTAGTTTATTCTTACATAAGCTGAGATATATATCACATTGTAATATGGTTGGGCTTATCTATATTATCTAATAAAGGTGTGTTGGTCTACTCCATAACTTTCTCATGGATTTAGTGATCTAGTTGGAGTACATTTAACTATTTATGTTATGATAATATTAATTACTATATCTATACCTTGGGATATGTGTGTTTTTCTAGAAATTTGTGTATGCATATCACAAAAGTATGTGAAAATAATAATTATTGAAGCTATCATTTCTTAGTTGTCTTTGATAGTGTCACTTGTGCATGTAAAACATGGTATGCGGGATGAGGCATTTACCGAGGTAGGCTATCAACAATCTTTACTTTCTACAAGCAATGTCCTAGTCGCTCGTAGAGAGGTTGATGTTGGTATGAGTCCCACCTCCAAGTTATCAATTGACAAGGTGGAATTCTATATATTGAGTATGCTAGATGTGTAGATTCCATAATGGAAACTTGCCTAATGGGAATTTACAATGTTGGTTAAAGTCGCTTGTTCATGCATGCTATAGATCCTACATGTCTCTATAATATCCATGCAACTTTTAGAGGTTATAGACTCCCTATCTTTAGTTGATCTAGGGTTTACAAATCATGAAGACAATAATATAAACTATGTAATTTTACAATCAAGATTGCCTTTGGTATTACATATATTGGGGATGGGGAGGTTAGTGTTTCAAAACCCTTTTTGAACTAGGATGGAGTTTTGTGTCGGATTATTGCATTCCTCATTCATGGTTCTTGTCACTTCCTCTTTTGGCAAGTCCTCATCTATGGTGAATTCTTTCAATTTGTTGATGTGGGTCCATGCCATTGGATTAAGTACTAAACCTAGTCCATAAATGGATTTTGAATCCTTGAAACTAACTTTAGATCCCTATATATGTTGAAATATTTACAATAAAGTCATTCATGTCCTTTATTTTAGAAATATTTTGTGTGTTTATCTGTAGGAACCAAACAATGTTGGTAGTTGATCCAGTAATCAATATTACATACCACAAGTGTCAACATTGTCAAGAAACACATTATTTCTAGCAAAGTATTAGGATTTGTATAAAATAGACAATACCTTGTATGTCAAATGTAATGTGATGTATAAAGATAGATAGATTCAACTGGAGTCAAGGATAGATTATACTTGTGATGTTCGATTCATGTTCCTTGATCTCTAGGTAGACCAGAAAGACACATATGATCACAATATTGTATACTAACTCACATAAGCATGGAATCTCTAATCTCACTTATCAAGAGGCATTGGATATTTTTCTTTTTATATAGGAAGGACAAACTCTATTTACACCACTCGTTAAGTATTTCAACACCGTTTTCAAATTGAAATATGGTTATGACAATAACGAGTATGGTTCATGGATTATTCTCAAGGTGCATCTACCTGATACACTTCTTTTTTTATAAGTACTACGTATATGAGTTGATATCCAATGTCTATGACCAAGTGAAACTTTAATTAGTCACCATATACATAATTTACAATGTAAGTTATCCTAGTTCTGCAAAAATACTTTGTTAATGGAATTTGATAATATTAACGTTGTTTGGCATCTCATGTTAACATCACTTACTTGAAGTCTAGTAATTTATTCTAAGTATTAACATGGTGTTGATTATTATCACATATTCAAATGTGGGTAACAAAAATAGCCTTTATTTGATAAATCAAGGGTACACAATATGCATGTCATTCATTAGACTATAGGTTTCTAGTGCATATATACCTTACCCACTTGCACTAAATCCAATCACTTACATATCTAAAACCAAGTGATCTAACATGACTCCATGATTTGATTGTGAGAAACTCAATCATCAAATTAACCATATGTCTATGTACAAAAGTCATGTAGAACTTGAAATAACATCATTGAATGGGATCTCATGTAAATGTAAGTACAAAAGAATATTCTTGGGATTTTTTTGGGTTTTGGGCTCTTTTCCTTGTGTGAAGTCCAAGTTGTTTTCACATTATAGACATACTATGTAAACAATGTCTAGAACAACTCACAATTTAACTAATTAATTTCTTAATTGATATAACTTCACTTTTTGTATTTTTTCAATAACATACTCGACATTTGTTTTTTAATTTACCATTATCTTTTGATTACAAATTTTCATGTGATAGCACTACCATTGTTATAAAATACTCAAATGATTGATATTAGCAATAATCATATTCTGATTGCAATCTAGCATGTTGTAACCCTCTACAACAATTTCATTGTGTTCATATGTCAAGAATGAGTCCATGGTATTATCAAGTATTAAAGGAGATTCTTGAATGTAGTCTCTTGGCCTTCACCTTGATCCTATTGATATATTCTCATCATTCTTAAATCATATGAGATGACTAGCTATGTACATAACATTGCAATATGAAAATCAAATTGCCAAGATATATGGAATGTTACACATGTGCTCTCTCTCACCTTCCAATGAATAATAGTATTTAGCATTAGAAAGAGTTATTTCAAGAAACATGAGTAAGGTGCATCTTTTAGGCTCTTCCATTTTGTATATTTTCAACACTTGTCTTGTTATAGAGTTTGACTTAGTGTAAGAAGCCATTAAATCTATCCTTTTATACCTTTTTAGCTAATATATATGTGTCCTCATCAAAGTCCTATTTCGGTAAAATATATCTCATATAGGTCTTATTGTTTTGAAGAGTCAAAACATAACCATCTATTTTAGTATATCATCCACATTGTACATGGTAAATACTCCCATGCAAAGTTTTTTAACTTTTGGGAAATGTAGATTGACTTTTATAGGTTGAATACATTTCGAGGTACATATATCATCCATATTGTACATGGTAAATACTCCCATGCAAAGTTTTTTAACGTTTGGGAGATGTAGATTGACTTTTATAGGTTGAATACATTTCTAGGTACATATTCTCAAAATATTTCTATTAAGATAACAAGTTTAGGCATTCACTAGACATATTATTTTAGTCAAGATAGGTTACAATGTCTAGTATGCTTTTTATGAACTTGCCACCTATTAAACTTGTTTGAACCATATTGCAACCAATCACCATTTAAAGCTTTGAGCATTTCCATCCATTCCAGTATTTTTCAAGGAGGATCCTCTTATACCCAATCAGTTGTACCCTACAAAGGTTCCAGTCAGGTACATACATTTTTAGTATAAATGGAGTCCATGTCTAATCTATGTGTCAAGCGTCTATTGAACCTCAATCTCTCAATAGCTTCCTTGTAGGTAGTTGTCTCAATCCAATCAATAACCAACACATTCCCTTTTTGAGTTTGTATGGAAATATGGCGACAAAGATGGCATCAGAAGTAAAAAAAAAAGGTTTTCCATATTACCCTTTATCTAGTGGATCAAATCAACAACTATAATTTGGGAAGGAAGGTTGCAAGGCATTTACCCGGCCCTGGAGCAATTCCAACAACTATCCTTGTAGTTTCGTGCTTCTATTGCAAGCAGGACCTTGGCGATTGTTGACGGTTGCCTCTTGGAGTAGCACCATGGACGACAGTTGACAAAGTCCTCCTAACTTGGTTGCAACAACCTCCATGCCTCTATGAAGTCGGGACCACCGGGAACTCCACATTGTGCTACCAGAGTCAACAGGAAGGATTTGTCCCTTCAAAAGTCAACATGCTAGCATTGGTTGCTCTCCCTTGTTGTCTCTACATTGTTGTCTCTCCCTTTTATGGGTAAAACTTGCTCGAAATCTCACATTATCACATATATGAGAGAACAACAATTGTCAGAGATTATTGTTGTGTCTTCTGAAAGCTTTGACGTCCCCCTTTATATAGGACGGCCAGGGTTAGGGTTTCCAGATCATCTAGGAGTCAAAGAGATGGAATTTTATGAATTTTTTAGAATCTATGAATCATGAAGTGGTCGATATACTTCTAATCAATCAGCTCATTTGTGAATCAGTCGGTTCAACACTTGAATCGATCAGTTACATGTTGGTCAATTCAACATGATTGAATCAGTTGGTTCAATATATTTCCTATTCACAAAAATATTGGCTTTCAATGTGATGACTAATGCACGACATGACGTCGACATCAATTCTTGATCCAATCTTATTGATTGCCCAACCGGTTAATTCAACATTTTACTCAACCAATTCATTTCATATTTCAAACCGGTCGATTCATATTCAGGACCAATTGGTTCATTTCTGAACCGGTCAATTCAGATTCCAGTTTAGCTAATGTACAACTGATGTTGTTTAAATTGAATACCTAAAGACTTTAGTAATCAAGTTAAACCTTATTCATGAGTAAACTCCTATTCTAGGTGGGATCGTATGTGTATGACCCTATAGGTCCCAAATTACATTGATAGTAAATGTCCATAACCAATTTATGACATAACAAGTAATGAGGGGTACCTAACAACACATCACTCCAACCCAATAAATTGGAAAATCGAAGAACAACTTCAAGCTACAATCTGTGATCAATGTTATTGTGACCGTATAGTCCCTTTGTCTTTGATATCAGATTGAACTCTAGGCATGAAATCACATTCTCTTAACATTCAATCCATGTTTCTTGATCTAGAGTAGACTGCCTGAGATGTATGTGAGCTCACATATCATATATTGATTCAAATGAGTATGGTCATACGTTTCTTAGTCTCTCTTATCAAGTGGCAAGGATATCAAACTCCAATAGGAGGGACAAATACCATCTACATCACTCACAATGAATCCCCATGTGATGCAATGCACTCACACATCACATTAGTGGAAACCCTTATTTAATGTCACGTTGTATGATGTCAAAATGCATTGCACAACATGTGATGAGTGTAGTGATTTTTGGTCTAAGAACCAAAATCACCACTATCACTATGAGAGATAATTATGACAACCATTCAATAGTTTCCATGCATCACTCTCAAGGTGGGTCTGTCTGGTACACTATTCTCTAACAAGTACCTATGTGTTTTACCTGATATCATGCATCATGACACTAGCATCAGTCAACACACACTCTAGTCTTATTCTTACTATTGTCTATTTTTTTTACAATAATATCCAACTAGGGACATAACAAGAATGCATGTACTCTAATCATAAATATGATCTCATTGTCCAGGCCCTCATCCTGAAGACATGTCATTGAGTAACATCATTCTTTAGACATCTATTATATTTGTGTCACCATTTAATGATTGAGACACACATCACTGATGAAATTACCTTCATTATTATCAAATCAAGTATATGATGCCCCATAACAACCATCATATGATTGTCTCTATGGGTATACATGCTAACACACTCCCACATGCACTCAGAGCCAATCATTTGAGAATATTATTTAAAGTGATCTTAACATGCCCATCATGTTTCTGTTGTGCAAGTTCTTTTATAGCAGGTTAGAAAAATTTTCTTCAAGTTAGTATTTTGCAAGTTCTCACATCTCCTTGATGTATGATCTCTCATATGTGATGGAAGTGTTGTAGTTATTTATCTAAGATCCCTTGCCTATCTAGTAGCTCCATTGTGGTCATAGTGTTTCTACTATGTCATCAATGGTTGAAACCTCTCATAAGTTCATCCTAATGAACCTCTTGATCCATGCAGTATCCTTGGTTGTATTCAAAACAACATGGTACTCAACTTTCACTGTAGAATTAACAATTGTCTCTTTCTTAGAACTTTTCTAGCTTACAATTCTTATTGAAAGGTCAAACACAATTTTAGTTTGTGATCACAAATCTTCTTTGTCATTTTGCAAACTTGAATTGGTATAACCCTTTACACCCAACTCTTCCTTATTATCATAACCATGGAACCAATCCTTTTTGTGCTTCTCAATTACTTAAGGATGCTTCCTTATGGCAGTCAAGTGACCTTCACTAGGATCTAAAAATATCCTCTCGTCATGTTCAATACAAACAAGATAATGGGATGAGTACATAACATTGCATACTTGATTGATCGAATTGTGAATGCATATGACATCTTACTCATACCTTCCTATTCTTCTCAAGAACCGGGACACTGGATGCTTGAGAAACTAAACCCATGGGACAAGGACAAATTTTCTCTCATTGAGTTTTGCATGTTGAACCCTTTCAACATTTTGCCAAAGTATGCTCTCTTTCTTAAGTCAAGAAGCATTCCAGATCAATCTCTATAGATCTCAATTCTCAAGATATAGGATGCTTCGCCTAAACCTTCCTAACTGAGGTCCTCCCCAACCATGTTTTAATATTTGTAGTATAAGGATGTTATTCTCATCATTATGTGGAATACAAATATGCTCCCACTAAATTCTTGTAATCATAGATTCCATCTTCATTTGGAGTGAAGTTGAACTCCTTGTCAAACCAAAGATTCCAACTATGAGATGCTTGCTTCAATGTACAGATTGGCCTTTGTAGCTTATAAGATTTATTTTTCTTATTGGATTTTGAAAACCTTTAGGATTTGTCATGCACACATCCTCATGAATATTACCATTAAGGAATGTGGTTTTAACATCCATATGTCAATTCATAGAGTCATAATAAGATGCAATGCCAAGCATTATCCTGATGGCTTTAACCATGGCAATTGGTGAAAAGATTTTTTCATGTTCAACATCTTGAACTTGTTTAAAAACCCTTTTCTACCAATCTACCTTTATAGGTTTGTACATTACTATTCATTTTGGTCTTCTTTTTTAAGTTCCAAGTGCACCTTATGAGTTTTACCCCTTTAGGTGGATCTGTGAAGGTCATACTTTGTTAGTGTACATGAATTATATCTTCTATCTAATGGATACAAGCCCTTTGTCATACTCTAGTCCCTCAATATCATTTAGGTAAGTTTATTGGAACATCGTCTATGACCAGTGTTGCACCTTCTTGAGCATAAGATATCATAATCTTTCAAAATCAAGGTGTGTTCTACTAGATCTACAAATTTTGTGTAGTACATAAGGAACTTGAGATTGCACAAAAAATTGTGATTCTCCTTGTTCCTACTGTACCTATTTAGGTTCAATGTTTTCTTGTTGGTCTCAAACTTTTCAAGTTCTACTTTTCTCCCACTGATCCTTTGGAATTGAATTCCCTTTATGAATGCATCCGTCCTAACAACAACCACTTTTGTAGTCAGATTGGAATATTAAAGCAGTATTAAAAAAAATAACATTATGTGATTTGTGGATAAAACTGTTCAAGAAACTATTTTCTTATATAGTCTTTTACTCCTAATATTTATAAAAGACATATTGGGACTATTCCCATGCTATATCTCATATGTGTCTTTTGAACCAATTAAGACGATACATTGTTTAGTGTAAAGCATGTTCCAAAAGGGAAATTGGACGATTATCTAGGTTTATTCAATGATTGCACCATGACTAACAGGATGTGATTCCTTCTATCTATTACATCACTATGCTTCAGGTGGTTTTCATTGTGATACATTATGACAGTCTCCTAGAATATCCTTAAACTCTTGGTTCAAAAAAAATTCCATATCAATCATAACGACATGTTTTAATACTTTTACCAAGTTGGTTATGTACTTCATACATGATCTCCTTGAACACTGTAAGAAATTCATACATGTATTTCATTAAATACAAGCTGCCATATCTGCTGAGATCATTTGTAAATATAATGAGGTACTAATAACCACCTTTAGCATTTATTCTAAAAGGTCTATATACATAAATATGTATGAGCCCTAATAGAATACTCACTCTCCCATTATTTCTAGTGAAAGTGCTTTTATCATATTGCCCCAGAAATAAGACTCACATGTATCTATTGGCTCAAAAACCAAAGAATTCTAGACAACCATCATTATGGATTCTAGAAATGTGTTCTCAGTTATGTGTTCTAGATGGAAATACCATATGTATTTATTGTTTGATTTATCGAGTCATTTAATATATGTGTTATACATATTTGTCTTTATAACTACAAAGTACAAATTGTGAGACATAGGGCACTGACATATTGGATCTTATCTTTTCAAGAAAAACATGAAATATTCACAATATTTTTCCCATACAAGATATATGATATTTTTCTTTAATGGCAGGTACATAATAGCAATTAACTAATTCTATTACATGTCGATCAAGCTGGATGACATACTTCAACTGTAATGGAAGCAACTCTTGCTCTGCAAAGTTCTAATTCACTTCTTCTCTGGACCAAAAGTGGAGATATCTATCTCCTTATTCCTGAGTTCTTGTATATAAACAAGATAGTTCCTTTTCCAGTGTCCAGGTTGGTGATAATGGTGGCACTTTCCTTCCTTATTCACTCCCCCTGTAGCTTTCAGTGTAGAATATGTTGGGTTCTAGCTAGCTTTAGAACTCTTCTTTTCTTTGCCTTTGCCCTTGGACTTCCCTGTACCTCTATTGGTCATCATCACAAACTTGGGTTTGTCCTTCTTCATCTATGCTTCAGCTGTCCACAACATGCCAAGTAATTCTGACAATGGCTTGTTAAAATTGTTCACATTGTAGTTTGTTACAAATTGGTTGTATGATTGTAGTAGTGAGTGCAGAATCACATATGTGGCCAACTCTTGGCCTAAGGGAAATCTCAGTCTAGCAAGGTTCTCCACATACCCAATTAACTTGAGTGTATGAGAACCTACTGGATCTCCTTATGCCATGTTGCCCTTGAACAATGCCTTAGAGACATCATATCTCACTTATCTTGCTTGATCCTGAAACATGTCATGAGATGTGTACCATATCTACGACTTCCATGTTATCATGTTGTCTCTGCAACTCAATGTTCATTGAGCATGACATCAAGCACTTGACATCCACGAAATCTTTGGTATGCTTCTTGTAAGCATCTCTTTTAGACATATGTGCAGTGGGAGTGGGTTCATGTGGCTCTGGTATTTCCAAGGCATAGAGCTTGCACTCTTGAGTGAGAACGATTCTCAATGTCTTGAACAAATCATGAGAGTTATTTCCATTTAGCTTGTCCTTCTCAAGGACCAATCACAATGAAAACGTGTTGGTGTTTGCCATTTGTTTCTATAATAAAATTTACATTTGTCAAAACATTTTTTATTTGATTTGCTAAAATGAACGATAATAAAATAGACCTTTAATTAATTATCGCTCATACTATTTTTTTAAATTGATAGACATCACTTATCAATTTGGAAGATTGCAGTGTACAACCTTCTAATGAGCCAAGATCTAAAGTAATTAAGTTATTACCAAACTAGTGTCGGCATCTATAACCAATTATTATGGTTACATCATTTGTCGATTGTATATTATACAATTCTTAGATAGATGGTATGCACAACTCCTTCACATAGTCCATTTGTATGCTTTTAGGCACTTAATCTCGTTAAGGTCAGCTAGTTAAGTCTGACCCAAAATTCAACACAATAGTAGTGCACCCTACTTGGTAGGCCCACATAACTACCATCACACTTCTATGAGATATATGACACACCATGCTTGGTGTGCCCATGCTTAGTAGATCGAGATTTTCATGTGTTGCTTATAGAAAACATATAAGACTTAATATTTGATTGAGGAATTTTATTTATGTATAAATACATATACATATTCAAATATCACATACTTATAATATGTATAATATGCATAGTATATCCACAAACTAAATATGCCATCATAAATAAGAGTGATGGTTATGTCCATACTAATGCAATTCTTTATAGCCACAAAGAATTGCTACCACCTAAGGTCCATATCATATGATACAACATGTACTTGTATAAATATGTGTTGGAACCAGTTCGGTTAGTCGACTAAACCCTTGATTCAATCGGTTGGCCTCCTAGTCAGTCAGTTGGTCACTTGGATTGGTTGGCAAGATTCAGTTCAAGCGATGTCTGGACTTCTCCAGTTGATCGGTCGGGCCCCAATTTGATCAATCAACTCCTCCTATCGTCTGGCCTCCTCAGTCCTCTAGTCCATCGATTGACTTCTAAGTTGGTCGATCTATTGATGCAGAACGTCATGTTTTTCCAAAATGGGAAATAACGTTATCCTATTCCTATACAACTTATTTCATTGTAAAAGTGAAACCTTGATTTATATTTGAGGGGAGTATACAAATGACAGAATTCACTTACATATGGAAAAAGAGAGAGAGTTTTGATATGAAAATCAAATAAAGATAGAAATAAAATCATTCAACAATGCACAATTATCATATATGCCCATTAATCATTTTATGTATTTGCATCCTATGCAATAAAATAAATGATAAAAAAATGATCATATCGATTAAATCCAAAAACATTGTAAATTGATGTGGCTTTGATACCACAGTAGGAAAATATGATGATAGAGATGGCATTGGGAATCAAAAAAGTACTTCTGTATTCCCCTCTATCCAACAGATCATGTAAACAATTTTGAATTGGGAAGGAAGATTACTAGGCAAATACCTGGTCTTAAAGCAAGTCCAATGATTATTCTTACAATGGCATGCTTCTTTTGCAAGAAGCACCTGGACAGTTGTCGGTGGTGGCCTCCTAGTGTAGCACCATGAACGACGGTTGACAACATACCCATAACATAGTGGAAACAACCTCCATGCCTCTACATAGTCCATACGGACCACCAGGAACTCCATATTGCGCTACCAGAGTCAATAGAAAGGAGTTGTCCCTTTGAACATCAACATGGTAGCACTGACTTGCTCTCCCTTGTTTTATTTCCCTTGTTGTCTCTCTCTTTTACATTTAAAACTTGCATGGACCCCCACGTTACCACAACTATGAGAGGAAAATAATTGTCAAAGCTTGCTATTGTGTCTCTTGAAAGCCTTGATCGCCCCACCTTTATATAGGATGTCCAGGGTCAGGGTTTCCAAATCAGATGGGAGTTGAACAGACATAATTTCATAAATTTTCTGGAATCTACAAATCACAAAATGGTCGGTTCACTTATGAACTGGTCCATCAACATATGAATTGGTCTATTCAACAATTCAACCTGTCAGTTCACATTTGAAGTGGTCGATTCAATAGTAGAATCGATCGATTCACTATATTTATTATCTACAAACATATTGGATCTCAATGTGAAGATTAGTGCACAACATGAAGTTGACATCAATACTTGATCCAATCTTATTGATCAGCCGATCGATCGATCCAACATTTGAGTCGATCGGTTCAGTTCACATTTTGAACCGATCGGTTCATTTATGAACCAGTCGATTCAAATTCTAGTTCAACCAATGTTGTTTAGATTGAATATGTAAACACTTTAGTAATCAAGTTAAACCTTATTCATGAGTAAACTCCTATTCTAGGTGCATCGTATGTGTGTGACCCTATAAGGTACCAAATTACATTGGCAATGAATGTCCATAACTAATTTTTGACATCACAAGCAATGAGTGATATCTAGCAACACATAATTGCTACCCAAGTAATTGAAAAGCTGGAGAACAACTTCAACCTACAATTGGTGATCAATGTTACCGTGATCATATAGTTCCTTTGTCTATGATATCCAAATTGAACTTGAGGCATGGATTCATCATCCTCTTGACATTTCACATATGTTCCTTTAACTAGAGTAGACTATCTGAGATGTTGTTGTGTATGCCCAGAGAGACAATCATATGATGATTGTAATGAAATAAATGTAAATGATTTGATTATTAATAAAATACTAGCTTTCAATTTATTCTTTTTCATTTATGAGATTATGTAGTAATATAATAAATGCCTAGAGAATGATATTACTCAATGATGTATCTCTTCAAGATTAGGACTTGAACAATGAGATAATACAGATGTTAAGAGTGTACATTCTCATTATGTCCCTGATCGGTTGTTATTGTGGAAGATTGATAGACAACAATAACATATAAGATCAGAGTATGTGTTGGCTGATGACAGAATCTCATTAGTCATGATATGGCAATATCAAACCAAGCATACAAATACATGTTAAAGAACAATGTATCAGACATACCCACCGTGAAACTGACACATGGAAACCATTATCATGGTAGTCATAATTAACTCTCACAAATGATGGTTCTGTTTCTAGTTCTTAGACCTGAAATCACTACACTCCTCACATGTCCTTCGCTAGATCATCAAACACAATCCTGAAACATGGATTGTTATAATGGTGATGATTCAGTGACTGTGACACTTGGGGGCTGACTGTGAGTGATATAAATGGAATTTGTCCCTCCTACATGAGTATGATATCAAAGGCCTCTTGATTAGATAGATTGAGAAAGGCATGGCCATGCACATGTGAGTCATTATACTCTATTGAGCTTCCATATATCTCAGACAGTCTACTCTGGTTCAAGGAACAAAGATGAATGCTGATGAGGATGACTACTCCATACCTCGAGTTCAATCTGGATATCAGAGACAAAGGAACTACACAAATATTGCAACACTATACACAGATTGTAGGTTAAAGTTGGTATCCAACGACAAGACGAGTCCCAATGCAAACTAGGTAACAATTGCACATGTACAATGATGAGGAGATGTCACTATACCTTCTCCAGGACCAGGTATATCCTCAAAACCATCCTTCCCAACTTATAGTTATTGACACGATCTAATGGCTCAATGGCAAATATTGTAGCAAAATTTTTGTTTCCACTGCCTACTCTATCATCAAATTTCCCTGCATGAGATGCATGTGAACTCACATATCATTGTATCATTTCATATAAGTATGGCCATACATTTCTCAATCTTTCTTATCGAGTGTCCAGGATATCAACTCTTATTGGAAGGAAAACTCCCATCTACATCACTAATAATCAATCCCCGTGTGTCACAATGCACTCGAGCATCACCTTTATGGAAACCCTTATTCAAGTTCATCCTAGATGATTTCAAAATACATTGAACAACATGTGATGAGTGTATCAATTTTAGGTCTCAGAACCAAAATCACCACTATCACTAAGAGAGTTGATTCTGACTACCATTCAATGGTTTCCATGTATCACTCTTAAGGTGGGTTTGTTCAGTATAGTAATCTCTGACAAGTACATATGTGTTTGACTTGATATCATATATCATGACTAATGAAAATTTGTTATCAATCGACACACACTCTAGTCTTGTGTGGTATTATTGTCTATTTTTCTTTCCCAATTATATCTGACTGCATGAATATCAACCCCCTTGAGGTAAGGGATGCATTGTGGTCCATAGGGTTGGATAAAGCACCTAGGCCAGATGGCTTCAACGCAAGATGATTTCGACATGCTTGGTCGATGATATGCAAGGATGTTCATCAAGCCATCCAATGGCTAGCAGATGGGGGATCATGTTGAGAGATTGTAATCATGCCTTCCTAACACTCATCCCCAAGACCACGACAACCTCCACCATGCGGGACTTTAGACCAATAGCATGCTGCGGAGTCTTATACAAGATCTGGGCAAAGCTACTAGTGAAGAGACTCAAGGAAGTCCTCCTGACCCTAGTTTCACAAAACCAAGGCGTGTTTATTCTGGGGCGAAACGTATCTGATTGTGTACAACTAGCAGGTGAATTCTTACATGGATTCAAGATGAAGAGAGACAAACCAAAGGCTTGTATCAAACTTGACATTTCGAAAGCATATGACCATGTTTTGTGGACAACACTATGGGGAATCCTTTAAGATTTTGGCTTCCCAAAAAAATGGACACCGTGGACTCATGAGTGTATCCAATCCGCGTCTTTCTCTGTACTAGTTAATGGACAACCAGTTGGATTATTCACAAGCAACCGAGGACTTAGACAAGGTGACCCCCTGTCACCCCTTCTATTCACCCTCATCATGGAACAACTAAGCCTTATTCTCGAAGAAATGGAGGCAAACGACAGTCTCAAAACATTCAAGGTGAGGGGTACGAAGGTCCTCTCCCACCTCACATTCACAGATGATGTCCTTATGTTCCTAGATGGAACTGTGAGTAATATAAGGTATGCAAAAGAAGCCCTTGATAGGTTTGCGAGTATCACAGGTATACATGCCAACCCAAGAAAATCAATGTTTTTCTTCTCCAAATTACAAAGACAGTTGGGAGGCATGTTGTTCATAGCCATCAGGATGCCTATCCACAAACTCCCATGTACCTACCTCGGCTTCCCACTCACGGTAGGTACAGTCTATGCTAGACGTTATGGAGTATGCACGGATCACCTAAGGGAGATGATAGATAGATGGCCCATAAATTGTATTTCCTTGCAGGTTGACTACTTTTGGTACGAGCGAACATCATGGGACTGGTATCCTTCTGGGTTATGCAAGGCCATGTGCCTAAGGTGGTATTGGATATACTACAGACGATTACTAGCCAATTTCTATGGGGTGGGAAGTCCCACACACTCTCCTGGGAAAGAATGGCATTTCCACACAATGAGGGCGGATTAGGCCTTAAAATATTCCAAGACCTGGCTAAATGGGCAACAAGGAAAAAAGGTGGACAAGTTCCTTCTGAACTCTAAATCTGTCTGGACGACATGGATGTGGAGGAGATACAGGCATACACTCAATGTGAATCATTCCATGCGTCAGGGTTTCTCATGCACATGGAGAAACATTGTGAAGGAATATGAGGAGTGCCAGCATCTATACTCGCAGAATGAACTGGGAGTGCATAAAAGAATAGAAGACTTCCTAGACTTCTGGGAAGGGATCAAGCCATGAAGACTTGGGTTTGCTTTCTCTATGGTGCTATGGCACATCTGTTGTATACCTAGATGGGTGACCACAGTGTTCAAGGTGAGGCACTCGGGTCTGCTCACCGCTAGTTGAGTGATCAGGTGGGCCGCAGATTATGACATCACTTGCCCGCTGTGCAACTCGACAGAGGAGACAGGACATCATTTGTTTTTTGAGTGCCCGTACACACATAGCATGTGGGCAGACCTCACACGAGGCTATCCATTGGTCTTTGGGTGGAACCCTTGGTCAAATCAGGAGGAGATCGGGGATATGGAGGAACCACATGCCCGTGACTTCTTCATGCTTCTTATGGCGGCGACTACATACTTCACGTGGAATGAATGCAACAAGAGGAGACATGGTGAACATGGCCATTTGTCCCATGTGATAACAACAGTGGTTAGGAGGGTGGTACAAAATGTGATATCCACACATGACGACTGGAGGGAGACCCTCCCGCGGGGCTTGCTAGAGTCTTGGGACATGCACTAGATAGTTAAATCCTACATTTTCTACTCGCTACTCATGTGCGGGTGGCGACATGCACACAAGGGGTTGTGAAATTGACACGTGACAAGGTAGGCTCACCCGGAGGATAGAAATGCTCTATGACCAGTGGTACCTCGTACAAGCATCACATGACGCACCTGAGGCACAAGGACGGGTTTGGGGGTTAATAGGGATAGCCGCATGTGGTTGAATCCAAGGGGGGGGGTCAGACCTGGAACTCTGGTTCTATATTTTGGTATATCTATATGACCCACTCTGATCAATATTGGCTGCTCTGCACAAACCTCGTTTGGTCAGACACGGTATATGACAAGGGGTGGGATTAGGCATATGGGCAAGTTTGGTATTGTTTTCATTTTGTAAACAAACTATGTATGAGCATGTTGTGCTAAGGGCCAGATTTTGTCTGAGTCCTCTTTGAATAAATTACCCAATATTCAAGACTAGGGACATAACAAGAATGCATGTACTCTTAGCATACATATGATCTCATTGTCTAGGTCCTCAACCTAAAGACATATGTCATCTATTAACATCATTCTTTAGACATATATTATACTTGTGTCATCATCTCATGATTGAGACAAATATAATAAATGAAATTACCTATATAAATATCAAATCAAGTATATGATGTCCCATTACAATCATCATACATTTGCTCGATGGGCTACATACCAACAAAATCATGGTGAATCCAAATATATCTAGCTCAAGATAGGTCCTATAAGATGGATGAGGTTCTTCAATTTCTTAAGTGGGTAGTCATGCCACAGTGCCTTGTGGCACCTGCTCATTTACCTCTTCACGTTTATTGTTACCTAATATGTCTCAGAGTTCTTTGAGTTCAATTTTACTGTCATTAGTTCTATCAGAGATAAACTCCTTTTCTAGGATGACACCAATTCTATAGATTAAAACTTTTATATGAGATAAAATATATGCATTGTACACTTTAATAAGATCACAGACTCTTCTTCCTTGCCTTGTTTAAGGATAGGATTCTTCACATCTCGAAAGAGTGAAATCTCATCTACTTTGTGCTGGAGAATACAATACGAATGGTTTAGGCAACGACGCTATGAGTCTTGTCTTCAAGCCGAACAACCTATTCACTTCACCTAAGATTACCAAGAAAGTAGCAATGATTATATTCCATTCCTATTTCTTAAGAAAAAAAGGTTTCGCTTAATCTTCACAATGAAAGTATCTTCATAGATGACATATTTGAAGGAACTAGGAAGTTCAGCTTGGCTCATAGTGGATCACACTATATCCATAATGTGTGATTCCTTTGATGAAACATCATTATGCTATATAATTGTAGCTATATTCAACTATATATGATGGAATACCATAGTCTTTGAGAAGGTCTTTACACTCTTGACTTAGATATTGTCCACCTTGTTCCAAACAAAGTGACTTAATATTCTTATCAAGTTGGTTTCACACTTCACCCCTAGATTCCTTGAAATTTTCTAGTGATTCTAATTTTGTCTCTTGATATACACATGTCCATATCTAGTAAAATTAGTAACAAATGTGATGAAATAGTGATATTAACCTCTAGTAGTTGAACTAAATGCCTAACATACATTGTTGTGTATGAGTTCTAATTGTTCAGTGGGCCTCTCACTAGTCAAAATGAATTGTTTGTTTCCCATCTTGCTCAACAATTCTCAAGTAATTCGATATCAAATAAATCCAGTGTATATTCTTATGGTGCCTAAATGGTGCTTTATGCTTATCTTAGTGATAGAGATAAAGTTAAGTTTACCTTGAGTCATTATGTTTATGCCAATTGGTATTTATGTTAGAAAAAAACACATCAATATTAATTAATATAAACTACAAGACACCAGAGAACTTTGATGCAACTAACCACCTAGATAAATAGAGGGAATCGCAGTGTTGATTAAGAACAAAAACATTATATTTTTGTAAGTTTGTAATTGAAATTCTCTCAATAAAGATAAAGAAGTTAGAGCTATTGCTGACCTTACTAGTTCCATAAAAAATGCCAAGTTTAGAAAAATATATTTAATTATAGACTACCTAAACAAAGATTTTTTATACAAAAATCTATATGACTAATGATAATAATAACAAAATAATTTTTGTAAGAAATGCTTAATTTTTGGTGTCAAATTGATGATCGAAAAAGTTTGTAGTGCCATTAGTAGGAGTAACTTATGAATTACTAGAAATCTTTACATACTATTTACCCTTTTGTGGAGTTTCAAAGGGATCTAGAAATAAGGTAAGAATGCAACTGCATAATTATTATAGGGAGAGAAAATTGGTTCTACATACTGCTATATATAAAGTTAATATCCAAAAGATGGGAGGATATTGTTGACAAACTTTCACTATGCATATAGGTTTACCATTTGTATGATATTTGGATACCAATATAGGTATGTACGTGTTGTGTCATATTCTTCAACAAGTACATATTTACAAAAAGTATATTAGGTAAAGTGATGCGACTCTTTATTGTTGAAAGTATTCGCTTCTATGATAGAATTCTATCTCAACTGACCACTCATGTCCAAAAATAAACTAGGATCATTAATATAGGACTAAGTATGGGTGGGGGCATGCTAATGAGGAACAACCTATAAGAATGAGTTGTGAAATATCATTTTTGTTAGAGTATTCATGGGTGAATCTAACTAGACAATAATAAATTTTAAATATTCATTTTTGTTAGAGTATTCATGGGTGAATCTAACTAGACAAGAAAATGGTAAACATATAACATGTGTAAACCTATGTGACAGGATGTGAGGCAGTGACAATATCAGTGGCGAAGCATTAAATATGAACCATAGATTGGGGGACCCAATAGAATAAGTCTATATGTATTAGTTAGGTTCCTATCTTGGTGGAACTTAGGATATTCCTATCAGGTATTTGGAGCCTAAAGACATTTTTTAATCAAGTCAGATAGAACTTTTGTAGACAAACACACAAACAAAATTGTGTTGTTGCGGTTTTTTTGAGGCCTTATATTACTGACATGTTTTCCTTCCTCATTTGAAGTGTGTTATAAATATGATTTCATTTTTCAAAGGATAAAATTTCATATAAGAAATTGTTTGAAATAAGATCAATGGAATGTCTGGAAGAAAAGATAAATAAGATTGATCTTTGTCAATGATCCCCAAACTTGGGAACAAACAAAAAACTTACCCAAATATTGAGATGAGATATTAGTTACATAATGACCATGACTAGATGAAGATTACGAAATTGATTTAGATGTTTATGTGTAACACCCCTCCCTAGGGTTACATACATAACCAGCGGAAGCACAGCCTAATCCCCAGCATTATCCATAATGTGGGGTACTTGGCATATTAGGGAGGGATTGTCACATGCATGATCTCATATCAAGAAATAAATAACACTTGGCATTCATAGAAACATAGATTCATACATGAGTTCTTGGAAAGAAAGCTACATCATGCTTCTAAAGGTACACTAAACATAAACTAGATAATCATGAAAAAGATAGGATCTCCATAGATGGACGTCCCACCAGGCAACAACTTCTAACGTCTGGGAAACTTGGAATCTTCTCAAGATGTCTCCTTCCCTTTAGCTCCAACGTCTACGGACATCTCGTCCCCAGCCATGCAAAGGAAAAACAAACATGGTAAGTAAGCGGCATTGGCATGTTATAAAGCATAAACATAACATATAACTTGATTTGACATAAACATGAACATGCATTAACATTAATCATTTCTTGGCATCTTTTACATAAAGAATTTTACCAAAAGTATATTCTCCTCTCTTAATGCCCCATAAGGAGCCCATAATGCTCAAAAATCCCATAATTGCTCGGAAAGCCCATAATACTCAGAAAGCCCATAACAAGGTGCATATAAATCTAAATCAAATTCCCTTAACCATGATCTTTCTTAGACTTTATTATCTCCTTAATAACTTAAACTTGATCTTAATTGGGATTTCTCCCTCTTGAACATAATTGGGATTTCTCCCCATGAAACATAATGGGATTTCTCCCTCTTAAGCATGGATGGGAATCTCTTCCCTCTTAATCTTGGTTTCATGCATCTTAATCATAAATCATAATCTTAATGTGATTTCTATTCTTAGACTTAGATTATAACAATCAATATCCAATAATCATTTACATTGAGGAAAAACATGACATTAACATAAAGTGCTTAACAATATTCATAAATAAACCAAATGTTATCTATGCCAAGGGCATGGCCCGCTTACCTTGAGCTAAAACACCTAGGTCAAACCTGGTTTGACTGATTGGATTCCCTTAAACACCTAAAATTTACATAATTATTCTTCATCATATATCATTAAACCCTAATTTGTCCATATAATTATTGAGATGTGAAATCAACAAAATTAGTCGATAAAACCACAAAATCGAA
This sequence comes from Alisma plantago-aquatica, assembly GCA_963693085.1. Classification (NCBI taxonomy): domain Eukaryota; kingdom Viridiplantae; phylum Streptophyta; class Magnoliopsida; order Alismatales; family Alismataceae; genus Alisma; species Alisma plantago-aquatica. Next base: position 1,137,715,285 of record OY856412.1, on the reverse strand, counting down.
TTCTGCATAGAAAATCCTTTCCAAAACATATTTTTTTGTAATTTTCTAATAAACAGGCGATTTACTATGAATTTTACAAGAACAGATCAATAATAAATCGAGAAAAAGCCACATTTGCTTATTGGGCCTGAGTCCTGAGTTGGACCAATCAGACTTGGCCAACTCAGCAATTAGGCTTGCCACTGAGGGCTCGCAATCAAAGCAAGGAGGACAGGTGAAAACCTGAAAATGCCCCTATAAGCGAAAATACATCGAAAAGAGACGAATGACACTCTTGGTCATTACCCAACTGGGATTGATCCTTGCTCACACAGCGCGAGCCATGGCTCCAGCGCTATGGGCAAGCTTCTCAGCCATGGGCAAGGACCCAGGCTTGATGCCACCCGAGAGTGGAGAACACCTCGGTTGAATTCATGATGAGAAGGCAAAATCAGAGAGCCTAAGCTCGGGGCTGGGAGAGCATAGGAGCTCAGAAATCGGTTCTGGCCATGGCTAAAGTTGGATAACATAGGTCAAAGTCTCAGCAGCCAAAATCACGAAACCATGAAGATAGGCATCAACTTAAAACCGGAAGGTGTTTTTGGGGGGGTAGTCGACTTTGTCCAATGCCTCGTGAGGGCTGGATGACCACTGGATCACTGTGACGATGGGCACCGGCATGGTCCAGGCAATGGAGTGTAGGTCTCGATGACGTGGGCGATCGCAGGGCAAACCAGAAGAGCTAAAACAAAGGTGAGGCTCTGACGATGCTTACTATGTTTGAGATTGTGTCGAGGTGACAGGAGTAGGCGGGGCGAAGCCAAGATTGTCGGAGAAGACAACTTGAGTAGGTCGCGGCCGCTGGGGAGGCCAGAGCAGAAATTAAGCATGGATGAGCACAACTGGGGGGTCGGCGGTGCTCTCGAAGTCTCAATCGGCCAGTGTGGAAGGCAAAGGCGACGGCTGCGCTTAAATGGTGGAGAAGGTGTTCAAGCCCTAAATGGGCATTTCTTGCATAGGTCAAAGGAGAGGGTGAGTAAGAGATCGCTAGATTCATATTGACCCTACGATTTCATTGGAGAAATAATCGAGAGCAATGATGGACCGTGGAGTGGAAATGAGGTGGGGGAATCAATAGCCTGTGAAACGGCTCTGACCGCGGGCTATGCGGAGGTAGATGATGATCGAGGGATCGTTAGATCGTGATCTGACAGTGATAAATGCGTGCACAAAAGTAAATGAAACAATAACACGTTACATGCAATAAATCACAGACTTTACATTTAATTGCTTGTATCAATAGAAATCAAATTCAAACCTATATACAAGTCTCTCAAATTCGATTTGGAGGGTCAAACATGGGTCAAATGAGCCCAAATTTTGACCATAGGTGTAATAGAGGGTCTAGAACGTTCTTATTTAATTAGATTTACTGCTTGCACACGTTTTAAGACTAAAACGGCAAAATCATCATGTACACTCAAATGGCTATGATTAATGTATAGAAAGCTATTGATTCCTCAAATAAGAATTGCAAAACATGAAAACGTGCACTCAAAATTATTTATTTTCAATTAACAATATGGAGGCCATTAAACAAACAATTAAATATGTAAATCACTAATTATCATATGAGAGAGTAAATTGGACGTAAAAGCATTTATTCTCATTTTATTAAACATTTTATTTAAATAAAACAAGGATAAGAGAGTAATTGGACATAATGAAATGATTTGCAAAAACTAACATGGGAAAATTGCATTTAAGTCATCAACAATTATCTTATTAGAAAAAAAGCATGCAGAGAATAAAATAATTTGGAAATTTTGCATAATAAGATTGGTGTGTTACAATACTACCCACCTTAAATAAATTTCGTCCTCGAAATTTCCTAGAATTTCTACCCACCTTAAGGTTTACACATAAACTTGCAAATTTTTTCCATACAAATTTTATTATAAAAGAAGCATTCATAAACAAAGCATTATGATTTAACATACATTACTTAACTACCCTTACCTTGATCATTTTCCTCTTCTCCATCTGACATTTGCATGGTGAAGAGCCTTGGTTTAACCTTGGGTGGAGGATTAGGGTTCTTAGCTTGGTTATGGTTGGGATCCTTCTTTGCAAGCTTGGGGCAATTAGGCTTGATATGCCCTTCCTCACCACAATAGTAGAAAATAGAAGTCCCAAACCTACAAGGACCATCATGATTTCTCTTACATGTAGGGCATGGGGTTCTCCCATTCTCAGAAGAAGGCTCAGTGGCTTTTCTCTTATGGTTGGAGGGTGGAGGGGGTTGATGGTGATGATTGTTTTGGGGTACCTCCTTATTATGGTTCCTCCCAGGGTGCTTCTCCAATTCTAGGGCTGCATCCAAGGCTGATTGCATGGTCCTATGTCCTCTACCAGACAAGGCATAACTTAGGTCAGGTTTAAGCCCTCTAATGAACTTATTAGCTCTCTTTTGCTCAGTGTACTCAAGACCATACTTTTGGAGCTTACGAAACTTCATGGCATACTCAGTGACAGACATGTCACCCACTTGCTTAAGGTTAACAAACTCATCCTCCTTCCTCTCTAACATGGCTTCGGATACATAATGGTCGTTAAAGACTTATACAAACTCACCCCAAGTAAGAGGAGCATCATCTTACCTAGAGGCTAAGAGGTTTTCCCACCAAGTACGGGCTGTACCCTTGAGCATATGGGTGGCAAATCTAACCCTACTACGTGGGGGACACTCTAAGTCTCTAAAGCAATGTTCCATGTTGCTAAGCCACTCCTCAGCCTTGGTTACTACATCAACCTCATCTTCACCATGGAAAGCATCAGGTCTAATCTTCAAGAAATCTATGAGGGAGATCTCATGTACTCTAGGTGGAGCTCTAGGTTGGAGGGCATTGATCAAAGCTGCTACTAGGGCATCTAGGGTGACTGGTGGAGGGACGTGGTTCATGTCTTCAGTCTTATCACCACTAGAGGATCCTTGTGAGGGCCTTGACTCACCAACCGTCTCCTTCTTCTTAGGGGCCATCTGAAAGGGTAAACATAATATGATATTAGAATATAATATGAATCTCTAGTGCTGCCTTAGTGGCCATCTATTCCTTGCTCTGATGCCATTAATGTAACACCCCTCCCTAGGGTTACATACATAACCAGTGGAAGCACAGCCTAATCCCCAGCATTATCCATAATGTGGGGTACTTGACATATTAGGGAGGGATTGTCACATGCATGATCTCATATCAAGAAATAAACAACACTTGGCATTCATAGAAACATAGATTCATACATGAGTTCTTGGAAAGAAAGCTACATCATTATTCTACAGGTACGCTAAACATAAACTAGATAATCATGAAAAAGATAGGATCTCCATAGATGGACGTCCCACCAGGCAACAACTTCTAACGTCTGGGAAACTTGGAATCTTCTCAAGATGTCTCCTTCCCTTTAGCTCCAACGTCTGCGGACATCTCGTCCCCAGCCATGCAAAGGAAAAACAAACATGGTAAGTAAGCGACATTGGCATGTTATAAAAGCATAAACATAACATATAACTTGATTTGACATAAACATGAACATGCATTAACATTAATCATTTCTTGGCATCTTTTACATAAAGAATTTGACCAGAAGTATATGCTCCTCTCTTAATGCCCCATAAGGAGCCCATAATGCTCGGAAAGCCCATAATTGCTCGGAAAGCCCATAATAAGGTGCATATAAATCTAAATCAAATTCCCTTAACCATGATCTTTCTTAGACTTAATTATCTCCTTAATAACTTAAACTTGATCTTAGATGATATTTCTCCCTCTTAAACATAATTGGGATTTCTCCCCATGAAACATAATGGGATTTCTCCCTCTTAAGCATGGATGGGAATCTCTTCCCTCTTAATCTTGGTTTCATGCATCTTAATCATAAATCATAATCTTAATGTGATTTCTATTCTTAGACTTAGATTATAACAATCAATATCCAATAATCATTTACATTGAGGAAAAACATGACATTAACATAAAGTGCTTAACAATATTCATAAATAAACCAAATATTATCTATGCCAAGGGCATGGCCCGCTTACCTTGAGCTAAAACACCTAGGTCAAACATGGTTTGACTGATTGGATTCCCTTAAACACCTAAAATTTACATAATTATCCTTCATCATATATCATTAAACCCTAATTTGTCCATACAATTATTGAGATGTGAAAATAACAAAATCAGTCGATAAAAACCAAAAAATCGGATTCCACATAGAAAATCCTTTCCAAAACATATTTTTTTTGTAATTTTCTGATAAACAGGCGATTTACTATGAATTTTACAAGAACAGACCAATAATAAATCGAGAAAAAGCCACATTTGCTTATTGGGCCTGAGTCCTGAGTTGGACCAATCGGACTTGGCCAACTCAGCAACGAGGCTTGCCACTGAGGGCTCGTGATCAAAGCAAGGAGGACATGTGAAAACCTGAAAATTTCCATGTAAGAGAAAATACATCGAAAAGAGACGAATGACCCTCTTGGTCATTACCCAACTGGGATTGATCCTTGTTCACACAACGCGAGCCATGGCTCCAGCGCCATGGGTGAGTTTCTCAGCCATGGGCAAGGAACCAGGCTTGCTGCCACCCGAGAGTGGAGAACACCTCGGTTGAATTCGTGATGAGAAGGCGAAATCAGAGAGCCTAACCTCGGGGACATGAGAGCATAGGAGCTCAGAAACCGGTTCCGACCATGGCTAAAGCTGGATAACAGAGGTCAAAGTCTCAGGAGCCAAAATAACGAAACCAAGAAGATAGGCGTTAACTTAAAACTGGAAGGTGTTTGTGGGGGCTTAGTCGACTTCGTCCAATGCCTCATGAGGGCTGGATGACCACTGGATCACTGTGACGATGGGCACCGACATGGTCCAGGCAATGGAGTGTAGGTCCCGATGACGTGGGCGATCGCAGGGCAAACCAGAAGAGCCAAAACAAAGGCGAGGCTTTGACGATGCTTATTGCGTTCGAGATTGCACTGAGGTGACAAGAGGAGGCGGGGTGAAGCCAAGATTGTTGGAGAAGACAACTTGAGTAGGTCGGGGCCACTGGGGAAGCCAGAGGATAAATTGAGCACGGAGGAGCACAAATGGGGGGTCGGCGGTGCTCTCGAAGTCTCGATCGGCCAGTGTGGAAGGCAGAGGCGGCGACTGCGCTTAAATGGTGGAGAGGGTGTTCAAGCCCTAAATGGGCGTTTCTTGCATAGGTCGAAGGAGAGGGTGAGTAAGAGATTGCTAGATTTGTATTGACCCTACGGTTTCATTGGAGAAATAATCGAGAGCAATGATGGACTTTGGAGTGGAAATGAGATGGGGGAATCAATAGCCTGTGAAACGGCTCTGACCGTGGGCTATGCGGAGGTAGATGATGATCGAGGGATCGTTAGATCATGATCTAACAGTGATAAATGCATGCACGGAAGTAAATGAAATAGTAATGCATTACAGGCAATAAATCACAGACTTTACATTTAATTGCTTGTATCAATAGAAATCAAATTCAAACCTATATACAAGTCTCTCAAATTCGATTTGGAGGGTCAAACATGGGTCAAATGAACCCAAATTTTGACCATAGGTGTAATAGAGGGTCTAGAACGTTCTTATTTAATTAGATTTACTGCTTGCACACGTTTTAAGCCTAAAATAGCAAAATCATCATGTACACTCAAATGGCTATGATTAATGTATATAAAGTTATTGATTCCTCAAATAAGAATTGCAAAATATGAAAATGTGCACTCAACATTATTTATTTTCAATTAACAATATGGAGGCCATTAAGAAAACAATTAAACAAGTAAATCACTAATTATCATATGAGATATGAAATTGGACATAAAAGCATTTATTCTCATTTTATTAAACATTTTCTTTAAATAAAACAAGGATAAGAGAGTAATTGGACATAATGAAATGATTTGCAAAAACTAACATGGGAAAATTGCATTTAAGTCCTCAACAATTATCTTATTAGAAAAAGAGCATGTAGAGAATAAAATAATTTGGAAATTTTGCATAATAAGATTGGGGTGTTACATTATGAATGCAAGACAACACATGTACACTCTAGAATGCCTTAGGAAACATAGTTCACATTCTCTTAAAAATAGTTTGCGTTGCTAGAAAAACCAACTTTTAAAAAAAGAAACAAAGCTAAATATGCTTGAAGATACATTATTCACCAACATTTAAGGTGAATGATGATGTAGATTGTTTTTCAATTGTGGATGGCACATAATTTGAAAGTTATTTACCTGGAAACATTGTATCTCCCTTAATACTTGGAGAACATTTTTCTAAAATGGATGTTCATAGTATAAAAATATTGAGGCTGTTCCTCCTCTCGACCACTCAATCTTGACAATGAGTGTAAGTGAAAATGTTGGACACAAATATTTTTATTGAATTAGTTCAAGAGAGTGGATATAACATTCTTTTGTCCACTAAAACATTGTAATAGTATTGTTATTTGATTATCCATCTTCATTTAAAAAACTAAGATCCTTATTTGGATAAACTTAAGTAATAAGTGAATTATCACAGATAAAGATGAAAAAATACTAATAGCCGAAGTGTGACATTATATAGACCACCAAAATTTGAAATCAAATAAACAAAATATTAAATCCACATGCTTGAAAGCATACACCTATTACAAAAGCAGTGACATTTTCTAAAAATTAATTACATGTTGTTCTTGTTTTCAAAACCAAACCGTTAGTATATAAAGACTTCATTCGCTAGTGATTGACCATGTACATGAAGAAATATTACGCATATTTTTATCGATTCATTAAGGTTTTGCATCAATGAAGGTTGTATCCATATGTATTTGTCTTCCATGTCTTACACGAAATATATATAGGAAGAGAAATGTGATGTATGAAGAGTATTTTTCATTTTACTAATGTTAAAAGGATATACTAAAATCTAAGCAAGGAGAATAAAGGGGTACATGTACAATGTATAAGTTGTACTGGATTTATTTTGTAAAGTAGAATTACTAAATGATTGAATGATCAATACAAGTTATAGTTGTGTCACATCCTATCAAACAATATGTTGCATATTAAATGAGCATCCAACAGGTTGTACTTCAACACAAACCCAAATTGTGTAGATACATGTAGGTGCTTCATTTGTCCCTCATAATTGAAGATATGCCAACATGACTGGCTAGTTGTATAGTACACTGTTAGATCTATAATGGTCCCTAGAGGGAGTGAGTAGAGATAAGAAAACACTTAAAAAAAATTAAAAAGACCTTAAATATGTTTCCCAAGATAACATTTTAAGTATGGAAAGCAAGGAGGACAATCCACAATTGAAGGCACTCTATATCGTGGTCTCGTCTCTCCAAGACATTGATCCACTACCTAGAGAGGTCAACCTATAGGATTTCCAACCATGTGCACCACCTTATATTCCATTATAAGACTTATAATAAATAACCATTTTCTTATATATCAAGTGATAACTAGATTCTTTTTAGGCCAAGGGTGCCAAAAATATTACATAGGGCGTACATGGCTAATAGCCTTTCACCTTACCATGAAATTACCTACTCTGACAATGAGTCTTTGCCTTCACCAAGGATGTAGTCAGTCTTACAATGAGTCTTTCGCCTTTAAGGAATTATTGACTCTTGACTTGGATCCTATGGATTTTGACTTCACGTTCACCAAAGAAAAGATTTTCATCAAAGGGCATCATGTCCTTTTTCCCTTATATAAGAGATAGAATCTTCGTCTTCATGAGAGAAATCAATATTGGGTGGTAGATGAATGAGAGCGTCATAAAACATACATGTAGAACTAGCTCTTTATATATTTCCTACTCACTCTAATGGATGTATCAATTGATAAATCTCACTAGAGTAAATGGGGGATCTTCAGGGCACTTTATGACTCAAAGATTGTATAAGAGTATTCGTAATGCTTAGCTAACCATGGAATAAAGCCCATGGGGGTCCTATTCATATTTAAGGATACCCCTTATACATGAGAACCGTTTAGAATAAATTATAGATGCTCCTAGGGTATGCAATAGATTATTCACTTTTTCACCCCTCCAATGACAATAGTTCACCACAGAAAACATCTACCACGGTACAGATGACTGAGTTTGTAACTTGCCCAACAAGCCTTGTTGTCTGGAAATATTTTTAGTAAGTCAAGTTGCATAATGGTAAGAAATTCAACTGACAAGAGGTTTTGGAAAGGCCTATGAACAATGTTGTCAGTCGAGTTATACCCAAGGAAAATTCCACCAATATCACTTGTTGTTTTGGATATTCCAAGACCCTATAAGTTCAATATGAATCCATCCTGGTTGATTATGTTACACATATCAACTTAATTATATGTCATACGATCATTATAAGTAATTCAAATCAAATAACTAAGGATAAAACTATCTATTCTTGAATCTTGATCTTTGCATGTATTATTTCTCCAAACTAGAGTTTGCAAGTTTATACATTTGATTGACTGGCTTTAATGTTTTCTTTGTCCCAAAGGAAGATCATTCGACCGGTCGGTGATCAATCAGTCGATTAGTCTATAATAATGACCTTCATCAATTCTGACTTTAATTGAGTCTTCCTGACAAGTCGATCGACTGGAATGTCAGTCGATTGGTTGCAGTTTCTAGACTTGATCAATTCTTATATGTGATTCACCGACTGGGATGTTAGTTGATTGATTGGAAGTTCTGGGCGGCTGATTGTAAAATTGAAGCCTATTATTCTTGGGTATTTTTGTGCTTTGAAATGATTGAGCCATTATCCTACAAAAATCCTAACAAATCTATTGAAAACTCGATCTAATAAGAGAAAAGCTAAATAAGACAATTGAATATAAAATTATAGAATAATCAACAAAATGCTTATAACGAATGATCTAAAAGATCCAAATAAAATTGATATATATGCATTTATAATCTATCGATTCTGTAATCACTCAACTAGAAGCATAAGACAAAAATAAGTGGAATGTTTGGTAATCATCAAAATAAGGCATTAACCAATTTAAACCTTGAATCAACAAATATAAGTGGCATTATTAGGCATATACCTTCTGATGTATTTGATTCTTCACGCCACCTTTTCTCTATCACCACAAACATAGAAAGAGTGCTAATTTTATGTCATATAAATCTTTATTATTAATGCATTATGAATAACATGTATAATATTTTCTTTCTTGAGAAATATGTATCAGGATATAGGGAAGATCATCATGGTATATGATTATTTTATTCCATAATATAGATGAGTGAATTCATCCTCATACATCATATGATTCTAAACTATTGAAACTAGCATTCAACTTTAAACTTCCAAACATCATTAACGATGGAATATAAACATTGCTTTATATATATATATATATATATATATATATATAAGTAATGTTTTGCACCAATTATAATTTTATTTATGCCACTAGTAATATAAACAATCATGTCATACATACAAGTATGTTGAACTACATGGGAATATGACGATATGCTTTCCATGTCTCGACGTGGTTTACCACATTTTTGCAATACATGAATTCAAGAATGTATTGTTATAATTAAAATACTAAAAATATGTTTTTCAAAATCATAAATATTTGATATTGGTCATGGTAAATATTCAAAATATTCTTTTCTATACCTTCCATATACACCTTCACCTTTTTATTCCACTACTTATTTTTCATTTAGATTTGAATTTATGATGGTCTAGTTTTAGTATGAATGGATTATTTCATATGAATATCTTTTTTTGTTTGATGTTATGATGAATGTATTTGGTAATACAATAGAATTTAGATAAAAGATAACAAAAAAGCCATATTTGGATATTGCAACTGGACTAAAGAAAAAAATCATTTGGTGATGGAAATCATATGATCACTTCTATGGAAGTATGTGATCTTTTCATTAATATATAAGAACTTTCTAGATATCTTATTTGATAACTATCCATCTCTAGAATAGTAATAGTGATCATCCTAGAATATAGAGTTTTCGTACGCATTCAGACAACCCTTATAGGATAAAGGAGCGCATTGCCTAAGAATAGAAGGTTTTAGTTCGTTAATTCTTTTGTTGTAACTAGGGAGAATGTGTTGCATTAGAGTTTCTTATTCTTATTGGAATATGACCTATAATAAAGTGCTTTATCAAGCACGATCATGGAAGGAAGTTAAGAGAGGTTTTTTCAAAAGACCTCTTCATTGTATTAACTACTTCTTTTCACTGTCCCGTCTTGTTGCTTTTCTACTACATCTCTCTAAGTATTTAATATGATAGAATAAGAAAATGAACAATGGTGTGTTGTCAAAGTGGTATATTCCTATTTCTATATAGTTTTATGGTTTGTGTGTCCACTATACTTGGTAATCGTTATACTATACTAAATCGTTGTAGATGATTTCATATTCAGTTAAGTTAAGCTCATGATTAGGGATAAACAAGGTATTTCCAAGCCTTATTGTTTACAAGCAACTATATATTTACTATACTACCCTATCAATTTAACTTTTCTTTAGAATATGTTTTACAATAAAACACAAGTTTTATTGTATCTAGTATGAGGTCACCATTGATAACACTACAACTAAATGTTTATGTGTTATGTGTACAAGTCTCGCATACATGTATATGCTGAGCCCAACGTAACAAACTAACTATAGAAATAATAATGTAGATAGGTAGAACGAAATGTAGGTATGTGATTCCTCGATATTGTAGTAGGTGAAAAAATGAATAACTCAAGCCATCAATACGAGTAGGTCATACACATAGGTGGTGTGAGAAGAAATGTAGGCAAACACACTACATTTATCAATATGACATGTGAATGGTAGTGGCGGCACATACCAAGCATCACAATAGCCAACATAGGGTTCTACCACAAATATCAAATTCCAACATTAAGCAAGTCTAAATCTGTGAAGTGTGTGCAATATTGAATTAGTATAACAATAAATTTAGTTTACATGCAGTATCGTAATAATTGATTTACAATTAACCAAACTCGATTACAAGTGGGTAAAGAAAAAATATATATTTTCATAAACATGGAATAAAAATTTATGACATTCAAACCCAGTTACCATTCACTATGAACCTCTAGGTAGCAATGAAAAGTTGAAGTCATGCTCTACACGTTCTTGAAATATGCTATTTATATTATTATTATTAATGTTACTTTGACAATTTTGGTCTTGGGTTTTTCGGAGAGTTTTCTGTAGATATATTATCCATCTAGTTATCTTCTAGTAAACTAGAACCAGTCATCATGAAGTGATTGACACTGAACTTCATGGAGAAACAAAATTGTGACTATTATTGCTAATTTAAATGTAATGTTTTTACTAGAACCATATATAATATGTATATAATTTTCATATGCATTCATTTGTATTCGTTTTACACATTAGTGGTCGGAAACTGATATATCTTAAGGTTCACATTCCTTTTATAAATCATGATGGTATGCACCAAGCTGCGGTTGGTCAAATCAAGACATGTCATCATCACTTATTTGTTTGGTTATGTGTTGAACATGTCTACCATGAAAAATTCTGCATAGATTTATTATGTAATACAAAAATTTTCTTTTTGGTTTTCTAATTTATAACAACACACAACAACAAAATTTTGAAGCATTTCAAACTTTTATGGCTTTGACTAGGTGGTACAAAGTGCGTGTTTTGCAATGGGGGTAAAATGAAACAAGAGCTTGGCTTGGTAGATTGTCGTGTATGCAGAGGCAAAGGTATTCTTTTCATCTATGAACTTTAGTTGACTTGTGGATTCCATACTAGTTATCTTTATTTTTTCTATGATTTTAAATATAATTGATGATTGGTCACTTCTAAGATAAATATTGGTATTTATAGTGGAAATTTTTCATGTTCATATGTTCATCTCAAGATCAAAGCAATGTTGCATGTGTATACTTATCTAGTTAGTTGTAATGTGGTACACCATTTGCTTCACATGTGTGCAACACAGTCACTAAGAAATGATTTGATTTCAATATTATTGTATAGTAAAATACGCATTTCCACATAAGGGAAACATTTCAAGTTTTGATGTAGAAAATAGGTTATATATTTGGCCAACTTCATCCTATTCGTCCATCTATAAATTGGGCCACCTTCATTCTCATCCATGTTTACATGTGTGTGTCTATATATATGTATATACATCATGAAATAACTAAACTGGGTAGAAAAATTAGAAACTAACATGGGACAAATGACCCTTGATAAAAAAAATAGTTTATTCTTATATATTCACACCATTATTCGATGTGGGTGATTTGGACAATCTTGTCAAATAATAAAATAGGGCTTCACAGACTTGGGTAGCAAGTATAAGATCATTTATGAACTATATCAAAAGGTATGACCAAATGTAAAGATTTTATAAAGGTCATAAGTGGAAATTTAATGTAAAATTGGGATGTATATATGTAGTTAGTGTTCTTTCTTACCCCACTCACTGCGATGCTCCATTGAATGTGATCAATGGTGAATCTAGAACATTTTAAAAAGAAGGGATAAAATATAACAGAACACCGACAAAGACAAAATAACACATCAAGTTAAGATGAGGTGGGCTTGTTCATTTATTCTCTCCTACATACTGGTCTCACTGTAGTGTATATAGCTTCAATGATTATCCATAACACTAAATATACTAAATGATGAACCAAAGTCTTTTGGCCATCTCTGGTATGTTTTGTGTTCACTTGTGTTTATGTAAAATACAACTTCTTAAAGAGTTTTAGTTGATCCAACTTCACTTGTTTAGCATGATTAGGAAATTTCCTATATGTTTTGTTTCTCTAATGTATATGACACATTGAACATACTATTTATTGGTTATGGAGAGTTTTTACAAATCTACTATTGTATATATATATATATATATATATATATATATATATATATATATATATATATATATATATATATATATATATATATATATATATATATACCATACTAAACATCAATGGCAAACCACTCGTCTCCGTCCTCACAGGATAAACACGTGATGTTTGATCGTGTAACGTTAACATGCCTGGTTTGTTTGGGTTTCCTGTCTACGGAGTTTTAGTTTAATTGAACTTGTTCCCTCGACTGCTATGTTAACCCTATTGCCGTCTTGTACTTGGGTCACATGTAGTCTTGGTTTAATATTATTTCCTTTCGCACGTCCTATACCATCCCTCTCACTGACGTAGTCTTAGTTTAATATTATTTCCTTTCGCACGTCCTATACCATCCCTAAAGAAGTGGACATCCACCGTCACATGGGAGGACGTATGTGTTAGGAGGAGATAAGAAAGAAAAGGATCGGAGGATATAGAAGAGAAGTACAACTGGAGAGAATAGACGATCGAAAATTACATATTCAAACTTCTATCAGTCTTTCTTAGCAAGATTGGACGAGATAGAAGAGAAGTAGCCGGAAAGACTATGAATGTTGTGTTCGCCCTCTTCTTTTGCTCGTTGATGGATGAGACAGAAAAGAAGCACAATAGGGGAGAACACATGAAGGTTGCGTTCACCCTCTTCATTTGCTCGTTGATGGACGGCGATTGACATTGTTGTTTAAGCTATAAGGTTCATGGTCACCTTATATAGACGGACATCCTCACGGACAAAAGCAGAAAGCTATGTTGCACCAACAACACGATGAAGGTTAAATACTTTGCAAACAATAATTTAATTCTGATGAGCTTCCGCATGTGCTAACATCACAATCAATTTCTTCTGGAAAGCGTGTGTCCTGCGATGGAGATGGGCACAAGGTTTTGTAGATTAACATTCCAGTTGTTACCGAATATTTGGACGGCTGTCGTTTGCACCTTCTACTCAGCAGTGTTAAGTTCCTATAACAAGAAGGACAAAAGAAGCATATGATATCCGATGGATGTAAGTACCGGTGTAATACTTATTTGTAAGTAACAAAATCAATCTCTTGACCGTCGATTGGAAGTGAATGAATTTTCTAGATTTAATCATCTGCACATCCAGCTGAGTGCGGCGCACATCCTGGAATACACGGGCTGCTGCCAACACGTGCTTCAAGAAGATAGCATGTGATGCCAACACAGAGACAACCAAAACACATACGATTATTTCATAGTCCATATCCATGGCTGGTGTTATTGCGTACACCTTTTGTTTGGTTATGATCAAGTACCCTCGAGCTGCATTCTAAGAACAACTCACATTGTACAATCAGTGCCGCCAAATGGGCAGCACATTTAAATTTGTTGGAGACAGATTCCGATAGCATGCATCAGCCTACAACGTGCATTGACGAGGAGACAAGGGCATCATGAAAAACACTAGAGGGGGGGGGGTAAATAGAGTTTTAAAACAATTTTATAAATTATTTCACTCAAACAACCACAATTGAAAATGGAAGAAGGAGACAGGTGTTTAGAGTGGTTCCAACTTTAGCAAATATTAAAGTTGTCAGTCCACTACCCGGTTGCTTACCCAACCAGGATTTTGAAAATATTAATTTTATTACCTTCACAAGGATTTACACAAAATACAATACTTTCTTTACACCCCCTGAACAGCCTTCACTTGAAGTAGATGCACCAAGTTGAGGTAGCCTTCTTGAAGTAACTCCAAGCTCCCCCTTGAAGTAGTCTTCCTCTCTAGAAGTAACCTCCCGTTGCACCAGCCTTCTTGAAGTAGCTCAAGGTCCCCTTCTTCACCAAGAAGATCTTCAACCTCTCCAATCCGTAGCCTCCAACCTAGGAGTAGCAAGGAGAGTACAAACAACAATAGAGAACAAGAAAGAAAATAGAAATTACAACTTATCCTTTTGTAGCACAAGGCTTGATTTGCCTAGATCAAGCGTGTAGATCTCCTAACCAAAGTGTATGGAAATGTAATTGCATTGGATAAGAGATGCTAGCCTATAGGACACGAATTTTGAGCTAAGAGAAGAAGTAGCCAATTGTCACTATGCTCAATTTGCTCACAAACAGGTTGCTCAAAGTATGCTCAGAGATTTCTCAAGTGTAACAAGTATATTTAGGTGTCCTAAGGCATGTCCTATTTATAGGAATGTCCTACAAGTGCTTAAGGACGTTCTAGACACCTTCTAGGGGTTTCTAAGTGCTTAACTAGCCGTTAGGTACAAGTTTGTTGCTTTAGCAACGACTAATTAATTAATTCTGCAGTTGCTGTCAGAGTCCATCTCGGTCGAGAAATGGTCGACCGAGACACCTACTCGGTCGAACTTTTGTCGACCGACAGGCTCTCTGAATCAAGTATTTTGCAACGTTTATCTCAAACTACCAACTACCTTGTCAGATGTGTCTAACGGCTACTTGGGTCTTTCTCGGTCGAGAAGATTGTCGACCGAAAGTGTCTCGGTCGAGGAGTTAGTCGACCGAGATTGACCCTGTTTCAATTTTTCAATTAAAGCACTAAGTGTGTGTATGAGTGTGCATATGTGACACTTATTTGAAGGGGATGACCTATCTAAATGTGATGTTTAGCTAGGGAGAATCTAACGCTTGATTTACATGAAATCTAAGTACTTGTACATTATATATTTGTACAAGTTTTTACAAAGCGATTACATTTCATGAAAATATAAATATGTAAGCATATGGATTTTCCTAATTGCTTTGTCATCCACCTTATTCCTGCAACACTCAAGTAGCGCGTTAGATTAACAAGAATAAAATGTTTGTCATTATCAAAACAAAGGGATTTACAGATGTCCATTTAGCCAACAATCTCCCCCTTTTTGAAGATGACAAACATTTCCTAAATATAAAATAAGAAAGTATAAAAACATGTGAGTTTCATACCTGAAGATTACCTTTGTAAATTTATTCTCTTGTTTATAAAATGTGTGCTTATTATTCCCCATGAATTATGGACCATGAAATCCAATCCTTTAGGGAGTATAGCAACTTTCAATGTAAAGTCAAGAGTTTTTGAAACTCATTGATTGAGTTTTGCACAGATACTAAGTTTTATATTTATTTCTCCCCCTTTGTCATTTCAAAAAGATATCCGTTTAAGAATAAATATTGTATAAAAAGTATTGCTCCCCCTTAAATACATATCCGTTTTGAATAGATGGTCAATTTAGCCACAATTTTTAAATTTTAGGTTTTGCAAAAATGTCATCCCTTTTTATTTATGACATATTTATTACTTCCCTTACTTTGTATGCTCTACTAGAGTAGTCTTATAAGCCATATTCGAATGATGCCATAGAGGAATATCCAATATAATCAGTAAGGATAACCATTTCATGTAAAGATAACCATTTCATTACAAAGATCATCATTTTATTACAATCATGCAAAGATAATCATTTCATTACAATCATGCAAAGATAATCATTTCATTACAACTAATACAACGATTACTCCAAATCTCACTGGAAAGACTTGAGTATTACATCAATATCAGAGTCTTTTCCAAGAAATGGCTCAGCTCCATAATATTGGACTAAAGTTTGCCACTCCAAAGCACCTGTCTTGGTTAAAGCATATGCTTCCAAGAAGGTAGGAACCCGATCAAAACGGAAATGAGCAGCAATGTCTTGTAATTGTATTGAGGAGAACTGAGTATGTGTGAGATCTATAGATGGTGGAGGTGGAGGTTGGTAGTAGTTGTAAGATGGATTATATGGGTTGAGCATGCCAGGATTTGAAGAATAAGGATATTCATCTGGTTGATTTGGAGAGAGGGTTTGCATCCTTTGATTTAGGTAGGTCATGGCATGGTGGTTATAGTCTAATTGTCTGCTTAGATGATATTGTGACCCAGCAACATAGGTTAGGGTGTTTTGGATGAGATCATAGGATGGGTTGGTAGGAGAAGGTGGTGGTGGTATATCTTGAGTAGATGTCTCACCTTCTGTCCTAGCCCTCTTGTGACCAAAATCAATTCCCATTTTCTCTACTGTGTTTTTACTTATTTTTTGTGGTCTTCTTTCCCATGTGTATCCCATATCCTCAATTTGTGTTTTAAGAAAATGTTGAGTGATTTTTCATACAAAATCAGCATATGGGGGATTGCCAGAAAACTCAAGCATGTTCTTAAGGATTATGCGGATAAAATTTGTGGGAATACGTTTGATAATGGCATAAATTAAACACATGCGAAAAATAGGAACTTCAGACTTGTTTGCTCTAGGATGTATGTTGGTGGAAACAATAAGATTGACAATCCTAGCTGTTGGTTTGAGATTAATGGCATAGTAGGTACCCCGATCTTCGTGACAAGTAGTATTAGATTGAAAAATGGCTCGTTTAATGTCACTAAGACTGGCGGTATTATCACCTTGGGAAAATATATTGAGTGAATTTCCAGTTGTAAGGTCAAGAGTGTCTTGATATTCATCTAAGTCGATGTTGAGCATGTCAAGAATATCATCTTCAGTAAATCGAAAGCTATGCCCATTGACCATAGAGTAGAAGAAGTTGTTTTCATTTTCGGAATGGGAGATTAGGTTTGCATAGAACTCATTTACCACTTTGGAAGAATAGGAAGGGAAAGAAGGGTTAAGAAATTCTTTCAAATTTTGCACCTCAAAAAGATCTTCCAGGTCGACGATGCTGAGGAAGTCCATGACGTCAACCGGCCGTCGTGGAAGAGGAGTTTTGGAGGAGAGCCGGAGATAGCGATCACCAACATCTGCATTGACGAAGGGGATGTCGTTGATGATCGTCAATGGTGGAGTAGCCTCCCTTCCTTTCTTGCTAGCAACTTTCTTCTTTCCACGTGTAGATGATGAGACCATTTCTTTGCTTTAAGGTGGAGAAGAATCAAGAAAGTCTTTGGGATGAAGAAGCTAAAGAATTGCACAAGAATGTACTAGAGAGAAGCTATGGAAGTAAGAATATGAGAGTGTGAAACAATGACCCATTTTTGGTCCCTTTTATAGCAAATCAGTGACCAGGTCGGTCGACAATTCGTCGACCGATCGACCGCAACGGTCATATAACGGTCGGATTGTAACGGTTATATCCCAACGGTCAATTCTCGGTCGAGCAATTGTCGACCGACACTGGCTCGGTCGAACAATTGTCGACCGGAAGTGTGTCCGATGTTATTTCTGTCTGAGGTCTGTCGATCGAAAGAGATAGGCTGACCGAGATGTTTTCGGTCGAAGAATTTGTCGACCGACAGATTTACTGGGTATGAATTTTTTAAGCTAATTTTTAATGCAAATGATAGGCTAAATTTGTAGAGCATATATACTTTCTAAGGGAGTAATATTGTGATGAATATTTGGACAATTTTGTGATCATAAATTAATTGTTCTTTTAATCACAATTTTTTATATAGAAAATGATATTCAAATAAGTATTGTGTCAAACTTATTTTAGGTCGACTTTGACTACGACCATAGCGCCCCTTGGTCAAATTTTATTTCAACCAAGAGGCAAATTTGCAGATTTCCAAATTGAATACCCGTATATAATATCTGCATGTAATTTGATTAGATATCAATTTGAAGTATTTTAAACAACACTCAATATGAAAACATTTTGTCCTTGATTTTTCTTAGAATATAAGCTTTGATGTTGTTACATGAATATCAAATTTCACTTCTTCTTGTATCCACATAAGATTCTTAAGTAATATCTCGGTTCTTAAAAGATACCAATTGAGAAATATTTATCTTATGTGTTGCAAGTATTAAAACAACATATAACCAACAAATCATTTTGTTTGCCTATGTATCATCAAGGAGGCAATAATCATTATTCATGCATCAACGTTTATCTATAGAAGGTTGAATAATGAAATGTTGAAAATATATCCATGATGTAATAAAAAAAAACATGAAATTTAACATATGGTTTCTATGTGAATAAATAAAAAAAATACTTGGAACGGACCATGTAGGTAGTAATTTTGACTTAAATGTGATTCATAATTTTTAGTTTTAAATCATTTAGAGAATGAACCAAATTAATCTCATATACGTTCTCAAAGATAATTTCCAGAATGTATACTTTGTTTTGCATGTACAAATAGTTATTAATAACAAGTAGATAGCAATTTGACCAATCAAAAATAGCAGATTTATTTCAGACTGGAAATCAGTGACCTGCTCGGTCGACAATTTCTCGACCGACAGTTCTCTCGGTCGATAGTTTCTCGAGCGACAAGATTTCTGAAATGTTTTCTGAACTGTTAATTGCTTCCAAGTAAAACACAATTATGCAAGTTAGATGTTTAGATACTTGAATTAATTTGATATCCCATTATGTTGAGTTGAGATAGACATAGAAATATACAACTTAGGTCCTTGGTCATATCTCAACTTAATTCCGTTCATTTAGTTTGGAGGTTTTGGAACCCAAACTAATTCAACATCTTTTTTCTTATAAAGACATGAAAAAGAATATTGACGAAGACGCAAACAATAATGACAACATATAGAATCAACCTCATATCTCTTTCTATGATTTTGGTCTAGGTTGTTCTTGGGTATATTTGTATTTGTGCCTTTAGGTACATACATAGATTGATGTGCTTGTGTCTTTTTCCAACTAGGTTTATGATAAGATTTTCCTTTAGGCTTGTAACCTAGTCCTCTCCTTCCAACTTGATGGTATGGATCATTTAAGATTTGATCAAGAATGCCATTATTATTTAGACTACAAACTTTTTGTTGTAACTTAGCAATCTCATCCATTCTCTTCTTGATATCTAGCTTTGCTTGATCTAGATTAGATGATAATGAATTTCTTTCTTTCACGATAGTATCATAATCTAGATGTGAGCACAAAACAGGTTGTTTTTTAAGATCATTCACTTGAGTCTGCAAATTAATCTTTTCTAGAGAAAGGAGATTACAATTTGCTTCTACAGATTTTAGCTTAATATCATGATCTTCAATAACCTTTTTGAGATCTTCATTTTCAGATATAAGAGCAAGAAGCTTAGCATGTAACTCATCATTTGCTTTATTAGATTTTTTTAATTTCTTCTTGCACTCAATATATTTATTGTGTGTCTCTTCAAGAGAACCAACTAGCTCTTCTTTAGATAAATCAAAAAGGCTTACTTCTTCTTCTTCTTCTTCACTTATTGTAGCAATAAGACATTCTTTATGTGTATCTTCCTTCTTTGACCTCCACGGGCAATCAAGTGTTGTATGGCTTGTTCCTAAGCACCAACTGCAACTTGTTGAAGGTTGCCCCATACTTTTCCTTTGTTTGCGGTTGTAGACACCACCACCCTTCATACTTCAAGACTCGATTAGAACTCCTTGAAGCCTGCTCTTATACCAATTGAAAAACACTAGAGGGGGGGTGAATAGAGTTTTAAAACAATTTTATAAATTATTTCACTCAAACAACCACAATTGAAAATGGAAGAAGGAGACAGGTGTTTAGAGTGGTTCCAACTTTAGCAAATACTAAAGTTGTCAGTCCACTACCCGGTTGCTTACCCAACCAGGATTTTGAAAGTATTAATTTTATTACCTTCACAAGGATTTACACAAAATACAATACTTTCTTTACACCCCTTGAACAGCCTTCACTTGAAGTAGGTGCACCAACTTGAGGTAGCCTTCTTGAAGTAACTCTAAGCTCCCCCTTGAAGTAGCCTTCCTCTCTAGAAGTAACCTCCCGTTGTACCAGCCTTCTTGAAGTAGCTCAAGGTCCCCTTCTTCACCAAGAAGATCTTCAACCTCTCCAATCTGCAGCTTCCAACCTAGGAGTAGCAAGGAGAGTACAAACAACAATAGAGAACAAGAAAGAAAATAGAAATTACAACTTATCCTTTTGTAGCACAAGGCTTGATTTGCCTAGATCAAGTGTGTAGATCTCCTAACCAAAGTGTATGGAAATGTAATTGCATTGGATAAGAGATTCTAGCCTATAGGACATGAATTTTGAGCTAAGAGAAGAAGTAGCCAATTGTCACTATGCTCAATTTGCTCACAAACAGGTTGCTCAAAGTATGCTCAGAGATTTCTCAAGTGTAACAAGTATATTTAGGTGTCCTAAGGCATGTCCTATTTATAGGAATGTTCTACAAGTGCTTAAGGACGTTCTAGACACCTTCTAGGGGTTTCTAAGTACTTAACTAGCCGTTAGGTACAAGTTTGTTGCTTTAGTAACGGCTAATTAATTAATTCTGCAGTTACTGTCAGAGTCCATCTCGGTCGAGAAATGGTCGACCGAGACACCTACTCGGTCAAACTTTTGTCGACCGACAGGCTCTCTGAATCAAGTGTTTTGCAACGTTTATCTCCAACTGCCAACTACCTTGTCAGATGTGTCTAACGGCTACTTGGGTCTTTCTCGGTCGAGAAGATTGTCGACCGAAAGTGTCTCGGTCGAGGAGTTAGTCGACTGAGATTGACCCTGTTTCAATTTTTCAATTAAAGCACTAAGTGTGTGTATGAGTGTGCATATGTGACACTTATTTGAAGGGGATGACCTATCTAAATGTGATGTTTAGCTAGGGAGAATCTAACGCTTGATTTACATGAAATCTAAGTACTTGTACATTATATATTTGTACAAGTTTTTACAAAGCGATTACATTTCATGAAAATATAAATATGTAAGCATATGGATTTCCCTAATTGCTTTGTCATCCACCTTATTCCTGCAACACTCAAGTAGCACGTTAGATTAACAAGAATGAAATGTTTGTCATTATCAAAATAAAGGGATTTACAGATGTCCATTTAGCCAACACATCTATGGCCCAGAATTGTAGCTTGGGGTGGGGTTGATTGTTGAGAGAATAAGATATTGAAATATATAAGCGGTGTGAGGAAATCTTTTGTTGAGGCAATACATAAGTGTTTTCCCTAATGGAAGGATATCAACCAAAAGTCTGACAGGATTTCTATAAGATAGGAAACATACAAGTCTTGAAGATGGAGGATGCAAAAAGGTTAGCGACATTATTACCTGATCGTCTATTACAGTATCTGTTATTTAATGAGCTATATATGTCTAACGTCTCATCATAATATGTTGGTATGCATCAATTTCCTATAGTAATATGTTGGAAAGTGAAAAGTAAAATATTATTATTGAATTTCAGCCATATATTTTGTCATTTGCCTCATCAATGGACATAAATGGTTTAGAATATTTAACATTAACAAAGAAGAAGACAATGATATTTCTTAATTAGGTTGCGGTATCTTCTACCCTTCTTCATCTAAGATTAATATTAATTGACATTTGTATTCCCATATTTTAAGGCAAGTATACGTCTACTGTCATATTTTATTTTTTATATATAATATGTGCAGAGTGTTATTTTATTTATATTTTCATAATGATGTCATTCCCTCATATATACACGAAAATTGATTAGATAATATTATCAAAGTGAGAATCTAGATAAATTTCTTAATCAGGTCAATTTTATCAATCCATCTTTTTTAGGTGTATCCTCTCAACTCTTTGTAGTCTATGAACAATAAAAAAAGAATGATTATAATTGACTTTTTATATACACATATGTTAAGGCAAAATACATTTGTGATTTGTCTAGAATATGTATCGAAGCCATGACACCAAATCATATTGGTATAATGACACCTTCATATTACAATTTTTACTCGGTCTTTATCAACTTTCTTTGGATAAATTTTGTACTACATGTTTATCACTTATGATGATACTGACATCAAGGAAAGAGACTAGAATATTATTCTATAAAAGCATTGATTAATCTTACACTAGATCACATTTGTACTATTCAAACATGATAAAAGAAAATTTCATAATTAATTTTTGAAAAATAGAATTGTTACCAATGAAAAGAATTGCTTGTCTTGAAATACAATACTAACAAAGCTAAATTTCTCTTGTTAAATAAATAATCAAGTGTGACAATTTCAATTGCAAAGTTACAATGTATGTGACATCTACAACTCATTTAAATTGCATATATGTATGAATAATTAAATTCATTTTCACTCAATATTAAAAGATAAATAGTTATGACTTTGTACCTTTTTTTACAAAATATATGAAAATAATCATTATATTCTTCTTTAGTGTTGTTTGTACCATATCTTTATATGTAATTTACTATGATGAGTAAATCTTCGCATTTATAAAATTATATATTACTTGACATTCTTAACTTTAAACTGACATGGTCTAGTGGAGTACCTGAACAGTTACATAATATAGTATAGTACTATCACACAATGAATTAAGCAAGATGAGTGTGATATCATTTTTAGTTTGTAATGTACAAACGTATAAAGAAGTTATTATTTTAGACCATATTTTTTAAATAAGAATGCAATTAATGGTGTGTATAACATAATATTTGTTTGAAAATGAAACATTAAATTACTTCATTGAATAGTATTTTTAATAACATGAAACAATCCATAGTTACAAAATATTATCTTGAATAATTATGATTATCTATTTTTTTGTGTGATTTATAGTTATTAAATGAAGACACGTATGCAAAATACCTCTCTAAAGAGTTTTTTGTATGTTATATACTTTGTCAAAGTCTTAGGAACCAATAATATTTAAAAAAATCCATGATATCATTTATTTTTCCACAAGGTGTGTAGAGTCAGATAGAGTTGCGTAAGCCTGAGAAAATAGATTGTGAAATGATTACTATATCTCTATATGACCTCCAGTGAAGAAATCTTGTCCTATTTGGTCAATCCTTATCCATAAGATTCTACAAAAGGTTCAACTCTAATATTAAAAGATAAGTTGGTTAACTATTTTGAAAAGAAATGTCAATCATAATCATAGTCATGTGCATACCCTATGAAGTTAAAATACATTTGACAACTAGAATAGTGGTTACAATTATAATTGATGAACACATTTTCATCATTACTATTATTTAATTGATCTCTTTATGACATCAAAAGCTCATGTAGGAGTGAAAACATATATCATCTTATTTTACAACATAAAACTAGAAACTTTTATGTGGGCCACGAGAAAAATACATAAAAACCATACTCCTTTAGTTGGACATATGACCTATGTGGTTTTGGGGAATCTTTCATGCTGAATAGATACAATGGTTGATTAGTGATGTGTAACAAGTTATTGAATTTTGTTTTTGCATAGAACTTAGAGATTTTTAAGATAAAACCACATACATATATTAAAATCTACGTAGGTTCATATAATAGTCGTTCTACTATGGAAAGTTTTTCTTAGATAACCTTTTCTATTTGTTGGTTTACTGTCTTTCAATCATCCTATATAAACAAAGTTATAAGATAAATATACCTCTACTGTCTTTTGAGATGGAGATAGAAATGAATAATTGAAGTTGATATAAATTGTTATCTCATGTCAATGCATGTACACATTTATATAAGCATAAACCATACATTGGTAAATGTGACCCTATCAACTTGGCATGGATGTCTGACTAATACAGCTACAGACCCTCCCGTGAAGCGTAAAATGTTGAAACCCTTAATTCTTTTTTCTTGATTTACCATCCTACTATACATCTTGGATTGAGTAGTTATTGAAAAAGAAGGGGAGTAACTCCCTTGAGTTGTCTTTAAAAGAAATCACATCAAAGCCATATGTTCATGTTTCATGTGTAGCACTAAACAAAGCAAGTGTGATACAATGTTCCTATATCTTTACTACTTCAATTCATCTAGACACATGAAACTAAATATTTACTAAGTATTACAATATCAAACAATATTTATGATTAAGAATCTATCTTGCTCTTCTAAAAGACATCTTTTGTTAGAGATATGTAAGTAATAAAGCTGAAGTAAATATAACCACTCATTTAACATACAAGATAATAATTTATTTCTGCTCTATTAAGGTTGATCATAGAAATTAGATCACTCAAATTATATTCGAAAGACATTTCTTAACCACAAAAAATATATTATATTTAAATAGTAATTCTAAAAAACAAATAAAAATATAATGTATCATTTATTTAAATGGATATTAACTATGAAGCCACAAATCTAAAATCCACTAACGTAATACATAACTTCAATAAAAATGTTCTTATGAAAGTAAAATTCAATTTCATTTCTTCATAATGATGTGGTGTGCGATAAAATGAATTGTTATATATCGGAAAACTATATTCGAATTCACTTTGAAAATGTTACAGTTTCTGTTTTCAATTTACGATGAACTTGAAAATTAATAATGCACAAGCTCTTCAAGACTTTTGATTGTTCTTGTTGGAAGATAAGTTGTCAAAGTATGAAAAGTAAAGATTTTATGTGAACCAAATTCATATTGTTTGAAATGATAAATTATTTTAAAATTTAAATCAACACAATTGAAATACGATATAATTCTATATCTCATAATATTTAAACAAAAAATATGAATCTTTATAATTCTTATTCACTATTTAATGATGATGAGGTAATTAACAATATTGTGCCAAACATCACTAAGGTTGCTAATCGGAATTGTATTTAGAGTAGTTGTCATGGGTTTGCCTCCAGTGTTTGGAGTGATGAACACAAGACATAAGTAGATGTATGTGGCAATGAAGGAAGCCTGAGACTGGAGCAAACTGAATAGAACCCCCATGGAAAAAATATTGTGCCAAACATTTTAGAAGCTTAACCCAAGTTTACAAAAAATTAGACTATTTTTACATATATAAAATTTATTTGTATTTGAATTAGATTTAGATTATCAAGAAGTCTACTACATTTTTTAGCAATAGTTAATGATAAACTCAAAATAAATGTTACCATATGAAAATCATTGTTTTCAAAAAAAACATATCACTAAATTATTAACAAAATCATACAAATCAATTATTTATTAGATCGAAAAGATACTACCCTTCTATTGGTATCATCAAGAAAAAATTCACCTTTATATAATACTTATCAAATAATGAAATGTGTGTTTTATTTGAAAACTAATTTGACATGATATTTTATAATATAATTTTGTTATTGTGTTTATTTTACTATACATATACCACAATCTATTATTTATTCTATCAACACTTTGAAAATTAAGTAAGAAATAGTTCTTCTATAGACCCAATTTATCTAAGATATTTAGTTTATTATTTATTATATACCATTCCTGATATACATATGAAACCATAATATGAAGGATATTTTACATTACATTACCCGAAAAACTTTCTATATAAGACAAAGCAAATGAATAATTTACATATGAATCATTCACCCTACCTACAAGAGTACAAACCCAAACTATAGAGTGATGTATATTTTCCTTATAAGTACGCACATAAGAATTTTATTGTTTTAGAGAGATGAGAAATAATATATAATTATATATAAAATATTTAAAGAACATCCAATAATATCTAAAACAATCAAATAAATATTGTTTTCAAGATATCTAAGAACTTTGTGACATCTCTCTTTAATTTTACTACTCAAGTACCTTAACTGATGAACTAAAAGTAAAACAATACCTAAGTTGAGATTTTGACAAAAAGTGGCAAAGTGAAATACAAAATATTATATCATGCTTGCCTTTCTATAATGTTTTTCTTGTGTGCTTATTTCTTTTTGAAGTTGTATGAAAGTTATAATATGAAATAGGTGTAAATTGTAATGATTTTTTTTCACTAAGAGACAAAAGTTGTAGCAATTAGATCACAATATTGAAAATAGAGGAAATTTTTATTTTGTTTTGATCAATCACTACTAAAAAATATGTTGCCTTGATCCTCTATTTAAATATATTAAGAAATAATTTATACACAATAATAGTATTCCATAAGTTGCATAATGATTAGTATGCATTAACAATTTTTTAATTTGACCAGTTCTTATCGATTACCAATTACTATAAAAGTTAAAGATTCAATCTAAAAGGTAGTATTTCGTATTTATATTAACTATTGTAGTCTATAATTTAATATTTGAACATTCTTTTGCGTGATTATTAACATTTTGAAAGGATTAAGATTGATGATGGTACTTGATTTGACAACTTTCTTTAGGAAAGAAACACAATAACTTATTTAGGTTCCTATTAATGACATGTTACAATAAAAGGCAAAATACATCATACTTAACATGATATTTTATAATATAATATGTTCTTCTCTAATTCATTGATCATTTTAAGGATGAAATGTAGATATACTTTGGATTATAATCGAAGAAAATATGGTCATGAGCATAAAGGTAACTATTATACTTCAAGTACATAGATTGCAGAAATATGCACACAGTAAAATATATATATTTTTAGGAGAAGATTGGTGGTCTTCGAGACATATAAGTCCATGAATTTAAGAAAGAACATCTAGATCTATTTAATGGTATAAACCACATGATTTATATTGACATTAAAATATGACAAAGATGAAAAGTAATTTAACGCTTTAATAGAATACACTACATCACACAAGAAATCAATTCTATTTTGAACCAAAATGATAGTTAAATTTTTCCTTAATGAATAGATACAATAATTCAATGCCACTGTAGAGCCTGCAAAAAAATGAAACTAAAAGAGCATCAATTTTTCTTTGATCAATATCATAGTTGTCTTATCATAGATTTGTGCCATTATAGAGAATTTGTTTTCAATTTTTCTCTAATATTCTCTCCAATTATACCTAGGAGCCACGTACAAAGCACGTGTAGTTACTAGTAATCTAATATGTCCACTTTTTTTATTAGTCTATATCATGTTCAATCCCCTCACAACTTCCTTCACCTAGATACCACCTTAGTCCATCTAACTACGGTCGTGAGATTGGTTTCAAAAGAAAAAGAATACCATAATCATATCCATCATTTTTATGTAATGAGTTTTTGTCGAGGCACAAGTAAAAGGGGCTTTCATTCCCGTTGGCTCATACGCAAGCAGACATTTTCTAGTGGGGGTTTTGTGATATATTGCGGACAGTGATACTGCATCCAATTTTTAGTTTGTAAATACTCATAAATGCATCTTATTTTTTCACTATAGAACACATTTAATTATACATGATAATGTATTCAATTCATAATTCATATTACATGTGATTTTCTTGGCCTTTATTCTTCTAGGTCTAGTATTATGCAAGAAATGTGGTGGCTCTGGATATGCAAGACGGCTATAACTTGTAGTTGAATCTCCAACTTAACTTTTTGTTTGGTTGTACCACAAAGAGAAGATGTAAATCGTGGTTATGTTTTCTATTCATTTTTTCTATAAGGAGATGTATTAATTTTCCTTGTAGTATAAACTATTTGATTAACGTTACTAACTAATTCGACATAAATTTGTTGTTAGCATAATTGGCTGCCTCAACTTTAATTTAATTTTGTAAGCGCATTTATATATTATGTTATAATGACCAAAATCTAGTGGTATATGAAGTGACTCATTAGAAGTACAATATTTTAAAAAATTGCATCATTCTTTTTGCACAATGATTAACTTTTTAGGGGTAAGTCAGAAGCTCTCTTATTCGTTTTGCCTTCCTCCTGCAAGAAAATTTATATTTAAATTACGCTCGCTAATATGAGATGTATAATTGGACATGGTTGTACTATTATCATTATATAGTTCTTTATTCAAGAGATTCACCATCTCTAGGGGGAGGAATTATATAGTTATAAATCTGGTCAGCGTTTTTGTGGTGAGTCTTAGCCAACAAATCTACAACTCCATTTTTCTTTTTGCATGCATAGTGCACCCTTCTTTCCTCCTTCAACATCTTTAGGATCTTCAAAGCCCGGTAAGAAAATCTTGAGTTCTGACATATGCATCCTTCAATGATCTTGGTTGCCGCAAGGCAGTTTGTCTCAACAACTACCTTATTGAACCCCCTCTGGTCTGCATACTCCAACACCATGTGGATGCTTGTTAATTTGACTTCCAATGTGCAATTGACTTTATATTTCTATCCCTACCTCTAAACCCTGTGCCAGTATTATTGTGTGCGACTACTCCCACTGAGGCATCATTCATGCTCATAGTTGTATCCGTGGTCATTTTAATACAATCCGAATTCGGCGGTTCCCAGTTACCTTGCCTAAGTACCTTTGTGCTCAGCCTCTGGTGAGTCTACACTATAGCATTGAGGACGACAGATTTCTTGATGTAAAATATCTGGTGTTCAATTGTTCTTAGGATCTTCTCAAACACATGTTGGTTTCTACACAACCAAATATACTTGTAGGCGATGACAAAGTATGTGCCTTGTTCTCCATATTAGAAGCATGTTTTTAAGTCAGTTTTTTGGGTTTGCTTCCCCGAAGAATCTGTCCAGATCCTCAGTCTGTTTCCATGCTTCTCTAACAAACTTGCAGCCGTGTAATGCCTAGAGTGTTGATTCCTCAGAAGCTTTATACCTCCGGCATAAGCTATCGTCAGTGATATGTCATTCTTTCTTCCTCTCATTTGTCAATTGAGTGTCGTTCCCTACAATCCATGCAAAGAGTCGCACTTTGAGCTACCTTCAATTGCCAGATTATTTTTCATTCCGCTGGACAGATAATATCTTTGGTTTTTTTCAGAATTCTATATGCCAATTTGGTAGAGAATTTATCGACCCTAGAGTGATTCCAGACTCATAGATCCTCCTGCATAATAATTTACTTATTCAAGATTATATCACAATATATATAGTGAATATGAGTTTAATTATCTTTTGGAAAAAATTCTAGAAAAAAGATTGTGCTTACAACCATTATTACTACACAACACTTACTACGCCCCAAATAATAAAGCAGACATGCAACGTTTAAACAAGAAGCCAGTGAAAGTATTCCTATCAAATATAGAATACAACATGTTGAGGAAATGTTTACTTTCTTTTGGAACAGGTAAAATATGACTATATCATCAAAAGAGAGTATATGAGAAAGCCCCATATACTGTACAAGTGGGTAAGTCAACAAAAAACCCACTGTCTCAGAACCTCAATCCCAATCTCAGACCCGATCTTGGGTTTGAGCTTAACCACCACACCTAGATTATATACTAACATGTCAAAAAAGGCAAATGTTGAGGAAATGTTTAGTTCCTCAAGATAGAGCAATTCAAGCATGAAACATTTTGAAAGTCTTATTTTTGAATCAAAATCAATCCTTTCTAGATAACTATTTTATAAATTATTTTGTCAAACATTACACATACTGAAGTACAACAGTATCACATTCATCTATATATTCAACTTATTTGTGAGTATGTGTCAACTGACCAAACTTATTAGTCAAATATATTGATATGAAGTTGAAAGAAATATAAATCTTGGTATCCATTTCATCAACTAGCATGGTGTCAATTGGAACTCATTGTCACAAGAGGTGTTGTAGTGGAGATGAATCTCCCATATTTTTTAAGGTAGTAATCGCAATATCAATAAATTAATTGTTTCCTTCTTTATCTCTTTCCTTCCATTAAAATAAAAAGATATTTGGTGTCCAAGATATATAAAATCTTCACTTATACAACATGCTCTTGGCACTTGTAACTATATAGTTTGAATAGTAACTAGACATACACTTTTCAAGTCTCGCTAGTTAAGAATCCTCATGGCCCACAAGATGTAATTGTCATGTGAAATGCATAAATATCACAAGAAATATACACAATAGGTTATGGCTTTCTAAAGGGAATAATGTACAACACACAATGACTATCATGAAATGTATCACACAACAAACATATGAAGATTAATAACTTTTTGGTTGGAGCTCAAACTAAAGTGTGACATCATTTTTCAAGAATGTTAATTTATCAACTTAGTGAAAAGAATATATGGAGTACATTACTGTGACATAATAATTTATTACACATTATTATAAAAAGAAATTAACATGTTCGTAAGGACCTTGATGTTGTAGCTAGATAAGAATCATTATAAAAACATTCAAACAATGTTGCACGTTTGCAGATTTAAGAGCTCATTTTCTTAGTAAGAAATACATAATCTAAAATGTTAATGCACCGATTAAAACTGACAACCACGCAACATAGTTAGGTAAGTAATCCCGACATCAAATTAAGTGGGCATAAAACACCCCTCTTCCTAGTCATATATATTATTTGTAGGGTGGCCATACTTATAACTAAAAGTTAGAAACCACATCCAAATGCTCAATAGTGCTCAATACATATCTGATGTGAATGAACATGGACACAAAAATTACCGCTTGAGTACATCACACTTTCCCTTGCTTGTTCTCCAAGCTAATACATAGTTTAAGTGTTATGATTTTGACATAGAGCTTGTGTAATGTCCCCGGATTTTTACCTTCTCAAAACCCCATGGAGAGGAGAAGACAAAATCCAAAAACGTTAAGAAATTATATCCAAGTGCGTTGTGGGAGCAATATACACATACATGAACATACAACCATAGGCATACACCATAAAATTTCTCAACATTTAACATGTATATTAATACAAGATTACTTATTACAACATGAATTACATTTACATATTGAAAGAAGATTTACAAGTCTACGAACATGTATGCTAACATGATCTTAACACAATATGTACAACTTGGACAACTGTTCACTTCCCGTCTTTTATCCCACGCTAGCTCTGAACCTAAAACATACATGAAACAACAAATCAACACAAAAGGTGTTGTGTACATGGGTACAAAGATACATAATAATATGTTTGCATAATTGAAATAACTTGAGAAAGAACGAGTAAAAGAAAACATTATTTAAAGTGATAATCAGGTAAACACATATTTTTAGATGTCTTTTGATGCGATTGTACTACTAAGTGGTGTCACACTTCATTTTTTCCTGCCCCTTGGGCTATGGGGGCCGAGTGCTGACCTTATATTTAAAGGAGAGAGAGAGATGTCGCACTTCATTTTTCCCCGCCCCTTGGGCTATGGGGATCGAGTGCCGACCTTATATTTAGAGTAAGAGAGAGAGGATTGAGAGAGAGAGCATATATCCACTTAGTAGCTACAAACCATCTATATTCTTTGTTGTTCTTATTGACATGGCTAAGATACTATAATCATAGTACATCCAAGCAATATTCTCAAATAAAGACAAGCAATACATCATAGCTATTGCATACAAGAAAACTAGTCATATACTTAGATAAATCCCACGTACCTGAGTTCAGAGATTCCTAATAATTCTTGATCATCTAGATATCTGGCCATCACTTGATTAATAACAATAATCATCACTTATGCAATTTTCACCATTATTAAAGATATTTAGGTCCAAAGTAGAGTTTAGGCCAAACCTAGGTTCAACTCACCTTAAATGAGTTTCCAATTATTTTATATTGATCAGTAAGTCATACTAAGGGTCTGACACAATTTTCATATTTTTTTGATGCTTTATCTATTTTCTAAAATTATTATGACATGAAAAGCATCTTATAAATCATTAATGGAGAAAGACCTAATATTTTGGCAATATAGTTCTGATCAGGTTCAACATATTATCTCTACATGATATAAGGGTCTGGAATAAAGTTTCTCAGAATTTATGTCAATAAATATTATTTATTACATTTAATATATCCTAACAAAGGTGTCATCTTGTTAATTAAAACTAGCAATAATACTACTTCAAAGGTCTGATCTAAGGGTTTCATCATAAATAGGACATTTTTTTTAATCCAGAGGTATTTTTGGGGTAATTGTTGACCATGAGAGCTATTTATAAAGCATTTTCTAGAAACTATAAGTATTTACCTTGAGCGGTTCACATCCTTGGTTTGATTAGGCCGGCCAGCTTAGTGGAAGGTCTTCCTGAACTGATCTCACCCTAGTTCTCTTTCCCGATCATGATTAGGCTCTCGAAGCATTGCCTGCGCTCCAATCATCATGTGTAAGTGCTGCCGCATAGTGGCTTGGTTTCCAGTGGGGAACCCTGCAAGCTTCCAGCACCCACCTTGAAGCCTGATAGTTAGCACAACCTCACTTGTCATCCACGAAGGTCGTGGGTGCCATGGTTCCTCTACCCATCTCAACTGGGAGTTCCAAAGCTCCAACATGATGTGAAGGAACCCGGCAATGCCTCATCCTCAAAGGCAGCACTTTGTTTACAGAGCTCCAGGAGGTGCAGTAAGGATCGAGTTTGAGTCTAGAGCCATCACCCGCCGATTTGGCCCTGAGATATGCTTCGGAGAGCTCCTTCCTATATTCATGCCTTGCAGAGAGCATTGAAAGTTCCCCTGGGGCTCACTGCCGCTCTGTCGGCCCGTATCACCTTCCATTGCCTCAAGAGGATGATTGGAGGTTGGTTCTGAGCAAACTAGACTTCGAGATATCGCCTCCACAAGTCTAAGAAAGGGAGAGTGTGGTTGGATGTCGTTAGACACCTCCCTAGGGTCATCATCCTCCTCCCTTGATGGCTAGTTGGGCAGCCATGGAAACTGTTGCGTTTCCAGATTGGACAGATAGAGTGGATTTGGGTTGGATTCGGAACACACCAGTGAGGTCTTTCCTTCAATGAGATTGAGTCTGCCAACAACATTACGTTCTCAAACTTCATGCTAGTCTCCCTCATAGATTTAGGGATATGTGGTAGCCCTTCTCCTTGCAACCAACTATCTTCGTCACCCTCTGCTTCTTCTTCTTCTTCCTAGTCTGACTATTGTCATCGGAGTGAAGATGCACTAGTAGATGGAAGGCTGATCTCCACATTCCGGCCATCAAACAACTCAAAGGGTCCACTGGGATCCAAGGGGTGTGGAAGGTTCAACTAACACTCCCACAACCTCTTAATTAACTATGTTATCAGCGATTGGATGGATGCCACCTCCTCCTGAAATTTTGGATCTGGAAGACGATGGATCATCCTTCCCATTGAGCCTTGTATGTCAGAGCCCAAATAAAAATAGGCTCAACGGATGAAATTTCAGTTACTATAGTCCTCAAGGCATAAGTTGTCATATATTTGCAATAACAAATCTTAATAACTTAGGTAGCTACATAATTTCTTCATTGAATTATCTCTAGCATCATTAACACAATTTCAACTTAGTATGGTCATGATGCATCCCAAGTTTTAATATTTCATCATATTAATCCATGTAATACTTCATTTGGGTACTTAGATTCAAATGTCCTCAAGATCGACTAATAATTGGCATTAATCATCTTCATATACATAAATGGACTTTGGTAGCTGTTATTGATCCTCCCATGGCATTATAGTCATACTTGAGGGTCAAAGAATCCATGGTTAGATAAAGTCAACTCAACTTCAAATTAACTGAAACAAACATTCATGGACTTCAAATACTATAACGAGTCTCAAAATCCTAAATTCATGGGTCATCACATTCACCCCACCTTATAAGGAATTCCGTCCTCGAAATTCAATTAATAACATGCTAATTGTAAAAACAAGGAGTTTCTACTACCTTTAGGGGACAACTTCCAAAATATCGAGCTATTATGGTTCTTAAGGAACACAAAGTTGTCATATTAGGATTTAGAGTATCTAGGGGTACCACCCCACCTTATACAGGTCGAAGGATCATTACCTAACTTAATCATAACACGAAAATCTTATATTTTAGGTTTTACATCCTCATAGTCCTTTAATTATAAGGATTTTATTCATACATATGAAGGTAACAAAAAGATATCACTTAGGTTCTCATCTTTCACCCTACTAATTATTAGGTGATGTCAAGGTTTTCATGCCACTGTTTCTTTTTGTTTTGGTATTATCAGACTTAACATCTTTAATGTGGGTTATGATCAACATCAAACTATATGATTTCAACATTAGAGGGAATTGATTTTCATAATTAGATATTGGGGTTTTCACCCTATTGTGCGGGGCTTGTCTTCAAACCAGAAGCATAGATTTAGAAGATTTGAGGTTAAGAATTATTTTTTGATCAAGTAATCTATGATCCAAAGATATCTTTTATTTCAAGCTCATGATTTCATATTTATATGTCTCATGTATGATATGAAGTGAAAGAGAATATACCAAATTAAGCCTATCATTTCAAACTTGAATATTACATGTGTGACATAGGAAGGGAATATAGATAGTTCAAGCTTATCATGGTTTCAAACTTGAATATTACATGTATGATATAGAAAGGGAATATAGGATAGGTCAAGCTTATATGAGTGACTCCTCATACATAAATCATCTATATAGATCAAGTGATGTTTCCAGCATCATATATCAAGAAAGAGATAAGGTGGGAACAAAATTTGTGGGCATCTTATGCACAAGGCATTTTACTCTTAGAACCCTAGTTTCATATATCACCTCTCTTGCAGCTAATGATGAGATTCACAAACATATGTCACTCAAGTTAGGACCTAACTCAATAAAAAGAATTGACTTTCTCATTATGAGTCACCTACCCATCATTTTGTTACCCAACTCTCACATATAGGATTGAATCATGCAAAAGCACTCAACTCATCTACTCAAGAATAATCTAGTGTAGGACACATCATTTCAAACATATTTCACATTTCTCATATATTGGACACTAAGTCCTATGACCTTCTCCTTGTGGGTCTCACTCTCTCTGGAATTCACCACATATCTCATCCTACCACTAGATGTCCTCCCTTATAAAAGATATTGAGGCTCCTGCATATTCAATTTTATCTTAACATCTCATCTTAAGTAAGAAAAGAGTATGCAGTTTCATCACCTAAACTTATCATAAAAACTTCAAAATTGGATATAACTCATAGACAACTCAAATCTTTATAAAGAACTTATACCTCGGAGATTGAATTTATATAAGATCATCATTTCTCATATCATCTATCATTCTATTGTCTATTTATCTATCACATATCCTAATAAGGCTCTAGACATCTAATCTAGAATTACTCTCTCTTCTAAACCGATGTCACCCCTTTCACTTAGGTTGCATGAACACTAACTACTCTCCAGTGTGAGGGACACATTTTTATATTTGCATATATATAATAAAATATTATATAGTTTTTCTCCAAGAAAGAAGACGTCAGAGAAAATTGTCACGGTTCGAGCCAATTGGAAAACAAAACCAAGTCAGTAAAACAGAGTGTCCCACACACAGTAGATAGTCTAGTGCCTTATAATCTAGTGAAATGGTGAGAACAAAGTGTAGACTAGTGTATCTACTCAATAAATATGAGCTCTATATGGAAATGGTTTCAAACACTTGTCTAAGCCTAGTTCTCAAACATCTAGGTTCTAACTTAGAGGCTAAGTCAAACCTTATTCCTATAGAACAACTTACTAAGTTTCTAGGATTTAAAGTGAAAGGTGAAATTTAGTTTTATGTTTCATGGTGAGAAATTGTAAGGTGTAGCTATTTTTCATGCTTTGATACCAACTATAATGTCCCTGGATTTTCACCTTCTCAAAACCCCATGGAGAATGAGAAGAAAAAATCTGAAAACGTTAAGAAATTGTATCAAAGTGTGTTGCGGAAGTAATATGTGCATACATGAAATACAACCATAGGCATACACCATAACATTTCTCAACATTTAACATGTATATTAATATAAGATGACTTATTACAACATGAATTACATTTACATATTGAAAGAAGATTTACAAGTCTACAAATATGTATGCTAACATGATCTTAACACAATAGGTACAACTTGGACAACTTCTCACTTCTCGTCTTTTATTCCACGCTAGCTCTGAACCTAAAACATATGTGAAATAACAAATCAACACACAAGGTGGTGTGTATGTGGGTAGAAAGATACATAATAATGTGTTTGCATTATTGAAATAACTTGAGAAAGAAAGAGTAAAAGAAAACATTATTTAAAGCGATAATCAGGTAAACACATATTTTTAGATGTCTTTTGATGTGATTGTACTACTAAGTGGTGTCGCACTTCATTTTTCCCTGCCCCTTGGGCTATGGGGGGCGAGTGTTGACCTTATATTTAGAGGAGAGAGAGATGTGGCACTTCATTTTTCCCCGCCCCTTGGGCTATGGGGACCGAATGTCAACCTTATATTTAGAGGAAGAGAGAGAAGATTGAGAGAGAGAGAGCATATATCCACTTAGTAGCTACAAACCATCTATATTCTTTATTGTTCTTATTGACATGGCGAAGATACTATAATCATAGTACATCCAAGCAATATTCTCAAATAAAAACAAGCAATACATCATAGCTATTGCACACAAGAAAACTAGTCATATACTTATATAAAGCCCACATACCTGAGTTTAGAGATTCCTAATAGTTCTTGATCATCTAGATATCTGGTCATCACCTGATTAATAACAATAATCATCATTAATGCAATTTTCACCATTATTAATGATACTTAGGTCCAAACTAGAGTTTAGGCCAAACCTAGGTTCAATTGGCCGTAAATGAGTTTCCAATAATTTTATACTGATCAGTAAGTCATACTAAGGGTCTGACACAATTGTCATATTTTTCTGATGCTTTATCTATTTTCTAAAATTATTATGAGATGAAAAGCATCTTATAAGTCATTAATGGAGAAAGACCTAATGTTTTGGCAATATAGTTCTGATCAGGTTCAACGTATTATCTCTACATGATATTAGCATCTGGAATAAAGTTTCTCAGAATTTATGTTAATAAATATCATTTATTACATTTAATATATCCTAACAGAGGTGTCATCTTGTAAATTAAAAACTAGAAATAATACTACTTCAAAGGTTTGATCTAAGGGTTTCATCATAAATAGGACATTTTTCTAAATCCAGGGGTATTTTTGGGGTAATTATTGACCATGGGAGCTATTTATAAAGCATTTTCTAAGAAATGACATTTTTTGGAAATTATAAGTATTTACCTTGAGCGGTTCACATCCTTGTTTTGATTAGGCTGACCGGTTTAGTGGATGGTCTGCCTGAACCAATCTCACCCTAGTTCTCTTTCCCAATCATGATCAGGCTCTCGAAGCATTGTTTGTGCTCCAATCATCCTGTGTGAATGCGGCCGCACAGAGGCTTGGTTTCCAGTGGGGAACCATGCAAGCTACCAGAACCCACCTTGAATCCTAATAGTTAGCACGACCTCACTTGCCATCCACGAAGGTCGTGGGTGCCATGGTTCCTCTTCCCATCTCAACTGGGAGTTCCAAAGCTCCAACATGATGTGAAGGAACCCGACAATGCCTCATCTTCAAAGGCACCACTTTGCTTGCAGAGCTCTAGGAGGTGCAACAAGGATCGAGATTGAGTCTAGAGCCATCACCCGCCGATTTGGCCCTGAGATATGCTTCGGCGAGCTCCTTCCTATATTCATGCCTTGCAGAGAGCATTGAAAGTTCCCCTGGGGCTCACTGCCGCTCTGCCGGCCCATATCACCTTCCATTGCCTCGAGAGGATGATTGGAGGTTGTTTCTGAGCAAACTGGACTTCGAGATACTGCCACCACAAGACTAAGAAAGGGAGAGTTTGGCTGGATGTTGGTAGACTCCTCCCTAGGGTCATCATCCTCCTCCCTTGATGGCTAGTTGGGTAGCCATGGAAACTGTTGCGCTTCTAAATTGGACAGAT
This sequence comes from Alisma plantago-aquatica, assembly GCA_963693085.1. Classification (NCBI taxonomy): domain Eukaryota; kingdom Viridiplantae; phylum Streptophyta; class Magnoliopsida; order Alismatales; family Alismataceae; genus Alisma; species Alisma plantago-aquatica. The sequence goes on along the minus strand of OY856412.1, from coordinate 1,137,676,771 downwards.
AGAGTGGATTTGGGTAGGATTCGAAACACATCAATGAGGTCTTTCCTTCCAGGAGATTGAGTCTGCCAACTACATTGCATTCTCAAACTTCACGCTAGTCTCCCTCATAGATTTAGGGATATGTGGTAGCCCTTCTCCTTGCAACCAACTAGCTTCGTCACCATCTGCTTCTTCTTCTTCTTCTTAGTCTGACTGTTGTCACCGGAGTCAAGATGTGCTAGTAGAGGGAAGGTTTATCTCCACATTCTAGCCATCAAACAACTCAAAGGGTCCGCTGGGATCCGAGGGGTGCGGAAGGTTCAACCAACACTCCCACAACCTCTTGATTGACTACGTTGTCAGCGATTGGATGGATGCCACCTCCTCCTAAACTTTCAGATCTAGAAGACGATGGATCGTCCTTCTCATTGAGCCTTGTATGTCACAACCCAAATAAAAATAGGCTCAAGGGATGAAATTTCAGTTACTATAGTCCTCAAGGCATAAGTTGTCATATATTTGCAATAACAAATCTTAATAACTTAGGTAGCTACATAATTTCTTCATCGATTTATCTCTAGCATCATTAACACAATTTCAACTTACGTAGTATGGTCATGATGCATCCCAAGTTTCAATATTTTATCATATTAATCCATGTAATACTTCATTTGGGTACTTAGATTCATATGTCCTCAAGATCGACTAATAACTGGCATTAATCATCTTCATATACATAAATGGACTTTGGTAGCTATTATTGATCCTCTCATGGCATTATAGTCATACTTGAGGGTCAAAGAATCCATGGTTAGATAAAGTCAACTCAATTTCAAATTAACGGAAACAAACATTCATGGACTTCAAATACTATAACGAGACTCAAAATCCTAAAATCATGGGTCATCACAGCTTGTGTATGGTACATCAAATGATATGTAGATACTTGCATATGCATGACGTATTTGGGCGGCACCTTGGCTGAATCCCTCGCCCATTCCTTCTCCCAAAGCTTCTCCATGCAGGCGAGCCCCTCCACCCTATTCTTTGGCTCGTGCAAGGCTCTGTGCGGATAGGAGATAGAGCCCTGAACCACCGACTCAGCACAAGATCAGCCGGCCAAAAGACCAGTGAACCACTGATTGAACTAGAAAAACCAAGATCGAACTGATGTATCTCAACCAGCAAGCCACCTTGCTCATGTGGCTTCATCTAGACCCGTCGTTCATCATCCAATGATCTGACTTTTTTTCACTCAAGGTATTTGTAACACCCCTGACCTGGGTTATGAGCTAACCCTAGGTGTTTTGTCTAATTATGAAATTAGATGGTTGTCATTATCCTTTAGTATATAATTAAAGATTCTATGGAACATATGTTTCCATTTCTGTCCCTTATGAACCAATGTTGAAGTATTGTTTGCAATACAGGGACCTATGTGCAATTTGCCCAATCAGAGGGGTTAAATTGAAAATTTCACATGTTTATATGTTCCTTTAATTTTGAGACAACATAAGTATGAATATTATGAAGTATAATGGATTTTCCAAGCTTGGGCATCAAGATGCAGCTTGTGGAATGATCCTTATGCTTAAAAACCCTAATTCGGAGTAAAATGCAATTTACCCAAATTATGGGGTGTAACCTGTAAAATACACCTTCTAGAACATCTAGTATGACTCTTGACATAATTTATAGTATAAATGATGAAAGGGATGCTTCAATGAAGTAATCAGATGAAAAGAATGATCTTTGAAGTAGTTTCACCTAGTATGAGCATGGAGACCCTTCATATATGTATCCTAGTTGAAAGATGGCTTTCTTTACCCTTAGATCTTGAGTTTAGATGGGCTTTGCATAATCTTTGATGTCTTGGACGTGCCTTAGAAACAAGGAGGGACTTGGATGATAATTCCATGTACTAGAGGTCCTTAAGGTGGAAAACTACCTAAGGTATATAAGCTTAGTTCCTTTGCAAACCAAGAAACGGATCACTTCTCCTCTTCATTTCTCTTCTTTCTCAAAACGGCCAAGGCAGAGCTATGGACCTCTGGGAAACGACCAACTAGTGCTAAGGTGAAGGAGAAACCATCTTCAAGCTCGAATTCATGGTGGAATTCTTCTTAAAAGGTTGGTTTTATGGTTAACTGACTTAGGTTCTTTATTTTAGCCGACCATCCCCATCTTTTCCTTGGAGAATCACCTCTGGCCGAGTTGAGGAGCTCAAGACACCATTAGAGGCTTGAAGCTTGGAATCTTGGAGCTCTAGGAACAACGTTCTAAGTCGGGTTTTATAACTCTAAACTCCTAGCTTTATTATGCATATCTTTGTTCTTACTTTTTGTGCTTAGTTCTTCTTCTACCTCCCTTCTTCCTTGCACTTTTGCAAGCAAAACGGTGGTGTAACCGACCTGAACAGAGGTTGAGAATGATGGGCGTGGATTCTTAGGTAACTTTATCAAACGACCTTGGACCCTTTTGGTCCAAACGGTTGCAACCCGTTTAAGGTCAAACGATTTCAACCCGTTTGATCTCAAACGATCTTGCAAGATCGTTTGGATCAAAACGGTCTCAAGACCGTTTGATAGGGTTGACCAAGGGACGACCATTTGAGGGTCTGTTCATAATATATTGAATTTCATTTCTACAATGAATTACAATCTAAATCCTAACCAATTGAGAGTTGAAGGCACTTCAACACCCTAACCCTAATCGGGTTGAAATTGCTGATTTCAAGTATAGATCTTGTTGAGTTTTGGGTTGAAGGACCCAAACGGGTTCAAAACCGTTTGGGGGTTCATCCAAACGGTCTCACACTCGTTTAGTGACACCCCAAGACCGTTTGGAGGTCTAGGGTTAAGGAAATTTTATGGTTTGAGGGTCCAATTTCAATAGATTGATGAATTGATAAAAATGCTGATTTTAGATCTATTTAGGGTTTAACCCTTATCCAACCGACTTGGTTTTTGGTCAAACCTTGGGCAAACGGTCTCAAGACCGTTTGGAGGTCACCCAAACGATCTTAAGACCGTTTGGGCCAAGTTTGGGCCCAATTGGAGGTCAATTGATAGGTTCAACCTTGATTTGATTTCACATTGTGGAACATTGATGAATATCTGATTGAAACCCTAATTGAGATAGACTTAACCCTAATTGGCTTTCAATTGAAGGTCAATTTGGTGTCCAATTGGTTAAGGTTAATCCTAATTGACTCAATTTGTAAGTGGGTTCACACTCGTTTGAGCTCAAGTGGGTTCACACTCGTTTAAGCTCAAGTGGGTTCACACTCGTTTGAGCTCAAGTGGGTTCACACTTGTTTAAGCTCAAGTGGGTTCACACTCGTTTAAGCTCAAGTGGGTTCACACTCGTTTGAGCTCAAGTGGGTTCACACTCGTTTAATCCCAAACAGGTTCACACTCATTTAAGGTTAAATGGGTTCACACCCGTTTAAGGTCAAATGGGTTCACACTCGTTTAAGGTCAAATGGGTTCACACTCGTTTAAGGTCAAGTGGGTCCACACTTGTTTAAGGCTCAAATGGGTTCAAGGTCATTTGAGATTAAACGAGTTCAAGGTCGTTTAAAACCTAAATGGGTTGAAGGTTGAAGGTTAAACCCTAAACCAATTGGAGATTTTCAAGGTTGTTTATACTTAATCACTTGAAGGTGTAAATGGTTCAATGATGATCTAATCTAAACTCTAATGGTAACTTAAGACATTAAGGGACTAAATGACTAATGAATTGACCCATGATGATCAATGGGTAAATTACCAAAATGCCCTTGAGGGGTTAATCTGAGTGATACATTGTTCTAATCAAACCCTAATCACTTGATAGTGATGATTTGGTTTATGTTAATCAATGAGGACTTAAACCAACCCTATCTAGAGTGATATAATCACCATCTATTAGTAAGGAGAGAGATAAAGTACCATTTATGGTTAAAACTCAAATAAAGTACCTTCAATGTATATGAATATAAAGGATTAGGGCATGATACACTTATGTGAGATCATAAAAACCCTAATTAAGATGATTGATGAGTCTTAACCTAATTTGAAAGCATCAATGATGATGTTTCTCATTCATGATGATACTATGAGTTCATTTCGCTATGATGTGAATAGTAAACCCTAATCTTAGGGTAATCATGAGTAATGTGAATAGTAAACCCTAGTTCATAGTAATATGTTGAAATGAACAATAAACTCTAAACTCATGTTATTCCTTTAAGCATGAATTGTATGATCAAGATATGAGATGAAGAACCATTATTCCTAATCATAATGAAAGGGTTGAATAACCCTAAATGATATAAATAAGGGAATCTTACCCTTTTTAAGGACATAAAAGTATAACCTTGAATTGAAAGGTTAATTCTATCTTATTGACTACTAATCTGACTATGAATTGTTGATTATTATCAATTGATTTAATCATGCAGATTCTTATAAGAGAATAATCATATCCAGGTAAGGATCATGACATCATATCCATTGAAAGTATGTCAATAGCTTATGAACCGAAATAACTATGTTGCCTAGATGCAAGTGGCATCATATGAAACTGATATGCCTTGAGGGCCATGAATGACATCAAGGTCATGCTAATAGATGACTTGATGCTGACATGTCACTTGATAGCAAGTGTTATGATGATATAAGGGTGTAAGTAACCATGTTCCTGAATCATAGTGATAAGATGATTAAGAATTGATATCCATCTGATAACTGATATGAGTAATACATGTTACATTTAGTATTCTTCTGTTATAGCCATGTTTAGTACTTGAATGTTTGAGAACATGTATGATGTTAAAAGAATAATGAAATGTACCTAATAACCAAGTATAATCATATCATGTAGAGCCCTGATCATAGATCCATCATTGTCAGAGACCAAATGATGGTGAAATAGGTTTTCCTAAGGGGACTCCTGGATCACATACTCTTGAGTATGTGGGGGAAATGGATGCATAAATCCTTACATCCTAGTGTAGGAATTGATGTAGATTTATCATAATCCATCAACCCTTCACTACAAATCCAAATGGTGAGATGTACCACAAATCTCCCAAAGAAGACACAAACACCACATCGGTGAGAGATAAACAAGAAATCTTCCGATGACGAAGAGAGTACAGAACGCCACTGTAACTCTAAAATAGCGAAGGACCAGATTACCCTGGTAAGATATAACAACAGAGACACAAAGTGTCCTGCAAGCAATCCTCTAACTGACTGAGGAAGATGAGGTCTTAAGAATCCGGCTCTTTTAATGACCTATGTATGATACTGATGCAACTTACTAGTGATCGGTTGGAGTATGAGCGGTATACCTCATCTCCACAGGGAATAATAATGTTTGTATAACATAATCAACCGCGTAGCATATCTGCTTAGGTTGAACCACGAGAAATAATGTTTGGTGTTACATTGCTTGCATTAATGATCTGTTCAAATATTTTGTACACATGTTCTTTATATGCTTTAAAAGAATGACTGCTTAAGTAGAAGTTGCTTCACTTGTTATTAAATCTGTTGTTGCATGATTTAAGTTACCTTGCCTATGTTATTTTCTTGATTTGATATATAAAGCTTCTAGTTGAGAGTTATAACTCTCGCTGGGACAATTTGTACATTGTCTCACCCCGTAGATTTCAACTTTTTAGGTGGTCGTCGAAGACGAAGGATCCCGTTTAAGGATGAGCAACAATAGCAACAATAGTACCGAAGGCAGCAGTGAATATCAGGTGGAGATACTGATTGTTGAGTTATATAGTTAGATAGTCCTATGCCGTCTCTGTACTCTCAGATCCTAGGAATCAGTGGTTTGAGTTTTTGGTGTTGGCTCCTGAGATTTTTGAATCATGTTGTATATAACTACTCGAGAAGTAGTTTAACAGAGATGTAAACTGTTTACTTGGTTCATTATAAAAAGGAGTTTTATAATTTCCAGATCTTGTCTCAAAAGTTTTAATTCCCAGTAATTTTTCATATTCCGCAACTAATTGAATGCTTCCGCTAAGTTTCAATCGTGTTTATATCATGGTTTTAGAGATCGGAGCCCACAATTAAGTGGTATCAGAGCTCTAGGTTCGCCGAGTCTACAGAGACATAGGACTTAGTATGTCGAGTCTATCTTTAGTGTTTCTTCCTCATCTAATAAAATCTTCTGCTCCTCAGGATAAGAAGATATATAAGGACAAGGAGTTTGTTGCAGAAAGCAACAATGCTACACCTAGAAGAAGTGCATAGGAACAAGCAGTAGAGGAACACTTACCTGAGGTTCCCCTAGTTAATCCAACCATGATAAGGAATCGTTCCTTAGGAATCACTGTTGGAGAATTTAGGGCAACCATGATGTATCTAGTGGAACAAACACTAGCAGTACAACCCAGATTGCCAGCTCCTAATGATGATGTTTTGGATATCCATAGGATATGTGACCCTCAGCAGCAGGTTGAAGCAGAAGTAAATGATGAAGCTTTGAACTCAGACCAAGCCTATGCTCAGCCTCATCCTGATGAATCAGCCCATAGTAATGTAGGGACTAGAATACAGCCAGAGACCAGGACCTATCATAATTGTAGGAGGCCTGGACATATCAGATCTAATTGTCCAGAAAGGATATATAGAGGAAGAATTGAGAAAAGGCCTATCCAAACCCAGAAGCAAAGGCCTGGAAATTCCATAAGAAAGAAGTTTCTGATGTCACCAATACAACCAGGACCTAGAACCTCAAGGCAATGGTTATCCAGAAAGGATAAGGAACCCTTTAGACCACAACAACTGGAGAGACGCTGCTACAACTGTGGTAAGATGGGGCATTTGATGAAGGACTGTCGATCTAAGCTTGTCTATGTGACACAACCTCTGAGACAAGGGCAACAAGAATCACAGAGAAGGCAATCTCAAGGAGCAGCTCAAGGACGTGGACAAGCGTCCCAAGCTGGATCATCTGCACCAAATCAACCACAGGCGATAGTGAGGTTCTATGCTATGAACCCACCTGATGCAGTGGTCGATCCACGGATTGTGGCAGGTCAAATGAAACTTTTATATTCTGATATGTCTAAATCGTGTGTAGTATTTGTTTTGATTGACCCGTGTGCTACGCACACTCTTATCACTCGAAGAGTGATCCGTAACTGCAATATGACAGTCAGTCATAAAGCAGATAGTTTGTTGTTGAAGACTCCGTTGAGTAAGTCTGTTGTTATGCAAGAGGTATGATCTCCCTGCATCCTCTTCTTTTCTAATCGTCGCATTCAAGTGGATCTTATACCCTAATATGCAAGGATTTGATAAAATCCTCGAGCCATGACTGGTTAGACAAGATAAATGGTATTTCTTATAAATCTCTTTATGATCTTTTGGATAAAATTGAAATAGTAATTGATTGAACTATTCCTTGATTGGTCTCATAAAAGCTTTCAATGATGCATCAGATATACGTTTCATATTACATGCTTACTTCTATAAGAAGAAAAGGTATTAAAGATTTGATCTGGATATAGGATTCAGTAAAGTTAATAATTATGTTTGTAAGGATGAGAAAAGAGAAGGAATATGATAGTACTCAAGTAGATATTTTCTTACCTCAGTAATCATATACCCTGGCCAGGTATACAAATATTGATGATAAAGTAAATATGGAAACTCTTAAATTGTTATCTTTTGATTACTCTAATCAAGTAGTCAATCTGAAACAACCTAAAGAGTATCATAAGATAAGAAAAATGAGAATAAAGAAGGTCAACCATGATTAGTGATGGTTGAAAGAATATATGTAATGAGACATGTCCCATAATAAAAGGAAGAAAGAGATATAAAGTGTTGATAACACAAGTAATTAATACCAAAGCAAGAAGGTTAAGAACATCCCTTGTTAGGGGTTTATGTTCTTAAATAAACATAGAATTTTAAGAACATCCCTTGTTAGGGGCTTATGTTCTTAAAATAAACATATCCTTCTCCAGAATGACTGTTAAGTAAATCCTTGTTTGACAAGAAAACTTTTCTTTATGATAAGAATGTGTAACTGATAAGATGGTTAATGCATATAATAAAGAGAGTTAGTATGCTAATTATCAGAAATGATGATACACTCAGGGTGCAAAGGCCCTTATATGGTCTCAAATAAATATCAGGGCTTGATTTTGATCCTAAGAAATGTTGATCAAAATTCTATAACATCTCCCAAAAAAAATAGAACGTCACCTAAGGATATAATAATGTAATGCTGAAACAATATCTGCCTTCCCCTTTTCTTCCAAAGATTTCGGGGATGAAATCCTTGTTAGGGGTTTATGATTTGTAACACCCCTGACCTGGGTTATGAGCTAACCCTAGGTGTTTTGCCTAATTATGAAATTAGATGGTTTTCATTATCCTTTAGTATATAATTAAAGCTTCTATGGAACATATGTTTCCATTTCTGTCCCTTATGAACCAATGTTGAAGTATTGTTTGCAATACAGGGACCTATGTGCAATTTGCCCAATCAGAGGAGTTAACTTGTAAATTTCACATGTTTATATGTTCCTTTAATGTTGAGACAACATAAGTATGAATATGATGAAGTATAATGGATTTTCCAAGCTTGGGCATCAAGATGCAGCTTGTGGAATGATCCTTATGCTTAAAAACCCTAATTTGGAGTAAAATGCAATTTACCCAAATTATGGGGTGTAACCTGTAAAATACACCTTCTAGAACATCTAGTATGACTATTTACATCATTTAGAGTAGAAATGATGAAAGGGATGCTTCAATGAAGTAATCAGATGAAAAGAATGATCTTTGAAGTAGTTTCACCTAGTATGAGCATGGAGACCCTTCATATATGTATCCTAGTTGAAAGATGGCTTTCTTTACCCTTAGATCTTGAGTTTAGATGGGCTTTGCATAAGCTTTGATGTCTTGGACGTGCCTTAGAAACAAGGAGGGACTTGGATGAGAATTCCATGTACTAGAGGTCCTTAAGGTGGAAAACTACCTAAGGTATATAAGCTTAGTTCCTTTGCAAACCAAGAAACGGATCACTTCTCCTATTCATTTCTCTTCTTTCTCAAAACGGCCAAGGCAGAGCTCTGGACCTCTTGGAGATGACCAACTAGTGCTAAGGTGAAGGAGAAACCATCTTCAAGCTCGAATTCATGGTGGAATTCTTCTTAAAAGGTTGGTTTTATGGTTAACTGACTTAGGTTCTTTATTTTAGCCGACCATCCCCATCTTTTCCTTGGAGAATCACCTCTGGCCAAGTTGAGGAGCTCAAGACACCATTAGAGTCTTGAATCTTGGAAGCTTGGAGCTCTAGGAACAACGTTCTAAGGCGGGTTTTATAACTCTAAACTCCTAGCTTTATTATGTATATCTTTGTTCTTACTTTTTGTGCTTAGTTCTTCTTCTACCTCCCTTCTACCTTGCACTTTTGCAAGCAAAACGGTGGTGTAACCGACCTGAACAGAGGTTGAGGATGATGGGAATGGATTCCTAGGTAACTTTATCAAACGACCTTGGACCCTTTTGGTCCAAACGGTTGCAACCCGTTTAAGGTCAAACGGTTTCAACCCGTTTGATCTCAAACGATCTTGCAAGATCGTTTGGATCAAAACGGTCTCAAGACCGTTTGATAGGGTTTACCAAGGGATGAACGTTTGAGGGTCTATTCATAATATATTGAGTTTCATTTCTACAAAGAATTATAATCTAATTCCTAACCAATTGAGAGTTGAAGGCACTTCAACACCCTAACCCTAATCGGGTTGCAATTGTTGATTTCAAGTATAGATCTTGTTGAGTTTTGGGTTGAAGGACCCAAACGGGTTCAAAACTGTTTGGGGGTTCATCCAAACGGTCTCATACTCATTTAGTGACACCCCAAGACCGTTTGGAGGTCTAGGGTTAAGGAAATTTGATGGTTTGAGGGTCCAATTTCAATAGGTTGATGAATTGATAAAAATGCTGATTTTAGATCTATTTAGGGTTTAACCCTTATCCAACCGACTTGGTTTTTAGTCAAACCTTGGGTAAATGGTCTCAAGACCGTTTGGAGGTCACCCAAATGATCTTAAGACCGTTTGGGCCACGTTTGGGCCCAATTGGAGGTCAATTGATAGGTTCAACCTTGATTTGATTTCACATTGTGGAACATTGATGATTATCCGATTGAAACCCTAATTGAGATAGACTTAACCCTGATTGGATTTCAATTGAAGGTCAATTTGGTGTCCAATTGGTTAAGGTTAATCCTAATTGACTCAATTTGTAAGTGGGTTCACACTCGTTTGAGCTCAAGTGGGTTCACACTCGTTTAAGCTCAAGTGGGTTCACACTCGTTTGAGCTCAAGTGGGTTCACACTCGTTTGAGCTCAAGTGGGTTCACACTCGTTTAAGCTCAAGTGGGTTCACACTCGTTTAAGCTCAAGTGGGTTCACACTCATTTGAGCTCAAGTGGGTTCACACTCGTTTAAGCCCAAACAGGTTCACACTCGTTTAAGGTTAAATGGGTTCACACCCGTTTAAGGTCAAATGGGTTCACACCCGTTTAAGGTCAAATGGGTTCACACTCGTTTAAGGTCAAGTGGGTCCACACTCGTTTAAGTCTCAAATGGGTTCAAGGTCGTTTGAGATTAAATGAGTTCAAGGTCGTTTAAAACCTAAATGGGTTGAAGGTTGAAGGTTAAACCCTAAACCAATTGGAGATTTTCAAGGTTGTTTATACTTAATCACTTGAAGGTGTAAATGGTTCAATGATGATCTAATCTAAACTCTAATGGTAACTTAAGACATTAAGGGACTAAATGACTAATGAATTGACCCATGATGATCAATGGGTAAATTACCAAAATGCCCTTGAGGGGTTAATTTGAGTGATACCTTGTTCTAATCAAACCCTAATCACTTGATAGTGATGATTTGGTTTATGTTAATCAATGAGGACTTAAACCAACCCTATCTAGAGTGATATAATCACCATCTATTAGTAAGGAGAGAGAGAAAGTACCATTTATGGTTAAAACTCAAATAAAGTACCTTCAATGTATATGAATATGCAGGATTAGGGCATGATACACTTATGAGAGATCATAAAAACCCTAATTAAGATGATTGATGAGTCTTAACCTAATTTGAAAGCATCAATGATGATGTGTCTCATTCATGATGATACTATGAGTTCATTTTTCTATGATGTGAATAGTAAACCCTAATCTTAGGGTAATCATGAGTAATGTGAATAGTAAACCCTAGTTCATAGTAATATGTTGAAATGAACAATAAACTCTAAACTCATGTTATTCCTTTGAGCATGAATTGTATGATCAAGATATGAGATGAGGAACCATTATTCCTAATCATAATGAAAGGGTTGAATAACCCTAAATGATATAAATGAGGGAATCTTACCCTTTGTAAGGACATAAAAGTATAACCTTGAATTGAAAGGTTAATTCTGTCTTATTGACTACTAATCTGACTATGAATTGTTGATTATTATCAATTGATTTAATCATGCAGATTCTTATAAGAGAATAATCATATCCAGGTAAGGATCATGACATCATATCCATTGAAATTATGTCAATAGCTTATGAACCGAAATAACTATGTTGCCTAGATGCAAGTGGCATCATATGAAACTGATATGCCTTGAGGGCCATGAATGACATCAAGGTCATGCTAATAGATGACTTGATGCTGACATGTCACTTGATAGCAAGTGTTATGATGATATAAGGGTGTAAGTAACCATGTTCCTGAATCATAGTGATAAGATGATTAAGAATTGATATCCATCTGATAAATGATATGAGTAATACATGTTACATTTAGTATTCTTCTGTTATAGCCATGTTTAGTACTTGAATGTTTGAGAACATGTATGATGTTAAAAGAATAATGAAATGTACCTAATAACCAAGTATAATCATATCATGTAGAGCCATGATCATAGATCCATCATTTTCAGAGACCAAATTATGGTGAAACAGGTTTTCCTAAGGGGACTCCTGGATCACATACTCTTGAGTATGTGGGGGAAATGGATGCGTAAATCCTTACATCCTAGTGTAGGAATTGATGTAGATTTATCATAATCCATCAACCCTTCACTACAAATCCAAATGGTGAGATGTACCACAAATCTCCCAAAGAAGACACAAACACCGCATCGGTGAGAGATAAACAAGAAATCTTCCGATGACGAAGAGAGTACAGAATGCCACTGTAACTCTAAAATAGCGAAGGACCAGATTACCCTGGTAAGCTATAACAACAGAGACACAAAGTGTCCTGCAAGCAATCCTCTAACTGACTGAGGAAGATGAGGTCTTAAGAATCTGGCTCTTTTAATGACCTATGTATGATACTGATGCAACTTACTAGTGATCGGTTGGAGTATGAGCGGTATACCTCATCTCCACAGGGCATAATAATGTTTGTAAAACATAATCAACCGTGTAGCATATCTGCTTAGGTTGAACCACGAGAAATAATGTTTGGTGTTACATTGCTTACATTAATGATCTGTTCAAATATTTTGTACACGTGTTCTTTATATGCTTTAAAAGAATGACTGCTTAAGTAGAAGTTGCTTCACTTGTTATTAAATGTGTTGTTGCATGATTTAAGTTACCTTGCCTATGTTGTTTTCTTGATTTGCTATATAAAGCTTCTAGTTGAGAGTTATAACTCTCGCTGGGACAATTTGTACATTGTCTCACCCCGTAGATTTCAACTTTTTAGGTGGTCGTCGAAGACGAAGGATCCCATTTAAGGATGAGCAACAACAGCAACAACAGTACGAAAGGCAGTAGTGAATCTCAGGTGGAGATACTGATTGCTGAGTTATATAGTTAGATAGTCCTATGACGTCTCTATACTCTCAGGTCCTAGGAATCAGTGGTTTGAGTTTTCGGTGTTGGCTCCTAAGATTTTTGAATCATGTTGTATATAACTACTCGAGAAGTAATTTAACAGAGATGTAAATTGTTTACTTGGTTTATTATAAAAAGGAGTTTTATAATTTCCAGATCTTGTCTCAAAAGTTTTAATTCCCAGTAATTTTTCATATTCCGCAACTAATCAAATGCTTCCGCTAAGTTTAAATCGTGTTTATATCATGGTTTTGGAGATCGGAGCCCACAGTATTATACCTCCTCTCTACTTGGAAATTCTTTAAATGTCCAGATCTTGTTTTAATCGTAGAAAATGCATTTGAACTCCAAAAATGATGAACAAATAGTCAATCTTAATCAGAAAAATCCAATGGATCGTTTACAAATACTTTTGAGACCAGATTCCAAATTTTGTTCGTTGATATCCCTATATTTGATATCTTTCTTATTTAATTTTATCTAATGGCTCAATAATTATGATTAATCCTTGAGAAACCCTAATTATGACTCTAATGCTCATCTTGAAACTGAACTTGACTATGTATGAGTTTAGATCTGATCTTGAAACTCATCTCTCCTAGAATGTGAATCATTTACATTGAAGTAAGGATTACTCTTGATATGATGATGATTGACCTTCTTTTTGCAAACCCCTTAATCATATGTCTGAGCCATGAATCTCCCTGATCCAATTTTAAGTCCAATGTTACTTCTTCATATTGAAAATGATCTAGAGATTTGTATTATGATGATAATAATTAGGGTTGACATGTGTTCCTAAATATACCTAGGTAGGTCATCCATTCTTGAAACATTCTTGATACTTGAATAAATGCTAATAGTGTTGATGACCTAACCCTAAGGTAGAGATAGGAGAATGTAACCCTAATCTCAAATAGTGAAGTATGATTCTTTAAAACTATGATCTTGACCCTTGATCCAATATTATGATATTGGATCTGACTAAAGGGGTTGATCTACTCTTTCTTGGAATTTATACTATGAATACTCATTTAGAAAGGTACGTTATTATATAACTCCTCCTTGATTGTATTAAAGATACTTTTATGTATCTCTTGATTGTATACTTGGCTACTTACTTGGATGAGATACTGTTCCCTGTGATTAGTCTTCCATTTTTCTATACTATATTTTTAAAAAACATGAAAACATAAATTGCATGCCCATTATGACTGCTCGTATATTGATAATGATGATGATGTTGATAATGTTGATAATGTTGATATTGGGTGCAAGCAACCCTCCCTTATTAAAAGGTGGGACTTGTACATTGGTTTCCTATGTTCCTATGGTGAGAAGGATCCTAGTGACCTTCCCCATCGTGTTGGGGTAATAGAGTCACACAAAATATATAAGCATGCTTCTCAAATTACAGCATAATGGGAACTCATAATAAAAGTCGAATTGCTTGAAAAACTTGTCGAATAAATGTCAGTTTTGCAAATTGCTTGTTATTCTTTTGAAAATAAGTCCTACCAAGTATACTATTTTGTTATAAATCACTTTTCTTAATTTTGATAGCATACCGTGCAATTGCATGATTGTGTTTCGATTTTCTTGATTTTAGGCAATACAAATGGAATACTGAATAAGATTGCTTCCACACTCATACTCTCTGATGACAAAAGGTAAATCGGATATATCTCCATATTGGGTTAGTTTGTTCTTTATTTATCCAGTTTTTGAGTTATTTATTTCTTATTGTATATGCCATTGTGATAGATCTTATTGGGCCACTCAGGGATGGGCGCTTCAATTCTTTTTCTACTGTCTAGGCAGTAGGATTGGGATTGGGGTAAGAATGGTTCCATGACAGTTAGCAACTTGATTACATGCGTCATTGAGTAATATATCTCTCAACATTTATAACATTACATCATTATCTCATACTAAATTAAACATAATAACATGGAAGCTTGCCTTTTATTAATAATCAAATCATTTTTACATGATATGCCATTACAATCATCAAATGACTGACTCTCTGGACATACATAACCAACATCAAGTACCAGTGATCATCTTAAATGAAATCTAAAGTAGTATAGCTAGATTCTAATGCACAACAAAAGGCTCAGAAAAAGAAATATGATGGCAATGTTAGGCAAATATTTGTAAATTGAAGAAGTTATGAGGTATTGGACTTAGAGAAATGCATTCTTTCAACCAAGAACTGCTAAAAAAATAGTTCTTTAGGCTTCTTATTAAGACTGATTCGCTCTCTTATAAAGTGCTCAAGGTTAGATATTTCTTGAGAACTTCTATTGTCATGGAACCGTTTGTTACCCAAATTCTAACTCCAAATGACTACACAGTCAATGGCGATAGGACCCAGGCGTCTATCCCTAGAATTGTATTATCAAAGCACAAATGCAGAAGCATACAACTTGGCATACATGGACAAATAATAATATACAAGCACCAACAATATCTCAACATTCAACAAGGTATATTAAGCAACATTCTTTATTACAATATTCTCATTTACAAATTGAGGTACACATTTGCACAAGTATGTTCTTGTTGAGTCTGTTCATGTATACTAGGGATCTTACAACAAGAACAACTGACATAGATCACCAAGCCCATCCACTCCTAGCCATCTCTGAACCTATAAAATATATGGAACAAGGCGGGTCAAGAACATGAGGTGCTGAGTACATGGCTGAAAGATACATATACATAAGAGTTGCATAATTTGAAAAGATTTGTAGAAGTAAACAAGAAAGAATAAATAAGTTAAATACTTATCAAAGAGAGATAGCCCATATTTTATGTCATTTTACTCCAATTATACCATCAATATCATGTATCATAAGGCCTTTGATCAACTTCCCATTGGAAGGATTCGTAAGGGTGCTCAAGATTAGTTAACCCTTGTATATGTGAGGGATCTCAATAACCAAAGTCATTGAGCAAAACCCTATTTCAACATTTGTATAATGAAGTTCTATATTATGTGTGCAAGTTGTAAAACAATGAGACGAGACAAGCATCAAGTACATACTAGAATATTACATGGAAATATTGGAGGAAGTAAACAAGCATACATATGTATCACATTTCAAGCACAAAAGACATAGTCATATAATTATTAAAGCCTATACCCGAATCAGAGATCCACAACTTAACGTATCCTTGGCCATATAGCCATGAGGAACACCTGATTAATAACAAGACAACGTGCACGCATTAGATTCTCATCATTAACCCTAACTAGCTTCATTTTAGGGTTTTAGCCAAGTTTGGTTCCACGTTGCTTATTAGTACATTAGATGGTCTTACATTGATTTATAGTCCATCATGAAGGTGGGGTTTGAGTTTCATGTCATTTCGATATTTCATTCATCTTATATGGACATTACATGATTTAAGTCACTTACTTGCATAACAAGGTCATAAGACTCATAATAGAGAAAGAAGAGCCATAGGTCATCAAGTCAAAAGGTCCAAGCATAAGATTATTTAGATAAATAATATATAGATACAAGGATCACATTCAAGATTAGGTGCATGTCCTCAAGTCTAGGCATCGTATGGTTCCACATTATTAACATCCATTTCATATCCAACATAAATGACCTATATCATTAGGGTCCATCATATAATCAAAGTGGTACATCCACATCACAAGCTAAAAGATATTAGAAAAAACCATGATTTGAGAGGGGAGAGCACAAGAAAAGGATTCATATAATCATTAAGGTACAAGAACCACCATGCAAGACACATAGGTCACATAAGGCAAATAAGGGTTTAAAAACCAAATAGAGCAAGAGGGTGGTCATCGACCTTAAAGTCACAATTCATCACAATTTACTGATATCATAGATCTACTATAGCCGGAGGCATCAAGGGGGTCAAGGTATCATTTTGCATCAAGTATAACCAAGCCTAAACATGTATGTGATATATGCATGTCTGTTATGGCATATTACCTAAACAAGAGAATGGGGGGTCATGAGATATAAAAGAGTGTTGGAGTATTCTCCACAATGCACAAACCACAAGCCCGAGCATGTGCCCGGCTCAGCCCGTCCAGGCAAGGCGAGGTGAGGCATGGTGGTCACCATACCCACCAAGGAGGTGAGCATACCCTCCTCCTAGGACTCCTTGGACACTAGTGCCCCATGTGATCCTACATATAAGGACCACAAAAGTTCTAGGAGTGAGAAATATGGGATAAAATTTGTTTTCCATTTGTACTAGAGACAAAACTACTTTTCTCACATGTACTAGTTGCACTACATTGGGCTTAACCCATGCTATGTACATGGTTGTAGTAGCCATATATCTAACACCTCCCTCTCTTGCTTTCCCTTACCGCGGATGGTGTTTGCTGGCTGAGTGGTTCACTACCTAGGAACTGTAGGCCTACTGGCCTTACCCTTCAACTATGATCATCAAAACAAGGCTCAAGAAGGTTGGCGAGGGAAACTAGTGTCTGTAATGAAGGCAAGTGAAGGAGTTCCTTGCTCCCATTGTGGCAACACCACACAAACGTGAAGGGCTTCCCTCCTTGTTAAAGCTGTGGGGAGGCCCATGTTATCCCTGCGGCATCTGCTAAAGGGGATAAAGGGTGTATTTAGGAAAGGAGGCTCAGAGACTGGAAACTAGGAATGAGAGTGATAGGGGAAGAAGTAGCAAGGGTGGAAAATGGGAGCTTTAAATAGAGCAAATGGTTAGGGTTCTGGTGTCATTGGCCACATGGAGGTCCCCTTCCATTATTGAATATTGTTGGAGGTGGAAGACAAGCTTCCCCACCTCACAATTCTTTCCCAAAGAGGAAGACTGAATGCACAAGTGGTACAACTGGGCCACACAATACTTGGGCCCAAGGAGGGGATGACCCAACAACAGATGAAAAGAGGATACATATAGGTGAAAATCAAGATTACAAGCAACACTTTCAAATATCATAACTAGAGCTACAATCATCCGATTGGGATGATTTTTTCACCTCTGGATTCAGAATTGAATGTTCTACCACATGAAATAAATTAGGCATCAAGGTGATCACATTTATGAGCTTCAACATATCTTCCAAGGTGGTAATTCATTAACTTATGAAACTTAGACAAAAGTGCAAATTAATGTCACCAATGGTGAAATTGATCATTGATGTGACCAACTTGGAGTATCACCGCATGCAAACTATGTAACTGACATTAAATTAAGTGTGATGGGTCTCTTGAAGAGAGAAAAAGAATATAGTAGATGGATCATAAATCTAGGTTGTCACATCTATCCTTGAGTCTTCTAGAGGATATAATCCACCTTTACTAGAGCATCTTATGGGGATCAAAACCTATGATCCTAGAAGGTATATGGTGGTGAGTAGGTGACAAAAAAGATATCAACATATGGAATTATAAGTTGGTGTATGGGAGAGAAGACACTGGAGGATTTCTACCTAGATGCACCTGATATGTCGAAGTTTCTCAATGATTTGATGGATAGGGAAACAGGTTTATGGAACAACAATGGCATATCCGAGTTTTCCCCCAGAGATAGTTTGCAAGGAGATTAGGAATAATCCACTCAACACTATATTACCAAAAGGTATTCCATTTTGGTGGCTGGAAGCAAAGGGAATCTTTACTAAAAAGTCTGCCTACTGCTGGGACATTTGGGAAAAACAAATTATATTGACACCCATGCTAAGGTAAATGATAAAGTGTATAGCATAATATGGAGTTCTAGTTGGCCTCCCTAGCCCACTTTTTATGGTGGGTTTTTACTAAGAGTTTGGCTACTATGGTTAGGCTACATGTCATAAATTGAGATGTTGATGAGAGGTGTTCAATCTATAGAGAAGAAAAGGAAACTATATCCCACATGCTTTTCAGGTGTGCTGAACCATCCAAGATGTGGAGGGTAATGGATGTGAGACTTATAATGAATGGAATTTTGGATCTAAACCTTAACATGGCACTAAATTATATCTCAAATAAGTTCTCTAACAAGCATCTGAATCATATAACAACTTGTTTGTGGGGAGACTGGCCTTTCAAAATTAGTGTGATATTTAATAGCAAGATCTAGGGATTTGGTTCATTCATTCAAAAACATGCATGCCTAATCAAGGATTACCAGATAGTGAACAAGAGAAAACAACATGAAGTAGAACAAAAACCAACCTTGACCACATCATTGTGGCTTACGCCAACAACATGTATGTTAAACTGAACATTGACGTTGCAATTGGAAAAGACAGATGGATTTGCGTGGGAGGTGTTGTAGTGGTGATACTGGTAAGATCCTAGCTAATTTTGTAGAGAAGCATCACCTTTCCTTTTCTCCAGTCATGGGGGAAGCATTATGCCTCCTCATATGTGTCGTACGAGTAAGGGAGATGAGCTGCAAAAAGATTGAATTTAAAACCGACCCACACATTCTTATCTATACGCTGAAGTAGCATACTAACATGAGATACTATGTGTGCATGCTTGCATCAGATATCAATCATGTATCTAGATTCCTTGACTATGCATCCTTTTCTTTTACTAATAAATCTTATAATCAAGTATCCCACACATAGCAAAACTTTCTTTGGGTGAGGGTTACATTGCGGATGGGGAAGTGGGATATGTCCCCTCTTCTACCTGAACCTTGTCCACACTGACTTAGTTGGCTAATAACAAATACTTGGGGTTTCAAAAAACATTGAGATTGGAAACTGAGTAAATAAAAAACATCACGCTAAACCATAATCTTCATGGATGATGCTATCTATTATTTATGTAATATTTGGTCTCCTAAATGTTCTGCTTGGATATTCAATTACAAAGAGGTTTTCCAAATTTCATAAAAAAATCTTATTGTTGCAGTCTCTATCCCACTAAGAACTAGCACTTGGGTTGTCCTGCTGAGATCCTAAACTATACAAGAAGCTTGAATTTTCATCTTCTAGAGCCTTTGTTTCCATGAAAGTCGTCATATTTAATTCCAAATCAAATGCATAAGGTCGACGAAGGCATACGATTGATTAAGTAGCACATTGAGTACATGAACAAACACTTTTCCTGAGGCTAATAGGAAGATGTAGGTCCAAAAATACATGGGGGGTGTTGTGCCCTACCGACGAGGGAGGAATGGGTTTTCGTTGACACCTCTTTAGGTCACAACACCCACAATTATTTTCTGACCTACATTTTCCTATCAGCCTCGGGAAAGGTGTTTGTTCTTGTATTCATCATCCTATTATAATCTCTGTTCCTCCACTAATCTTGGTGCTAGAATTACCTATTTTACTTCTCCTTTTACTATTATTTTACCAAAGAATGCTACACAATCTCTTCAGCATCCTACATGGCATCAAGCTATAAAAACTAAAATGACTACCCTATGAGATTGCAAGACTTGGGATCTTGTTGATCGTCCTAAAATCTGCCTGACAGTTCATTAGACTTCCTGCTCTTACGCACCACAACAAAATGGTGTAGAAGAAAGGAAGAATCATCATTTACATAAAGTGGCGCACACACTTCTTATTCATTATGATTTTCCTAAATATTTTTGGTCTGAATCTGTTTCTACAGTGTGATACTTAATCAACTTCCTTCTATGACTTTTACTTCTTCTGATCACTAGATCATTGTGAATGACTCTTGTGATTCCAGTCCATGACTTCTACTTCTTCTGATCACTAGATCCTGTCGATGGGTTGAAGGATTGACGGGTCGAATGTAGGTTAATGGGTGGATGGGTTGATGGGTTGTTGGGTTAAGGGGTGGTAGGTCGATGGGCACAACAGTGAAGAGTGGAAAATTGATGGGTGGAAGATGAAGAGTTGGTCGATGGGTGGAAGAGGATGGGTGGATGGGTCAATACTTGGTGCAGTTCGATGGGTAGAAGATGAAGGGTTAGTCAATGGATGGAAGATGAAGGGTTGGTCGATGGGTGATGGAGGTCAATGGGAAGGTGGTGGTGATCAAGGTTATGAAGGGAGAGGGTGACTAGGTGGTGGGGATGGTGGAGGTAGTGGGGGGTCGATGGGATGTCTTAGGGAGGATCGAACATGTATGATACCATATATCAACCAGAGCAGGAAACCTTTATTCAATATATTTGAAATAGTTACAATGCACTCTCTTTTATAGGATAAGAGAGTAAGAGAGAACTAAAACCGAACACTATGGGATAAAAGAAAAGAAAAGCTAAACACAAGATAGGTCTTCAACACATAACAAAACACACACTATCGGATAACAAAACACACAACATAGGATAACACATAAACATATATACTAATAGCTTTCGTACCAAATTCCTGGTTGATAAAGCTATAGCCAGGCTTCCCATTGGTCATACTTTTGAGAATGCAAGCACTTGGTATATAGACAAGCATCCCACCGATCATACTTTTGAGATACAAACACTTGGTAAATCTATAGCCAAGTGTCCCACAGACCATACTTTCAAGAATACAAGCAATTGCGCTTCTATTTTGTTTCTTGTTTCTATATTATGAGAAATAAAATTAGTATAACATGATGATTATTAAATATATTTGTGTAAAACACTTGATCATAGAATGGTATCTATTAGGATCTGCTAATGTAATTTTTTTATTTTTAAGGTGTCTTAAAAATATGTATACATGTATGTATGTCTACTCGTGCTGATGACTAATATATAATTTATATTCACAATCATTATCAATTGATTTTCTATGACCTTTAACACGTGATTACCAAACTTTTATGTATTTTTATTATTGGATGTGTGGTCGTTAACACTAATATGTAATTACTGCTCATAATAATTTCATAAAACCTACAAAATGAAACAACTCGATTAATGACAACTAACTCTTCTAAACTATTATTGGTATGTATGCCCAAAGACCCAATCATATGATGATTGGAATGTGGAATTAGATACCTAATTTGATAATAAAAAAGTAATTCCATCTATTATGTTTGTCTTAATCATGAGTTGATAACACATATATAATAGGTGTCTAAAGAAAAATGTTACTCGATGACATATGTCTTTAGATTGATGACCTGAAAAATGAGATCATATGTATGATAAGAGTACATACATTCTTCTTATGTCCCTAGTCAAATATTACTATGGAAACAAAATAAACAATAGTAATACAAAAGACTAGAATGTGTGTTGACTAATGACAAAGTCTCATTAGTCATGATATGTGATATCAACTCAAGCACACAAGTACATGTTACAGAACAGTGTATCAGACATACCCACCATAAGAGTGATAAATGGAAACCATGGAATTGTAGTCAAAATCAGATCTCATTGTGATAGTGGTGATTATGGTTCTTAGACCTGAAGTCACTACACTCATCACATGTTTTTCGATGCATTTTTACATTGCCTAACTTGTCCTTGAATAAGGGTTTTCATATAGGTGATGCTCGGGGTGCATTGTGTCACATGGGGATTGAGTGGGGTGCATTGTGAAACGATCATTTCAAAAGTGAAATGATCAATTCATCATATGGATTGTCCACTTCAATGATCAATTCTATTGGATCAAGGATTTATGTCGATGTCATGATTTTGCATTAATCGAATATTGAAACCCAATTTGATTCAAAATAGGAAAGTACATGAACCAACCGATTCAAGAGATGAACCATACGGTCACCTCTAAACTAACTGGTTGGACTGTGATTGGCTGAATATTGTCTGAGCTGGACATGTGCAACGACCATTTCAAAAGTGAAACGACCGGTTCATCATCTAGATTGTCCAATTTAATGATCAATCCGATTGGATCAAGGATTGACGTTGATGTCATGATTTTGCATTAATCAAATATTGAAAGAAATTACATGAACCGACCAGTTCAAGAGATGAACCAATCGGTTCACCTATGAACTGACTGGTTGGACTATGAACTGGTCGGTTCACCGTTTGTAGTTTCTAGAAAATTTGTGAACTTCGTCTCTTCTACTCCCATACCGACCAGAAATAGGGTTGTAAATGGGTACAGGTAGACCCATGGACCCACAAATTCAGACCCTATAAAAACATGTCACGGGTCCAAATTTTTGGACCCATAGAATAATGGACCAACATACCCATGGAAGCGTATTTAAGCATGTCCACTAATGTGTATGCTTGAACCCAGACTCCCAGACCCTTGTACCCTCTATACATAAATAACTACTTAAATAATATGTTATTATGTCATAGTTTACTACTCTAATTAATTTAATACTTGAGATAACATATTACTCTAATTATAATAAGGTTTTGACTAGTTGTCTAATTCAGAATGAACTATTGTAGTTACAATTATGAGGAACATATGTAAACTTATAATCAAAATAGTTACGTAACATGCTACAGAACTATAGAATTATGACTATTAATACAAATACGTAAATACTTAACTCAATCCATCTTCAATCTATGATGTATTACATTATTTAATATAATTATTGCATGTTTATATCCTATATAATAGTAATATCTCATTATGTTAGAATGTATAGAACATATTCTTAATTTTTCTTACATAAACAAATTATGTTTATATAGAACCGCTTACCCACACCACAAATCCACTATTATTGTGGGTATGATTATGGTGCGAGTATAGATTTTTATTATGTGGGTCTAAAATTGGAACCGGACCTGCCAAATTAAATAGGTATGGGTATGGGTATGGCCAGAACCACACCATATCGACATCATTACACTCCTAACTGGAAACCCTGACCCTGACCCTTCCTATAAATAGAGAGGTAATGGAGCTTCCCAAACACAACAATAAGCTTTGACAATTGTTGTCCTCTCTGGTTATGGGTAACCAATAGAGAGCTTGAGCAAGTCCTACCCATAAAGGGGAGCAATAGTAAGGGAGAGACAATTGTAGGAGAGAAAATCAATGCTAGTACATTGACATTCAAAGGGAAAACTCCTTCCCGTTAGCTTTTATAGTGCAACATGGAGTTCTCTGTGGTCCCCATGAACTACTATAGACATTATGCACCAGACAAACCTACCAGCTCATGAGTCTAACTGATAGGTTGAAGAATAGAGGAGGCAAGATGACAAGATGAATCGATCGGCTCGTGGCCCAACCGATCAGCAAGATGAGTCCAGACATCACTTGAACCTAAGACTAGACAACCGTTCCAAGAGCCCAACCAAGCATCCAGGAGGCAAGCCGATCGGTTCAAGTGTTAAACCGATCAACCTAGATTGGTTTGAGCATGGATATTCACTAACAATAGGTTGTTACATGTGATGTAGACCTTAGGTAGTGGCAATTTCTTATGGCTCCAAGGAATTATGATAGTATGTCCATAACCATTACTTGTGTTTATAATTATATGTTTTCATTTTAGTTAAAGCATGTATATGATACACACTATAAGTATGTGGTGATTGGATACGTATATGTATCTATATAGAATATCTCAATAAAATATTAAGTATTTATGATTTCCGTTAGCAACACATATGAAAATCTTGATCAAATAAGCATGGGTACACCAAGTGCGATGCACAATCTATCTCCTAGAAGTGTGATGATAGTTATGTGGGCTTGCCAAGCAGGGTGCATTATTATCATGTTGGCTTTCGGGTCAAGTTTAACTAGGTGATCTTATTGAGATTAAGAACCTAGAAGTATGCATATGGACTATGGCAAAGTGTTGCACATACCATCTATTTAAGAATTGCATGAGACACAACTGATAAAACTTGTATACCTTAATAATTAGTTATGGACGTCAGAGTTGGCCGGGTAAGAATTTAATTGTTTTGGATCTTGGCTCACTAGAAGATTGTACAATGCAATATTCTGAATTGATATGTGAGGGCTATCAATTTGAACAAAATAGTGGGAGCAATAATTAATTAAATGTCTAATTAATGTTGACAATATTATCAAATCAAATAAAAATGTTTTGAAAAAGTTGCAAAATTTCTTTTGTAGAATCTAATGGCAATCACAAACACATAATCATTGTGATCAGTCCTTGAGTAGGACAAACTAAACATATTTACTTCCACGTCTGGTTTAGGACTTGAGAAACATTCTCACCAATGACCAAATGTTATATATCCTTGATAGATTAGGGCCAGAGGGACCCATTCCAAATGTGCTCAGGGCTGAAATGGATGCTTACTTGAAGAATGCAATGATGCCACAAATATAAAAGACCTTATGTTGAGGTATAATGTCTCCAAAGCGTTGTTTGAGTGCAAACTAGTAGAGGGAGATCCAACAGAGGCCCATGTTCTCAATATGATTAGACATGTAGAGAGACTGGGATTTCTTTTAATTCAAGAGTTAGCCACATATATGATTCTACAATCATTTCCTGCATCATATAGCTAGTTTATCAAGTGCTACTACTTGAGTAACTTGGTAAACTACTGTCTGAACTGCTTGGCATGTTGATAAATGCCAAAGTAAGAATGAAGATGGACAAACCCATAATGATGATCAGTGGAATAGAATCCAAGGACAAATGTAAGTCGAAGAAGAAATCTGAGGCTAAGTTGAAGTCCAAGTCTTCCGCACTCAAGATAAGGAGAGGGGTTAGTGCAAAAGGAATATGTCATTTTTACTTAAATGATTAAGGAAAGGAAGTGCTACCATTGTCACTATCTCCAAAATTGGAAAGGGAATCGCCATCTATATATAGAGGATCTCAGGAAGAAGAAGGATATATAGATCTCCACTTCAGGACTCAAGAAGAAGTAAGCTAGAAACTATGCGGAGCAAGAGTTTCTACTACTACAGTTGGAATTTGTCCGTCATCTAATGGGCATATAATAGAATTATGGAATTGCTATTATGTACCTACTATTGATGAGAACATCACGTGTCTTGTATGGACAAGACTATTATGAATAAATTGATGTTTCATTTTAAAAGATAAGATCTTATATGGCAATGTCCAATGTCTCATAATCTATACTTGATAGTTGAAGAGACAAATACGAGTAACACATAAACTGAATGACTCAAACAATGAATACTTATAGCATTTTCATCGAGAGTGCATAAATGAAAAATGAATTTCTAGAATCCACAATGACAATTATCTAGACTCTTTTGGTTATTGAACTGATAGAGACATGCAAGTCTTATTTTGGCCAATATGACAAAAGCATCTTCACTAGATGTAGTGGGCAAGACATTATTCTATTAGGGCCCATACATACTGATGTATATAGACCTTTTGGAATAAATGTCAAAGGTAGTTACTGATACCTCATTGTATTTACTGATTCTATCGATAGATATGGAAATTTGTATGCGATGAAATACAAGTATGAATCCCTTGAAGTATTCAAGGAGATCATGAATGAAATAGTAAGCTAACTTGGTATAAGTATTAAGACACTTCAATATGATCTATGTTGAAATATTTTAAACCAAAAGTTTGAGGACCTTCTAGAGACCCTGATTGTGCATCACAATGTACTCCACCTAAAACATAATGATGTATCATAAACAAGGAATCACTCCCTATTAGTCATCGTGTGATTGTCAATAAATCTATTTGATCTTCTAATTTCCTTTTGGGCACATGCTTTACACCTAAACAATGTACGGTCTAAAATGGTTCAAAAGACACCATATATGATATGGCATGGGAAGTGTCCCAAAATGTCTTTTATAATTATGGATTGAAAGATTATATAAGAAAATAGTTTCTTGAAAAGCTTTGTCCATAAATCACATAAATGTTATTTTGTTAAATACTACTCTTATCCCAATCCAACAACAAAGTGTTTGTTACTAGGATGGTTGTATTCCTAAAAAGGAATTTATTTCCAAAGGAATCGGGGGGAGAAAAGTAGAACCCAAAATGTTTGAGACAAATAAGAAAATGTTGAACCTAAAGAGGTACAATAGGAACAAGGAGAATCACAAGTTGTTGCGGAATCTCAAGTTTCTTATGTAAAAAAAATCTCATAAACACGCCTTTAGTTTGAAAGATTATGATATCTTATAACTCAGAAAGGTAGTGGGTTGGTCATAAGATGGTGAGCCAACAACCTATCTAGAAGCTATTGAGGGACCAAAATCTGAGAAATGGCTTGGGGCCATTAGATCCAAGATGCAGTTCATTTATACCAACAAGGTATGACTTTAGTGAATCCATCTGAAGGGGTTATACCCATAAGGTGAATTAGGTCCTTAGGAATAAGACTAAAATGGGAGTGTATATTGGTTACAAAGAGTTTCAAACAATCTCAAGGTGTTGAGCATGATGAAATCTTATCACCAGTTGCCATGGTTAATTCCATGATAATCATGCTTGCCAATGCAGGTTAGCAAGACTATGAGATTTGGCATATGGATGCTAAATTTGCATTCCTTAATAGGAATATCGTAAACAATATGTATGTGACATAGCCTAAAGGTTTTATAAATCCATTAATGCAAATAAAGTATGTAAGCTAAAAAGGTCAATCTTTAGATTGAAGCAAGCATCTCAGAGCTGGATCTTCAATTTGACAAGATAGTCGAAGATTTTGAGTTGAGTCGAAATGAATATGAAATCTATAATTAAAAATGATTTAGTGGGAGCATATTTATGTTCCATGTAATGATGGGGAATAACATCCTTATACTACATATATTAACACTTGGAAAGGAAAGTACCTTCTCTGTGAAGTCTTTAGGCAAAGCATCCTATGTGATAGGGATTAAGATCTATAAAGATAGATCTGGAAAACTTATTGACCTAAGAAATATCACATTCATGGCAAGATGTTTAAGGGGTTCAATATGCAAGACTCAATAAGAGAATCTATTCATGTTCCATGGGATTAGTCTCTCAAGAGCCAGTGTCCCAGTTCTTCTGAAGAATGAGAAACCATGAGTGAGATGTCATATGCATTCACAATTAGATCTATCATGTATGCAATGTCATGTACTAATCTTATTCTCTCATATGTATTAGACACGAGGACTGGATATCTGTCAGATCCTAGTGAAAGTCACTAGAATTCCATAAAGAACATCCTTAAGTACTTAAGAAGCCCTACAAGAATTAGTTCCTTGGTTACGGTAATAAGGAAGAGTTGGGTGTAAAGGGTTACATCGATGCAATCTTCTGAAATGACAAATAAAATTAATGATCACAATTAAAATTTGTGTTTGACCTTAAAATGAGAACCACAAGATGGAAAAGTTTTGAGCAACTGACAATTGTTTAATTCTACAATAGAAGCTAAGTATCTTGGTGTTATGAGAAAAATAGCAGATACTGTAGTGGTAGGTTCTAACCGTTGATGATATAGTAGAAATACTATAACAATAATGGAGCTATTGGTTAGACAAGGAATCTTAGATAGCATACAACAACACTTCCATCTTATATGAGTTGTTTTACAGTGAGGATATGTGAAACTTGCAAAACACCGACTAGAAGAAAATGTTTCTAACCCACCATAAAAGTGCTTTTTCAGTAGAAACATGATGGACGCATTAAGATCACTTGGAATAAGATTCATGGGTGATTGGCTCTAAGTGCATGTGGGAGCCTTTAGGTACGTATGTCTAGAGAGCCAATCATATGATGATTGGAATGCGACATCAGATACCTGATTTGATAATAATAAAGGTAATTTTGTCTCTTATGTTTGTCTCAATCATGAGATGATGAAATAAATATAATAGATGTGAAAAGAATGATGATACTCAATGACATATGTCTTCAGGTTGATGACCTGAATAATGAAATCATATGGATGATAAGAGTACATACAATCTTGTTACGTCCCTAGTCAGATATTACAATGGAAGCAAAATAGATGTCATTAATACAAAAGTCTAGAGTGTGTGTTGACTGATGATAGAGTCT
Organism: Alisma plantago-aquatica; assembly: GCA_963693085.1. Taxonomy (NCBI): domain Eukaryota; kingdom Viridiplantae; phylum Streptophyta; class Magnoliopsida; order Alismatales; family Alismataceae; genus Alisma; species Alisma plantago-aquatica. Next base: position 1,137,648,052 of record OY856412.1, on the reverse strand, counting down.
CATTAGTCATGATATGTGATATCAACTCAAGCATACATGTACATGTTAGAGAACAATGTATCAGACAGACCCAGCATGAGAGTGATACATGGAGACCATGGAATGGTAATCAGAATTAGATCGCATAGTCATAGTGGTGATTTTGGTTCTTAGACCTGAAGTTACTACACTCATCACATGTTGTTCGATGTATTTTGACATCGACCAACGTGACCTTGAATAACGGTTGCCATAAAGGTGATGCTCAGGTGCATTGTGACACATGGGGATTGAGTGTGAGTAATGTATATTGGATTTGTCCCTCCTATAGAAGATTTATATCCAAGCCTCTTGATAAGAAAGACTGAGAAATGTATGGCCATACTCATGTGAATCAATATGTGATATGTGAACTCACATGCATCTTAGACAATCTGCTAAAGTTCAAGGAACATGGATTGAACGTTGAAGAGAATGACGATTCCATGACTTGAGTTCAATCTGGATATCAAAGACAAATGAACTATATGATCACGATAACATTGATCACATATTGTAGGTTGAAGTTGTTCTCTAACTTTTTGAATTACTTGGGTAGCAATGATGTGTTTCTAGATGCTTCTCATTGCTTATGATGTCATAAGTTGGTTATGAAAATTCACTTGTCAACGTAATTTGGAACTATAGGGTCACACACATAGGATGCACTTGGAATAGGAGTTTATTTGTGAAGGGTGTTTAAATTAATTACTAAAGTATTTAGGTATTCAATTTAAACTACTAAGGTTCACAACTGAAACAACCATTCACATATGAAACAACCATTTCATTATATGAAATGACTATTTCAAAAGTGAAACCACCGGTTTATCATTTGGGTTGTCCACTTCAGTGATCAATTTGATTGGATCAAGGGTTGATGTTGATGTCATGATTTTGCATAAATTGAATATTCAATTCCAATTTGATTCAAAATAGGAAATTACATGAACCGACCAGTTCAAGAGATGAACCGAATGATTCACCTCTAAACCGATCGGTTGGGCTATGAATCGATAGGTTCACCATTCATAGTTTCTAGAAAATGTGTGAGCTCTATCTCTTTGACTCCTACACCGACTGGAAATCCTGACCCTGTCCCTTCCTATAAATAGAGGGGTATTGGGGCTTACTAGACACAATACTAATCTTTGCTAATTATTGTCCTCTCTGGTTGTGGTAACTAATAGAGAGCCCGAGCAAGTCCTACCCATAAAAGGGAGGGATAGAATGGGAGAGACAATTGTGGGAGAGAGAATCGATGCTAGTACACCATCATTCGAAGGGACAACTCCTTCTTGTTTGCTCTGGTAGTGCAATGTGGAGTTCCCTGTGGTCCGCATAGACTACTATAGAAGTGAGAAGGTTGCTTCTTGCCTCTAGGAGGATGTTGTCAACCACCATCTGTGGTGTTGTACCATGAGGCTGTTGCTGAAGACTATTCAATTGTTGTTGGAAGAGGAAGCACGTTGCTGCTTGGAGAAGAAGCACGCTACTACATTAAGAGTTGTCGCTGAAATTGCTTCAGGATTAAATATAGCTCTTGTTACTCTCTTTTCTAGATAAATTATTATTGACACAATCTTCCTGATTAGGGAATCAATCTTTAAATTTTTTTTATGATGTCATATATGCCGCCCTAATTTCCCAACAACTATAACCAATTCCAAACAATATGTATGTATGTATGCATGCATGTCTACTCATACTAGAGACTAATACATAATATATACTCCAACAACTACCATACAACCCTCCCTACAAGATAACAACTCGATCAATTATCAATTGAATTCCTATGACTTGTAAGGTGTGATTTGAAAATTTTCAAGTATTTTCCTTCTCGGGTGTGTGCCTGTTGATGCTAAATATATAATAATAAAGTAAGTGCACAACAACTCAACCATTGAGATCCCATACAAACTTTCAGGGGCAGAGTCAACCACATTTTGAAGGTGGGGAGAGGGGCACAAGTACAAATAAAACTACCCATTAACTAAAATTTGTGGAAAATGTCTAGTAACATTAGTGGTTCTTAGTTAATATCTAAAGCACACTCAAAGTAATAATATTTGGACATAGTACTATATTCCACAATGAAAAATATAATCTCATACAAAATAATTCTTTTTTGAGTTTTCAACCTTTTGAATCCTTCCACTATTACTTTATTATGAATTGTTTCAAATATATCTTTTTCAATATAGACAACCATTAGATCATTGAGCCACTTATCATTCATCAGGTTGCACTGACCAATTGTAAAGAACTAGATATTGACCATTGTATAGATAATGTATAAAATATCTCTTCACAAAATCACTATAAGACCATGTGAAATATGATAAGAGTTTGTATTTACTAATATATCAAAGTTTAATAAGAATAAATAGGTAAGTAGTGGTACATCCAATACATCGAATCACAACTATATTTAGTTCATGATAGTTCTTACATTGATTATATTATAGACATGACAATACTAAAAATTAAATTAACGAAAAAGAATATACATGGATCTATCTATTTCTCCTTGAATTGATCAAAACCTCAATCATGTTTTTCAATTGTCAATTGTCAATTGCCAACTTATAGGGAGGAATAACAATTGGCTAAACTACTAATGATTATTTTCTACTTATAACAATTGCCACGAGACCAGGATGTGAAAAACATCCTATGTATTTGGCTCTAGGACAATGATGATGTATATATTATGGTGATGAATGTAAAATAAACTAAAAAAACTCATAATATCATTGAAAATATAATTTTTTAATATGATAAGTGTTAACACAAGTACAATATAAAGGTTGCCTTCATGTGATGTTTAACTATATATATAAATGATAAGCACAATATATAATCATTTCCTTATATAAATAATATTCATATTCAAGAACCACTATGTCTAACACAAATCGCACTAAAGTAATTTATTTACTTGCAAATCTTGCATATCATATTTTCATTTTTTTTTGTGGTATATAGAGAAAATATGGTTCTAATGAACTTTCTCCCATATGTTTTGTTGAAATTAAATAGTCATGGATAGTCAAGACAACATGATGTAATTTGAGACTATGTATTGACAAAGTAATTTATCTTTTTTTGAATCACTTATTTGAAGACTATCTTAAAAAAATATACATCTAAAGCATTCTCTCGTGCATTTTTTTGGAAATTGAACACTCACAGGTATTCCAGACAACACAATTTAATTTTTTAAAATTAATAGATATTGAATGGAGTAGTTAATGGAGTTACCTTTTTTTAGTCAATTGTTTAGAAAACTATGTGGTCAACATCTAGTATTTACTTTTGAAGTGTGATTTGGAAATAAAAAGAAAATGTTACGGAGAACACATTCAATATGGGTTTAGATGGGGAATTTACTAGTAGTACTTTTTTAGAAGCTGATGTAACATGTTGAATATTGGGTAAATTGCTAGTTTAACCGTTAATCTAAGTTCTTATATCCTTTATATCCTTTTGTGCCTTGATGTTTAATTTGTGGAATTAATAATGGTTTGGAATGAAATTAAACACTAATTATGCCAATGTAAAGTCATATGCATAAAATATTGTTGTGGATGTTTCAATGAGGGAATAAAATGCAATTTAAACACTTAAGAGAGATAATAGTAAATATTTCATACTAGAACCTTCTAATGCCTTTTGGAATAAGAAAGAGAAAAAGAAATAAAATAGAAAAGGCTAAAGTCAAGAAAATAATGCATTAAATGCTCTAATGTGATAAATAGTGAGAATATGAGTAAATTGCTTAAAAATCATAAAATGGAAACTCAAAAGATAATTTCAAGGCCAAATTCATTTTCCTTGAGTTAAATTTTACTCGAATGACAAGTTTTACAATTTTGGAAAATTTATAATTATGTTTGTATTAATTGGAATTTGAAAATATGAGTTTTTCTCCAAATTATTAAATTAATTATTAAATGACTTAAAAAATAGAAACAAACCTTAATTTCGTAATTTATATGTAAAAATGAGTCTATGTGTGAATTTTCATCTAATTTGGACAATCTTAAATATTTTATTTTATCTAGGAGAGTGAAAATAATTTAAAGAACAAAAATATTACATAATATACTGAAAAAAATTAATTAATATCGAAATAGTGTTCCTACGTTTAGTATTTCTTATAGGACAAGTTTCATATTTTTAGAAAGTTTCTAGATGCCTCTAATATATTAAAAGGATAAAATAAGTGATAAGATTTAAATGTATTAAATAAAATAATAAAGTCTTTAAAAAAATAAAATAATGGAAAATCATGTTTTACATGTTAAAATATGCCTTTGGGTGAATTTTCACTCAATTTGGAAAATATTTGATGAGAAGGTGAAATTAGGAGAGAGAAAGTGTGTAGAACCTTCAAATCATTAACTAAAATAACAGAAGATTTCAAAAAAATAAATTAATGGCAAATTCGTATCCAACACACTTAATATGACTTATGGGTGAAGTTTCATTATTTTTGGAGAATCCTAGAGTCATTAATGTATGAGGAAAGAGAAAATAAGATTTGCTTAATTAATAAATCATAAGTATTCAAAAGGAAAATCTAATTACATAATCAGATTCTTCACCCAAGATTAGCTGACCTACCATGTGGGTTTATTTAGACTTTGTTTGCACTCTCAAATAATTATTGAAACTTTGTAATGCATCAAAAGAACAAAGTTGGAAGCTTGTATTAAATGTCATCCACGCCGACCATCCGATGCAGATTGGACAGTTGGCGAGTTGTCTCCTATGTTGAGTAGAAGACAACGACATGAAAAGTAAATGTGGACAAAGGGGCTTGATTTTTTTTTCATAACTCCCTCGTTTCTCAATGAAACTTCACAAAATAAGTTGCATGAGATTGCAAATTCAATTCCGCATCCAACTAACACAAGATCTCATGTTTTAATCGAGTATTCATGAAACACTCAATCTTTTTCCCAAGCCTATCCCGGAGCTCCGACTCCATACACCATAGCACCCAATACTATACATATAAATACCCATCTAGAGTTTTGCCTCACCACAAGAAACCTTTTACTCAAGTCAATTTCTCTGTTTCTCTCATGTTTGGATGTCGGGAACCTTGATTAGAGCTCGACCTTGCAGCGGCTCGCTCTCTTTCTCCTCGCCTCCTCCGGTCAATTCCTCCTAGCAGGTAAGTTTTTGGAATCATCAACACATGTAGATTTGCCAAAAATCCCGCTAGCTTCGGCCTTGCTGCCGTGCAACCATGGCACATGAGCAAGGAAGAGGTATACGAGCCCTCTTGATTTACCTATTACACCCCTCTCATTTTCTATTTTGTTCGTTTTAGAGGGCGAGGGCATATATGTCTTTTTGTTGCTCATTTTCTTTGTTGCAGATGAGGCCATGTTGGCCATTGACTGGCGAGTTGGATGCCTGCTATTGGGCCAAGCCACCCGTGTGGGCCCTTTTTTCCACTCTCTCTCGCAATCTCTAGCTTATTTGACAATTTCTGATTTTCTGATTGGCCAAATTCGTAAAATCTATAACTTTTAAATTGCTTGTCCAAAAATTATAAATAAATATGTTTTGGAATTGGAAAAATATTCTTTATTTAATAAAAATACTTTTAGAGCTTGATTTCAATGTTTGTTGAAGGATTATTTTTGTAGAATGAAATATTTGTATACTATTTAGAATAATTATAACTTAATCATATAAACTCCAAATTGGACAAAATATATGTTTTCTTAATCAGGATAATCTAACTAATCGATTTGTTAAGTTTTAGAGTGTAATTCCAATTTAATAAAAAGGAGATATTTTAGGGTTTTAATATACTCATTAATCAATGGTTTACATCTAATATGATATTAGGTGAAGATAAACTCTAATTGGACATAGGGTGTGGATCCTACCCTGATATACACATCAGCAAGGTATTTTGCATCCTATTATGACTCATATTAGACAATTAGTAATTTCTCTCTCTCTTGAACTTGATGGTGACATATTATTTAGATGTCACATATTTGCTTGTAGTTGTACCAATAGTTTCCTAATCTGGAAATTGGATTTGTGTACTATGATAATTGTTAATTGGATCCTATCCTTATACCTTGTGTCTATGTCATACAATATGTATCTTGTTGGTGTTGATAATCTATATTCAATGGAAACCCTAACTTACTATTTGTTGGCCTTGATAGTACATTTGGCTATGCATATACTTCTTTTGATGACTTTATAAGTTGGACACCCTCATGGTGATATGAAAATATCTCTGCTTGCTTCTCTATTTATAATGCATGTTTGGTTTGAGAATTTGTTATTTACGCATTTGGTGATGTATCCCAACTGTGTGTAATACCAACAGAGGGTGCAGATGGTGATTCCTATCCCTGGGTAATTGTGTTGTGATGCCATTACTCCCCCGACGATTATTGTGGTGATGCCATAATGTATGGTTATGGTGGTGATGCAATATACCCCAGAATGTTATTATGTGGATTATTTTTTAGTTTACCCACATGAATAATTCTTATTATTAATTATTGTTCTCTTCTTGAGATTTTAAAGGCAAGATTTGATGAATGTGACCTTTATTGTTCTCTTCATATATTCTCTTTTATCTTACTATATGAAGAATTCCTTTTTGATAACCAATTGGATGTTTCTCCCTTATTCTAAGCCTTGATAGTTGTTGTCCCTATTTCCTTTATTTTGTCCAATCCCTATTATATGCGCATATCAACTTTGATAGCTGACAATTTCCATCTTTTTCTTCTTTTTAGGGTATGCTTCCAACCCCTAGGTGGTGAGAAAGGAGAAGCTACCTAAAGTTGACCAAGGCTATCTAGGAGTTACCTTATCTAGATTTTGGAGATAGATTGAGATAGTGGGATTACCTTCTGCTTCATAGTTTCTTTTGTTTCCTTCTATGTACACCCTGTGTGGTGAAGAAGTTTCATAGACATTCAATTGTAATAGTTAGACATATTTCTCTTCCGTTGCTACATTATTGGTTTTATGATACATACATCTGAATGGATTGGCTATCATACCTTTGTGGGAAAAAATTATGATGGCTTTGATTATAAGGGATGTTACTATTTTATTTATAGTATGGAGTAGATCCCTATGGGATCCACTCCTTACAACATGGCATCAGAGCCAAGGTAGTCGGTTGGTCTAACTATTTCAATTTATCTCTCATAGATTCTTTGATTTTTTCCATAGGTTGCTTATGCCCTACCCTTTTCCTTTTGCAGTTACATACATATGGTTGGTGAAAAGTCATCTATTGACAACCTAGAAGGTTTTTTCACCCCTAGATCTTAGTTTATTTTGACTTGGTAGATCAAACCGTTTAAGGGGTGGAGGGATAGTAGTAGTGCCTTGATAGATCATGTATGATTAGATTAAGAGGATGAAATCCTCTTTAAGGGGTGAAATGTTGTAACATATTGAATCTTGGGTAATTTGCTAGTTTAACCGTTAATCTAAGTTCTTATATCCTTTATATCCTTTTGTGCCTTGATGTTTAATTTGTGGAAATAATAATGGTTTAGAATGAAATTAAACACTAATTATGCCAATATAAGGTCATATGCATAAAGGATTTTAGCCTCTCTCTAGGGTTCCCCCGGCAGCTACCGCTGGGGGGAGGGAGTGCCTCCTCAGTGCTTTCCTCCCCCTAGCCATCAGCAACGGAATGACCTTAGGGAAATTAGACAAGTGTTCGCTAGAGAAAGGGTCTCAAGCGAGCAGCCCCTCCCGTCTCCACCAGGACCCCGCTCGATATCCAAGATCGAAGAGAGATGAGAAGCGACGCGCGGAGTCAAGATCGATGAGGGTTGGGATTCGACGTTGTTCGACTCCAATCTGTTCAAGCGAGACGGATAGAGAAGAGCCTTCCCCACAGATCTGACGCTTGCAAGTTGTTGCTCCAATTGATGCTGAAGAAGCTTGAGTTTTGCTCGTTTCCTCACCGCATATGCTCTTCTTTGATCTGAGATCAACCTGGTACCCATGGAGTTGGTGGCCTGGAAGCGGCTGGGTCTGCTCCCGACGATAGTGACGATGGGTGAGCTTTCTGTTGGGTGGCGGGGCTTGAGCCATGTTTGTCCACCAGGAGGTCTCCCCCCCAATCTCCAATCTCAGGTTCTTCTCTGGCTTGGGTGAACTTGCTTGGAGGCCATGGCGGTAGTCATCGCCATCATAGGGTGACAAGGGTCTGTATCCTTCCTGCCATGTTGATGGTGCTTCCCCATTTTCCAGCGTCGTTGTTCTTCCATGGAGGGTCTTCGACTCAGGGGTTTTGAACGCCCTCAAGGTGTTCGACGAGATGTTCTATGCGACAGCAGCCTCATGTGGGTTTGGGATGGGATGGGTTTGATTCTTCTCTTCTTCTCAGTCCTTCCTGTTGCTGCGAGCACTAAGTATTCGACGGAATGATTCTGTTAATCAGTAGTATTTGAAGCCTGCACATTTTGTGTGGTTTGTTGCTGTGTAAACAACAACTACCGATTGTTCTTGAACCTTGCGGGTGAGCAACTAGGTGGTGTGGCGGGATGTTAGATTGAAGGATCCCCCTAATCTTGGCTTAGCACCACAATTTGTGGGTACTTTCAATAGACAGTTGGTGTTGTGCTTTGCATGAAGGAGTGATTTGGAGCTTACCTTTTCTTCCCAATCTTTGTTGTTAAAACGTGATGGTTCTTGCTTAGAGTTGGATAACTGAGAAGGCCAGAAACTTCATGTCTAGCTACAGGATAGTTTGCTAGTTTTTGTTCTATGTCAAGTTGCTTTTACTATTTGTGGGTACGCTTAATGCATGTAATAGTGGTTTGTTGTAGTCTTCTTCTGGTTGGTCCGTCTGGACCTAGCTTGTCTAGTTGTTGGTTTTCTTAATTTTGTTTTCACCTAGTTTGCTTGTGTGTCCCCTTGCGTGGGGATTTTGACTCTTTAATGAGCTTAGTGCCTAATGTTTTTGGTTTTAATAAGTAACACACCTTTTGACCGACCAAAAAAAGGTCATATGCATATTGTGGCAACACATCCCATTATCACACAGATAATGAGGTGTTACGCGAAAACGTGCGGAAAACACCATAACCACAGATTATCAAAAACATGGGTTAATTAAAACTGATTGCGGAAAACGGATAAACTGTGAAACTATTACTTTCCGATCCATATCCTGCACAGAAACATGTCATATAAATATACACAAGATCTGATACGTGTCCACAGCTCAGGAACAGCTGGTCATCTATCGCATGAGTTCACCACCTGTTCATATACATAAAGGCCCACATCCGGCTAACAGCAGGATATACAGATATCATCGTGAAACAACGTCAAAACACTGCCAAGGACCTGAGAGTACAGGGATGACTCTAGACTCTACTACAAAACATCCAAAACAGCAGCATGTCCAACGCTTGCCTTCTACTGCTCCTCAAGCTGCTCGTCTGCAACACCACAACCACAACCACGTCTACCTTGACCACCTAAAAAGGGTGTAAACCAGCGGAGTGAGACAATTGAACAATTGTCCCAGCGGGAAACATAGCTCCCCACCGCAACTACAGAACCTCAGCAAGATAGCTATAACAGCAATCATAACATGAGCAGATATATCAGAAGCAGTTATATATATATATATATATATATGTAGCAGGATTATTAGAATAGAATATAATGTCACATAACTTGATTATCAAGATAAGACAGATTACCACATGACCTGCAAGATATAACAGAGATATTACACAAACAAGGCCTCAACCAATGTTTCGTGTTTGATTTGATCAGTAAATACTAAACGGTTGTATTACGTTTTATTATGCCCTGAGGATTTGAACCGTACCGTTCAAATCCAACCTTCGGTTACGAAACCCAAGCCGGTTCCATACAAGGTCAATGGAAGAGCCGGACTCCACGACCTTCTACCTCATGGTCAGTACATGAGTACAACACAAGAAGGACCGCAGTCACATGCTGAAGTGGTCTACGCCAAAGGGTTAGCTCCACAGGCTACCCATTCTCTAGCCCGCCTTGGTACAGCTCACGACGCTAGTAAAACTGAGCCACGGGCCTGATCACCGTGCTCTGAGTCATGAACGCATTCATGCTCCATACATCACATATCCTGAGCCATGGGCCTGTTCACCATGCTCTACACACATATCTGAGTCTGCAACCGAAGTTACACTCTTACCTCCTCATTTTCAGGCTAGGAGCAACCTACACATATTCAACAATATGCGCTTCCAGGTTAACCCGTAGGAAAACCTGTTTCACCATCACCAAGTCCTGACGATGATGGATCTATGGCCAGGGCAAACTACATGATATATTTCACTGTGATTAATTAGTATCTTTTAGATGGATTGCAGGATTCAACCAAGTTGTATAACATGCAAGATATAACAGAAAGTAAAGAACATTATATGATGGTCTAATCATATCAACCTGATCCGTCTTAAGGATCCAACATCACATGTTACCACTTGGCCTTTTGCCAACCATCCAGATCCATCTCAAGGATCATCACATACCGCAGGATCTCAATCCTTCATCATGCACTGTCACTTCCTCTTAAGGCTCACATCATCATCAAGGGACCAACACATCACATACACAATCTTATAGGGCAATTATCAAAGCAATGTTACTCATTACGTATGTCACATAGCCCTTTTATGGCTAAGACATCACCTGTAAGGTTAGAGTACACAATAATCGTAGATTCAACATAAGGAATATGCTCACTATCATGAAATATCATTCAAGATATTGTACTTATCAATGTGACACTTATTTGGTAACCAGGTATATTAGTTACATCATTATCAACCATACTGATGCTTACTCTAAATCTCAGGATTATACAAACAATCGAGGCATATGGAGATCATGTTGAGTATACAGAACCAACACTGTTACTGTCAAGATCATTATTATTGCCATCAACTGTTGTCATCTTTATCATGAAGCAACCTTTAACATAACTGTCACTTAGCATCTTTATTACCATCATTATCATCATTAAACAAACTACTAAAGTAGTTATCGTCACCTTCATTATTATTAATAATTAAGCATAAAGGTCACATCATGCACCTAATACATGAGGGCTATCAACATATACATTACTATCATTAGCATCCTGTTTGATGATAAATATCACCATCATTTCCTTGGTTAATTAGCTAATTATTTCCATCACATGAGGGGCCGTCACCAAAGCACCTCAAACCCTCACTAAAACTTCACAACCCTCACTTAAACCTATCTATTCAGCATGGGTATCGGCCACCATCCTAAACCCTATCGTCCATCACCCATTACTAACTCTATCAGCCTACACACTAGCTAACCCTATCGGCCAACACACTAGCTAATAGGGTAGGGTATCGTTCAACTGGACTATCGGCCACCAAGGCTATCGGCCATCACACTAAGCTCACCCTATCGCCCATCATGGGCAAGGGTATCGTCCACCATGCTACTAACCCTTATCGGCCATGAGGCACAAGGCATGTCGCCCATCAAGAGAGAGGGTGAGAGAGAGAGAGAGAGAGAGTATATTCCACCAAGGTACTAACCAAAACACAAGGGACATCACTATGTCTCCCATCATATCGGCCAACCAGACCATCAACTATATCGGCCAACATGGGTAGGGTATCGCCCATCATGGTCACCATGTCGGCCAACACACTAGCTAGGTCAACCTATCGACCTCCAACTCAAGGAACTCCAACCCTAACGCATCATATCGTTCAACATAAGGGCAAGTGTGTCGCCCAACACACTCACAAGGAAAAGGGGGGGGGGTATCGCCCAACCCTGGGTCATCTTCAACCTCCAACACCAAGAGCACAAACCCTAAAAAGAAAAGGTACACTGGAAGCCCTAAACCCTAAGGGGGATATCGGCCACCAAGGGAAGCTAAGGAAAGGTATAAAAGCAAGGAGCTAAGCTAAACTACTAACATGCACAACATCAGGCAAGAAGTAAAGGAGTTAGGGTTAGAAGCTATGCAACCCGCCTTAAGCTCCAAGCTCCAAAGCACTTCAGGGTCCAAAGCTATCGTCCACCAGGCTGCTCCAGGAGGGTGTATCGGCCACCACAAGCTAGATGGAGAGGGCTATCGTGCACCAAGGGTGGAGGGGAGACCAAAGGACCAAAGGAGACTAAGGCAAGGACAAGAGCTACCTATATAGGAGGGAAGGGAGGAGAAACCAAGGTACAACCATGCTATGTGTCGCCCACCCAAGGGACACTTGTCCTAGGGTTCCAGCCAACACATTAGCAAGGCAAGAGACACTTGTCCAAAACATGCACCAAGGGTCCACTACACCAGATCAAGCATCATGGGCGACACAGGCAGCAGCTCTGCTGGGCGACACACCACCTGCCCTGGGCGACACAAGGCTCAAGCAAGCCCAAACAAGGAACTCCAAGGCCCAAACAAGCTCAACTCAGGCCCAAAGAACTCAAACAACAAGCCCAAGCCTTCCTCTCAAACCTAGAGGAAGCAAAATAGGGGAAAACACCTCACAAGATGGCAAACTTGCACACAAAACCCTAAACTTGGGTTATTTGCAAGTAGCCCCTCGAACTCTCAACAAAGCTCAACAAAACCCTAATCACCACTAAAGGTGATTAGCAAGCACCAAAGCACCAAGATCAAGCAAAACAAACAGGGTAAACCCTAAACGCAGGTCAGGGTCCTTACAGCCATAAACCTCTACAAATGGATTTCGTCCCCAAAATCCGAAGAGAAAAGTGAGGGATACTTCCTCCTCATCTCTTCCTCGAGCTCCCACGTGGCTTCCTCAACGCCACGGTGATGCCAAAGAACCTTCACAAGAACCAAATCCTTCCTCTTCAGCTTCTTGACTCTTCTGTCAAGGATCATCATAGGACCCTCTTCATAAGTCACATCTCTGTCAAGCTCAACCTCAACTGGTTGTATCACTGTCCCTGTATCTGGATGGCTTTTCTTCAGCATACTGACATGGAACACTGGATGTAACCTGTGCAACTCTGGAGGCAACTCTAACTCGTAAGCCACTTTGCCAACACGTGCTAAGACTGGGTAAGGCCCCATATATCTGGGAGCTAACTTACCTTTCCGTCCAAACCTCAACACACCTTTCCACGGAGAGACTTTAAGGTAAACCTTGTCTCCCACCTGGAATTCCAAAGGTCGTCGACGATTGTCTGCATAAGACTTCTGCCTGTCTTGAGCCGCTTTCAACTGTTGTTGTATCACCTTGATCTTTTCTGTCGTCTGCTGTACTAACTCAGGACCCAAAAGCTGATATTCACCTGATTCATACCAACACAAAGGAGATCTGCACTTCCTTCCATACAAGGCCTCATAAGGAGCCATGTCAATGCTCCGCTGATAGCTATTGTTGTAGGCAAACTCTATCAAACTGAGATGTACGTCCCAACTGCCTAGGAACTGCAAAACACAAGCACGAAGGAGATCTTCCAAAGTCTGAATAGTCCTCTCAAACTGTCCATCTGTCTGCGGGTGGAAAGCGGTACTGAACTTCAACTGTGTTCCCAACGCCTTGTGCAACTGCTCCCAGAAACGACTCGTAAACTGAGGACCTCTGTCAGAAACCATCGTTGCTGGCACACCATGCAAACGAACTATCTCATCTACATATACTCGAGCGAGCTTCTCAGCTGTATACGTGGTTTTCACAGGTATGAAATGGGCAGACTTCGTCAATCTGTCCACTATCACCCAAATGGAATCATGATTCCTAGTTGTCCTGGGTAGACCAACTACGAAATCCATGGTTATATGATCCCATTTCCACTGTGGTATAGGCAAAGGTTGCAACGTACCTGCCGGCTTTTGATGCTCAGCCTTAACTTGCTGACATACCGCACACCTAGCCACAAACTCAGCTACATCTTTCTTCAAGCCGGGCCACCAGTACAAGTCCTTCAGACTATGGTACATCTTGGTGACGCCTGGATGCATAGCATACATCGACGTGTGTGCTTCCTCGAGCACCAACTTCCTCAGATTATCAGCATCTGGAACCACCATCCTATTATGATAGCAAACCACTCCATCCTCGGACTCATGGAACCCATCACGCTTTTTGCTGCCAAACTCTGATCTGATTAGCTGTACTGTATCGTCCGTTTGCTGTGCATCCTTGATCTGCTGTCTCAACGTGGGCTTGATTTGCATCTGTGCTAAAGTCCAGCTAACGAGGAAACCTCCATCTGTACGTTCATCTGCCATAAGGAGACTAACATGTCCCGCCTATGGCATACCAAAGAACTCATCTGTGCCTTCTTGGGAGTAGAAGACTTTCTGCTAAGAGCGTCTGCTACCACATTCGCCTTACCAGGATGATACTCGATAGTGCAATCATAATCATTGATCAACTCCATCCATCGACGCTGTCACATGTTCAACTCTTGCTGTGAGAAGATGTACTTCAGATTCTTGTGATCCGTAAAGATCTGACACACTTCCCCATAAAGATAGTGTCTCCAAATCTTTAACGCATGAACCACTGCTGCCAGCTCCAAATCATGGGTCGGATAGTTCTCCTCGTGTTTCTTAAGCTGTCGCGAAGCAAAAGAAACCACATGATCTTCCTGCATCAGCGCACAACCCAAACCTTTCTTGGACGCATCACAGAAAACAACATAGCCTTTTCCAGATTCTGGCAAGATCAACACTGGAGCACTGGTTAGCTTTTCCTTCAAACTTTGGAAAGCTTGCTGACATCGATCATCCCAAACAAAAGGTACATCCTTTCTGGTCAACTTCGTCATCGGTAGAGCTATCGAACTGAAATCCTTAATAAACCTCCGGTAGTATCCTGCTAGACCAAGGAAACTACGAACTTCCGTCGGCGTCTTCGGCTGTTCCCAATCCGCAACAGATTCCACTTTCTTCGGAAAGTATCTGGTGACGAACTCGCGTCGAAACACCTCCCAACATATCACCTCACCAGGCCGCTTTTCTTCTTCGATGGTCCACCAGTGACCAGCACTACCCTTCAGAAGGTAGACATCATGCTTTACTTTGTCTTCTTCGGGGATGTCGAGGATCCGGAAAGCCTTTTCAAGACTTGTCAGCCACAGATCTGCATCCGCTGGATCAGCCATTCCAGCATAATCCGAAGCTCCGACTCGGCGAAACCGCTCAAAGGTCTTCCCAATACCCGATGCTTCTCCATGGGGAACCTGTGCTCACAGAGGAGGCACTAGTAATCGCTCAACCATGAGATTCATCGTAGCCATTAACTGCCCCATAAGCTGTTGGTAGGCAGGGTGTTCAAGTATGGCTGGGTCAGGTTGGGGGACCTCAGGCACCCGATCTTCATGTGCCCGTCCATCTGCTCCATCAACCGATGCAGCATCACTGTGCTCAGGAGCATGTTCTTCATGGTTTCCAGACATCTTGGCTTTTCTCCCGCTGAGGGCAGAAGATTTTTGTAAGATAACCTGGAAGACTCATAAGAACAGACTCAACCTAGTCCTAGATCCCTGTAGACTCAGCGAACCTAGAGCTATGATACCAAACTTGTGGCAACACATCCCATTATCACACAGATAACGAGGTGTTACGCGAAATCGTGCGGAAAACACCATAACCACAGATTATCAAAAACACGGGTTAATTAAAACCGATTGCGGAAAATGGATAAACTGTGAAACTATTACTTTCCGGTCCATATCCTGCACAGAAACATGTCATATAAATATACACAAGATCTGATACGTGTCCACAGCTCAGGAACAGATGTTCATCTATCGCATGAGTTCACCACCTGTTCATATACATAAAGGTCCACATACGGCCAACAGCAGGATATACAGATATCATCGTGAAACAACGTCAAAACACTGCCAAGGACCTGAGAGTACAGGGATGACTCTAGACTCTACTACAAAACATCCAAAATAGCAGCATGTCCAACGCTTGCCTTCTACTGCTCCTCAAGCTGCTCGTCTGCAACACCACAACCACAACCACATCTACCTTGACCACCTAAAAAGGGTGTAAACCAGCGGAGTGAGACAATTGAACAATTGTCCCAGCGGGAAACATAGCTCCCCACCGCAACTACAGAACCTCAGCAAAATAGCTATAACAGCAATCATAACATGAGCAGATATATCAGAAGTAGTTATATATATATATATATGTAGCAGGATTATTAGAACAGAATATAATGTCACATAACCTGATTATCAAGATAAGACAGATTACCACATGACCTGCAAGATATAACAGAGATATTACACAAACAAGGCCTCAACCAATGTTTCGTGTTTGATTTGATCAGTAAATACTAAACGGTTGTATTACGTTTTATTATGCCCTGAGGATTTGAACCGTACCGTTCAAATCCAACCTTCGGTTACGAAACCCAAGCCGGTGCCATACAAGGTCAATGGAAGAGTCGGACTCCACGACCTTCTACCTCATGGTCAGTACATGAGTACAACACAAGCAGGACCGCAGTCACATGCTGAAGTGGTCTACGCCACAGGGTTAGCTCCACAGGCTACCCATTCTCTAGCCCACCTTGGTACAGGTCACGGCGCTAGTAAAACTGAGCCACGGGCCTGATCACCGTGCTCTGAGTCATGAACGCATTCATGCTCCATACATCACATATCCTGAGCCATGGGCCTGTTCACCATGCTCTACACACATATCTGAGTCTGCAACTGAAGTTACACTCTTACCTCCTCATTTTCAGGCTAGGAGCAACCTACACATATTCAACAATATGCGCTTCCAGGTTAACCCGTAGGAAAACCTGTTTCACCATCACCAAGTCCTGACGATGATGGATCTATGGCCAGGGCAAACTACATGATATATTTCACTGTGATTAATTAGTATCTTTTAGATGGATTGCAGGATTCAACCAAGTTGTATAACATGCAAGATATAACAGAAAGTAAAGAACATTATATGATGGTCTAATCATATCAACCTGATCCGTCTTAAGGATCCAACATCACATGTTACCACTTGGCCTTTTGCCAACCATCCAGATCCATCTCAAGGATCATCACATACCGCAGGATCTCAATCCTTCATCATGCACTGTCACTGCCTCTTAAGGCTCACATCATCATCAAGGGACCAACACATCACATACACAATCTTATAGGGCAATTATCAAAGCAATGTTACTCATTACGTATGTCACATAGCCCTTTTATGGCTAAGACATCACCTGCAAGGTTAGAGTACACAATAATCGTAGATTCAACATAAGGAATATGCTCACTATCATGAAATATCATTCAAGATATTGTACTTATCAATGTGACACTTATTTGGTAACTAGGTATATTAGTTACATCATTATCAACCATATTGATGCTTACTCTAAATCTCAGGATTTTACAAACAATCGAGGCATATGGAGATCATGTTGAGTATACAGAACCAACACTGTTACTGTCAAGATCATTATTATTGCCATCAACTCTTGTCATCTTTATCATGAAGCAACCTTTAACATAACTGTCACTTAGCATCTTTATTACCATCATTATCATCATTAAACAAACTACTAAAGTAGTTATCGTCACCTTCATTATTATTAATAATTAAGCATAAAGGTCACATCATGCACCTAATACATGAGGGCTATCAACATATACATTACTATCATTAGCATCCTGTTTGATGATAAATATCACCATCATTTCCTTGGTTAATTAGCTAATTATTTCCATAACATGAGGGGCCGTCACCAAAGCACCTCAAACCCTCACTAAAACTTCACAACCCTCACTTAAACCTATCTATTCAGCATGGGTATCGGCCACCATCCTAAACCCTATCGGCCATCACCCATTACTAACTCTATCGGCCTACACACTAGCTAACCCTATCGGCCAACACACTAGCTAATAGGGTAGGGTATCGTTCAACTGGACTATCGGCCACCAAGGCTATCGGCCATCACACTAAGCTCACCCTATCGCCCATCATGGGCAAGGGTATCGTCCACCATGCTACTAACCCTTATCGGCCATGAGGAACAAGGCATGTCGCCCATCAATAGAGAGGGTGAGAGAGAGAGAGTATCGTACACCAAGGTACTAACCAAAACACAAGGGACATCACTATGTCTCCCATCATATCGGCCAACCAGACCATCAACTATATCGGCCAACATGGGTAGGGTATCGCCCATCATGGTCACCATGTCAGCCAACACACTAGCTAGGTCAACCTATCGACGTCCAACTCATGGAACTCCAACCCTAACGCATCATATCGTTCAACATAAGGGCAAGTGTGTCGCCCAACACACTCACAAGGAAAAGGGGGGGGGGGGTATCGCCCAACCCTGGGTCATCTTCAACCTCCAACACCAAGAGCACAAACCCTAAAAAGCAAAGGTACACTGGAAGCCCTAAACCCTAAGGGGGATATCGGCCACCAAGGGAAGCTAAGGAAAGGTACAAAAGCAAGGAGCTAAGCTAAACTACTAACATGCACAAGATCAGGCAAGAAGTAAAGGAGTTAGGGTTAGAAGCTATGCAACCCGCCTTAAGCTCCAAGCTCTAAAGCACTTTAGGGTCCAAAGCTATCGTCCACCAGGCTGCTCCAGGAGGGTGTATCGGCCACCACAAGCTAGATGGAGAGGGCTATCGTGCACCAAGGGTGGAGGGGAGACCAAAGGACCAAAGGAGACTAAGGCAAGGACAAGAGCTACCTATATAGGAGGGAAGGGAGGAGAAACCAAGGTACAACCATGCTATGTGTCGCCCACCCAAGGGACACTTGTCCTAGGGTTCCAGCCAACACATTAGCAAGGCAAGAGACACTTGTCCAAAACATGCACCAAGGGTCCACTACACCAGATCAAGCATCATGGGCGACACAGGAAGCAGCTCTGCTGGGCGACACACCAGCCTGCTGGGCGACACACCACCTGCCCTGGGCGACACAAGGCTCAAGCAAGCCCAAACAAGGAACTCCAAGGCCCAAACAAGCTCAACTCAGGCCCAAAGAACTCAAACAACAAGCCCAAGCCTTCCTCTCAACCCTAGAGGAAGCAAAAGAGGGGAAAACACCTCACAAGATGGCAAACTTGCACACAAAACCCTAAACTTGGGTTATTTGCAAGTAGCCCCTCGAACTCTCAACAAAGCTCAACAAAACCCTAATCACCACTAAAGGTGATTAGCAAGCACCAAAGCACCAAGATCAAGCAAAACAAACAGGGTAAACCCTAAACGCAGGTCAGGGTCCTTACAGCCATAATTCTAAGCCCAAATTCATTTTCCTTGAGTTAAAGTTTACATGAATGATAAGTTTCACAATTTTGAAAAATTAATAATTATCTTTACATTAATTGGAATTGGAAAATACGAGTTTTTCTCCAAATTATTAATAAAATTATTAAATGACTTCAAAAGTAGAAACAAACCTCAAATTCTTAATCTACATGTCAAAATGAGTCTATGTGTAAATTTCATCTAATTTGGACAATCTTAAATGTTTTATTTTATTTAGGAGAGTGAAAATAATTTAAAGAACAAAAATATTAAATAATATATTGAAAAAAAAATTAATTAATATCAAAATAGTGTTCCTCACATTTAGTATTGCTTATAGGCAAGTTTCATATTTTTAGAAAGTTTCTAGATTCCTCTAATATATTAAAAGGATAAAATAAGTGATAAGATTGAAATGTATTAAATAAAATAATAAAATCTTCAAAAATAAAATAATTCCATTCGTGTTCTACATGTTAAAATATGGCTTTGGGTGAATTTTCACTCAATTTGGAAAATATTTGATGAGAAGGTGAATTCAGGAGAGAGAAAGTGTGTAGAATCTTCAAATCATTAATTAAAATAACAAAATATTTCAAAAAAATAAATTAATGGCAAATTTGTATCCAACACACTTAATATGACTTATGGGTGAAGTTTCATTATTTTTGGAGAATCCTGGAGTCATTAATGTATGAGGAAATAGAAAATAAGATTTGCTTAATTAATAAATTATAAGTCTTCAAAAGGCAAATCTAACTATATAATTGGATTCTTCACCCTAAAATTAGCTAACCTACAAAATTTGGGTTTATTTGGACTTTGTTTGCACCCTCAAATAATTATAGAAAGCTTTGTATATTTAATGCATCAAAAGAACAAAGTTGGAAGGTTGTATTAAATGTCATCCGCGTCAACCATTCGATGCAAATCGGACGACTGGTGAATTTTCTCCTACTTTGAGTAGAAGAAACCTACATGAACTAGTAAATGTGGACAAAGGGGTTCGATTTTTTGTCATAACTCCCTCATTTCTCAACAAAACTTCATGAAACTTGTTGGATTGGATTGCAAATTCAATTCTTCATCCAACTAGCACAAGATCTCATGTTTTAATTGAGTATTCATGAAACACCCAATCTTTTTCCCAATCTTATCTTGCTCCATACACCATAGCACCCAATCCTATATTTATAAATACCCATCTCAGGTTTCGCCTCACCACAAGAAACTTTTTACTCAAGTCAATTTCTTTGTTGCTCTCGTGTTTGGATGTCAGGTACCTTGATTGGAGCTCGACCTTGCAGTGGCTCGCTCTCTTTCTCATCGCCTCCTCTGGTCAATTCCCCTTAGCAGTTAGTTTCCCCCACCTTCCTCTATTGTTCTATGATATTAGTTTTTCAAATCATCAACACATGTAGATTTGCCAAAAATCCCCCTAGCTTCGACCTTGCTTCCATCAACCATGGCACACGAGCAAGGAAGAGGTAGATGAGCCCTCTTGATTTACCTATTATGCCCCTCTCGCTTTCTGTTTTGTTCATTTTAGCACGTGAGGGCATATATGTCTTTTTGCTGCTCGTTTTCTTTTTTGTAGAAGAGGCCATGCTGCCCGTTGACCGGTGAGTTGGATGCCTGCTTTCGGGTCAAGCCTCCCTCCCGGACCCTCTTTTCTACTCTCTCTCGCAGTCTCTAGCTTATTTGGCAATTTTTGATTTTCTGATTGGCCAAATTCATAAAATCCATAACTTTTAAACCTCTTGATTAAAAATTATAAATAAATATATTTTGGAATTGAAAAAATATTCCCTATCTAATAAAAATTCTTTTCAGATCCTGATTTCAATGTTTGTTGTAGGATTATTTTTGTAGAATGAAACATATATATAAAATTTGTAATATTTATAACTTAATCATATAAACTCAAATTGGACAAAAAGATATGTTTTCTTAATTAAGATAATCTAACTAATCGATTGGTGAAATTTTTAGTCTAATTATAATTTAATAAAAAGTGATATTTTTAGGGTTTTAATATACTCATTAATTAATGGTTTACATCTAATATGATATTAGGTGAAGATCAACTCTGATTGGATATAGGGTGTGGATCCTAACCTGATATACACATCAATAAGGTATGTTGCATCCTTTTATGAGTCATATTGGACAATTAGTTATTCCTCTCTCTCTCTCTTGAACTTGATGGTGGCATATCATTTAGATGTCACATATTTTTTTGTAGTTGTACCAATAGTTTCCTAATCTTGAAATTTGATTCGTATAGTATGATAATTGTTAATTGGATCCTATCCTTATATCTTGTGGCTACGTCATACAATTTGTATCTTGTTGGTGTTGATAATCTATATTCAATGAAAACCCTAATTTTCTGTGTTGGCGTTGATAGTACATTTGGCTATGTCTATACTTCTTTTGATGACTTTAGAAGTTGGACACACTCATGGTGATATGACAATATATGTGCTTGCCTCTCAATTTATAATGCATGTTTGGTTTGAGAATTTGTTTATTTGTGCATTGGGTGATGTATCCCAATTGTGTGCAATACCAACAAAAGGTGCAAATGGTGATTCATGTCCCTATGTAATTGTGTTGTGATGCCATTACTCCCTCAAAGATTATGGTGGTGATGCCATAATATATGGTTATGGTGGTGATGCCATATACCCCGACATGTTATTATGTGGATTATTGTTTAGTTTAACCACATGCCTAATTCTTATTATTAATTGTTGTTCTCTTCTTGAGATTTTAAAGGCAAGATTTCATGAATGTGTCCTTTATTGTTCTCTTCGTATATTCTCTTTTATCTTACTATATAAAAAAAATCATTTTTGATAACTATTTGGATGTTTCTCCCTTATTCTATGGGAAGCCTTGATATTTGTTATCCCTATTTCCTTTATATTGTCCAATCCATATTATATGCACATACCGGCTTTGGTAGCTGACAATTTCTATCTTTTTCTTCTTTTCGGGGTATGCTTCCAACCCCTAGGTGGTGAGAAAGGAGAAGCTACCTAAAGTTGACCAAGGCTATCCAGGAGTTACCTTATCTAGCTTTCGGAGGTAGATTGAGATAGTGGGACGGCCCTCTGCTTAATAGTTCCTTTTATTTCCTTCTATGTACACCCTATGTGGTGAAGAAGTTTCATAGACACTCAATTGTAATAGTTAGACATATTTCTCTTCCGCTGCTACATTATTGGTTTTATGACACATACATGTGAATGAATTGG
This sequence comes from Alisma plantago-aquatica, assembly GCA_963693085.1. Taxonomy (NCBI): domain Eukaryota; kingdom Viridiplantae; phylum Streptophyta; class Magnoliopsida; order Alismatales; family Alismataceae; genus Alisma; species Alisma plantago-aquatica. Next base: position 1,137,625,454 of record OY856412.1, on the reverse strand, counting down.
TTATCATCCCTTTATGGGAAAAAATATGATGGTTTTGATTATAAGGGATGTTGCCTTTTTATTTATAGTATGGAATGGATCCCTATGGGATCCCACTCCTTACAGTTGAGATTAGGGGGTGCATTTACTACTACTATTGAAAATCTTTCTTGGAGTTGAGGAGGGGGTCACTTGCCCCTTATTGCCCCCTCCCTATGTCAATGCAAACTGCATAAATATCTAGATATGTTTCTGAAGTATGCAAACATAGCTCATAAATGTTTTTCAAACTTATCCTTATCAAATTTATCCAAAAATCTACGACGTTACACAAGCTACTGGGAAAAATCAACGAACATGTGATCAATTAAGTCTAAAGTTAAAGATGAGAAAATTGTTTTCAAATATATCCAAAAACCATGATGGTGAAGAACATCTTACATAAATGAACTAGTATAGTATAATGCCTACTAAATATAAGTATAAGATATATCTGATCAATGCATCATAGCTATCCGGAATTAAAAAATGTAATTTATTGTATGTAAGGTGTTCCAAACAAACACAATTGCAAAAGATGGAAAGATGATTGGTATGAAAAAACACACCCATACCGCTAATACTATTATTGATAGAATAGTACATAGATTCACCCAATAACTTACATAGAACAAGATAAAAGTAAACAACTCGATTAATTGCCAGTTGACTCTCTCTAATCAGTAATGTATAATCACCAAACATATATATGTCGATCTGATACGACATGTTCCTATTGATGAATAATATATAGTGAGTATTTGTATTAAGTTCTATACAACTTGTTAAATAAGAACAACCCAACTAATTGTCAACTGAATCTTTCCAACATGTAGCACAACATTATCAAAATTACACGTGATCCTTTAATAACTACCAAAATTTTGTAGATACGACCCTAAAAGAGAACAACTCAGTTAATTATCAATGAAGACCTTCTGACTTATGACATGCGATTACCAAAATTTCTCATGTTCCCTTTCTTGCACATATACCTGTTCACGACTAATATATACTTAACACTCAAAAATTTAGATACGTGAAGTGGAAAGCAGGTTTTGAAGCAGACGAAAGCAAGAACTTTTTGAAAAAGTGGTTCACATTGTTTTTTAAAATTTAGGAAAAAATTAGAGATTTTCATACTACCAACAAAAGATAAATTACTCAACAATCAATTAGTTTGGATAATATTTCACTTGCATCGCATGACTTTCATAGATCAGAATGAGTCCTAATTACGGAGGTAATTGTTTACAAGCTAAAAAATACGCAAATTATGCTTCATAATCAATAGTATTCATACAATTTGAATTTCAATTTACATGATGTTATGCGACCAGCTTGGTATTGTCCAACAACAACATATATAAAGTTAATGTTAAACTATTGGCAATGCAGAGAACAAGGCATACAAAGGAAGGGGTTACACAACCATGTTCCCATAACGAGGTGTAGTATGCAACATCTCAAACTCAGAGATTAGAAGAAGAGGGTAACGATTTTGTTCTGGAAAATGTCACGAGTAGGGTGGTGTATACGATGGATACTATAAAAAATGAAAAAAAAAATTGGGAAGAGAGGAGGCATGGACGTTCGAATAGAACAAACATATAACAGTGCAAGGAATACATTACCTGTTGCTGGTTGCTGTAGCTTATTCACTCCTGAAGGAGCTGCCACGTTTCCTTTTAATCCCCAAGCTTCTACAGATGACGGTCTCCTTTCCAAATTCCGTCCCTTGTATCACCAAAGGTCGACCTAAAGAAAGGTCTTACGGAAGAGAAAGTGCAGGTCGATGCCTCCGCTAACCTATGGTTACTTGGTACTGTTTGAGAAGATATCGCTATTCCTTTTAGAAACTGGATGAGGCGACTGGAAACCAAGACCAAGAGGTCGAAAAACTTGACCGCGCAACCGCGCAAGGCAGAACTGTTGTCGGCGGCTTCCGACTAATGTCGGGATAGATAGTTTATTTCGGGGTTGCTATTGATTTTAATTTATAGAATGAAATGACAGATTTTTCCTAAAGCGGGCTAAGCGGCCCGCTTAGGCGGGTCTAATTAAGTGGACTGGTGGGATTGTACGGAAAAAGGCGGACGCCTTATGTAAAAATGCCTTGACTGCCGCTCCGAACTAGATTCCTACAGAAGACCTTGTTGTACGCTTAAGCGAATGTTTTTTTTTTTTTTTAGGAATGGTAATGTCTATATTAAAAAAAAACACATCAAGCAAGCGAAGACCTGCTTATGTGAAATACCAACATAATGTTTTTGTAGGGAACAGCTAAACGGAGAAAGAGAAAAAACTGAAAGAGAAACTGAAACATAAGCAAAAAGAAGCAAAGTTTGGCTAGCTGGGGGAGGCTCCCCTTAAGACAAACCTCCTATGAAGTTTTTGCATCCAAAACGATAAACTGATTTGAACCATCTTTGAGTTTGATAGTGTCACAGGAGCTGCTGCACCAAGCTGACCCCGGCCTCGTCATCCACCATAGCTTTTAGATCGCAGAGAAATGCCGCTTCAGATTCACCTTCATTCGAATCATCCTTTTTTCCATCTGTTAGTTTTCCTGCAGTTTAGTGAGGATGTGAAAATCGGCCTCAACTTGAGCAATGATAATTTTTGCCAATTTTTTGACGTTGTTGAAAGTTCTATTGTTCCTTTCCTTCCAAAGGTTCCAGCAAATTGTGATGAAGATGTCATTACTTTTGAAATTTCTGTAGCTTCTTGATGGGGAAATTTTTATAGGAAAAATAGCTTCCTGGAGGTCGGGAAGACTTTTTCGCATGAAGTGTGAAAAAATGTGTTGTGAGAAAGTGCATTTGAAGAAGACGTGGCTGACTGAATCATTGTTTTTTTCGCAGAGGACACATCTGAATGGTCCGATAAAACCCTTTCTTGAGATATTTTCACCTGTTAGAATTTTATTGTGAAGAAGAAGCCATAAGAATGTTTTGTATTTTTGTGGCCATTTTTGTTTCCAAAGCTTTGTTGATGATGGAGAGATACATCTATTGCTGAGAAAATTGTATGCAAGCTTAACCGAATATTTTTCCCCCATTTCCAGGTGATGTTGTTTGAGATGTTATTTTCCAAGGTAATAGTTAGATTTCTAAAATCATTTTGGCTGACCTGGGAAATAATACATCTTTTCAAAGAGTTTGATCTGTTACTGGTTATGAGAGAAAGGGCTTTATCAATTTTTATGTTGTGTAGTTTCTTTGGAATTGTCCAAGATGTTTTAAGATTCACGACAGAGTTTTTTTCAAACCATGGGTCAGACCAGAAAGAAAAATTTTTGTGGGAATGTGGAGGAGTGTTTATGATTTGAGAAAGTATGTTGATATTTTTATTTATGAATTTCCAGAGTGGGGAAGTAGTTTTCCTTTGGATATGGTGCCAGGGAGGAGAGTGCTGGTAGTATTTATTTTTGATAAGATGTGTCCAAATTTTCTTCTTGTTTTGGATAAGACAATCTATGACTTTGGCGATGAGGCAGAGGGAGTGAGTTTCAATATTTATAATGCCCCAGCCACCTTGATCAATGGGAGCTGAAATAGTTTTCCAATTAACAAAATGGTAGTGTTTCCCTTGTTTATTTTGCTTTTGAACATTATTCCACAGGAAATTTCTCTGGATTTTGTCAAGTATGGATTTTGTTTTTGAGGGTAGGGGTATACAGCTTAAGAAGTGGGTAGTTATAGGAGTAATGACACTATTTAGTAGGGTGAGCCTACCCGAGAGATTTAGGAAGTTGTTTTCCCAGCATGTGAGTTTGTTGTTTATTTTTGAAATAATAGGTTTCCAAATGGCATTTGTTATGTTATAAGGGGTGATGGGAAGGCCGAGATATTTGATCGGAAAATCTTCTGTTCTACACTTTAGAAAGTCTTTTAGGTTCTCCAGAGTGGAATGTTGAATATTTACCCCAAAAATGGAGGATTTTTTAATGTTAACTTTTAGTCCAGAGATATAGGAGAAAAGACCAATGATCCTAAAGATATTCTGGACAGAGGAAAAATATGGTGAGGAGAAGATGATGGTATCGTCCGCAAATTGAATAATGTTCTCCTTACAGTCATCAGGGGTCAAAATGAGACCGTTTTGCTTTCCCAAGTGGAGCATGCGAGAGAGAATGGTGGTTAAAATGATGAAAAGGTATGGAGAGAGTGGGTCTCCTTGTCTAAGGCCGTTTGAATTATGGAAATAGCTAAAAGGGACGCCATTGATGATAGTGGAGAAGTGGTTTGTAGATATACATGCATGGATCCAAGAGATCCATTTGTCAGGGAAAGCAAAACCTTTAAGAGTCTAAAGAAGGCAGTTCCGATTGACAAAGTCAAAAGCTTTTTCAAAATCTAGTTTAATGGCAAGAAGGGGGGGTTGTATGACAAAGATGGATGGTTTCATTGACCATTAAAAAAGCATCTTGTATGCTTCTGTTTTTTAGAAAGGCGGATTGGTTTAGAGGGATGATTTCGTCCATGAGAGGTTTGATCCTATTAGCTAATGTTTTTGCAATTATTTTGTAGGAGATGTTTATGAGACTGATAGGACGAAAGTGTGAAATGAGTTCAGGTTTACTTTTTTTTTTATCAAAGTAATAAAGGTTTTATTGATGTATTTAATGATGTTATGAGGGTTTGAACTTGCTTGGAAGGCGGTAAAAAAGGCAAGGAAGTCTTTTTTATAATGATGCCAGTTAGCCAGGTAGAATTCTGCGTTAAGGCCATATGGACCAGGCGATTTGTTTTTTCCTAGGTCAGAGATTGCAGATTGTAATTCCTCAAGATTGAATGGTTAAATGAGGTCATGAGGGTTTTTTATTTTATTTTCACAAATAGAATTCCAATGGAGGCTGTTTAGGCCAGATGGGTTGTGATTATTGTTAAAGATTTTTTTAAATGGTTTTTTATATGGGTTATGATGGTCTGTTTATGTGAAGTGAGTCTGCCATTTATCGTAATATGATTTATAGCATTATTTATAAACTTTTGGTTGCATATTTTATGAAAGAATTTAGTATTCTTGTCACCTTCTTTAGCCCAAGTAATTTTGGCCCTTGGTCTCCATTTAGTCTCGATTCTATTATTTATGAGTTCAAGATCAGCTTTAATGGATAGGATCAAGGCTGGATCGGCTGAAGGGTCTTTTTCAACAAAGAGAAGTTGATCTTTGAGGTCTTTCTGAGAATCGGTTAAGATCGATGGGTTTTGAAGCATCCATTTTTTATATGATTTTTAATGTGTTTTGTGTTATTTAAAATGTGTAGACCTATGTTTGTTGTTTGTGAGTTAGCGAGAGTCCAGTTATCAAGATAAGATTTGGAAAATTTTTTGATGTGAAGCCAGTTGTTTTCAAATCTAAATGGACGTGATCCCCAAGAGTTTGAGGCAGTTTCAAGGATTAGGGGAAAATGGTCAGAAATGGTGCGATGGGAGATGTAAACAGAAGAGAGTGGATGCTTGTCTTCCCAAAGGTTAGAACAAATGAAATGATCGAGTCGGGCAAAGGACCGATTTCTAGACCACGTGAATAAGGCATTTGTGGGAACAAGATCAATGAGAGAATGGTAAGAAATCATTTGTTTAATTTTTTTGTCAGCGGCTGTCATGGGAGAGGGAGATGGATTTGAGTTGAACCTATCAGATATCTGGGTAACAAGATTAAAATCACCACCAAGGACCCAGGGTGTCTGATGGTAATTTGAGAAGAGACAGCACAACTCCTCAAGGAAGGATGTTTTGTCATATCCTGGTTCCCCATATAAACCAGTGAAGGACCAAAGGTAGTCGTCATCAAGATTTTTAAAATCAATCGTTATAGAAAAATTTTGAATGAAGGAGTTTAGCAAATCAAGGATCTGATTATTGTATCCCACAAGGATCCCACCTTTAAAACCCTTGGGTGGAAGCTGAATCCAGTTCGTGATTCTATTTCCACCAATGGTTTTGAGGGCGAAGGGAGAGAGAAAGGATTTAGTTTCTTGAATGGAGATTAAATCTATTTATTTTTTGTAAATATGGGATCGTATTTTTTTTTCTTCTTTGTAGGTTGGCTGCACCACAAATATTCCAAGTAGAGATTTTCATGATAAAGGAAATGAATAACGAGAAAATAAATAGGTAGAAAGGGAAACTGTTAGCAGCTTTTCTTAGACCAACCCATAAATGATTCTAAGTTATTTAACATATATTGTGCGTCATCATTTTTATCAAAGCAAAAGCCTATCTTGTTTGCAAATGTTGTAAAACTTTTAGAGCTGGACTAAGAAGCAACATCATCTATAGAGACAGACTTATTTTTTATTTTATGTGATAGAGATGATGATAGTGATGACACAGGAGAATCATAACTGATTGAGCAGGGTGGGGTGTTACCTCTCTTTTCCCTATTGATGATGCTGGTTCCTTTGATGTTGGCTTGTTCTGGTTGCAGGATCTTTTGCAAGTAGCTTGAGTTTGTCTTTTGCATAGGGCTCTCCTTCTCCGAACTCTGCAGCGAGGTATCCTTGTTTTGTAAAGATGAGTCTTGAAAAGTAGAAGTTTTATTTTCCTTGTTTGGGGTATGCCAAATTTCCTTCGTAGATGAAGTAGATGGGCATGAGTTTTTGCTAGGTTTGATATTGGATGCGGGAAGGGAGGGGTCAGGAGATCTATTTCTTTTTTTGTTTTGGAGAGGGTATGAACTTTCAGAAAAAATTGTAGGTTTCCTAATCCAGACTTGGTTTCTAGCAGGAGGAACTCTGGCATGAGGGATGGGGTTTTTCCCTTTGTTTGGGCTAAACCATGAAGGAGGATGTGATGAAAGCTCAGAGAAAGCAGTGTTGTTAATAGTGGGGTGCTCTGCAGCAAGCTTCAGATGGTAAATCGATTCTCCTATCCTGATGTTGATAGAAGGAGGAAGGGAGATGGCAGCTTTGACCGTGAAAAGGCAATAGGCTTTGATGAATTGGGTGGGATGGAGAGTTTCAGGACTAATGTATTGAAGCGTAGCTCCAATAGAATGGGTGATACCTCTGAATATCTCAAGCTCCCACAGATGAGGAGGAAGGTTTGAGATGGCTACCCAGTCGTAACCACCCGCAGGAGTAGGGAATGAGCCTGTATCGGCAGACCATTTGGAGAGGCGTTCCATGATAAAGGTGGATCCACAAGGTATGGTAAGTATCCGGTTGAATATATGGTCAATCTTCGTCCCTTCAGGAACCGTGTAAATGAGCTGGGTGGGTGAGAAGACTTTTGGTTTGAGGATGGTTTGGCCAGGGAGAAGAAGAGCTAAAGCTCTAGTAATATCAAGGACATTGATAGGATTATTGTCCAGGTTATTTTCTATCGTAACAAGAATACTTCTGAGGGAAAAAACCTTGAGTAATCGCATAGAGTTTGCATGGATATCCATGGCGATCGCATACTCAAGGTAGTCAGGTGTCTTCATGGTTGGAAGAGTGGAAGGGAGGTTGACACTATGGGTTTTGACAGATGGGGTTTTAGATGGAGGTATATATTGTTGTGTGTGATGTTTGGTAGGGATTTTAGGCGAGGGGTAGGGTTTTGAAATAGGAGGTGTCCAAGAGTTTGAGTTTACGAGACTAGGGTTTGTTTTTTTTTTGCATGTTCGGGCGAGAGATTTGCTAGACATGCAAAGGGATTTTTTGAATGGTAATGATTGAGGGGTGGTACAGCGTTTGGCCAGTAGTCGGAGGAAGATTGTTTTGGGACCACTGAACTATTTTGGAAAGGGGGTATCGTGTTGAGAAAGAGTGCATGTTAGATCGGTGGGGATATGTCTGTTGGACAAACCTATTGGTGAGAGGTCGTGCCAAAGAGAACCTTTTTATGTGCCCAAGGTTACCACAGTTGAAGCAAGTGCGTCGAGAGAAACACCTGGAAGAAGAGTAGCTGTTACTGTGGCAAAGGGAGCAGAAAAGGGCACGAAAAGGTTTTCTGGGGGGGCGATTTCCAGATTTGGGCGGTGGGGTTATGTTCTATAGTGTCTTTTATAAGAGCGGAAGATTTTGCTTGTCCCAGAACCGGAAAGGAGAGATTTAAATGATAGATGTCCTTTGGGATGATATCCCTAGGTGAAGAGGACATTGGACGGAGGGTTTTGTATAAGGATGATAGTTTTGGTCCATAATCATTTTTTTAATGGATGGAGAGGGAAAAAGTTTATACCTTTCTGCTATGGAGCTCTGTTGTTGAACCATGGGAGATGTGAACTCGTCTTCTTCATCTTCTGATCCAGAGGAGATGGAGATGGGCCAAAATTTCGCACCCATAGGGGGTTGGTATTCTGCCCTGACGAAGAGTTGGTCCGCAGAGTCTGAGGATGAAGAACAGTCTTGATCGTGTCTTTTGTAGAGATAAGTAAGAGAAGATGGAGTTTCATGTATGAAATCGCGAACCCAAGCACGAAAGGTGCGGTCTGCAAAAGGTTGGAGGAACATAGACCATTCCGGCTGCAGATTCAGATCCATGCGCATCTCTTTCCAGCCTTCCGAGATGAGGAGGAAGGGGGATTTTTTACCCCAGGTTGTTTCCAATGGGGTAGACCATGAAAGTGAAACCTGGAATGAGTGGTGGCCAATGTTTATCATACAGATGCCAGGGGAGATGTCATATTTGTGGTAAATCCAAGCTCTAGGTAGCGGGATAGTTGATGAGTAGGTTTGATCAGAGAGATGGATCTCCAGGAAGGGGAAGCTAGAGTTCATGTTGAGAGAGGAAGATGGTGTTTTCGAGATGTTGTTGGACTTCAGGGTTTTGTGATTCTGGAGGGCTCGGTGGAAAGATTTGATCTTGCCCGATTTTTGCATGCAGTGCGTTTTATGCATGTAGCAAGGATGATGGCACCCCCAGTTCTCATATTGAATACCGAAGGTTGGTGGAGCTTTTATTGCGGCTTACCAGTACAAGCGTAGAGCATATGAGATCCTTGAAACCCACAAAATCCGGGGAAAGAGAATGTGTCCGACAGAAAGAATGAATATGGGTAATCAATGTGATGTTGCTTGCATGTTTCTAGGTCGGATTTGTTACATGAGTAATGGAGAATAGAGACTTTATCCAACAAAAATTGAAAGCTTTGTCCGATCGGGCGAAAACGATGATGCTGATAAAAAAAACTATTGTCGCAAAATATAATTTGTGAACCCAAAAGTTTGGGTCATCTGATGTAATGAAAAACCTTAGTCTGCTAAGTTTGAAAGGGGAGCAGGGGGAAAGATATCTGAGGAACAAGGATTCATGAAACCCTTAGAAAAAGGATTTTATGGAACCCATAGAACGGGCGGTTTCCGAAGGGTTGATGATGGAACTTTACAGCCGTATAATCTGAGAAGAAGGTAGAAGAGAAGTCTCGAAGGAGCTGAGACCCAAATCAGTCGAAGTTTTGAAACCCTGACGTTAAGGGGGAAAGGCGAGAGGCGAAGGGAGATCACCTGAGGAGGGGCTACCAACCTGGGAGACGACGGACCGATCAGCGAATGCTAAAGCGGCTGCTTCTAAAGCTTTTTAAATCGTTGAAATGACATATTTCCATATGAAATATAATTTACATCATATTAATTATATCACTTTAGATAGTCATTAGTTTGACTTTAACTCACTACATCACTTTGGATCTAACATTACCTATTGTTAACTACGAAATCAAGTTGTATAAGGTTCATTACATCACTTTAGATAGTCGTACATTTGGGTTTTAACCCATTTTCTTCACCACCAACACATGTAGGTACATCATTCGGTGTAGTAACTCCATCGCGAGTAATAATAGTTGGTGTAATAACTCCATCGTCAACAATTATTGGATGTGGTTGAGACATTCATGTTGGGCCAGATTGTTGTTTTAGACTTGATGGGTATGTACGAGGACAGATCCAGAAGGTTCTTGGAACGACATCTACAATTTTCAACACGCTCCACCTCACCTTAGACATGTTATGTTAATGTTAGTCCTCCCTATTAATGTGTAAAATTCATAAAAGATATCATGCCAAGCTTGACGTAGAAAAGGTTGACACATTTGTCCTAAAAGGTACTAACGTCCTAAGATTGTATCAAGTACTACATCTGACTCGTAATCCCATTTAAACCAATTCATTTATCGAGAAGCAACTATCATAGTTTGAAAAATATCAATGTTAGCAATGTATGTGTTTGTTGAAAAAAATGTGATTAAATTGAACTAGCCATTTATGAGGACATATTTGAAATTATGAGATGGGAACCAAATAATACAAGTAATAATTTAGTAGATGGGTAACATACATTACAAGCATTGCCCCACCAGATGTACAGGAAATAGTGCCAACAACCTAGAATTTTGTAAGTTGTACAACAAATAATAAAACCCCTTTTAAATTACTACATGGAAAAGAACTCAATATTACCAATTTATAATTGTCATTCACATTGAAAAAAGTTCTAGTTCCATAAAAATAGAGTTTACATAGGTGATTTGAAAAGTAAAATAAGCAAAAACTAGATAATCATAGGCTGATTGTGTATTGACCAAATGTAGAAGGGTTAGAATGACAACATCTCATGAGTTTTTGTGGAAAGCTCAACATTCTCCATGAGATGGTTCATCGGTCAAAAGAAGTCTAAGGATCCATCTGATAGAGAAGCTAGAATGTATGAATTGATGAATCCAATGAAAACAGTAACATGATACATTCTAATTATTTTAAAAAAATGGGACTGCATTTGGTTTGCCAAACGGAAGCAGAAAGCATCATGTTACCATCTTCACTGGATTCATCAACCTATAAAGTCAAGCATTACCATAAGGGTCCTTTGACTTCTTACAAACAATACATCAACTCATGGTGGATGCCTAGGTCAACACACCCACAATCACTCTAAGATGATGACCAACCAATGTGCTGACCCTTATGTGATGGTGGTTGTAAGGACCCTGACCTTCGTTTTGGGCTTACCCTATTTGCTTTGCCTAAACCTTGTGTTTAGATGCTTGCTAATCACCTCTAGTGGTGACTAGGGTTTGTTTTTGCTTTGTTGAGAGTTGGAGGTGCTACATGCAAATGATCCAATTTTTAGGGTTTATATGCAAGTTTGTCACCTTGCGAGATGTTTCTCTCTCTCCTTGCATCCTCTAAGGTTGAGAGGATGGGTTGGGCTTGTTGTTTGTGTAGCTTCGGGCTTTATTTTGCCTTGTTGAGCCTTGTTTGGGCTTTGCCTTACTTTGTTGGGCCTTGTATCGGGCAAGCTCTAGGTGTATCGGCCAAGGCATGGTGGTTGTGTCGGCCAAGGCATTGTGGTTGTGTCGGCCAAGGACTTTTGTGTTAGCTAAGGGTGAGTGGGTTTCCATCTTCGGCGACACATCTCTCCCTTCTAGCTTCGTTTGTGTCACCCCATTGTGGACACTTGGTGCTTGTTGTTTGCATGTGGAAAATGCTTTGGACATGTGGAAGTGGTGAGATGAGTAGGTGGCTTTGCCCCATGGACAAGCATCCCTAGGTTGGGCGACACCTTGCCTAAGTTTCCTCTTCACCCTCTTCTATATATGTCTCTCCTTTCTCTTGCTTAGGATCCCTTTAGTTCCTCAGTTGCTTCCCTTCTTCCTTGGTGGCCAATACATCTCCTTGGTGAGCTTGGTGGCCGATACACTTGGTAGAGCAAGCTTGGTGGCCGATCTTCTTGGAGTCTTCTTCTTCCTCTAGTGGTGGTCGAACCCTAGAGTGTGTCTTGCTTCTCTTCTTGTGGTGATCATCTCCCCCTCTTTCCTTAGCACCTTCCTCTCCTTCTTGCTTATTCTTCAGCCATGGTGGTTATGAGTTTTGCTTTTCTTCTTGAGGTGGCCGAAGGTGGTGCTTGGAGCTTGGAAGCTTGGTGCTAGGAGCTTGGAGCTTTCTTAAGGCGGGTTACATAACTCCTAACCCCAGATATACTACTTCCTTTTCTTGTTGTGTGTTTATGTTTCATCTTGATCGGCCATGCATCTTGTTAGATATGTTTCTTGCCCTAGTATGTACCTTTTATCTTGTTGGATATATGATGGATATGTTTTTGATGTGTTCTTGACCTTGGTAGCCGAACCATGAGTTTAGGGTTTCTTGGACAAAACCTCTTTCTCTCCCATTTTGTTTTAAGAAGTGAGTTTGAGATCTAGTGGTGTAGGCAAAACCCCTCTCACTTGGTTGTTGAGAGGTGAGTCTATACTCTAGTTGCTTGGGCAATACTCTTCTCTCACCATGGATTTGAGAGGTGAGCCTTGGTTGGACGTTGACCTAGTGGAGGTTGGGATCTTAACTGATGTGGTGATGATCCACCATGTTGCCCGATATGTGATGGAGGTTGTGCAAAACCCCTCTCTCTTGGTTGCTGAGAGGTGAGCCAACTCTCTTGATCTATTAGGGTTTGATGATGGTGATCTTGAGGTTGGTGATGAACAACTGATATGGACCTTGTGCTTTGCACGAAACCCCTCTTCTAGGGTTGTGGCTTGGATGATATGATAAGTTGAGTTTTGTTGACCTTGTTGCCTGATATGACCCCTTCACCATGTTAGTGTTGTTGGGCGATATGCCTTGACTGAGATGTGCCTTTGCCTTAGTTGTTGTTGTGCTTTTAGCTGACATGGTGCTTAGTGGATACCTCTATTTTGTTCCTCGGGCGACATATGTTGGTTTTGTGTTGCCTGATATGGTGCTTGGGTAGTGAAACCCTAGATAGGTGCCTTAGTGGTGACTGAGATGTTGTGCTTAACCTAGTTGGACAACAGGCCACCTTGTGGTGCCTTGGTGTCATTTGTTTCAGTGATCTTGTTGGGCGACAGAGTGATGAGCTTGGGCGCCATGGCCTTGGCCGTTATGTCTTTGTCCGTTATGGTGAAGAAGGTTGTCGGATATGAACCCTAACCCTAATGGGTGATAGGGTCTTGTCTGTTAGGGATAGTTGTGTCGCCCGACACACCCTTGCTCCTTGGTTGCACTGTATGAGCTACACGATATCACCCCCCTTGCTCCATGGGTGCACAACACAGCTTCTGGACCAGTTGCACGATACACATCATCTTTGTTTTCCCGATATCCCTTTGGATGAGAGATGGTGCTACCCGTCACACCTATAGTAAGGGTAGATGGTACCTTCGGTGAGGGTTATGCTTAACCCAGAAAACCTAAGTTGATGATCTGTTATCTTGAAACCGCACCTATGTTGATGATGCAATATGGATGATAGGTTGTGAATAGTGATACGTTTGATACCTAAAGTTGGTGCTAAGTAAGATGATAAGATACATGTTTATGTTCATAAAGATAAGGGCATAGTATATGCTCATGGTTTGATAACAATAATGTAATTAATACAACTTAATGCCTCTTGTAATTATGATCATGGATGATTGTTCCAAACATGTGCATCCGCAACCCTAATAACATGATAATCAGAAAGATCTATGTTTGGTGATTTAAGTTATCTCTCTTGATGTGCATACTAACTATGCAGGTGTATCAAATGAATTCATACCCAGGTAAGAGCTATGAGGTGTATGTGTTTTGTATAACACTAAATGATGATAATCCTTGCTGATGAGATAACATGTATCACCAGTATGATGTGAAAGGTATATTGATCTGATAAAGGCTGAGTGCCTAGTTGAGGTGTTATCCTATGATGTTGAGATAAGGGATTGCTATCCCATAGTGATGATGTATGCCCTGAGAGGCAGTGGCATTCTGTGGTGAGGGATTGAGATCCCGTGATATTGTGATAATGACAATAATAATGTAACTCAATCTTTTTTATGTTTTACAACTTGGCTACCTCAACAATCCACCTAAAATATACTAATTAATTATAGTGAAACTCATCATGTAGTTTGCCCTAGCCATAGATCCATCATCGTCAGTAGCTGGTGATGGTGGAATGGGTTCTCTTGTGGGTTGATTTGGAAGCACATATTATTGAATATGTGTGGTTGCTCCTAGCTGAAAATAGGAGGATTAGAGTGCAACTTCGGTTATAGACTCCAGAGCGCGGATTCAGGCCTGTGGCTCAATATGATAGAGCATGGTGAACATGCCCATGGCTCAAGATGTGTGATAAGAGCATGGTGAACATGCCCATGGCTCAATGATTATGGAGCATGGTGAATAGGCCCGTGGCTCGGTTTCACTAATGTCGATACATGTACCAAGGTGGGCTAGGCAGAGGGTATCCTGACCCTGTGTGGCTGCGGCCACCTAAGCATGAGACTATGGTCCCGCTTGTTTACCACTCGTGCACTGACTACGAGGTGGTGAGGTCATGGAGTTCAGCTCTTCCATTGACCTTGTATGGTACCAGCTCCGGGCTTCACAGCCGTTGGTTGGATTTGAGTGGTACGGCTCACTTCCTCAGGGCATGATAATACGTAATCCAGCCGAATAGTATTTATTGCTTAGGGAAAAACACAAAACAGTGGTTGAGGCCTTGCTTGTGTAGTTGATCTAATTATACCTTGTAGTTATTTCTACGTTCCTTATGTTTTGTGATAAGTTACTATAAGCTTATCTTGTGAATCATGTTCCATAAGAAATATCTGGTTATATGCCTCTTGGATATCTTGGTAAGTTGTTATTAATGTTAAGCTTTGTTCAATATGCTGCTTATATCAGTTACCTGCTTTTCCTAAAGTTTTATAGTTTCGGTGGGGAGTTATGTTTCTCGTTGGGACAGTGTGTCTCACCTCGTAGGTTTACAACTTTTTAGGCACTCGTGCTAGACGTGGTGGTGGTCGTGAGGTTGCGGTCAAGCAGCAAGAAGAACAGTAGGAGGTAAGAGATGGATATGTTGCTATTTTGGTGGTTTTATAGTAGAGTCCTAGAGTCATCCCTATACTCTCAGGTCCTCAAAAGTGTTTTGACAACGTTTCACGATGTATAGCTGATGTAGCTTTGTATATCCTATTGTTGGCCTGGTGTGACCTGTTATGTATGTATAAACAGGTGATGAACTTTGGTACTGACATGACAGCTGGTTCCTATAAGCTGTGGACATATATCAAGGCTTGTAATTATTTATGTAACATGTTTCTTTGCAGGATTTGGATGTAATAGTTCTCTTTTACCTGCTTTCTGTAATCGGTTTTAATTAACTAATGTTTTCGATAATATGTGGTTTGTGGTGTTTCCGCACATTTTTGTGTGGCATTTCATTTTCTGTGTGATAGCTGGATGTCACAATAGGTTTTAGTATCAGAGCTCTAGGTTCACTGAGTCTATAGGGATCTAGGACTAGGGTTGTGTCTATTCTTGTGAGTATTCCAGATTTTCTTATAATAACCTTCTACCCTCAGCGGATGTTAAAGCTTAAAGATGTCTGGAAACCATGAATACATGCTGCAGAGAGCAGCGATGCTACATCAGTTGATGGAGCAAGAATGCAGGCACATGAAGATCGGGTGCCCGAGGTCCCCCAACTTGACCCAGCCATTCTTGAAAACCCTGCCTATGGGGCAGTTAATGGCTACAATTAATCTCATGGTGGAAAGATTTCCATTGCCTCCGTCGAGAGCACAGGCTCCCCATGGTGAAACATCAGGTATTGGGAAGACCTTTGAGCGGCTTCGCCGAGTCGGAGCTTCAGATTATGCTGGAATGACTCATCCAGCGGATGCAGATCTGTGGCTGATAGGCCTTGAGAAGGACTTCCAGATCCTTGACATCCTCGAAGCAGACAAAGTCAAGCACGATGTCTACCTTCTGAAAGGTAGTGCTGGCCACTGGTAGGCCATCGAGGAGGAGAAGCGGCCTGGTGAGGTGATATGTTGGGAGGTTTTTCGGTGGGAGTTCATCAGCTGATACTTCCCAAAGACATATCTGGATGAGAAGATCAACCAGTTTGAGCGTTTGAACCAAGGATCGATGAGCATCACTGAGTATGAAGCCAAGTTTATGGACTTGCTGAGGTTTTGTCCTCACATGGCGGCAACATATGATGAGCGGATCAGACAGTTTGAGAAGGGTTTGAGCGCTGAGCTAACAACACCTGCTGCTGCTTTGGAGAACCGAGAGCGGTTCGCCACGTGTTTGGAGTCTATCTGAAGGATAGAATGGTCTATTAAGGAGAAGAGAGAGTCCATGACCAAGAAAAGGCCTACATAGTTCCCGA
The DNA here is from genome assembly GCA_963693085.1 of Alisma plantago-aquatica. Taxonomy (NCBI): domain Eukaryota; kingdom Viridiplantae; phylum Streptophyta; class Magnoliopsida; order Alismatales; family Alismataceae; genus Alisma; species Alisma plantago-aquatica. The sequence goes on along the minus strand of OY856412.1, from coordinate 1,137,609,315 downwards.
GACAGAGGTTTGATGGCTTCAAGAAGCTAAGGTTTTCAGCACCTTCTGTGATACAAGGTTCTAGTGCGCCATCACAGTGGTCTCCGAGTAAGGGAAGAGGGTGTGGATTTTTGCCATCTAAAGCCCATAATACAGCTTCAGTGGTAGTGACAGGACCGTCTAGACCACAATAGAGAGACCAGTCATGTCATCTTTATGGTCAGGTGGGGCATTTTAGGTCAAATTGTCCAAAGAGAGATGTTGAAGTGACACAACAACCGAGGTAGAATCAGCAAGGGTCAGATAGACAGTAGTTTATTGGTAACAGAGGGTGAGGATGTGGTCAATCATCACAAGATGGATCATCTACTCAAGAAAGCAGAGGACGTGGATGACAGCAAACAACGACTCAATTCTATGATATGAGTCAGCCAGAGGTGATAGTCAACCCGTGAGTGGTGGCAGGTCAGATGGAGTTATTTCATTCTGATTTGTCTTCTTCTTGCTTTATATCTATTCTGGCTGACCTGGGTGCTACGTACTCTTTTATCACACGTACTATGCTTGATAGATGTCTTTTACCTATTAGCTATAAGAAAGATAGCTTGTTGTTAGAAACCCCTCTTGATGGTTCCTCGATGCTTCAAGAGGAGTGTCCATCTTGTGTTCTATCTTTTTCGGGACACAATATACAAGTGGATCGTATACCACTTTATATGCATGGATTTGATGTGATCCTTGGGATGGATACCTTAGAGAAGTATAAGGTTGTGTTGGACTGTGGTTCCAAGCAAGCAGTGTTTGTTGACGGCAGTGAATGGTGGATCTTCCAAAGAGATATGAAGATTCTTCTGACATGTTGAGTGTCAGCTATGGTGGTAGAGAAGTTGCTGCGGTAAGGATGTAAGGCGTTCTTATCCCATGTTGTGGATACCAAGGTAAAAGGTCCTAGACTTGAGGAGGTGCCTATTGTCTGAGAGTTTGCAGATGTGTTTCCCGATGAGTTCCTTAGTGTTCCCCCACCTTGAGAGATTGACTTTGAGATTAATCTGGTGCCAGGAACACAACCAATTGCTCAGACACTGTATAGGATGGCTCCATCCGAGATGGCAGAGCTGAAGAAGCAGTTACAGGAGTTGCTAGATAAAGGTTTTATCAGACCAAGCATGTCATCGTGGGGTGCTCTAGTCCTGGTTGTAAAGAATAAGGATGGATCAATGTGTTTGTGCATAGATTACTAACAGTTGAACAAAGTCACGATCAAGAACAAGTATCCTTTGCTAAGGATAGATGATCTGTTTGATCAGTTGTGTGGTGCTACAGTGTTCTCAAAGATCGATCTACGGTCTGGATATCATCAGTTGAGGATTAAGGCAGATGACATACCAAAGTCAGCTTTTAGGATGAGGTATGGTCACTTTGAGTTCGTGGTTATGTCGTTTGGGCTAACCAATGCACCTGCTTCTTTCATGGATCTGATGAACATGGTATTCCGTCCGTTTCTAGATTAGTTTGTTGTGGTCTTCATAGAGAACATCTTGATCTATAGTCGAGGTAGTCAACAACATGAACAACATCTTTGACAAGCGTTGACTCTTCTACTCCAGCATCAGTTGTATGCCAAGTTTAGTAAATGCAAGTTCTGGTTGGAAGAAGTAACTTTCTTGGGTCATGTGATATCTGCGGAAGGAGTCAGAGTGGACCCCAAGAAGGTGGAGTCAGTTGCAGACTGGGAGCAACCAAAGACGCTGATATAAGTTTGTAGTTTTATGGGTTTAGCAGGATACTACCGAAGGTTTATAAAGGACTTCAGTAAGATCACGTTGTCGTTGACAAAACTGACCAGGAAGGATGTACCTTTTGTTTGGGATGATTGTTGTTAGCAAGCTTTCTAAAGTTTGAAGGAGAAGTTGACTAGTGCTCTAGTGTTGGAGCTTCCAGAGCCTGGGAAAGGCTATGTGGTTTTCTGTGATGCTTCCAAGAAAGGCTTGGGATGTGTGCTGATGTAGGAAGATCATGTGGTTTCTTTTGCTTCACGACAACTTAAGAAACATGAGGAGAATTATCCGACACATGATTTGGAGCTAGCAGTGGAGATTTAGAGACACTATCTTTATGGGGAAGTGTGTCATATCTTTACAAATCATAAGACCTTGAAGTACATGTTTTTGCAGAGTGAGTTGAACATGCAACAGCGTCACTGGATGGAGTTGATCAATGATTATGGTTGCACCATTGAGTATCATCCTGGTAAGGTGAACGTGGAAGCTGATGCACTTAGTAGAAATTCTTCTTCTCTTTCTATGAAGAAGGCACAATTGAGTTCCTTGGTATGCCATAGGCGGGATATGTTTGTTTCTTTGCGGCAGATGAATGTACAGTTAGAAGTTTCCTTGTTGGTAGGACTGTTGGCACAGATGCAAGTAAGGCCTACATTGAGACAACATATCAAAGATGCATAGTAGGCAGATGCTTCAGTTCAATTGATAAGATCAGAGTTTGGCAGCAAAAAGCATGATGGGTTCCATGAGTCTGAGTATGGACTAGTTTGCTATCATGGTAGGATGGTGGTCACCAATATTGATGATCTGAGAAAGCTAGTGCTCGAGGAAGTGCACACATCGATGTATGCAATGCATCCAGGTGTCACCAAGATGTATCATAATCTAAAGGACCTATGTTGGTGGTCTGGCTTGAAGAGAGATGTAGCTGAGTTTGTGGCTAGGTGTGTGGTATGCCAGTAGGTTAAGGCTGAGCATCAGAATCCGATAGGTACGTTGCAACCCATGCTGATACCGCAGTGGAAATGGGATCATATAACCTTGGATTTCATAGTTGGTCTGCCAAGGACAGCTAAGAATCATGATTCCATTTGGGTGATAATGGATAGATTGACAAAATCTGCTCATTTCATACATGTGAAGACAACATATACAACAGAGAAGCTTGCTCAGGTGTATGTAGATGAGATAGTGTGTTTGCATGGTGTGCCCGCAACGATAGTCTCTGATAGAGGACCCCAGTTCACGGGTCATTTTTAGGAACAGTTGTACAAAGTGTTGGGAACGCAGTTGAGGTTCAGTACCACTATCCACCCACAGACAGATGGACAGTCTGAAAGGACTATTCATACTTTGGAGGATCTTCTCTGAGCATGTGTTTTGCAGTTCCTAGGCAGTTGGGATGTGCATCTCAGTTTGATAGAGTTCGCCTACAACAATAGTTACCAGCGGAGCATCGACATGGCTCCTTATGAGGCTCTATATGGCAGGAAATGCAGATCTCCTTTATGTTGGTATGAGTCGGGTGATTATCAGCTTTTGGGTCCTGAGTTAGTGCAGTAGACAACAGAAAAGATAAAAGTGATACAACAACAATTAAAAGTGGCACAGGACAGACAGAAGTCGTATGTACATAATCGTTGATGACCTCTAGAGTTCCAGGTGGGAGACAAAGTGTATCTCAAGGTCTCACCATGGAAAGGTGTGCTGAGGTTTAGACAGAAAGGCAAGTTGGGACCCAGGTATATGGGGTCATATCCGGTAATAGCACGTGTTGGCAAGGTAGATTACAAGTTAGAACTGCCGCTAGAGTTGCACAAGTTACATTCAGTGTTCCATGTCAGTATGCTCAAGAAAAGTCATTCAGACACAGGGACAGTGATACAGCCATTTGAGGTTGAGCTTGATGAAGACGTGACCTACGAGGAAGGTCCAATGATGATTCTTGACAGAAGAGTGAAAATTTTGAAAAGGGAGGACCTGGTTCTTGTGAAGGTTCTTTGGCATCATCGTGGCATTGAGGAAGCCACGTGGGAGCTTGAGGAAGAGATGAGGAAGAAGTATCCCTCACTTTTCTCTTCGGATTTTGGGGTCAAAATCCCTTTGTAGAGGTTTATGGATTGTAAGGACCCTGATCTTTGTTTTGGGCTTACCCTATTTTCTTTGCCTAAACCTTGTGTTTAGATTCTTGCTAATCACCTCTAGTGGTGACTAGGGTTTGTTTGTGCTTTGTTATGAGTTGGAGGTGCTACTTGTAAATGACCCAAGTTTTAGGGTTGATATGCAAGTTTGTCACCTTGAGAGATGTTTCTCTCTCTCCTTGCATCTTCTGAGGTTGAGAGGATGGGTTGGGCTTGTTGTTTGTGTAGCTTTGGGCTTTGTTTTGCCTTGTTGAGCCTTGTTTGGGCTTTGCCTTGCTTTGTTGGGCCTTGTATTGGGCAATCTCTAGGTGTATTGGCCAAGGCATGGTGGTTGTGTCGGCCAAGGAGGTTGTGTCAGCCAAGGGTGAGTGGGTTGCCATCTTGGGTGACACACCTCTCCCTTCTAGCTTCATTTGTGTCACCCCCTTGTGGACACTTGGTGCTTGTTGCTTGCATGTGCCAAATTCTTTGGACATGTGGAAGTGGCAAGATGAGTAGGTGGCTTTGTCCCATGAACAAGTGTCCCTAGGTTGGGTGACACCTTGCCTTAGTTTCCTCTTCACCCTCTTCTATATATGTCTCTCCTTTCTCTTGCTTAGGATCCCTTTAGTTCCTTAGTTGCTTCCCTTCTTCCTTGGTGGTTGATACATCTCCTTGGTGAGCTTGGTGGTTGATCTTCTTGGAGTCTTCTTCTTCCTCTAGTGGTGAACGAACCCTAGAGTGTGTCTTGCTTCTCTTCTCGTGGTGAGCATCTCCCCCTCTTTCCTTAGCACCTTCCTCTCCTTCTTTCTTGTTCTTCGGCCATGGTGGTTATGAGCTTTACTTTTCTTCTTGAGGTGACTGAAGGTGGTGCTTGGAGCTTTGAAGCTTGGTGCTAGGAGCTTGGATCTTGCTTAAGGTGGGTTACATAACTCCTACCCCTAGCTATAGTACTTCCTTTTCTTGTTCCATGTTTATGTTTCATCTTGATCGTCCATGCATCTTGTTAGATATGTTTCTTTCCCTAGTATGTACCTTTTATCTTGTTGGATATATGATGGATATGTTGTTGATGTGTTCTTGACCTTGGTAGCCGAACAATGAGTTTAGGGTTTCTTGGGCAAAACCCCTTTCTCTCCCATTTGGTTTTGAGAAGTGAGTCTGACCTCTAGTAGTGTAGGCAAAACCCCTCTCACTTGGTTGTTGAGAGGTGAGTCTATACTCTAGTTGCTTGGGCAATACCCTTCTCTCACCATGGATCTAAGAGGTGAGCCTTGGTTGGACGTTGACCTAGTGGAGGTTGGGAACTTGACCGATGTGGTGATGATCCACCATGTTGCCCGATATGTGATGGAGGTTGTGCAAAACCCCTCTCTCTTGGTTGTTGAGAGGTGAGCCAACTCTCTTGATCTATTAGGGTTTGATGATGGTAATCTTGAGGTTGGTGATTAACAACCGATATGGAACTTGTGCTTTGTACGACACCCCTCTTCTAGGGTTTTGGCTTGGACGATATGATAAGTTGAGTTCTGTTGACCTTATTGCCCGATATGACCCCTTCACCATGTTAGTGTTTTTGGGCGATATGACTTGACTGAGATGTACCTTTTCCTTAGTTGGTGATTGGCTTTTGGACGACATGGTGCTTAGTAGATACCTCTGTTTTGTGCCTTGGGTGACATATGTTAGTTTTTTGTTTCCCGATATGGTTCTTGGGTAGTGAAACCCTAGATAGGTGCCTTAGTGGTGACCGAGATGTTGTGCTTAACCTAGTTGGACGACAGGCCACCTTGTGGTGCCTTGGTGTCGTTTGTTGTAGTGAGCTTGTTGGGCGACATAGTGATGAGCTTGGGTGCCATGGCCTTGGCCGTTATGGTGAAGAAGGCTTCCAGATATGAACCCTGACCCTAATGGGTGATAGGGTCTTGGTCGTTAGGGCTAGTTGTGTTTCCCGACACACCCTTGCTCCTTGGTTGCACGGTATGAGCTACACGATATCAATCCCCTTGCTCCATGGGTGCACGACACAACCTCTGGACCAGTTGCATGATACACATCATCTTTGTTTGCCCGATATCCCTTTGGTTGAGGGATGGCACTACCCGCCACACCTATAGTAAGGGTAGATGGTACCTTCGGTGAGGGTTATGCTTAACTCGGAAAACCTAAGTTGATCATATGTTATCTTGAAACTGCACCTATGTTGATGATGCAATATGGATGATAGGTTGTGAACCGTGATATGTTTGATACCTAAAGTTGGTGCTAAGTAAGATGATAAGATACATGTTTATGTTCATAAAGATGAGGGCATAGTGGATGCTCATGGTTTGATAACAATAATGTAATTAATACGGCTTTATGCCTCTTGTAATTATTATCATGGATGATTGTTCCATACATGTGCATCTGCAACCCCAATAACATGATAATAAGAAAGATATGTGTTTGGTGATTTAAGTTATCTTTCTTGATGTGCATACTAACCATGCAGGTGTATCAAATGAATTCATAGCCAGGTAAGAGCTATGAGGTGTATGTGTTTTGTATAACACTAAATGATGATAATCCTTGATGATGAGATAACATGTATCACCAGTATGATGTGAAAGGTCTATTGATCTGATAAAGGTTGAGTGCCTAGCTGAGGTGTTATCCTCCGATGTTGAGATAAGGGATTTCTATCCCATGGTGATGATGTATGCCTTGAGAGGCAGTGGCATTCTATGGTGAGAGATTGATATCCCATGATATTGTGATAATGACAGTAATAATGTAACTCAATCTGGTTTATGTTTTACAACTTTGCTGCCTCAACAATCCACCTAAAATATACTAATTAATTACAGTGAAACTCATCATGTAGTTTTCCCTGAACATAGATCCATCATCGTCAGTAGCTGGTGATGGTGAAACGGGTTCTCCTGTGGGTTAATCTGGAAGCGCATATTATTGAATATGTGTGGTTGCTCCTAGCCGAAAATAGGAGGATTAGAGTGCAACTTCAGTTGTAAACTCCAGAGCATGGATTCAGGCCCATGGATCGATATGATTGAGTATGGTGAATAGGCCCATGGCTCAGGATGTGTGATAAGAGCATGGTGAACAGACCCATGGCTCAGGATGTGTGATAAGAGCATGGTAAACAGGCCCATGGCTCAATGGTTATGGAGCACGGTGAACATGCCCGTGGCTCAGTTTCACTAGCGTCGATGCCGGTACTAAGGTGGGCTAGGCAAAGGGTAGCCTGACCCTATGTGGCTACGGCCACCTAAGCATGAGACTACGGTCCTACTTGTTTAGCACTCGTGCACTGACGACGAGGTTGTGAGGTCATGGAGTTCGGCTCTTCCATTAACCTTGTATGGCACCAGCTCCGGGCTTTGCAACCGTTGGTTGGATTTGAGCAGTACGACACACTTCCTCAGGGCATGATAATACGTAATCCAGCCGAATAGTATTTATTGCTTAGGGAAAAACACAAAACATTGGTTGAGGCCTTGCTTGTGTAGTTGATCTAATTATACATTGCAGTTATTTCTACGTTCCTTATGTTTTATGATAAGTGCCTATAAAGCTTATCTTGTCAATCATGTTCCATAAGAAATATCTAGTTATATGCCTCCCGAATATCTTGGTAAGTTGTTATTAATGTTAAGCTTTGTTCAGTATGTTTCTTATATCAGTTACCTGCTTTTCCTGAAGTTTTATAGTTTTGGTGGGGAGTTATATTTCTCACTGGGACTGTGTGTCTCATCCTGTTGGTTTACAACCTTTTTAGGTGCTCGTGCTAGACGTGGTAGTGGTCGTGAGGTTACGGCCGAGCAGCAAGAAGAATAGTAGGAGGCAAGATATGGATGTGTTGTTGTTTTGGTGTTTTTATAGTACAGTCCTAGAGTCATCCTTGTACTCTCAGGTCCTCAGAAGTGTTTTGACGATGTTTCATGATGTATAGCTGATGTAGCTTTGTATATCCTGCTGTTGGCCTAGTGTGGCATGTTATGTATGTATAAACAGGTGATGAACTCTGGTGCTGACAGGACAACTGGTTCCTTTAAGCTGTGGATATATATCAAGGCTTGTAATTATTTATATAACATGTTTCTTTGCAGTATCTGGATGTAATAGTTCTCTTTTACCTACTTTCCACAATCAGTTTTAATTAACCCGTGTTTTCAGTAATATGTGGTTTATGGTGTTTCCGCACATTTTTGTGTGGCATTTCGTTGTCTGTGTGATAGCGGGATGTCACAGTGGCAAAGGTTTATGCTGATCTTAGGTAAGGCCATCCCAATTGGCCCACTTTATGGCCTCATCGTACTCATTCCATGAGACCCCACAATCATTATGCATCACTTCCTTGTCCTCTTTCTTGACTTTGTCATTTGGCCAATTAAACAACATGGCCAAGTGACAAAAAGGGTGAGAACCCCCATCGTTACTTTATTTTGCATATGTGCAATGTTCATGGTGCATATCCATGGGCTCTTCATGCAAAGATGGGGAATGAGAGTGCGAAGACTTGCATAAAATTTTGGATCATACTATCTTTTTTCAATCTTGGAGAACAACATCTATATTATAAAACATTTAATTGAATATTTAAATACAAGTTTGAGCCCATAATGACAATAATAAACAAACGATGAATTTTTTTACAGAAAAATTAAATTCAGAGGTAGCATATTTGACATAAACATCAAAGTATTAGTTCATACTCATTCTAACAAGTATGATTTGAAATGCATAAAACAAACATCATAAGTATGAACTAAAGTTAGCACGCAAATCTTTTATTAGAGATTCTTACAATTTCATTCATTGCCTTCACCACCGACTCCTATAACTGCATTATTTATGTTTTCATCATTATTCATGTGTACTGTAACTCCTAATGGGTAAGTGTGCTGAGTCATTACAAAGTTGCATGGAATATCCTGTTGCACGCCTGATGGCTAAGAAGCCAATGCATTTCTTAAAATGAAATTATTTTGTCTAACAAAATATCTCTTGAGATTCTTCCATCAGGTTTTCTCCTTGTCCAAAGATACATAAGGCACCCCCATTATGTTTTGAAAGTCAAGTAATGTCTCCCTCCAAGCAACTCAAGTATATACTCCATTGACACATCTCCCCATGTCATGTTGGTTTCTCATCGCATGAAGTAGGATCTATTCGGTCTCCTTAGACCATATACCATACTACCTCGTGCCTTCTATAGCCATATACCAATTCCATGTGTAATGTATTTGAATCGTAAGGGTGAATTTCACAAATATGCAAATATGATATGATAATTCAAACATTAAGACATAATGTACAAACAACAAACAATGTAATGTCCACAACAACATATAATGTAAATAAATATCATCCATGTACATCTAGGTGTTATATTGTCCTATGGTGTCATTGGAGGTGAAGGAGTTTAAAAAGGCAATTTGTATCCTCCAACTTGTTAACCGTGGTGTACATGGCATCAAACTTGTGGTGATAGAATTAGTAAACATCTTCAATGTCATGTTGGATTTCAACAAAGTCCTTCATGTTCATTTCTTGCCCCCACATCGACTTGCATTTGTCAGTTATTAGACTTAATCTTAGTCTATAATGATTGAATTGTTAGGGGGAGATCCACTGCCCAATGAAATTATTTGTACTAATATTTTCCCTATAATGTATTTTAGATTTGAGTTAATGACAAATAACAAATTACATACTTACTAGTGAAATAGACTATTTATGGATGTATTAGCAAACATGCCCCATCGAACATATGTTATTCATTCCTCCAGGACGTTCACTGAGGATGTCGAAGTCATACAACCCCACACTTAGGTATTGATCTATAGTGTAACAACATTACCACATAGACACCGCCGTACTCCAGAGCATCTATCGCCATATAAAATTGTATTATTCATTAGTGAAGTAATTGGGGAGTCAGATTGGAAATTCAAATAGAGGAATCACCAATGGCCTTTCAAACATACAACTCATGTCATTTGTCAATTAGACCAAGTACTTCACAACAAATGAGGTTATACATAATTACTTCCATGACATTTTATATCCTTCCTCATCTATTGATGAACTATTATTTGTCGAGAGGTGCAATTGCTCACGAAGATAGTCTGTTCTCCTTCTAAGGGTACTTATTTCTGCTATTGTCCTATTGGTGTCTGATCTTGTATATCATACAAAATAATAGGAAGCTAACCACTGCTTATGTTTATTGTTTTCAAACACAAGACGTGTTAGCATTGTATCCCTAATAGAAGCTAAAGTGTTAACATCGTGTTGAACTCATTGTACATGCAACATCGTACAACATCTGGTTTGAACCAGACCCCTACCACATGTAAAATATGGCTTGTGAGGGTTGTTGCCTTTGAAATGACCATTACCCACGTTTGTGGCATCCATGTATACTCATGCAATGAAGTAGAGACCACAGGGACATGAGGGTATTCCTTTGTCCATTGCAGGCAAAACCTAAGTACACCAAAAATCATGTCACAATTTTACTTCAACATCATAGCAAGGATACAACAAATCTAACTTTTGGTTTAAAATATGTACTTGAAAAGGAGGTTTCACACTTTTATTTCAACAACATAACAAATACATATACAATATTACCCTAAACCCAAGTCACCATTTTCCCCAAAGGAAATTGGATATTCCTTCATGCAAGACATCACCATCTTGGGCATCAACTTGGTTTTTTTGCTAGAGGGAGCTCAAGTCCGACCCATTGTCTAGGAGGCCAGATGTTAAACTACCTTCCAAGACTTCCTCCATCATAACTTCACCATTCCATTGGTGTCGTATGAAATTGTAAAGGATGCAACATGATAATACTAGACACATTTACAATTTCACTTTTTACGATACACCTTTTTTCAGGTAAGCAAACCTCTCTTCAACACACCAAATGCTCTCTCAATAACATTCCATAATTGTGCATGATGATGGTTGAAAATCTCTTTCAGACAGTACTGTGGCGTGCCGCTCTTCTCCTACTGCAGAGGTTGGGAGTAATCCTGTAGACCCACCTAGCACATCCGCTATAAGTATTTTTATGACATAGTAGCTAGTATTTTAAAGATGATATGTTTATGTATATATGTATATAACATTCTTTACGTAAATTTGTAGGGGTTGAAGCCATGCCATCTAAAAAGTCAAGAATATATCATTGTAGAGGTTGAGGCTTACCCACCCCTTCTTGGATACATGTTTCATGGGACTCCAGTACCAGATGGTGTGATTCATGTGAACCCGATACATGTACTCCCTAACTAGAGGGATCTTCTATTGCCATATGCCCACCCAAATTCTGAAACACTTGGTGAGGCAGAAGGCGGAGTGATATTATGGCCCAAAGCAGATGTCATCTATACTGATATTGTATGGTAAATTTACATTACGTTAATTTGTTAGTGTGTATATATGAGTCAATTGATCTGAAATTATATATACAGGTCAAAAGGAAGACACATGCTACATCTCGGCCTCCTCCTCCACCTCTTGAAGTACCAAGTTGGCTTCCAAGGGACCTACATGCCTTGGTCGGTCCTAATTATAGGGGTATGGCAGTATGGATAGGTGAACATGATCCAAATTTCCCTATAAATGTTTCTATTCCGGAGGATGCTGCAGGTCAATCATACGATAACAATCTATTTATACAAGATATTTTGGAGTTGTTTCGTTATGATTGGCTGAATACATCTATGATAAAGCTATGGATATGGTGAGATCTTGTTTATACATCCATATACCTTGTCTTATATACGGTGATCTGGTTTCTTATATATTAATGCATATGTAATACATGTTTTGTAGCCACTTACACATGATATGTACATATTTTTCATTTTCCCATGTTGGATTTTTGGTTCCATCTTTGATTAGTCTTGTAGATAAAGATACTTCATCAGTTACTTCATACTGCTCTGCTACTTTTAAATATTTTGGTAAAAAAAAAAGACGGTGATAATAGCTCCATTCAGTGTTGAGTAAGTTTACTTTGCTTATAATTTGGACTTAAGAAAATTACATTTTTATTGTGTATTTTGAGTTATTAATTTTTAAATTTATTACCTCTAGTGGTAGGAATTGGAAGTTACTAGTTATTGTCCCCAAGTCATTCATTGTCTATTATCTAGATCCTGCGGGGAAGGAATTGAATACATTATATGGATACACAATGAAAAGGCCATTATTCTTGTGAGAAATATTTTATATTTTTATATTTGTTAACATATGTTATTACATTACTATTTAATTATGCAATTTAATGTGTTACATTAACATGTAGGGCTTTACATGAGTTCAAAAAAACTGGAGGAAAGGTCCCCAAGAAAAAGAAATAACCACTAATTTGGGACAATGTGAAAGTAATTTCCCGACTCCAATGTATATATTATTTATGTGAACTGTGCCTATTTGTATTTTTGAATATTTTGTATGTTTTAATTTATAGTGTGCTACACAAGACAACGGATGGGCATGTGCATACTATATGTTGCGATTTATAGACCAACTTATCAAATATGTCGCAATGGAAATCGATACCATACATCAGGTATTATATATAATCTCATTAGATAATATGAAATATATCAATCTTATTATATATTATTAATTATATATATGTATATGTCATTCTCTTTGTAGGTGTTTAAAACAGACTTCACTACAGGTGAAAAGTTATTAGATGTACATACTCCCTATACGATGGAAGACTTAAATGATGTAAGAGAACAATGGACAAAAGCCCTACAAGTAGTGGGAATTTTTAAATATTATTGGGATACTTATGGCGATAATGGTGATGATGAATAAATAATGATATTTCTAAACTTTGTTCTCATAATTATTTTTGTGTGAATGTGAATGAATTTTTCTAAATTGTCATATGTGTGAATGTGAAGATGATCAATACATGAATGTTTCTATAAATGTCTGAATGTGAAAAGAGATGAAATGAATGGAACTATAGGTTGCTAAATGTGTGTGAAAATGAAGGAAATTTGAAATGGAACTACTAGTTTCTACATGTGTGTGATGAAAAATAATATGAATTAAATGTGTTTATAAATGTGTGTGATCATAAATTGTTGTCCATCTTGTTAATTTTACATGTTTGTGGCATGTTGTTGGATGATATCAATGGATGTTGTAAACCTATAGTTCAGAACTGAACTGCAGGTTCATCATCCTGCTGACCAGCCATACAGCAAGCCTGTAAACTGATAAGAAAAAAAAATCAGAACATAGGCATCGGTTATTAGTATAAAATCAACAACAAAGACATATAATGTCGGTTATTAGTAAAAAACTGACGTCTATGTGGCTAGGTACCACGACCATGCTAGGAAGCACAACCGTGGTGGGGTCTTCATGGCACTAGGGATATGGCATCAGTTATTAGTATATAATTGACGTCTTTAGTTGGATATAGTGTTGGTTATATATAAAAAAGGACGTCGATGGTGCCCTTGCTGGTGCATTTTATTGGTGGTGGGAAGGGTTATGACGTCAGTTTTTGTGAAACGTCGACATCTTTGACTTGGGTATAGTGTCAGTTTTATTAAATAACCGACGCTTATAGTGCCCTTGCTGGAGTGTTTTTGGTAGCAATAAGGGTTATGGCGTCAGTGTTAAAACTGACGTTGAAGGTTTCGACGTTTAGCGGCGCCCACTTGGGTGTTGTTTTGAAACTGATGCCAAAGTCCTTAAATAACTGACACTAAAGGTCGGTTCTGTACTAGTGATTGGTCTGCTTGAGGCTACCTACATATAGTACTTGAGGCTTGTACAAGTCATCCGGCTTGGTCTGCTTGAGGCTACCTACAGATAGTACTAGAGACTTGTATAAAGTTGTTTCGAATGTCGTTGGTGATTCAAGCTTGATTTTTAGTGTTTCCACAGTTGAATTCTCACTAGTGTTTGGTTGGGACAACGTCACAAATGAGTCTTCTATTTGGACTTCTACTAGATTGACCGTTGAAAGGTCATTCGGGCAACTCGAGGCCTCAACTGGGATACTTCCATTTTTTCTTGGAGGAGTAGAGGCAGGGGTGGAGGTCAGAGGTGTGGTGTACACATATCCTTACCTAGTCATTTTGTCGTTTAGCTGCTCTAGATGCTTGGGATTGTTTTTGGGTTGACGAACGATCATGCCTGTTGGAGGATGTTGATTAGATGCCAACTGGATGATATGTGACTCCAACACCTTTTTATTGGTTGTGGAATTGGATAATTGAGTTTGGTATGTCTCCATCATCTTCTGAAGTGTCTTCATTGGGACCTGCATTGGTTTTGCCTCTAATTGTAGTAGCGGGGCCTGATTTAGATTCTAATATTACTTCTACTGCTGGTAGTTCCTACTTGGAAAATTAAATTTGTTGTGTGGTCCAGTGTAGTTTGACGGTGCTCTAGCGTGAGTGGGTGCATCGAGGTTTGCTGATTTGGACTCTAAGCTTTAGTGGTGTTCCCATATTGGAAACTAGGGTGTCTACGAGCTTGGTCCGGGTTATAGTACTCTCACTTGGGATAGTGTGAATTGATTTCACATCTTCAGCTTGGGTGACTATATATTATTGCTCTGCTTGGTTCATATGGAATGCATCGTATAGTTGTTAACATTGGATAGTGATGTGGTCCACTTTGTGGCAGAACTCATAGGAAAGTGCAATGATGTGTACTTGAGTCATTTGGTTCTTCCTCTCATACGCATAATGTATTTTTTGAGGTTATCCTACTTTAGAGAAATAATTTTTAGTGTTACAAAAATAGATTTGAGATATGAATGATCCTATATCATGTCTACTTTAAGAATACCCTTGCCCGAGAGTTTGGTCCAGTGAGTCTGATTCTCAGCTGTAAGGTTGATTATCTTTAGTGTGTTGTCAAAGCTCTATTGCATGAAGTTTCCATTAGAGGAACAATCGAGGGACTTTTTTGTCTCTTCATCAACCCCCTAATACAAAAAATTGAATGAGATTGATTTTTAGGGATGCCATGATGTGGGCACTTGGGTAGGAGTCTGTTGAATTGTTTCCATGCTTCATATAGGGATCCTTCAGGCACTTGATTAAATATCATGATCTGTCCTTTTCTTGAATATATCATCGAGGGTGGGTAGAATTTCTGTAGAAGCTTGTTTTCTATGGCCTCCCATATTGTGATTGGGTCCCTTCGAAGGGCTTTGTACCACGATCTAGAATTGTCGATCAAGGAATATTTGAAAATTTGTCATCACAATGCATCAACAGTGGCACCAGATGGCTTCATCATTGAGCAATGGTCAATGAATTTGAGGAGATGTTCCCGACAGTCATCTCCAAACCTTTTTGTAATGGCCTAGTTTTGTAGTAGGCTTGACCACTCATCCCTCATCTTTATCAGGTCACCTGGAGGTTGGACTAGATGAGTCAAGTTGGTGCCTTTAGGGATAAAAAAATGTCACAATTATTTGGTGCATTTTGCGGCTTGGACAACTTCTAAGTTGGTCTTGAATTTGACTTCCACCTTCTCCTTGCTTCTGTTGGGAGTAATTTCATTGGGTTGTAATAGCCTATTCAATTCATGCTTGGATGACTACTTCTACAGCTGATGTGTCTACGATGGTTTTCTCCTTGTGAAGTATCTTAAGGGTTCTCTTGATTTTTGGATCAAAAAGCAATCTGAGTCAAGAATTTTAGATCTTTGCATATGCTAGGAGTACCTGAAAAAAAAAAGCAAGAATGACTGTGAGTTGATGAGTTGAGCTCAAGAAGATTTTTAATGATATAAAGTATAAAAAGAAAAACCCTAATTACACTAATACTTTCAAAAATATTTAACTACCATTGTCCCTGACAATGACACCAACTTTTTATCGGGCTCCAAATGTCACACCAAGAAAAAACATAAAAGAATAACTCTTATATTTGACCAAAAGCAGTACTCTAATTCCCCAATCCACATGAGTGGAAGCTTTATTGCAGTATACTTTAGGATTGAACCCAAATGACAACATTTTTAACCAGTTGTATAAATTCAGAATTATTAAGAGTAATATTTGTCACTAATAAGTCGATTGATTAATTAAAATAAACTGTTACCATTAGAAATAAGGATTAAGCAGTAAATGAATGACAATAAAGAGGACCAAGTAATGGGGTTGCACTGCCAAAGAAAATGTAATTATCCTAAAAAGATTTAACTCTTCAATAGAAATTACTAAATAGAGGCTTAGCCACTACACCCTCACGGGATATAGATTTTCAGTTGGACTAAACTCCCCTAGAGCCAACCAAACTTGGAACCTGAGTTCCCAGTTTATTCCAACTAGACTCCCTCACTTATGACTGAACATCCTCGGTACGTTAGTAAGTTATAACCCAATCACCTCACTATCCCTTACTGACACCTCAAGGGGACAACAAGATTGTTTTTATGTTCTAATACCATTCACAAAAACCTGCACATCCATGATTGTAACATACATTCAAAAAAAGTCGCCAATTTACAAGGCAAGGAAATAAGCACAATGATACTTTATTTAGAAATAGTATTTTTGAGTTTAGATACACATTTGGACAAAATATGGGTTGTTGGAGCTAGTCCCCTTGCCCCAGCAAAAGCATCTACTCGCTCATGGTGAGAGACAATAGCAGGAAGATAGAAAGAACAATGGAGGAGGTCATGACGCGTGGTACAGGAAGACCAATATCTCCAATGTGGTTGTCTCCTCCTCGCTCCTCACTAGGGTTTGTGTTGCACAATTTGGATAATAGTTACGAATCAAAGACCCTTTAGAAAGGATGATAAGGGTTTCCTTTTATAGATGCATTATTTGTTGTTGAAACCCTAAGGTTGAATACTTGTGGTTAAAGACAGCTAGTTGAATGGCCCATAGTCGGTCCAACCAACAACTCACATGGGTTACTCAATTTGGTCCTCACATCTAGTTCTTTGGAAGACTAGCATTGAATGAACCGGATTAGGCTGAATGTTGGGAGTTTGCATTAGAAACTGAAGAATCAGGAGGACTGTAGGTAGGGAGTGGCTCGAGTTGGGCGACTGGAAAGCCTATCTCTTGGCTAGGCGGATTGAAGATGGAAAATGGAAGGATTATGGGGCCTTCCTTCCCTTGATGTGTAGCATCGTGAGGGCTTGATCATCCATCTGGGCATTGCCTCATATTGTTGGCTGGTTCTACATGAAAAAAATATAATCCATTAAAGTTTAGGAAAGAGGAGATAATTGCATTTAAGTAAATCTAAAGCTAATACTGGGAAATTGAAACACAATAACCCCTAAAAAGTGAGTAAAACAATATGCAAAGATGGGTATAAATATACTCATCAGCTATCCATTGTTGATTCTTTTTGCCAATAATAAGAAATTTTATTGAAAATTTCGAAATTTTGATCAATCAAACCATCTAAATTACAACATCATATCATTTTTCATATAAGAGAGTACAACTTTTGGTTGAAACTTTCTTTATAAGTAAAATGTCATCCTCTTATGGGAACTAGAATGATAGGGAATCATATTTGTTGAAAGCTTTTACATGTTCTATCTTTTCTTTAAGTTTCTCTTGATGTATTGGTGATATTTTGATATCAAAAACTAAATTTGGATATGATTGAACCATGATAAATATCTTGAAAGAATAGTTGAATTCTAGCAATGGGTTCCACCAAAGAAAGGCCCAACACCTAACAAAAGTGTATCAAAATTATGTAGAAAATTTCTTGAAAGGGGATATATCATGATATATTATATGTGATATTGCCTGACTTGTCAATTAGTCTGGGAAAAATCCTTTTAAAATCCTAAAATGGAGAGATTTAGGATGATCCTGAGCAGCTATTTCCATTTTTATTTTTAATGAAACCACCTCCATAGATGGTCCACTTTGTGACCCCCCCCCACATAGCTTAAAATCCTAGGGACCCAGGCATCTTGTCCACCTGGGAATAGGTTAAAGCGTAGAGTTAATCAGCCTACATGATGAGTACCATTTAAGAGGTGGCCACTGAGTTTCAAACTCGGGTCCCTTTGTTAGGGAACACCATGTTGAACCACCTGAACCACTCCTCCCTCACGATCCTAAAAGGGTATTCTAGAAGAATCAAATGCAATTTACTTGTACTTTGAGAAATCTTAAAAAGTTCACACCTTGTCAGGTTGAATCTCATGCTTTATGACCTTTGATATGGTTAGTCAAGTTTAAGTATCTTCAGAATAGGAAGAAGACACTTAAATATGCATGAGGAATCTATTAAATGTGAGCATGACTCCATGATATTAGATACAATGGAAATAGAATGAGGATTTATTTGTGTTTTAAAATCATTAAGCAGTGGCTTATAGTTCGTTCCATTGAAAGCAGTATTAATTCAAAAAAATATTGTTTTCTTTAAAATATATTTTAACTCCAATCATCTTCTATGCTTGAGGACAAAACCTATAAGTGTGGGGCGGCTGATCAAATAAATTGTTCAGTTGTTTTCATGACTATAATAGTTCTATTTTCCCTTAGAGAGAAATGTCTCTGTAATATGCATGGATTTTGATACATACCATTGATGTGCAGATTGATAGAGGAAACCATTCTTGGCCTGAACTTAACTATAATTTGGGACACAAACATGTACTCTCCCAAAACCACCTTACCAGCCTACTTCGGCATTGAAAATCTCATGAAGCTAACGGAGAAGGACCCACCACTACTAAAGGAGCCACTATCACCTTCCTATATTGTTCAACCAATTGAGATCCTCCATACTTAGATAGCTAGAAAATGTATTTGCCTTCTTCAAGACAAACGACCCTCTAGTAACTAAAGATCAAGCTAAAAGCTCAAATTCTCTAAAGATGGTTTGTCCACTCAAAGTTGATTCAAACCAATATGAGGAGTGACCCCAAAGCCAACAACAATTAGATCAAATGACTTTGTATTTGACAGGATATAGTTGTTGTGACATCACCATCTAATCAACGATGTTGTTAAGTGATCATATACTAAAGGAGTCATCTTGGGTAGAACATCCTCTTGAGTGAACTCCACTCTAAACCTGGTAAAAGGTATCCCATACCCATTTTTTGGACTTGTGCCTATAAATAGAACCCCTTCACCAACATTCCAAGGGTTCAAAACTCCTTCCACAATCTCTCCATTTCTTCACTACACATGCTATTGCACACCCTTCCACCAACAACAACATGACATTTCCACAAACACCTTCCCTATAGTCATCCACAAACTGCCATTCCACTGTGTCACTACCATACCACCTCACTAGAGATAGAATATGTGACATCTCCAGATTTTCAATGTCTTGACCTCATGTGTGGCATCCTAATTAAAACCCTCACCTTGAAGAGAATCTCGATTTCAAACTGCAAACATTAGGCCAAAAACAAGAAAATTAGAGGAAGTCAAAGGAAAATCAGAGTAGCACATGCACATGAACAATAAATAAACAATAACAACATATCTCACCATCCAACATATGATTACAAAATGAATTGTTACAACATTTGATATTACACATTGAATGATAACCTCTTACATATGCATATAGTACCACTACAACAAGATCTTTTAGACAATAGATCTACTTGTACATCTTATCACCACAAAACTCTCAACTATTGAGAGTCTTCAGGATAATATGTCCATGTTACCTAAAGAAGAGATTACAAGTGGTACACATCAACATAATATACTAAAACTTGTGTCGAGTAGGCTAAAAATTCACATACCTATTTCATACTTTTACTTGGCAATAATATAAATCTAACTCTTGGTATTAACAAATATATCAAAAGCATACTTGAACAAATATGTTAATTAATAAAAGAGAACGCATCATTTAAGCATATTTTCCATTATATCATCCATTCATTCGCCGTCAAAGGTTAAATGCTCTGAATGCCCTATGATTGACTAAAAAAGAGTTGGATCATTTTTAATTGTGATCTGACTACCAAAGAGTTGGATCACTTTCAAGTACTTGACTATCAATGAGTTGATATACTTTAATTTCCAACACTTCACTACCAAAATGTTGAGCTGCTTTGATATAATGGAAAGGATATACAATGTTTCATGTGCTCATAACTATATATGGAAAATCAAGAAAGATAGAGTACAAGAACAATTATTTCATTCAATATGATATGAAATCTATTTGTACACACATAAACAACCATATTGTATAGTAGGCCAAGTAAGAGGTAAAGCTTGTCTTGAAAATAGATATCCTAATGATCACATTCAATATTCAACTCTAACACCTAATTAAATAGGGTGATACATGCCATGAATTAGATCTCATCATCTTAACATTAGTTATGATTCAAATTAGGGGTTTGCTTAGTCGTTATGATTTTCCCATCATACTTGTCTTACCTTCTTAGAATTAGGTTACAAAATCTTATACTCTAGTTATGTTCTACATTAGGGTTCGTTAACTTATAATCATGTTTCACAATGTTATGTGGGCATATAGACCTTATGTTACATGTTTCACAATCATTTTAGGTTCATTAAACATGAGTTATGTGTACATAATTGACATCAGCATTTTATATAGGTTTCCAGGTAGCTATATGATCTTATACTGTAATTTTCAAGATTTATTTCGAATTATTATGATTTATGCATTTCTATTTAGGGTTATTATCCCTATTTAGATATATTAAGAAAATTACATTATTTTATGTTAAAACCTCCTCATCTTTGACATAGTATGGATTATAAGCGAGATTTCTAATTTATATACATATTATTAACGATTTTAATTCATTGTATGATATTTATTATTCATGAAATGACTAAAATACATCATGAATGATATCATTAAAATTCAAGAATAAAGATATAGAAATACAAGTTCCATGTTGTTTTAATCCTTTTTCTTATAATTTTGATACCTTGTTTGTATTTTTCAAGTAATCATACTAATTTATGTGAATTATTGAATATTTATATATTTACTGAGGTATTTACCCTTTTTGGTGACTCTAGCACTACCACATGCATTTAAGGGTGCACCTCATCACTTGATCTGGCCAAATCTATGGTTTGGACCAAGTTTGCTTATTTGGTTGTGTCAAACTATTGCAAACTCTCCTCTCCTCCTTTCTTTCTCTGGTCCCACACAAGTTCACACTTGCATGCGTGAGACTCAATTCTTTTGCACAAGAATGTCGCCGCAAGAAGCTTGCTCGAGTGAGGAATAGGTGCCCTTCTCCTCCTCCTAAGCCTATTATAATGTTGCATTCTCCTTCATCAACTCAAACAATACTCCACCAACCTCTCATCTTTCTACCCAAATCACCTTCGCATGAGCTCAAGGAGGTCACCACCACTAGTTGTGGCCTCGGCCCATAAAAAGGAGAAAAATTGATCTACTCTCTTCTTATTGTGTCTAAAGCTCCCAAAATATTCGTAGAGAGTCTAGTGACACCCCATGACTTCGAAATTAGGTGGGAGGCACCCCATCCATACTTCCTAACTCAACCTTTATCTCCAACCAACTAAGTTTTTTTGGCAAGACAAACCACCATAATGGGTGAATGAAGGAAGCACAATTCATCTCCTCTAAGCTCTTACTTTATTTCCCCTCTCTTATCTTCCTCTTGTATCCTCTGTAACTCCCTTCTGTTCATCCATGGTGAAGATGCAAAACATAGTGGAGAAACAATGAGAAGGAGCAGTTTGTTGTCTCTAAATCTAACATAACTTCCCTCATGTGAAGGTCAAATTGATTTTAATGAGTATTTAAAACAAACTCATTATTCAATTCTTCCTCTCACCCCACGATCTCAACGAGTGGGGGCGTGGGAACCTACAACCTCAACTGGTCTACCACTTTGATCTAACCACAAGGTAGATGATACAATCCTTGTTGTCCATCTCTCATGTGCATTTGAGATGGAGTCTCCACCAACTTTGATTCATGGCTCTTCTCATCAGCAACTAAAGGGTGCATGATAGATGAATATTAAACTTATGCTAGACTTTTATCAAACCTTGTTATCAAAAACATTAATATGCACTTAATTTCACTATATTTAAACCTATGTATCTTCTTATAGGAACAAAAAAACATTTGAAAATATAGCCACAAATATATCATAGCTCAAGCTACAACCTATTCAAGTTTGGGGCCAAAACTTAACCAACATAAATCAACACTCAACTATAAAAACTTACAACTTCTACTATAACTCAAAGACATAATTCAAATATTTCATTGGACATGTGAAGGCTTTAAAAGTTCACTCCATAGAATAACAAATTAGCTTGTGTTCATGCTATAATAATGTATAATTATGTGTTCTTGCCATAAGATTCACCCTTAGAAACCTATGATTTGAACCTCCCCAATAACCTCTAACCTGTGATAGAATTCCTCTATGCCCGAGAGCATTATTAAGCTGACTCAAACATGAGAGTCTAGTTTTTATATCTAGATTGGAAGTCACTATTCCTTAGTTTTCTTTTTGTTTGCTTGTAATTATCATTTTAGTATATATTTCAACTACTTTCTCCTTCCATTCGTGTTTCCCTATCAAAAATCTCTCTATAATTTTCCACATTCAACACAACCTTTTGTAAAACTACAGTTGAAAGAAGATCCATCATGACCCCAAAAGATTAGGGCCACATTAATTTTTTCAATTGGCATGTCATAACACACATGAATTATTTTTCTAAGAGAGGTGGTGTCAAATAAATGCATGAGCATCTCTTGAATTTGAGAGAGCTGAGTTAATTTGTGTCATGACAAATGACTGAGTAGAATATTATTTTTGTGTTTGCAATAGTTATTAGTGAATGAGAGGTTTGATTGGTAAGTCGAAGGCTCCAATCTAGATGTTTACATCTAAATATAATCAAATACATTTGGTTTCAAACAAACTAATCTAATTTAGTTTTTAATAATTTCCTTAGATGAGATCTACTCAAATTTTACAACCAAAATCACATTATTGCCAAATTAAAGTAGTTACTATAAATATGATAGAAATTATGGTTGTTTCCACAACCTGGAAAGGTCCTGACTCCACTACAACTGAATGTTACACACTTGTGAGTATCAAGCATTGTGTGATCAGTTTTTAATTTTAAAACTCCATAAGAAAAATTGAGAACAATAGCACATATTTGATGAGATCGTAATGTTGTATTCAGATACAAAATCTATTCTCTATTTCATAACACACATGTGTCATCTAATGCTTTCTCTTCTAATGTTTTTGTTGAAAAATTTTAGTGTTCCATTCACTTACCCACTGGTAGGTTACTTAGACCATTTAGTCCCAACGAGTAAAGGTCACTTCTACCATCCAACAACATGACCACAATGAAAAATCTTTGATGCAACCCCACCATGTCCTTCAAGATCTACAAGGGATGAAAGTAAAATTGAATTCAATCATGAAGAGGAAGACCACCATCAACAAGGATAATGATGTTTACCATATTATGTGATAAACATAGAGGTGAATGCACCTCTCTTCAATGAGAAATTATCGAGTCCCTTTTCCAACTGAAGTTTCTTCCTCAACCACAAGACCCACCCCAATTGTGAATAAACGAATTGCATGCTATAATGCTTATGAAGGCCACTATAGGGAAATCATACACTGGTAGGTGCTTGTATCATAAGGCCTTTGGTCAACTTCCCATTGGAAGGATCTGTAAGGGTGCTCAAGATTAGTTGACCCTTGTATACGTGAGGGATCTCAATAACCAAAGTCATTGAGCAAAACCCTATTTCAACATTTGTATAATGGAGTTCTATATTATGTGTGCAAGTTGTAAAACATTGAGACGAGACAAGCATCAAGTACATACTAGAATACTACATGGAAATATTGGAGGAAGTAAACAAGCATACATATGTATCACATTTCAAGCACAAAAGACATAGTCATATAATTATTAAAGCATGTACCTGATTCAGAGATCCACAACTTAACTTATCCTTGGCCATCTAGACATGAGGAACACCTGATTAACAACAAGACTACGTGCATGCATTAGATTCTCATCATTAACCCTAACTAGCTTCATTTTAGGGTTTTAGCCAAGTTTGGTTCCACGTTGCTTATTAGTACATTAGATGGTCTTACATTTATTTATAGTCCATCATGAAGGTAGGGTTCAAGTTTCATTTCATTTTGATATTTCATTCATCTTATATGGACATTACATGATTTAAGTCACTTACTTGCATAACAAGGTCATAAGACTCATAATAGAGAAATAAGGGCCATAGGTCATCAAGTCAAAAGGTCCAAGCATAAGATGACTTAGATTAATAATATATAGATACAAGGATCACATTCAAGATTAGGTGGATGTCCTCAAGTCTAGGCATCTTAGGGTTCCACATTATTAACATCCATTTCATATCCAACATAAATGACTTATATCATTAGTGTCCATCATATAACCGAAGTGGTACATCCACATCACAAGCTAAAAGATATTAGAAACAACCATGATTTGATAGGGGAGAGCACAAGAAAAGGATTCATATAATCATTAAGGTACAAGAACCACCATGCAAGACACATAGGTCACATAAGGCAAATAAGAGTTTAAAAACCAAATAGAGCAAGAGGGTGGATCGTCGACCTTAAAGTCACAATTCATCACAATTTACAGATATCATAGATCTACTATAGCTGGAGGCATCAAGGGGTCAAGGTATCATTTTGGATCAAGTATAACCAAGCCTAAACATGTATATGATATATGCATGTCTGTTATGGCATATTACCTAAACAAGAGAATGGGGGGTCATGAGAGATAAAAGAGTCTTGGAGTGCATAAAGTTATTGATTTTCAAGACTAAGTGAGTCTAGATGTCATGTGGTAACAAGATTATCACTCTTAGTCAACATCATGCATCAAAGTTCAAAAACAAGCCACAAAAATAAGCATTAGGAAAAACCATTGAACAAAAGGGGAGATTAGGGTCTCAAGATAGTTCAAGGGTGTACAAACATTACTGATATTCTACTTAGGAGGGTAGAGGGGCATCAAAGCTCCAAACTTTATTAATTTCATACATTAATTATGACAAAGATGACTAAAATTCGTTATTTTGATAAAAACATGGTTCTATCCAGGTGATTAGATTCTGAAATCATGCTCATTGTGTAGATCTCCTTGAGATGATGAAAATGGACTATTTATTTGTCTACAATGAACATTCCTAGCATTTATTGGGATTTTTACAAACTTACTTTGATCTTGTTGTTTTTGGACCACTGGATCTTCGATCTAGGGCCAAGGATGCACGTCATACACCCACAGGAAGGGAGATATAGTTATGGGCCTTAGGTTGCTTGCTGAGATTTGGGTACATGCTTCACTCACCACCTGACCCAAGCCCAGTGGACATTGATGCGTCCCTGTCCTGAATAGGGTCCTTGCAACCTCTGTTTCCCCCACACGAGAACATGGGAGAAACATGGGTTTTATCCCCCTTGTGCCATGGCCTACAGTGGCTCGAGCAAACTAGGTGAGGGTTGGGTAGGTCCGCAACAACTTAACCATCCTTTTGTTGTTAATTTTGAATTACGTCGTTACATGCAACAATGACAGGTGCAATTTAGGTTAACAGTTCAGGTCGATCCAATTAAGAAAATGTAGAATAAACTAATGCAGGAGAACAAAAGTAAATAAAGTTAGGATCAAACTAGTTTGTTCATTGAGAAATGAACATGACATACTTAAAGAAATCAATGCCTTGCAACCCTTATGGATAGGCATTGTTCTCCCAGTTGACCCAGTACGAACCTGAAGAAAAGATGTGACGTTCGTGTTGACGATGAATGTTGTAGACAAAGCAATGCACCACAGTGTAGCTCAGCAACCATAGGAACCACTGCCTGATAGGTTGTGCCTTGGAAGGAAAGAAAATGAACTTGTTACATCCAGGATAGGGTCTCCAAGTAGCACCATGGAAGCGACAACGGTAGAGAGAGAATCCAACTTTAGGGTTTGCAAATATGCTTGAAAGGGTGATGGTTGTGTGTTTGAAAGATGTGTTTAACCCTAATGACTGGAGGCCTACTTATAACCTTACATGCCCCAGTAATCCTATTCCCGTTAAGACGTGACCACTTGGTTGCTCTTGTATACATTGTAGAAAATTTTGCAAAAGAGACACTTTCCAGTTAGGATTAATAAATCCAAATAGAAAAGAAACAATTAATTAAATGAATAATTAATTACGTAGTTGTATCCTAGTGCAAAAAGAAGACGGAAGATGGAAGACATTCTCCAAAATCCATAAGCCACAAGCCACAAGCCCAATGTTGGTATTTATGCCCTGAGAGCCAATGATATGATGATTGGATTGGCATATGTTCTGATTGATTTGATAAATATCAAAGGCAAGATTCCAATTTATTTTAGCTCAATTGATTATAAGATAAATGATGGAGCAGAATGAATGTCTAAAGAATGACAATACTCAATGATGTATGTCTTCAAGTACGTGACTTGAACAATGAGATCATACATATGCTAAGAGTATGTACATTCTTGTTTATGTCCCTAGTCGGATGTCATTGTGGAAGGTTGATAGACAATAATGACACATCAAGACTAGAGTGTGAGTTGGTTGATGACAGTGTCTCATTAGTCATGATATATGATATCAAACCAAGCACAAAGATACATGTTCGAGAATAGTGTATCAGACTGACCCACCATGAGAGTGACACATGGAACCATGACATGGTAGTTAGAGTCATCTCTCATAGTGATGGCAGTGATTGTGATTCTTAGACCTAAAATCACTACACTTGTGAAATGTGATTGGGTACACTTTGACATCATCAAGAGAATTCCTAAAACATGGATTGTTATAATGGTGATGATTGGGTGGCTTTGACACATGAGACAGACTGTGAGTGATAATTATGGGATTTGTCCCTCCTAAGGGAGTATGATGTCTAGGCCACTTGATAAGTGAGACTGAGAAAGGCATGCGGATGCACATGTGAATCAATATATGATATTGATGTCACACATATCTCATACAGTCTGCCCTATTTCAAGAAACATGAATGAACGTTGAAAGGATGACAGATCCATGCCT
This sequence comes from Alisma plantago-aquatica, assembly GCA_963693085.1. NCBI lineage: Eukaryota > Viridiplantae > Streptophyta > Magnoliopsida > Alismatales > Alismataceae > Alisma > Alisma plantago-aquatica. The sequence continues at coordinate 1,137,582,288 of OY856412.1, read as the reverse complement.
TGAGTTCATTCAGGATATCAGAGATAAAGGAATTATACATTCACTGAAACACCAATCATAGAAGTAGGATTGAAAGTTGTTCTCCAACTTTCCTTTTCACTTGGGTAGCACTGATGTGCGACTAGGTACCGCTCTTTGCTTGTGATGTCATAAGCTAGTTATGGACATTCACTGCCAACATGAAATGGGACCTATAGGGTCACACACAAAGGATTAAAATGGAAGAGGAGTTTATCCATAAATGATGTTTAGATTGATTACTAAAGTGTTTAGGTACTCAATCAAACATTCAATCAATAGACTTGACTCATAATCATCAAGTTCAAGTGCGGAACCAACTGATTTGAGTGTCAGATTGATTGAGAACTGAATTGACTGTGTTATGCACAATCTAGACCACCGACCAACCGGTTCACTAGGTGTACCAATCATATCATGGACAGTGAGATGACTGATTCATTCTGTTAAACCGATCGGTTCGTGTGTCCAAATGAGCAGTGTTGGATTTTCCCAGTTTCTGAGAAAAAGGCTTTTCATTTCACTTGTTCAATTCAATTTGGACAAGAATTAATATTTCCATTAATTAGAAATGAACAAGGAAAGTCAATTGAGGGCAAGTCTGGGAAATGAAATGACTGGTTCACTAAGTGAACTGCTCAGTTCACACTCCCAACTGACCGATTCACCTTGCCAAATGACCGTTTCAATTATGAAATGACCAGTTCGCCTACCGCAGTACAAATTGTTCATGGAAAGTTTGGACCCTTCTACTCCCGCATAGATTGGGAACCCTGACCCTGCCCTCTACTATAAATAGAGGGGTACAGGGGGCTTCTCTAGAGACACAACTTAGAACATCAGTTGCTCTACAAAGTTGTTGTCCTCTCTAGTTGTGGTTACGAAGAGAGCCCAAGCAAGTTCTACCCATCCAGGGAGGAACAACGAGGGAAAGATAACTACAAAAAAACAAGTGATTGTGGGAGAGTGTGTTGATGACTAGTAGGCCGACAGAAGGGGACGACTCCTTCTAGTTCATTCTTTAGGATGACTAGAGTTCTCGGTAGTCTGTGTGGACTATATATAGAGGCGGGAGACTTCTGTCGCTCAGGAGGATGACTGTCAACCGCAGTCCGAGTCAAGAGCAGGAGTTGTACATATGACGTCAAAGACAGGTGGTTTAAGACCGCACTAGCTGCGAGGTATTGTCACTGAGAAAGCCTCAGAACCAAGTATATCTCGCCAAAACTATCCTTCCCATTACATAGATGTTGATGTGATCTATTGGTTATGGGTTTATGGTCAAGTAAAAAAAAAATTTCTGCCTACTCTGACCATGCAAAACCCAATAGTGGTTTCAGAGCCACATCAATACTCTATATTTTGGGATAATCTATATGATCAAACTTTGGTTTTACCGTATTTAATTTATTACATATGATGCAAATATTTAAATGACTAATGTGAATATCTAATTAATACCACATGATCTCAAACTAATATATACATATATGATATGGTATGTATGCAATCGATACACATCGCCCTAAAACAGTTTTGACATTGGATGTGTAGCATGGTTATGGCCTATGAACCCTATGTGCATCTATGTGTTTGGTTATGGTTATTTTCATCTCGGTTTGCACACCGAGCCCTCTTCTTCAATTCTGAATGTAACTCAAAATAACTCGATATTCTCTTCTACCTTTGCTCCCCTCCAATGTAACTCGAGGTTTCATAAAGATATATGTAAAAGTAGGATAGTTGTATTTCTTATTATGATGAAGACTGAAGATGACCGCCTGATGGACTGAGATGACCGACTTAGGAGTAGTTGGTGGCCTGAGGAGGAGCTCGATGACCTGACGAACTGACCGTATAGAGGAGCCAGACGATCGGTTGGTGACAACCAACTGACCGGCCAAGAGGCAAGTCGATCAGTCACAGGATAAGTTGATCAACCCAGAATGGCCTAAGCACAGATCTTCATCAACAACAGGTTGCATGTGATGTAGACCTTAGATGATTGTAGTTCCTTATGGCTCAATCATTGCTTTATCGTTATTGCATGTTTTTATTTGTGGGATATAGCATGTATATGATACGTACTATATATGTGGTGATTGTATACTTATATGCATATATAAGCATATTAAAACCCCTCAAAAAAATATTAAGTTTAAGATGCTTCCAAAAGTAGCACACATGAAAAGCTTGATCGACTAAGTGTGGGAATGCCCTAGCTTGGTACACCGTATATCTCATGGAAGTGTGATGGTGAATATGTGGGTCTTCCCTAGCAGTGTGCATATTCATTGTGTTGGCATTTGGGTCGAACTTAACAAGGTGACCTCGATCGGATCAAGCACCTTGAGGCATGCAGATGGACATGGCAAGGAGTTGTGCATGACATCTATCAATAGTTGCATATGATTCAATTGGCAAAGGTTGCCTACCTAAAAGATTCTAGTTGTGGGTGACAACCCTAGTTGGTCCATGGCTTAGATGAAATTAGGATTGTGCTCACTAGAAGGTTGTACATTGCGATCTTTTGAATTGATGGTGAGGGCTATCAATCTTATCAAAATAGTGGGAATGATAATTAATTGAAGACCTAATTAATATCGTCAATTTTCAAATCAAATCAAATCAAAAGAGTTTTGGACTAAAATTGCAAATTTCCTTTTTGTAGAATAAATGGCTACAAACAGCAATCACTTTTCATTACGATCGGTCCTTGAGGAGGACAAGCTAAATGGGAACAACTTCAACGACTGGTTTAGGATGTTGAGAATTATTCTCACTCAAGAGTGGTAGCTCTATGTCCTAGATAATCCAGAGCCATAAGAACCCCCTCCCACTGCACCAAAAGATGAAAGGGATGCTTACAAGAAGCATTTTGAGGATGCCATTGATGTGAAGTGCTTGATGTTGTGCTCAATGAACTATGAGTTGCAGAGTTAACATGAGAACATGGACGTCATTTAGATGGTTCAACATCTCAAGAACATGTCTCAAGACCAAGAATGACAAGAGAGATATGATGTCTTCAAGTCATTGTTCAAGTGCGTCATGACAGAAGGAGATCCAGTAGGCCCTCACACACTCAAAATGATTGGGTATGTAGAGAACCTCACTCGACTGTGATTCCCTCTGAGCCAAGAGTTGGCTACTGATGTGATACTACAATTGTTGCTAGAATCCTACAGTCAGTTTGTGATGAACTACAACATGAACAGCTTTGACATGCCACTGACAGAGTTGTTGGGCATGTTGAAGATAGCTGAGGCATAGATGAAGAAAGACAAACCCAAATATGTGATGATGATCAGCAGAAAGAAGGGAAAGTCTAAAGGCAAGGGCAATGGTGACACGATTTTACCGTGTGTAGAATGCAAGTGTACGCGTCAATGTAATATAGGCCTTTGTGAGGCCCGAGTTGAACTTAGGGACACTGAATTATCAAAGACTACTACTAACTACTCGCAATCAGCTAGATCGGTTAAAAAGTTGGAAGTTGTTGTAAAATTAAAAGAAAATGAAATAAAACAAAACAAAGTAATTGATTAAAGGTTCAGTTTAATCAATTCAAGTGGAAATCTTTAGGATTGCGGTTTCACCGCGGGTTTTCATTATATGAATTTCTATATAGTCACTCATATTCATCTCTCTATCCGAGTAGTGGCCTGTAATCAGAATTGCCCACTGTCGTGGTACAATTCACTACCTATGTCTAGGTCGGTTCCACCGTCGTAGTAACCTATACCCTAAACTAAGTGCATCAGAATCGATCTCTAGGTATCCACCATTAACCTTACACCACCTTGTTCAAGGGATTTGTCAATTAATGAGAATTTCATCTCTTTTCAACCGTTAATTCTTATTTCAAAGTAATTAAAGGCATTAGATTATTATTACGGTGATCAAGCATAACAGTATAATTGAGAAAACGAAACCATACCACGGATTTGAGACATAAATGATGAATTATTATTGGTTGTTTACACAAACGAGTTTCAATCCAAGTAATGGATAGTTTACTCAACTTAACTAAACTCCGCAAGTATACGGAGGTAGTATAGCTGAGCTAATTTAATTGAACGCAACAGTACTAAAGTTCAACAATCTAGACCGATTTTAAAGAGTAGAAAAGATTTGTTCTAAAAGCATAAAAATTAGGTTTTAACTACATGAATTTCAGATTTTAATTAGCAAGCAAGGATTACAAGGAAAGTTCAATTTTAGAAAGTTAATGAATCTTAAACATTAGGATTTCACTCACATGCCATAGCAATCAAGAGAACAAAATAATTTAAACATACATAAGGTCATGTTTCCAGGAAAAGTTTTGTTACGTTTCACCTCCCGGTGTAAATGCAACGATCATAACTCAAAACAACACTCTTGTGCATGAATTTCATTTATGATCACAAACAGTTCCTCAACTCATTCCTCTCTACTGTCGTAGAAGAAGAAGAAGAGTTTCCAAGAAGAGAGCCTCCATACAATCCAACTTGTCTTCTCAAACTAAGCAAGAAGGCAGAAAAAATGCATATAAAGTGGCCAACAATACATGCAAGGAAAAGAGTAAACCGGCACTCTCAAGGTAAAGAAACAAGAAACAAATGCATTTAGTACGAAATTACTTGTTCATTACATGCTATGACATGGGAGTTACTCTCCCATGCCCAAGAAAAAGGAGTCTACTCTTCCATAACCATGTACAACAGATTTGTTACAAAATTTTCAGTGCTAGACATGGTTTAGAGAAGAAAAGACAAGGAGAACTGAAAATGTAACCACAAGAAGCAAGAATTCTGACTTTAGGACGAAATTCCCCTCCTTTAGCTGCTCCAAGTCGGGCTAACTCCTCTCCCAAGAAGTTGCTCGGAGTTGAGAACGCTTGGCTGCACCTTGAAGAAGACAAGGAGAAGTGGAGAAGAAGAAATGGTCTCTTTATGCGAGAAACCACCTTAGATTCCTCCAAAATCATCTTCCTCTACTCTCCTCTGGCTCTGGGACAAGAGAAACTCTCCAAATGACCGAATGTAACTGTCCCTTGGCTTCCCTCTTTGTTTTAAAATCATATTCTGAATTTTCAAATTTCTGAAACTGCCAGGTGCACGCCGTGCATTTTGGGTGCACGCCATGCACCTGCAGTGCAGTTGACATCGGGCTAATTTGTGCACGACGTGCGCTGTGGAATTGCACGTTGTGCGACTTTCCAGAACTTTCTTCAGCAGTTTGCGTTCCAGGTGCACGTCGTGCATGTTAAAAATGCACGCCGTGTCTTCGTCTTCTGTACATTTCTGGAATCTAGCACGCCGTGCATTTTCTGCTTGCTCGTCATGCATTCTTTTGGCTGAATAGACCGAATTTTCTCTGGAAAGTTGCACGTCGTGCACTTTACTGCTTCAGCGAGCCAGTCTTTTTTCTGGAACGGTGCACGCCATGCGTATGAGTTGCACGCCGTGCATTCTTCTGTTTCTGTAGAAATAACATCTAAATTTAGTTCTTTTTGTGGCAAATTTGTAGTACAAGTTATGGGGAGAGTAGAACAATGAAAAGATGGCAAAACCAACATGAAAGAGACTGAATTAAATCAGAAAGAACCAAATATGTGTGTGATAACATGTGAAAAGATGATATATAAATCACACAACAAATCCCCCTAAGCTTAAACCAATGCTTGTCCTCAAGCAAAAAGAGCATAGAAATATAAATGAAGAATTGTCAAGAACATGAATAGATCAAATGAATTGAAAGATGTGTATAAAACCAAACCAACCATGATTAACATGTTTATGCTCATAGCCATCAATTTAACTCAAACACCCAAGAAAGATATTTTTAGTTCAGCAGGGGTGGTTTCAATTTAATGAATCAATCAATTGAACAATACTAGGTAGAATTTGGATGACCAAACCAAACAATTAGGGGTTGTGCAACTCAAACTCTCAACTATTAAGGATACAAAAGATGAAATCTTAGTTAAAAATTGACAATTTTTTTTGTACTCTCCTTTTCCCAAAAAAAAATATGACAAAGGATTATGGGTTCCGACACTCGGCTGCTAATGTAGGCTTATGCACATGTGGAATGTCGGTTGGGGTATTTTACCCTCTTTTGAGACATACCACCTAACCATCGTGGCCATATTAGATTTACACTAGTCTAGCATGATATGTGGGAAGATTAGCCATCTTTAATGGGGTATAGGAGTTATTTAATTTTTTTCCAAAACATGGGAGAGTCAACTAAATTTCAACATTAGCTAGATTTCATTCATTTGTTTTGAATATTTTTCATTGAAAGAATGTTTGCAAATGCACTAAGAGCTTGGCAAGGTCATCATGTATTCTAAATGATGTTGTAAAGTTAATTTACTCACAAAAATTGAAACCATTACATGTTTTAATCAATCAAGGATGTGAAAGATGAATGTTCAGGTTAGAGGCATAAACCAGGGTTAAGCACATGTTGATGGTCAAAAGGTTTCATTTGATTAATGCATGCCTTTTACAACTTCTTCAAATGATATTTCTCATCAAAAGAGGACAAATAGTTAAGCATAGGAGTTCTATCCACACATTAAAGATGAATCTCATATCATACTAGACTTGCCATCTGAAAAGAAGAACTGAAAACAACAACTGAAAAGTGAAAACAAAACAAAAGCAAATAACAAGAAGCAAATAACATGAAAAGCAAAAACTAAAAGAACTAGGATACCAATACCATCCGGTTGCTCCCCCCTAAGCTTGAAATTAGCAGTGTCCTCACTGCTTTAATCAAACTTTAGGAGTTTACAACCGGATACATGTCATGAATAGATCAGAAAAATGATTTGTCGCCTCCCTGCTCAGGGAAGAACTGACTAATGATGTCAGGGATGTCCATCGGTGTGGCGGATGACTCTGGCTACTGATGATGGTGGTCCTGGGGCTGCTGGTCCTGGGGGAACTCATGTTGTGGAGCGTCTGGAGCTGTGGTCTCCTGGCGGGGAGGGGACTGGAAGGACTGCGGTGCAGGGTAATGGCTTTGCGAGATGTGCCACGCATCCATCCGGTTGACCATTTCGTACATAGTTGAGTATTGTGCACTCAAATGGTCAAACCTGGTGTCATACCGCATGCCCATCTGGTCTAGGTGGGTGTCCAAATGATCAAATCGTTGTTGCACATAGCTGTAAAGGTGTTGAACATCTGGCATTGTCCAGCTGTACTCATTCTGAGTACCAGTGGACGGTGGCAGAGGGGTAGGGGCTCCTGGTGTAGGCCCTGGTGTAGAGCTGCTGGCACCCCTGGTGGGTGTCTCCTCATCAGTCTCTGGTTGTAGCTCTACTTTCCAAGTAGCCTTTTTCTTGATGTCATTCTGACTTGCATCGGGTATTGTGATGAACTGTTTCTTTGTGATAAAAACCTTGAACTTTGATGTGTTGCTGCCATGTCTGGAGATCAGAACGCAAGAGATGAGATAGTTTATATCGACAAGGTTCTTCCGTGGTGTAGGTTCTAGGAAACCTACATCCAAACCCAGCTGCATAGCAAGGATGCTAATTAACCTGCCACACATGATGTCACCCGCCTCCCTTTTCTTTTGCTTTTTAGTATCAAGCAGCTTGTGTACTGTAATATCCAGAATTTATTTTTTCATTTTGCACCAAACACCATAAGAATAAAAGATCAGTTTTCCCACAACACCTTGAGTTTCGTTCTTTGCAAAAGGTCATGTGCTAAGAAGACGATGAATAACTCGGAAGACAGGATTGTGGATGCTAGAAGCCTGAGCATTCCTTGCTCTATGCACTATATCAGAAGTAATCTCAGACCAGAACAGATCGCTATTTAAAGCGGGAGGATAATCAGTGTAACCACCAAGGTTGCATTTAAGCAAAGTGCAAAACCGCTTAAGATTCATAGAAAATGGTTTGTCTAACAGACGAAAACTGATATTCTTATAAGGGATGTTACGGCGTTGTGGGTCACTTTCGGCCTTAAAGGTAGTGAGAAACTCGTACACAAGGCGAGGGTAGGTCTTAGAAACCCGGGTGTAGAGATAGTGTAAACCCAAAAAAGTTAAGTGATTGACTACCTCGTCTTTGAAACCCAGCTTGGTAACAGCTTCTTCACACTTGTACCGTGAAGGAAAAACACGCCTTGTAATGAGAAATTGGTAGTCGGCGTCTTCTTCAGGCTTGACCCTGAATTGTGTGGATGGTACAAAAGATTGTGGTGTTGGTGCGGAAGATCCTACTTCAGCTGTAATGTGATATCCTGGGCGGCGACCGGACTTCTGCTTCATTGGTGCCATCAGTCTTTAAAGGTGCACGGTGTGTCTTTAGGATGCACGGTGTGTAGATGGACTGTTCGTCTGCTTCAGACAGGTAGACGCACGACGTGTAGATTAAGCGCACGGTGTGCACCTGTAGATTTGGGGCAAAAATCGAAAATCTGCACAGACGACTGCTAGGGTCAGGATCTTGGCGTTGCGGTTGCTGCTTTGGCTGTTGCGAGCTACTAGCTGCTGAGTTTTGTTGTTGTTGTGCTAAGAATAGAAGAACGAGGCGGTGGTATATCGACAGCAGGATGGCGGCAGCGCTGCTGTTAGCTGGAGACGGCACAGCTCAACGGTTGGATGGCGGCGGGGTCGCTAGCTGCTTCCGAGAAGAAAAGTGACGGCAGGATGGCGGTGGCTCGAGCGGAGACAGGATATGGGGACGGCACACGACTGAAGGAACTCGGCGGAGATGGCAGGTCGGCGGTGCTGTTGTTAGATGGAGGCGGAGACGGCTGGATCTATGAGGGCGGAGCAGCTGCTAGGTGTCGAGCGGCTGTGAGGGCAGAGCGGAAGAAAGAAGGAGGTGGTGGCATGCACAGTTGCAAGAAGAAGAAGAGATGTGCACAGCTGCTAGAGCTGATGCACTGCTGGTGAACGGCGTGCGCTTCTCCTGCTTCGGTCGGCGGTGGCTGCACGGCTGCAGGGGTCGGGGTGTACGGCTCTAGGGTTGGAGTGATTAGGTCGTGCACTCTGGCCCTTTTTGTCTAGACTTTACTAAAACGTGCACGGCGTGCGTCTCTAGTGCACGGCGTGCGACTTTGTATAGTTCAGTTTTAATCTTCTCCCTTGCGTCCAAGTGCACGGCGTGCATTTGGACAATGCACGTCGTGCAGGTTTCCAGAAACTTTACAGATTTCCATCGCCCAAGTGCACGACGTGCGTTTCTGCGGTGCATGTCGTGCATGATTCCAGAAACTTAACAATAATCTCGAAGATCAGGTACACGCCGTGCAGTTATTAAATGCACGCCGTGCACGTTTCCAGAAAGTTGCCAAACTTTTTATTTTATAGGTGCACGCCGTGCAAATTGAATATGCACGGCGTGTTAGTTTCCAGAAAGTTTCCAGACCATCAAATCTCCAGCTGCACGGCGTGAGTTTCTGCGGTGCACGGCGTGCATGTTTCCAGAAACTTTTCTGCAGATCCTGCATACCAGGTGCACGGCATGCGTTTTGAAAATGCACGCCGTGTCAGTTTCCAGAACATTTTCTACTATATTTTGTATTGAAGTGCACGCCGTGTCTTCGAAAGAAATGTTGTGCACTTTGTGATTTCTGCAGAAAAATACAGTCAGTTCAGCAGTAAACTATGACGGATTGAGTAGAAATCAAGTCTAAATTATCACATTCATCCATGACAGGCTTATTAACAAAATTAAAGAGTGTTTTTGATTTGAAAAACTTTAAAAGAAATCTATCCTAATGTGGGGTCAACTCCCACGAGGTCCTCCATTTAGAGTCCGGAGTAAGACTTCTTCTAAAACTTCAGGCATCTTGGAGGGAGCAAGAAGCTCCTTTCTCTACTTCTTCTCCGCTTGAGTAGCGTTTGCAACGTTGTCCATTGACTTTGAAAGTTCCATCTTTGCCTTGGAGTTCTACAGCTCCATATGGAAAAATCTTGAGTACTAGGAACGGGCCGGACCACTTGAATTTCAACTTTCCTGGAAAAAGCTTCAATCTGGAGTTGAATAACAATACTTTATCTCCTTCTTGGAAGTCCTTCCTACGAATTCTTTTATCATGCCAAGCTTTTGTTCTTTCTTTATACAACTTTGCATTCTCATATGCATCAAGACGAAGTTCTTCAAGCTCCTGCAGCTGCAACAGACGCTTTTCTCCTGCTCTCTTCATGTCGAAGTTCAAAAACTTACTTGCCCATAAAGTGTGGTGCTCCAATTCGAGTGGAAGGTGACATGATTTGCCATAGATCAGCTTGAATGGAGTAGTCCCAATGATGGTTTTGTAGGCTGTGCGATATGCCCATAATGCATCATCTATCTTTAGTGCCCAATCTTTCCTTGAACTAGAGACAGTCTTTTCAAGAATAGTCTTCAGTTGCCTATTTGAAATCTCTACTTGCCTGGATGTTTGGGGATGATAGGGTGTAGAGATTTTATGAGTTACACCATACTTGGAGAGAAGATTATTGAATTGTTTTTTAGCAAAGTGTGTGACTCTATCAGAAATAACGGCACGTGGAACTCCAAACCGAGGGAATATAATCTTTTGAAAAAGCTTAATTATAGATTTGGCATCCGGTGCTTGGGTTGGAATGGCTTCAACCCATTTAGAAACGTATTCACAAGCAACAAGAATATATTGATATCCGCAGGAAGATGGGAATGGTCCCATGTAGTCCACTCCCCATACATCGAACACCTCAACTTCTAGAATAGAGTTGAGTGGCATGTCATCTCGGTGGGATATGCCTCCTGTTCTTTGGCACCTATCACAAGATTTGACGAATAGATTGACATCTTTAAATAATGTGGGCCAATAGAAACTGACTTGACGTATTTTTGCAGTGGTCTTTTCTCCTCCAAAATGACCTCCATAAGGAGAGGCATGGCAATCAGCAATGATACTTGGGACTTCCTCTTCAACAACACATCTCCGGATTAGCCCATCGCTTCCATGCTTGAATAGCAATGGGTCATCCCAGTAATAGAATATTACATCATGAAAGAATTTCTTCTTTTGTTGATATGTCCAGCCCGGAGGTAGTTGTCCAGTAGCAAGAAAATTAGCAATGTATGCAAACCATGGTGCTTGGATGGACGATAATGCGTAAAGTTTTTCAATAGGCAAATGATCTTCAATTGGCAATAGATCTCCAGCTTTCGTGGTCAATCTAGAGAGGTGATCAGCAACACTATTCTCGGTACCCTTTTTGTCTCGGATTTCAAGATCAAATTCTTGCAGGAGAAGTATCCAGCGAATAAGGTGTGGTTTGGCATCTTTCTTATTTAGCAAATACTTAATGGCAGCATGATCAGTGTATACAATCACTTTTGATCCTACTAAGTACTGTCGGAACTTGTCAAATGCATATACAATTGCAAGCATTTCTTTCTCCGTTGTTGTATAATTGATTTGTGCTTCATCGAGAGTTTTGCTGGCATAATAGATGGCATGAATTTTCTTGTCTCTCCGTTGTCCCAAAACAGCTCCCACTGCATAATCACTTGCATCGCACATGAGTTCAAATGGAGAATCCTAATCTAGAGGTTGGATAATTGGGGCTGAAATGAGAGCCTCTTTGAGTTTGGAAAAGGTTGCTTGGAAATCGTCATCAAATACAAATTTTGTATCCTTTGCAAGAAGGGAACACAACGGATTTGCAATTTTGGAAAATTCTTTAATGAATCTTCTGTAAAAACCTACATGTCCTAAAAAACTGCGAATGTCTTTTACTAAAGATGGAGTAGACATCTTCTCAATTGCTTCGTCCTTTGCCATGTCCACTTCAATACCCTTGTTAGATACAACATGCCCTAGCACTACACCGGATTGTACCATAAAACGGCACTTCTCCCAGTTTAGTACTAGGTTAACCTTTTTACAGCGGTCTAAGACAAGAGATAGATTCAATAAGCATTGATCAAAAGAATCGTCGTACACGCTGAAATCGTCCATAAAAATCTCCATTATATTTTCAATAAAATCGGAGAATATGGCCATCATGCACCGCTAAAAAGTAGTGGGGGCGTTACAAAGACCAAACGGTATACGGTGATAAGCATATGTTCCATAAGTACATGTGAAAGTGGTCTTCTCTTGGTCGGGGGGATAGATGGGAATCTGAAAAAACCCAGAATACCCCTCCAAGTAACAGAAATACGAATGTTTGGCAAGACGTTCAAGCATCAAATCAATAAAAGGCAATGGGAAATGATCTTTGCGGGTTGCTTTATTCAAACGCCTATAGTCAATACACATACGCCAGTCGGTAACCATGTGTGTTTGTATTAACTCATCATTATCTCCTTTAATGACAGTTGCACCCCCCTTCTTAGGTACCACGTGAATGGCACTAACCCAAGGGCTGTCACTTATTGGATAGATGATTCCAGCGTCAATTAACTTGAAAATTTCTTTCTTTACCACCTCAATCATATTTTGATTTAGACATCTAGGTGGTTCAACAGTTGGTTTAGCATCATCTTCCATATTTATTCTGTGCTTACAAATTGAAGGATGAATTCCTTTTAAATCCTCTATGGAGTAACCAATGACATCTTTGTACAAGCGCAATTCGGCAAGCAATTTATTTTCTTGATCATTGGTTAATTCACTATTTGTTATGACCGGAGATGTAGAATTTGGGTCAAGAAATGCATACCTTAGCCCAGGTGGAAGGGCTTTTAATTCTACCTTTTTGCCTGTCGTACTTTCATCAATTTTATCTTCAATAAGTGGAGCATCTTCATCGATAGCTGTTGCTTTAGAAATAGAAAGTGCTCCAGAAATTTCAGAATTATTGAATTCAGTTGCATCATCATCATGAAGATTAACCATCAAATCAACATCATCTTCACTATCATTGTCAATAGGATCAACAATATCAAGCAAGCATATTTCTTCAACACGTGTGGGTGCTTTCATAGGTTCATAAATAGAAAATTCCATAGCCTTTTCCCCAACACGTAAAGTGAGCTTCCCTTCCCAAACATCAACAACACATCCGGCAGTTCTCAAGAATGGCCTCCCAAAAAGGATAGGGTTGGAAGGAACTTCCGCCATGTCAAGAACAATAAAATCACAAGGTATATAGAATTTCCCGATTTGTACAAGTACATCTTCCACCATACCTTTTGGATATTTAATAGAGTGATCAGCTAATTCAATAGCCATCCTTGTGGGCTTCAAATCTCCAAGATCTAATTCTTGCCATAAGGTAAATGGAATGAGGCTGATACTCGCACTGAGATCTACTAAACCTTTGTCAAAAGTGGTGTCATTAATCTTGCAAGGCAGTGTGAATGCTCCTAAATCATCAAGCTTTTGAGGGAGATGATTTTGAATAATAGAACTTACTCGTTCAGAAAGCATTACAGTTTCTACTTGATCAACCTTTCTTCTTTTAGTCAGAATGTCTTTTAAAAATTTTGCATAAGAAGGCATTTCGGCAATAACTTCAGCAAAAGGAAGGTTTACATGCAATTTGTTGATTATGTCCACAAATTTCTTGAATTTTTGGTCTTCCTTCTTATTGGCTAATCTTTGAGGAAAAGGTGTAGTTTCTTTGAAAGAAGGTGGTATTTCAGCTTTACCTTTCTCCTCACTGCGATTTGGAGTGTTGGCCTCTTCTTCAATAGTTTGCTTCATGTTCTTCTCCTCAGATGGAGAAGGTCTTTCAATCTCAGCTCTGCTTCTTAAGATAATTGCATGGGCTTGCTGTCTTGGGTTTACTTTCGGCTGGCTTGGAAGAGAACCGGATTGTGGAGTCCTTTGTTGACTCAAAGCTTGTTGTGCTATCTAGTTTTCCAACATCTTGGTGTGGGTGGAAATTCCATCCACTTTTGCAGAGAGTTGCACAATAGCATCTTTTAAAAGCTTGTCATTTCCTTGGAGTTCCTCATTCTGTTGCATCTGTGTTGATATGAATTTCTCCATCATAGCTTCCAAAGAAGAACCTTGGGGTTCTTGTTGCTGTTGGAAACCCCTGTTATTGAAACTCGTCGGATTTCCTTGACGGTTTACATGTTGCTGTTGTTGCTGCCCTTGCTGGAAATTTTGGGTGTTTCTTGCATTCCGGTAAGATAAATTAGGATGATCTCTCCATCTCGGATTATATTGGTTGGAATAAGGGTTGTATTGTTTGTTTCCTTGTGTCCCAACTGCATTAACCTGTTCAAAATTTCCTTCCATAGCATTAGGGGCAAAACAAGAAGAAGAAGTATGTCCTATATTACCACAAGCTTCACACGTTGCTTCAGCAGATTGAATTGGCAGAGTGGTCATCTTCTCAAATTTCTATGTGAGCACATCTAGCTTTGCAGCAATTAAATCAACGGCATCAATAGTATGCTTTCCTCCTCGCTTTCCGGCTGAAGAGCTTGTTGTAGAAGTGGATTTAGCTCCTCTATCTCCTCCCCATTGGCAGTGATTGAGTGATATATCTTCAATGATATCATAGGCCACTCTATAAGACTTGGTCATTAGCGCACCACCAGCTGCGGCATCTAGAGTCAACCGAGTATTGTAAAACAGTCCATTGTAGAAAGTTTGCAGTAGGAGCCAGTTCGTCAAGCCATGGTGTGGGCAAAGGCGTTGAAGATCCTTGAACCATTCCCATGTATCATATAAGGTTTCTCCTTCATTTTGGGAGAAATTTGTGAGCTGGTTCCTCAAGTGAGCTATCTTGCTTGGCGGAAAGTACTTTGCAAGGAAAGCATTAAGCAGTTGGTCCCAACTTCTAATAGACTTCTTAGGAAGATACAAAAGCCACACCTTGGCACTATCTCTTAGAGTGAAGGGAAATAACATCAGTCTAATTCCATCAGCAGATACTCCATTAATCTTAAAAGTATTCAGATATTCCAGAAATTCTACAATATGAAGACTTGGGTCTTCATTGGATGTACCCCCAAAATGATTTTGCTGAATCATTTGCATCATAGAAGGGGCTAATGAAAAGTTATTTGCTTCCACTGCAGGTAGGTCAATGGCTCCACAAATATTTGTGGCAATCGGCATCGCGAAGTCTTTTAGAGGACGATCGTCCTCCATGGATGAAATGCTTGGTGTAGCTACTATAGAAGATGAAGAAGACAGTGGTGGTGATGATGGCGGTGGTGACGGTGAAGTACCTCCAAATAGTGGTTGTTCCACTCTTCTTGTTCTCCTCATACTTGAAAGAGTTCGCTCTATTTCAAGGTCTAGCAAAGCGGATGTTTGGAGACCTCGTTGTGAACGGCGCATACAACCTGAAAAATAACAAGAGAAATTAAGAGCACACTAAGAGGTATATGGAAATTCAAAAATGATGAATGATGGTCTAGTCTCGAATACTAAATAGTACTTATTACTCCAATTAAATTATCGTAGCTCCCCGGAAACGGCGCCAAAAACTTGTTGGTTGTTTACACAAACGAGTTTCAATCCAAGTAATGGAAAGTTTACTCAACTTAACCAAACTCCGCAAGTATACGGAGGTAGTATAGTCAAGGTCGAACACAAGGAGCTGAGCTAGTTTAATTGAACGCAACAGTACTAAAGTTCAACAATCTAGACCGATTTTAAAGAGTAGAAAAGATTTGTTCTAAAAGCATAAAAATTAGGTTTTAACTACAGGAATTTCATATTTTAATTAGCAAGCAAGGATTACAAGGAAAGTTCGATTTTAGAAAGTTAATGAATCTTGGACATTAGGATTTCCCTCACATGCCATAGCAATCAAGAGAACAAAATAATTTAAACATACATAAGGTCATGTTTCAAGGAAAAGTTGTGTTACATTTCACCTCTCAGTGTAAATGCAACGATCATAACTCAAAACAACACTCTCGTGCATGAATTTCGTTTATGATCACAAACAGTTCCTCATCTCATTCCTCTCTACTCTCATAGAAGAAGAAGATTTGCCAAGAAGAGTGCCTCCATACAATCCTACTTGTCTTCTCAAACTAAGCAAGAAGGCAGAAAAAATGCATATAAAGTGGCCAACAATACATGCAAGGAAAAGAGTAAACCGGCACTCTTAAGGTAAAGAAACAAGAAACAAATGCATTTAGTACGAAATTACTTGTTCATTACATGCTATGACATGGGAGTTACTCTCCCATACCCAAGAAAAAGGAGTCTACTCGTCCATAATAATGTACAGCAGATTTGTTACAAAATTGTCAGTGTTAGACATGGTTTAGAGAAGAAAAGACAAAGAGAACTGAAAATGTAACCACAAGAAGCAAGAATTCCGGCTTTAGGATGAAATTCCCCTCCTTTAGCTGCTCCAAGTCGGGCTAACTCCTCTCCCAAGAAGTTGCTTGGAGTTGAGAACGCTTGGCTGCACCTTGAAGAAGACAAGGAGAAGTGGAGAAGAAGAAATGGTCTCTTTATGCGAGAAACCACCCTAAATTCCTCCAAAATCGCCTTCCTCTGCTCTCCTCTAGCTCTGGGACAAGAGAAACTCTCCAAATGACCGAACATAACTGTCCCTTGGCTTCCCTCTTTGTTTTAAAATTGTATTCTGAATTTTCAAATTTCTGAAACTGCCAGGTGCACGTCGTGCATTTTAGGTGCACGTCATGCACCTGCAGTGCAGTTGACATCGGGTTGATCCGTGCACGGCGTGCACTGCGGAATTGCACGCCATGCGACTTTCCAAAACTTTCTTCAGCAGTTTGTGTTCCAGGTGCACGTCGTGTCTTCGTCTTCTGTACATTTCTGGAATCTCACACGCCGTGCGTTTTTTGCTTGCACGCTGTGCATTCTCTTGGCTGAACAGACCGAATTTTCTCTGGAAAGTTGCACGCCGTGCATTCTGATTTGCACACCGTGCACTTTACTGCTTCAGTGAACCAGTCTTTTTTCTGGAACTGTGCACGCCGTGCGTATGAGTTGCACGTTGTGCATTCTTCTGTTTCTGTAGAAATAACATCTAAATTTAGTTCTTTTTGTGGCAAATTTGCAGTACAAGTTATGGGGAGAGTAGAACAACGAAAAGATGGCAAAACCAACATGAAAGAGACTGAATTAAATCAGAAAGAACCAAATATGTGTGTGATAACATGTGAAAAGATGATATATAAATCACACAACAATTACTATGATAAAATTGTCATACAATGATTCCTCGGGCTACTCCCGGTCCTAAAGATAAAGGGGATTAGCCCCGCATGTTCATCTTAGAGAAAAACATGGTAGAGACAAAGGGACACATAGGAAAAACGTGAAACAAGAATTGAAACCCCTGAACGGAGGAGATCCAGGCACTCCTTGGCGTAGAATACGCGTTCTCCCACCTTTCGGTGGTGGAGAACGTCTTCTTCGACGTCCGAAATGGCTGGGGCATGCTTCTGGGCTTCGTCCTTCTCTCCACACCTCTCGGGACGTGTGCAGTAGCTAATGACGTGATAGATTGCTCTTGGTTGTCATCATTAGGTATAATCACCGAGTTAGCTTGCCAAAATATCACAGCCGTCAGATTTAGAATGATCTGAAGCAAACTTGTATTTGACGGTGTCGATACTATCGACGCGGGTCGATACGATCGACTCTGTGCGCTATCAGTTGGTCTCCTTTTCTTTTCTTTGTCGTGACTGATGCTAACTCGATACCATCGACGAGGGTCGATGGTATCAAGTTTCTTAGGCATCGCTTTTGTCTTTTTTCGTCGCTAAAGCTCCTCGTCTCGATAGTATCGACTTTAGGGTCGATAGTATCGACTGTATTCTTACCAGCAACATGATGGTATATCAATACCATCAACTTTTGTGTCGATAGTATTGACTCTACGATACTCCTTACGACTGGCAACCTGTGGTTGTGTCGATGGTATCGACAGTAGAAGATATTCGTCTTTCCTGAAATTGCAACACAAAACCAAATAAGCCGAAATAAAACATATTATTGTACTCATTTATGCTCAAAACACTAAAATAAGGGAGATTTGACACTGAGAAGGATGATAGACCAAAATAAATGAATCATGCAATATTAACCACCAAAATGACCAATAAATTCATAAAACACAAGTAAAATATGTCTATAAATGTGACTCAAAATCATCGCATCAAACTCCCCTAAGCTTGAACATTGCTCACCCTCGAGCAACTAAAATTTAGAATAGAATTGTAAGGGTCAACTAAAGAATAGATCATCACAACAAACATCACCATATGATCCCCACCGGACATTCGCATACCGGCCCTTACTAACCACGGAATGATAATTACCCTAAAGGCGACAATAATCATTTATAAAAGATATCCACCTCACAATTGATGAACACTATCATATAAGGCAGTTAACATAATAAAATTTGCCGGTTCAGACTCAGTGCATCTTGTGATCTCCTATTCTACGTTGCTCGCCCTAACTACCATCTACACAGAAGCAGCTCTCCTGATATTCACAAGTGAGGAGAAAATCATGGTGGCCTACCAATTTGAGCAACGGGTGGATGGAATGGGTGGCTCATGGAAGAAATGGAAGCATTATACGGTTTCAACATGCATAAAACAAAAGTGCCCTAAATGATGCATTTGCACATGAAAATGCCCTAATGCCTATAATTGGGTGGAATGATGCATGCACTAACATCCCATCTCAAAATGAGATGAAATATCTAACTGAGCTACATCATGTTCTTATTCTTCTTAATATGTAGTGAAAAGCATGTTCCTTTCTCCTTCTCATTACTATTTACTTCTCAATTCTTTTTATTTTTCATTTTCATAGCTTTTTTTTTCTTTTTTTTTCAAGGCCCTTGTATCCAATAACAATACTGAATTATTTGTCGGGCTCACTTCTTGTTGCATAACTATATACTTGAAGCATTCAGAAGGTATGGAACAAGTTCATCACCCTTAATGTTTCAGAAGAAATAAGATACAGGATGTGATCTAAATGCATAAAAATATGAATGCAACTACAAAATGATGACATGCACCTAATGAGAAAGTGCATGTATACTAATTTATAATCTTTTTCTTATTTTATGCAAATTATGTGAAAACAGCTGCAATGCAAGACCTATCTACATGAAATGCACTCAAGGAGATTAAAACTGTAATGTACTTCTGATTCTTATGGTGGAATATGGAAACAATGAGGTGGATAGATCACAAGACTAACTGACTGAACCTTTGAAAATTATTATGCATCCCTCCTTACTGGCTTGTGTAGTAATTAAGAGGTTTCTCTCTCTTATTTCAAATTAGAGTCTCATTATCATTTGGTCAGTTTAGGCTCACACAACCAATTCTGTCCACTTTTCATGAATCATTATGAATGTAAAGTTGTGATTTTCTATTTTAGAGTTGACAAACCCAATCATTTTCTTAAGTTATGTGCTCAAAGTTTAACAACTCAAGCTTGCAAACGCTAAAAATTTTTAATTTTTTCCTTGATCCCCATGTACAAGAAAATGAGATGACACGTGACTTAAGACATCCACAATTACACTAGATAGAATGTGGATCCTACAAAAAAACTAAGATTGCAAGAAATAAATGACAAGAACAAAAACAAGAAAACTAAAAACTAAGAAAATAAAAGAGAGAGTTATTCCAACTCTCCCCCTAAGCTTGAATTCGACTATGGCCTCATAGTCAAAAACAATCTTAAAGGTTGGAATAGAGATACCGATTACTCTTTCGGAGGAGGCGGGTATTGTGGGGCCGTGGGGTCCCAAGATGGGTACTGCCCCTGAAAGCTCGGATCATACTGGGGCATGGGCGGAGGTTGTAGATACCCCCCAAAGTAGTTCTGGCTCCAGTAATGATCATAGAAGGGTTGTTGTTGCATCTCCATCCTATGCAACCTGTCGTGGATGTGTTGTTGGTTGTCGAGGAGGAGTCACTCATTTTCAAAAATAGCCCTTTGATTGTCAAGCAGCCGGTTCGTTGTATCATGAATATCGGCGTATGTCGTTGTATGCTGCTGCTGCGTCTGCCGTATATCCTGCAGCATGGCATACATATCTTGCATTGAGTAGACATCCTCACTTTACTACGAGGGCGGTGGTGGTGGCAGAGGCTGGTAAGAAGAAGATGCACCCAGATGCATGCGAGGACGCTTCCTAAGTGCCACTCGTGCACGAAGAGGAGTGTAGGCCTCCTCTTCCTCTTCAGCTTCGTCACCGTCATTGTCATTTTCGTCGTTGCCGCCGTCCTCATCTAAATCAGCAATGGCTATGATTGGCCATCAGAAATGCTGAGCACCCTCAATATGGAAGACGGGGTCTGGAAGTGAACACTCTTGATATGCTTGGTTGACATGATAGTGTGCATATGCCAAGCCATCTCGAAGAAGGATGAGGTTGGAGCAGTGCAGATGTTGCAGGTTCACTTTGCTCCTCTTGGAGAGAGGAGTCAGCTAGGAGAAATTCAACCCAAGGTAGGAGGCCAGCGGTGTGATGAGTCCTCCAAAATGAATTGGCGCCTTCCACATACTCCTCTTTACCGCCAAAATGCACGTTAAGAAAAACGTGCCCCAATTGCATTCTTGACGCTTCAACAACTTGTGTAGGAAAAACAAATTTGTCTCTTGAAACTTGCTAAGAGACAGGTCACCACAAGCAAAGAGTGTGGTGCACAACATGCGGTGAAGAATCTGCACAAAAGGATGCTCGAAATCCGCTACCGCCGCGTTGTGGTAGCTCACAAATTTGCCCGGTGGCACAGTCACTAGCTCGGCAAAGATAGAATCATAATCAGTCCAGTTATCTGGCCGCCGGTACTGCTCTCGCCCATGATTCTAGTTATAGATGGAGTTGAACTGCTTGAGGGTGAGAGTGTAATCATTGTTATACAGCCGGAAAGAAACACGGCCGTTGATCCATTCCTGATCCATGGCGATGATGTCGTTCGGCACGACGCATATATCAAGTGACGCCATGAATTCTACCACCAGCTCCTTGTATGTGGGCCATTCACCGAAGAACGGCTGGCCATCGGCATGGAAGTCCATCTCATCGGGCCTCCTGCCCGTGTGTTGTGCTTGTCCCTTAAGCACGTAGGCTAGATTAGCGTTGAACCCCAGATTACGTATCATATTGCGGTCGACGTAAGGGGTCGGCTCGATATTTCTTTTCATTATCTCCTCATAGGTCTTCCGAACCTCCGCAGAAGGATGAACAATCTGCGGGCGCAGAATAGAAGCAGTTTGTGGAGGAACGAACATCGGGATCTCCATCGATGTCGCACGTGAAGAAGATGCGTCGGCGGTGTACACCATTGTCGAAGAAGAAGATGGAGCTCGGAGAAGGTCGGAGAAGATTATCTCCACTCGATGAAGGCTTGGTGAAGAACACTCATTGTAGATGCTCATAGCCGAGCTCCGATTACTCACAAAGATGCTCGGCACAAGTGGAGAAGGATTGCTCTGAAGTTGTGACATCATATGACGACAATACATCTCTTATATAATTGTGGTCGGTGTTGCTGTATGCACGTCGATACTATTGACACGAGTCGATGGTATCGACTCGGGTAGCACAATCTGTCCACCGCTGGTATCAACAGTCATTGATGGCTTGATGTGGGGGCCCGGATCGATGACGTGTCGATACTATCGACAGGTGTCGATGGTATCGACCAGTCCCACGGATCGACTCTCTCGATGCGGCAATTGTCGTTAATCTCCTCTCGGGGATCGGTGACGTGTCACGTCGATACTATCGATGCTAGTCGATAGTATCGACTTCTGGTTAGGGCAACACCCTCGCGAGGCCCGGCCGCCTCCTTCTGCCTGTAACTGGGTCGATACCATCGACAGGCCCGTCAATGGTATCGACTTCACTGAGACGATTTCTTCTGAATATCTCTAGAGATCTCGTGAGTATCGACACCCATGTCGATACTATCGACCTCATTCTTGCGATCAACCTATTGGTGTGTCGATACCATCGACGAGGCCGTCGATGGTATCGACGCAGAGCGATTTCTGCAGTCGCCAACCTATACCCAACTCGATACCATCGACACAATGGTCGATGGTATCGACTCTGCCTCAGTCCTGCACATTGAGAAAACGATCACGGTGTCTTTTTTTTACATTAAAAACAAAGTCAAAACGAATCAAACTACAAAATGTGAAAGAACTAACTACACTAGCGATGGCTGGGTTGCCTCCCAACAAGCGCCCTTATTTAACGTCTTAGGCTAGACGACATTAAGCTCCTCATGCATCTGGAAGTGCAATGAGTTTGACCTCATTCACTTTCCTTGTGTAATCTTCACCGAAATACAACTTCAAACGTTGCCCATTGACCAGGAAGGTTGTCTCGCCGTCATGCACCACGATTGTGCCATGTGGCCTGACCTCCTCTAT
The DNA here is from genome assembly GCA_963693085.1 of Alisma plantago-aquatica. Taxonomy (NCBI): domain Eukaryota; kingdom Viridiplantae; phylum Streptophyta; class Magnoliopsida; order Alismatales; family Alismataceae; genus Alisma; species Alisma plantago-aquatica. The sequence goes on along the minus strand of OY856412.1, from coordinate 1,137,559,954 downwards.
GGTGAATGATCCACTCCATCGGGATTTCAATTTCCCAGGATGCATCTTCAGCCTGGAGTTGAATAAAAGTACACAATCTCCTTTCGTGAAAACGCGCATCTGAATATGGCGATCGTGAATCAACTTTGTTCGCTCCTTGTAGATCTGCGAGCTTTCATATGCATTCATCCTCAGCTCGTCTAGTTCGTTGAGTTCTAGCAATCTTTTCTTTCTCGCTTCATCATAGCTCAAATTTAATTTCCTCAGCGCCCAATGCGCTTTATGTTCCAATTCCACCGGCAAATGGCAAGCCCGACCATAAGCCAACCTAAAAGGCGTAATGCCTATAGGTGTCTTATATGCTGTCATGTATGCCCACAAAGCATCCAGTAGTAGGGTACTCCAATTCTTCCTCGTGGCAGCCACAGTACGCTCCAATATATTCTTAATCTCCCAATTAGAGACCTCCACTTGCCCTTGAGTTTGCGGGTGGTACGGGGTACCAATGTTGTGTTTTACCCCGTACTTTCTCAACAGTTCCGCGAACCTTTGATTCTGGAAATGTGTACCCCCATCACTAATGATCATTCTGGGTACACCAAACCTGCAGAAAATATATTCTTTAACAAATCTGCACACTATAGCAGCATCATTAGTCCTTATGGGTATTACCTCTACCCACTTCGACACATAATCAACAGCTAAAAGAATGTACAAATTAGAATTTGAGGACACGAAGGGTCCCATAAAATCTATACCCCACAAGTTGAACACCTCAACCTCTTGAAATACATTGAGGGGCATCTCTTGTCTTTTCGAGATGTTACCCACCCTTTGGTAGGAATCACATTGCCGCACAAAATCGTAAGCATCCCTGAACAAAGTAGGCTAGTATAGGCCACTTTCAAGTACTTTGGCTGCAGTGCGAGAACTAGCATGGTGTCCTCCTGTTGGTAGTGTATGACAATGATGAAGAACACTTTTGTATTCCACCTCCGGTACACACCTGTATTAAACACAATCCATGCACTGCTTCAAAAGAATAGGGTCATCCCAGAAATAATAACGTAAAGAATGGAAAATTTTCTTCTTCTCTTGGTATGTCCAATCATCCGGGATAATTTTGCAGGCAAGATAGTTAACAATGTAAGAAAACCAAGGGTCTTTCGATTCCACTTTTAAAAGTTGTTCATCCAGAAATGTCTCAGTAATGGGTATGTGCAAATCCTTTTCATCTACCCTCTCCAACCTAGACAAATGATCTGTGACCACATTTTCAATTCCCTCCTTATCTATGATTTCAATATCAAATTCCTATAAAAGTAAGATCCACCTAATCAATCTATGTTTGGCATCCTTTTTCTCCATCAAATACTTAATGGCGGCGTGGTTCGTCCATACCACGACTTTAGATCCAACAAGATATTTCCGAAATTTTTCAAAAGCAAAAACAACGGCCAACAGTTCTTTTTCGGTTGTCGTGTAATTAAGTTGGGCGTCATTCAAAGTTTTGGATGCATAAAAAATCACAGCGGGTTTATTGTCCACCCGTTGCCCCAAAACAGCCCCAACTACGAAGTCGGATGCATCACACATTAATTCAAATGGCTTGGTCCAATCCGGTGTTTGCACAACCGGTGCAGAAATTAGTTTGTCCTTAAGCACGTTGAACGCATGTAGACATTTTCCATTAAAGTCAAAAACAGCATCCTTTTCTAACAACTCAGATAAAGGTTTGGCGATTTTAGAAAAATCTTTTATAAAGTGGCGGTAAAAACCAGCGTGACCCAGGAAACTTCATACCCCTTTAACCGAATTCATTGGGGGCAATTTGGAAATCACTTCGATTTTTACCGGGTCTACTTCCAACCCTTTGCTAGACACTTTATGTCCTAGCACTATCCCTTCGCTCACCATCATGTGGCATTTCTCCTAATTGAGGAACAAATGTGTGTCCTCACAACGTTGCAGCACCTTGTCCAAATTGTATAAGCACTCGTCAAAGGACGCACCATAGATGGAGAAATCGTCCATAAAAACCTCCAAACAGCGTTCAACCATATCGAAAAAGATGGCAAGCATGCAACGCTGAAAGGTTTCTGGTGCATTACACAACCCAAACGGCATACGGCGGTATGCAAACGTTCCATAAGGACAAGTGAAGGTGGACTTCTCTTGGTCCTTAGGATCAATTGAAATCTGATTGTACCCAGAATAACCATCAAGAAAACAAAAATGTGATCGGCCAACTAAACGCTCTAAAATTTGATCAATGAATGGAAGAGCGAAATGATCTTTAAGCGTAGCAGCATTCAATCGACGGTAGTCTATACATACACGCCACCCAGTTACCAAACGGGGTCGTGACAGGTTCATTTAACAAATTATTTGTAACTGTAATTCCCCCCTTTTTAGGGACTACCTGTGTGGGACTCACCCACGTCGAGTCGGAAATAGCATAGATGATACCTGCAGAAAGGAGCTTAATCACCTCCTTCATGACAACCTCCATCATGCTAGGATTTAGTCGACGTTGTGGGTGAATCACCGGCTTGGCTCCCTCCTCGAGCCGAATCTTGTGCTGGCACAATGTAGGGGAGATCCCCTTGATGTCTGTGACCGACAACCCGAATGCTCCTCATTGGTTCTTCAACACAATCAGTAGCTGGTCCTCCTCCTCGACACTCAGATAAGCCGATATAATCACAGGCAGCTTTTCTTCCTCATCTAGAAATGCATACTTTAAGTGCGGTGGCAAAGGCTTCAATTCCAAATCTGGCAGGCTGATTAAGGATGACTGAATCGGTGGTGGGAGTTCGCCAAGGTCTTCATAGTACCTAGCATAAAAGCATGGAAGCAACTGAAGCATCTTGGCACGCTCCTGTAGTGATTTGCTTCTCATCCAATCATGTGTTATATTGACCAAGCAGGCTTCAAGCGGTAGTTCTGGATATGCATTGAAAACCGAACTCGCTATGGCCTCATCTTCAGTAGAGGGGGGAATGTCCTCCTCTTCATCATTAGGAAAACCTACAGCTTTGCAAAGGGACACAACATTGGTCTGCTCCACGATGTCTACAGCCAATGTCCCTCTCTCCACCTTAGTCATTACATGAGCCATATCTAAAAATGGCTTCTCTAGACAAAGTGAGATATTGTGATCAAAATGCTTTGCCATGCGGCACTGCTCCGTAGCTTTAGATGACGTGGTGCTGGAAGGCATGACCATCTCGAAGGGATCATCAGTGATGCCCAAGGTCAAACGACCTCTCCCCATCTCAAGTATCATGTCAGCTGTAGCTTGGAAGGGTCGTCCGAGTAGTAACTCATTGCCTTGCTCATCTTGCATCTCCATTACGACAAAATCTACTGGAAATACAAACCGATCTACTTTCACCAACACATCTTCACAAATACCATATGGCTTCACCACAGAATTATCCGCCAGTTGTATTGTCATGTTGCTCGGCCTTGACTCTTTTAATCCAAGTTTCTTGAATGTCGAGAGGGGCATCAAGTTTATGCTTGCCCCGGAGTCACATAGCGCTTCACCAAACTTCACCTTCCCAATGTAACATGAGATATTGAAGCAGCCCAGATCCTACCTCTTCGGTGGCAATGTGCCCATGATGAAGGCACTCACTTGCTCCTTAAGAACTACAACCTCTATGTCAGGGATTTTCCTCTTTTTAGTAATGATGTCTTTCAAAAACTTGCCATAAGAGGGGATTTGCTCTATTGCCTCTATTAACGGAATGTTGAATGAGAGCTTTATGAAACTGTCTAAAAACTTCTTGAACTGGGCATCCACTTTCCTTGCTTTTGCACTATTCGGATATGGGACCGGGACGGCCTGTGCCCTTTGATGCGGCGGCACATATGGTGTCCTTTTATGCGTCTCCTCCTCAACTACAATAGGATTTTCAGTAGCATCCGCTGATATATCCTCGACTGGTCCTGTGACTGGGATTGGCAGCTCCTCAGTGGCCTCACCTTCAGTTTCTGCTTGGGGTTTGGTTATTTCATCGGCTCTGGGGTTTAAAAGCTTCTTGCCACTCCTTAGTAAGATGGCCTTCACCTGTTGGTTCCCTCCTGGAATGTTCGTGTTACCCGGAAAACCTTGTTGCAATGGGTTCTTCATATTGGCTATCTCAGCTGCCATTTGCGCCATGGATGTCTCTATCGTCCTCATTTGAGCCCCATGGCTCTGCAATGTCTGTCCAAACTGATTCATAAATTCCCCTTGTTGCTTGATCTGCTGACCAAAAGTGTTCATAAGTTCTTGGTTCTACTTTATCACTTGGTTGAGCAACTCTGTGTTCTTTTCCTCCTCCACCGGTAGGGGTTTTGCATCGGGGTCCTGCAAAAAGTTATTCGGATCCTTCCATGAGAATTTCTTATCCTTCCTCCATGAGTAATCGTTATTTCTATAACCCTGCTGCTGCTGCATGAATTTGACTTGAGCTTCATCCTCGGATTCAATATCTTCTTTTGCAAGCAATTTCTTTGCTAGAAGGTCCATCTTTTCATTTAGCTCTTTGATTGCCTTTGACTCCCCTACTACTCGAACGTGCCCTACGGCATCCCTATCACCCCAGGATTGCTTCTTGGCCATATTTTTCAGGATTTCCCAACATCTCTTATATGTGTTGTTCAAAAAGAATCTTGAACCTGTGGAGTCTAGGTTACTTCTATCATGCTCGGAGAGAGCAAAATAGAAGATTTTGACCTGTGTTTCCTTGTCAAGCCCATGATGCGGGCACCGCCTAAGCATGATCTGAAACCTTTCCCAGGTCTCAGGGTAGATCTCTCCTGCCTTCTGATTGAAATTGTGGATTTTCCTGATCATGTCATTGGTCTTCTCGGGCGGAAAGAACCTTTCAAAGAATACCTCCACCATGTGGTTCCATGATTCCGCATATTCGTCATCCAGATTTTGCAACCACTCTCGTGCGTTCCCTGCCAGAGAACTCGGGAATAGCTTCAAGTAGAGCGTCTCTTGTGGAAATCTGTCAATTTTTATCATGTCACAGTTTTCCACGAATTGGCTTATATGAGTGACTGGGTCTTCGTTCTTGAGCCCATGGAAAGCATTCGACTTGACCAAGTTGATTAACGCATGATCAATCTTGTAAGTTGGAATGTTGATCGCCAGCTTCTTGATTGGCCCCTTTGAAGCAGATGAAGAAGAAGCCTTAATCTTCTCCCATATCGTCTGTTCCTCTGCCATTTCTTCTTGTTCGGATACAGAATATGTTCCTTCCAAGTGTTCTTGATTGTAGTACTCTTCGTCGTCAGGTCCCGGCAGTGGAACCTCTGGTGCCTGTTGTGAGTAGTCGGTGCTACGCGTTTGCACCATACACAGTACCTGCAAAGTGAAAATTTGAGTTCAGTACAGTGCTTGACGATTACAAAAATTAGAAGATGGACTTTGAATTTTAGAAATGATTTCAAACTAATAAAAATAAAAGGAAAATGGCCTAGAGTGGCCGCTTGCAGCACTCGTAGTGTCGACAATTGTCGTGTCCCCGGCAACAGCGCCAAAAACTTGACATGATTTTACCGTGCGTAGAACACAAGTGTACGCGTCAATGTAATATAGGCCTTTGTGAGGCCCGAGTCGAACTCAGGGACACTGAATTATCAGATACTACTACTAACTACTTGCAATCAGCTAGACCGGTTAAAAAGTTGGAAGTTGTTGTAAAATTAAAAGAAAATGAAATAAAACAAAACAAAGTAATCGATTAAAGGTTTAGTTTAATCAATTCAAGTGGAAATCTTTAGGATTGCGGTTTCACCGCGGGTTTTCATTATATGAATTTCTATATAGTCACTCAGATTCATCTCTCTATCCGAGTAGTGGCCTGTAATCAGAATTCCCCACTGTCATGGTACAATTCACTACCTATGTCTAGGTCGGTTCCACCTTTGTAGTAACCTATACCCTAAACTAAGTGCATTAGAATCGATCTCTAGGTATCCACCATTAACCTTACACCACCTTGTTCAAGGGATTTTCCAATTAATGTGAATTTTGTCTCTTTTCAACCGTTAATTCTTCTTTCAAAGTAATTAAAGGCATTAGATTATTATTATGGTGATCAAGCATAACAATATAATTGAGAAAATGAAATCATACCACGGATTTGAGAGATAAATGATGAATTACTATGATAAAATTGTCATACAATGATTCCCCGAGCTACTCCCGGTCCTAAAGATAAAGGAGATTAGCCCCGCATGTTCATCTCAGAGCAAAACATGGTAGAGACAAAGGGACACATAGGAAAAACGTGAAACAAGAATTGAAACCCCTAAACGGAGGAGATCCAGGCACTCCTTGGCGTAGAATACGCGTTCTCCCACCTTTCGGTGGTGGAAAACGTCTTCTTCAGCGTCCGGAACGGCTGGGGCATGCTTCTGGGCTCCGTCCTCTCCACACCTATCGGGATGTGTGCAGCGGCTAATGATGTGATAGATTGCTCTTGGCCACCGTCATTAGGTATAATCACCGAGTTAGCTTTCCAAAATATCACAGCCGTCGGATTTAGAACGATCTGAAGCAAACTTATATCTGACTGTGTCGATACTATCGACGCGGGTCGATAGTATCGACTCTGCGCGCTATCGGCTGGTCTCCTTTTCTTTTCTTTGTCGCGACTGATGCTAACTCGATACCATCGACGAGGGTCGATGGTATCGAGTTTCTTAGGCGTCGCTTTTGTCTTTTTCTGTCGCTAAAGCTCCCCGTGTCGATAGAGTCGATAGTATCGACTTTAGGGTCGATAGTATCGACTGTCTTCTCGCCAACAGCCTGATGGTATCTTGATACCATCGACTTCTGTGTCGATAGTATCGACTCTATGATACTCCTTGTGGTTGTGTCGATGGTATCGACCACTGTTAATGGTATCGACAGCAGCAGATATTCGTTTTTCCTGAAATTGCAACACAAAACCACATAAGCCGAAATAAAACATATTATTGTACTCATGTATGCTCAAAACACTAAAATAAGGGAGATTTGACACTGAGAAGGATCATAGACCAAAATAAATGAATCATGCAATATTAACCACCAAAATGACCAATAAATGCATAAAACACAAGTAAAATATGTCTATAAATGCGACTCAAAATCATCGCATCAAAGGGCAAAGCAAAGAAAGGTTCTTATGCTAGCCAATAGTCCAAGTCATCTTCAACTCTCAAGGCCAAGGGATGGGTGAACAAGGGAGGTAAATGTCACCATTATCATGAGCCAGGACATTGGAAGAGAAATTGCCCTCTCTACATAGATGAACTAAAGAAGAAGAAGGAGGGGATGGAAGTCTCCACCTTAGATATCATGAAATAAACTTAAAATTCTTCTTTATCTCAGGTATATGATACCAAGAGAAAGATCTGACATAATGATGTGCAGGATCTGAAAATAAGTGAAGGCCTTTACAAAAGGACCAAGAAGGAAGACTCATCAAGAATGGAGCACGTGTTGCTGCCATAGATAGTAGTACCATTTAGTTTATTTCAGCCCAAAGGGCATGTAATAGAGGTATGAAGTGCTATTTTATTTTGCCAATAAATAGAAACACTTTATTTCTGCATCTTGTAATGATAAGGATGTCTATTAATAAAGTTCATGTTTCAATTTCAAAGATATGATCATTTATGGCAAATGCCTTATTTATCTTGTGGTACTTGATATGCATGAGATAAAATAAATGATACTTTTATGTATCTCTTAATTGTATACTTGGCTACTTACTTGGATGAGATACTGCTCCCTATGATTAGTCTTCCATTTTTCTATACTATATTTTCAAAACCATGAAAACAAAAATTGCATGCCCATTATGACTGCCTATATATTGATAATGATGATGATGATGTTGATAATGTTGATATTGGGTGCAAGTAACCCCCCTCATTGAAAGGTGGGACTTGTACATTGGCTTCCTATGTTACTATGGTAAGAAGGAGCCTAGTGACCTTCCCCATCGCGTTGGGGTAATAGAGTCACACAAAATATATAAGCATGCTTCTCAAATTACAGCATAATGGGAACTCGTAATAAAAGTTGAATTGCTTGAAAAACTTGTCGAATAAATGTCGGTTTTGCAAATTACTTGTTATTATTTTGAATATGAGTCCTGCCAAGTATACTTTTTTGTTATAAATCGCTTTGCTTGATTTTGATAGCGTACCGTGCAATTGCATGATTGTGTCTCGATTTTCTTGATTTTAGGCAATACAAATAGAATACTGAATAAGATTGCTTCCGCACTCATACACTCTGATGACAAAAGATAAATTAGATATATCCATATTGGGTTAGTTTGTTCTTTATTTATCTAGTTTTTGAGTTATTTATTTCTTATTGTATATGCCAGTGTGATAGATCTTATTGGGCCACTCAGAGACGGGCGCTTTAATCCTTTTTCTACTGTCTAGGTAGTAGGATTGGGATTGGCATAAGAATGGTTATTTGATAGTTGGTATTAGAGCTTACACACTCCCATATACTTTAAGTAAATAATTTCTCAAGTCTCTTACACCCAAGAAACCCTAAAGTCCATAATGGTGAAAATTGAGGTGTCTAGGCTCGGGGTCCTGGCATAATTTCTCCTATCCGTCTTCACATTGGCAGAGATCCCCTACTCTACCTAGCCTCTATTGATCTAGAATTGGACCTAAAGGTTTTCTTGTGAAACCCTAGAGAGTCTTCTGGCATCTTGTCTCTTCTTTAAGGACTATCCTAAGCCACCCATGTAGATGAAGATTAGGTAGTCTTCTCATCTCCTCATGTCGTCCTTTCTTGTGACCTTTACCACATGATGTCTCGATTATGGGTAGCTTATACATGGGAATAATGAATATCGCTAAATCTTGAAAAGTTGATACCATGATCTGACCTAAATTTGAAAAGTCAATTTTGATCAATTTTGAAACTTGAATACTCTTGTATGACCCCTAATATCATGCAAACTCAATTTAGCCAAACTAGACTACATGCTTCCTATGTTTAGGTAAATCTTGATTTGGTGAAATAAGGATGACTTGTACCTTATACCTCATTGTTAATGAGGTCTCTATTTGATTAATATCCATGTTGTACTATTGTTGATTAAACCTCAAACATAGTTAAGAAAACTCGTATCCTATTTTGTACACATATTGACATGCTATCAAGTGACTAAGCCTAAGACTCACAAAATCATGATGCAAAAAGCAGTTTTGCTATTGACTATTGATGCTTTTTGCAATCTCGATTTTGATATGATGATTATGGGACTATATTTTGCATTATTATGCTCTAATTCCTCGAATGTCAGATTCAAATCCTCGATTTCCAAATTATATCACTACCTTAATCATGAAAGGAAAAAATTGCAAATCTTGACATTATTGCACTATTATCTTGAATTTTGATCTTATGGCTTTGATATATATGATTTAATCATTGATACTCTCCCTTTTTGAATAAGCTCAATGGATAATAACTAATGTTGGTAATGTGCTAGATTAGGGTTGTAGTTGACTCATGACTCCCCTAATCTAGGTCACATCCCTATTTTGACTACCTCTATGTTTCCATCCTATCGATTATTTAGAGTTTGGAAAGGTATTCCCTTCTACCCTATTTGGACTGGTTGACCTAAGACTAATAGGTTAAACCCATGGTTGATACTTGATCTTGAATATTGATTTGATAATGACCTTGACATATGGCAATATTGACTATAGCTTGAGGTTGACTTCCTAAATAAACCTAGGTCTAGATCATTCATCAACCTTAGAAACCATGATAATGAAATCTTGACATGTTGATCAAATATTGCTTGAATATTATTGCTAGAAATTGAATATAGATGAGTGATATCCCCTAAGGTCTAAACAGGAATATAAACCCTAGCTTTGAAATATATATACATATGATCAAATTTTGGATCTATGACTTTTGGTGTCTAAAATCTTGACTCTTGATATTGATTATAGAATTGTGACTCATGATTATCAATCTCAATAATGATACAAATCCTATGTTCACATTATTTGGATCTACAGATCATACTAGATATATGACTAATGACTTCAAAATCCCAAATTTTAAATTTTTTGAAATAATGACTATTTTGACTTCTTGATTTATGACTTAGGGTTTAGCTCTCATTAGGACTAGGGTGGGACCTCCCAGTGATTTTGAGATCAAAATCATGATATTGAAAGTATGATGTGGTCTTGAAATGTTGAAATATGAAATCTCAAACCATGGATGTATAACCCCACCTAGGCCAATGTAGAGTCTAGGGCCCTGAGATATTGGGATTGAAAGTCACCTTGTACACTTGAACTCTATTTGTTTGACATAAAATATGATATCTCCAAATTTGTGATCAATAGGATGCACACTATAAAAGGGCTCCCAATGATTCGCATACACAACACATTTCTCGAGGCCTCTCCATTTCTCGATGTTTTGCCCCCGAACACCCTGATTAACCCCCCCCCCCCGACCTCCCTGCTACTGTGCGACGCTGTTGCAAAGCCCAAAATGGGCATTTCCTCCTTGCAGTGTCGGGCCACCACTTGAGGCACTATTCTGGTAATATGGGCTCTCTCTCTTTGCTAAGTATTTAACTTATTTATTCTTTCTCGTTTTCTTCTGCAAATTTTTTCAAATTATGCAACTCTTATGTATATGTATCTTTCAGCCATGTACTCAGCACCTCATGTGCTTGACCCACCTTGTTCCACATATTTTATAGGTTCAGAGATGGCTAGGAGTGGATGGGCTCGGTTATCTATGTCAGTTGTTCTTGTTGTAAGATCCTTAGTATACATGAACAGACTCAACAAGAACAGACTTGTGTAAATGTGTACCTCAATTTGTAAATGAGAATATTGTAATAAAGAATGTTGCTTAATATACCTTGGTGAATGTTGAGATATTGTTGGTGCTTGTATATTATTATTGTCCATGTATGTCAAATTGTACGCTTCTGCATTTGTGCTTTGATAATACAATGCTAGGGACATACGCCTGGGTCCTATCACCATTGTCTGTGTAGTCATTTGGAGTTAGGATTTGGGTAACAAACGGTTCCATGACAATAGAAGTTCTCAAGAAATATCTAGCCTTGAGAACTTTATAAGCGAGTGAATCAGTCTTAATAAGAAGCCTAAAGAATTATTTTTTAGCAGCTCTTGGTTGAAATAACTCATGTCTTTAAGTCCAATACCTCCTAACTTCTTCAATTTACAAAGATTTGCCTAACATTGCCATCAGATTTCCTTTTCTGAGCCTTTTGTTGTGCATCAGAATCTAGCTATATTGCTTTAGATTTCATTTAAGATGCTCACTGGTACTTAATGTTGGTTATGTATGTCCAGAGAGCCAATCATGTGATGATTGTAATGGCATATCATGTAAAAATGATTTGATTATTAATAAAAGGCAAGCTTCCATTTTATTCTGTTTAATTTAGTATGAGATAATGATGTAACGTTATAAATGTCTAGAGAATTATATTACTCAATGACGCATGTAATAAAGTTGCTAACTATCACGGAACCATTCTTACCCCAATCCCAATCCTACTGCCTAGACAATAGAAAAAGGATTGAAGCGCCCGTCCCTGAGTGGCCCAATAAGATCTATCACACTGGCATATACAATAAGAAATAAATAACTCAAAACTGGATAAATAAAGAACAAACTAACCCAATATGGAGATATATCTGATTTATCTTTTGTCATTAGAGTTTATGAGTGCGGAAGCGATCTTATTCAGTATTCTATTTGTATTGCCTAAAATCAAGAAAATTGAGACACAATCATGCAATTGCACGGTACGCTATCAAAATCAAGCAAAGCGATTTATAACAAAATAGTATACTTGGAAGGAATTATACTCAAAAGAATAGCAAGCAATTTGCAAAACCAACATTTATTCGATAAGTTTTTCAAGCAATTTGACTTTTATTATGAGTTCCCAATATGTTGTAATTTGAGAAGCATGCTTATATATTTTGTGTGACTCTATTACCCCAACACCATGGGGAAGGTCACTAGGCTCCTTATCACCATAGGAACATAGGAAGCCAATGTACAAGTCCCACCTTTCAATAAGGGGGGGTTACTTGCACCCAATATCAACATTATCAACATCATCATCATTATCAATATACGGGCAGTCATAATGGGTATGCAATTTATGTTTTCATGTTTTTCAATATATATTATAGAAAAATGGAAGACTAATCATAGGGAATAGTAGCTCATCCAAGTAAGTATCCAAGTATACAATCAAGAGATACATAAAAGTATCTTCAATACAATCAAGGAGGAGTTATATAATAGCGTACATGTAGCATCCAACTCACAAAAACAAGATTTACTTTAGCGGAAGCGAATCATTTGCAGCGGATTACTGAAAATCATTAAAAATTAAAACTTTTTGCAAAGAGATCCAAACATAGGAAAACTCTTTCATCAAGAACCAATGTATAACATTTACATCCCGGTTCAAAAGTACATAACTTGTACCATCTCTTCTCGAGGATTTCATAATACAGCTGCCCTATTAACATTATATACAGACAACATAAGAACCTCGAGGCATCAAGCCAAAATCTCAGATCGATTCATTAAAAGCACTACTACTGACTCCGAGGACCTGAGAGTACAGAGATGACACATAGGATTACTATCTATATGACTTGTCAGGCAGTATCTCCACCTGAGATATTACTATTGTCCCTGCTGATGTTGTCCTTACTCTACTGTGGGAATTTTATTTCCTTGTCTGCGTCCACCTAAAAACATTGGATCCCACGGGGGTGAGACAATTGTAAATTGCCCCAGCGGGAGATATAACTATCCGTCAAAACATTATTATTGCAGATTATTAAAATAAAACTGAGCATAAGTTCTTATATATTAACAGCAGTATTACTCATTGTATGAGCAGAGTAAAGTAATCTCCTTCCCTAAGGAGAACATTGCATCTACCCATGGTAGAATCATAGTTCATCCATCTACAAGCAATGAATATAAAGATATATGAATAACATCTATCAACTAGAGATGTATAAAAGAAATGTATCATCAGCCAATAAATTTCCGTATTCAATCCTTAAGCAAACATGCTATACGGCTGATTACATTTTACAATCACACTTATGCCCTGAGGAGATAAGGTATACCGCTCATACTCCAACCGACCACTGCAAAGTCGAAATCGGTACCATGCATAGGTCAACGAAGAGTTGGATTCCCATGACCTCCCACATCTCGGTCAGTGTGAGACTACAAGCAGGACTATGTCAACTGCTCAATATAGCTTTCCAGGGTATACTGGCAACTTTACTACAGAGTTACAGCAACGGCTGCACTCTCATCGCCAATCGAGGGATTTAATTATTATCTCCCTTCGATCCGACATTAAGTATTATTGGGAGATGTGTACTGCATCTATCCCAATCATCGAGAGATTTGTGATACATCCATCCCGACACATATAATGAAGGATTTAGAGGTTTAATGATTACCTTTCATCAATTCCCCCATTAGGACGTAAGGATATGTTCGCCTATTAACCCCCACATATTCAAAAATATGCATTCTGGGTTTTGTCGCGGAGCAACCCGTTTCACCATCACCAATTTACTGACGATGATGGATCTATGGTCAGGGCTCTACATGATATGATTTCTCTTGATTAATTAAGTAAATTAGCATATTCGTTTAGCATCAGTCAAGTTCTCAAACAGGAATTATTATGATAAATGATATGAAGAAACATGTAATACTTCCATCAATGCTTTTCAAAACTTTGTAAAACATTAGGATCTCCATCCCTTATCTCATTACTTGGAAAATCTCATTTCTCAACAATGTCATCATCATGATTACTAAATTTGGGCTTTCAAACCCTCAGTTCATGACTGAACATGTTACCATTTCTTAGGTAACTATTACCTTCAGGTCATTTGACCAAGGTATACATGATACTTGTTACACAAGCATCTCACATGGCTCACCAGGCCACTGCACATCTTGTCACCTCTTATTGGGTAACAGTTAATTTAATGGCTTATAAGGCTCATTCACATTTTGTTACTTCTACTAAGAAACAACGACATATTGACACACAAGGCCAATACACATCTTATTACCTCTTACTTAGGAACAATGACATATTGGCACATAAGGCCAATGTACATCTCATAATTACAAGAGTAACACCCTTATTCCCTTAATAGGGTTAGGGTTTACTATTCATATCAAATTTGGGTTTCTCATATCCTATTTCAAATTATTTAGGGTTTCATGTTCATGTTATCAATCCAACCCTAATATATTGCTCCACTCCTCTAGGAGCATCTTTTGATATCACAAGTATTATGTTCATGTTATCAATCCAACCCTAATATATTGCTCCACTCCTCTAGGAGCATCTTTTGATATCACAAGTATTCACTCATGTTTATTACTCTCATCATATATCATTTAAGGATTATCAATACAAGGTATGAGATCATCTCTCATCCTTACCATGGTATGATTACATCATACTTATTAGTTTGGCTTAACCCCTTTCTCAAGATATATTAGCCTATACTTATCAAAGTATATCAAACTTGTTACAATTTTATTGTAACAACTACATAACACACTTCATGTGTTTATTATTCAAGAATATTGAATTGAGATGCATCAAAGTATATCAACCCTGAATTGCTAAATGTGATATTTGTCAATTCTTGATGTACCATTTTCTTTATTACTTCTAACTTACTTGAGCTTATCAATTTATCTTGTATTAAGGTATTTCCCCATATTAATATTTTCATCCTCTAACCTATCACTTTTATCATGTAGTGCATAGGTCACACATAAGAATTGTCCAACTATCTTGAATGATATGGACGCATCTCAGGTTAAGCCATTTCTTACTACAAGGTTTCCTAATATCAACTACTTGATATATTTCACCTTTATATGATATTATCCCTTATTTTATCATTAGGGATTCTCTCATACCATTACCCAGTAATTAGGATTATGGTTTATCATCATATTGCTCAAGATTAGGGATTCATGTATTATAAATCAAAATTAGAGTTTCACATCCCTTCACCCTGTATTAGGACTCCTCATCATACCATTGCATAGGGTTTCACATGGCATCACCCTCAATTAGGGATTCTCAAGGAATCACCCTTAATTAGGGTTATATCCTTACCCTATATTAGGGTTACAACTAGCATTTCCCTAGTTTTAGGGTTAATGTTCATCAATCTTCTTGATTAGGGTTTCATGATCTTTTCATCAAGAATCACATCCTAAATTCATATGTTATTCATATTGAAGGTATTGGGGCTTATCCATTACATGATTATCCTACATGTATGGATTCCTCTCTATATCATCCTCTCTAGGATATTGACTATGTCAAACTTAGTTAGATTAGGTCAACCAATCCTTCAAATAAGTACATTCAATTAGGGTTGACATAGTGTATTGAAGTATTGCTTATTTTTTAGCTTCAAGGATTAACTCACCTAAGGTTACCAATCACTTGGTACCTTAAAGGTGCAACCCTAGTGATTATCTTTGAGATAAATCAGTGACAACCATAGGGTCATTTTATATTTCATCACCTTAGGTTTCCAATTGAATTAATCACATTTAAACATCCAAACGTCCTTGACCATTGATGCTCCAAACGGTTTGAAACTGTTTAAGCAAAACAATAATGAAACTGCATGGACAATTTATACTTGAAACCACTTGGGTCCCCAAATGGTTTGAGACTGTTTGGTCTCAAATGGTCTTTAGACCATTTGGTCCCAAACGGTCTTGAGACCGTTTGGTCCAAACCTCCTCAAAACCGATTGGACCAAAAATGGTCTCAACCACTCATATTGATTTAGGGTTTCCAAGATTAATTCCTTCATCAATTGAATCCATGTAATTACTCATCAATTGAACCTAATCACCATACTTAAATTGAGATTAATGAATCATCTTTAAATTGATTAGACTTTCAATTGATCAACAATTAGGGTTTTGAACCCAATTGAATTAGGGTTGAAATCGATGAACTTTCAATATTAGTCATTGTGGAACTAATTGCTTTGAAATTATTAGACCATCATTAAAATTGGGAATTACCTGACCTAAAAAGGTCTTGAGGTCGTTTGGATGACCTCCAAACGGTCTTGAGACCATTTTCCCCATCCCATCACTTAAAATTGTGAAATTCAATTAGGGTTTGGATCATTAGATTGATCAACAATTGAACTATTGATTGCATTACCATTTGCTATCTTTGGACCTTCAAAACTCAACCATACTCAACCCTATACCTCCAAATGATCTTGGTTGACCTCCAAATGGTCTTGAGACCGTTTGGGTGATCTCCAAATGGTCTTGAGACAGTTTGGGTTAATCAACCCAAAGATTTAATTCATTCAATTGCAAAATCAACACTTAACCCGATTAGGGTTTCTAATTGGATGATTGTCCATATATTGATTTAATCAATTGGAACCATTAGATCCTCATCCAACATTTACTAGATTCCTGACCTCAAACGGTCAACCCATCCAAATGGTCAACTCATCTAAACGATTTGGGGTTCAAGACTCTAAACGGTTTGCAAACCGTTTAGTCTCCAAACGGTTTGGTGAAACCGTTTGGACCAAAGTCTTAAAACCGTTTGCAAGGGAAAATGGTTGGAATATGTTCCTAAGATGATATCCTCATCATATACCTTTGTTAATTCAAAATCTACTACCGTTTTCATGGTAATTAAAGCAATGGATCAAGGGAATTTCAAATAGAACAAAACGTTCAACAAATAATGGAGATTTGAATGCAATAACAATATTCAAGGGTTTGAGTTATATAACCCACCTACAATTGAGCTTCAAAGCTTCAAGTTCACGTCAAAAATGGTGGATTCAACTCCTTTCACTATCCCAAGGCTCTTCCTCAAGCTTTGAGTGAAAAGGAATGGTTAGAATTGAAGATGGGATCGAGATAAGAAGAAATCATGCATTGATTTTCGATTTCTACCATGGAATTGAGGTGAAAGGAGGTCAAGAAGCTTACTAACATGTTGTGGGTCGTCCTCCTGATCCTCCAAAGCTCCCTTGGTCGTTTTACAAGAAAAGAGAAGAATTGGATTTGAAATTACCCCTTCACCTCAAGGATAAAGGAGCATATATATATGAATTTTATTGAAAATTCATTTAAGAGAGAGAAAGTAGGAATTATCTCCTCAACTTCCTTGCCACTTTCCCCCTTCTCTTCCTTAGGGACGAGGATATCCTCTTTTCTTATTATTCCTCTCAATTATCTATGATTTAAAGAAAAGCAAATTAAGCACCTTAACCCTTATAATAATAATATCCTAAAGTTAGTGGATATTTCTTTTTCTTTTCTTAATGTGAGAGAGTTATCCACTTGCTTTGAGATATTTCGTGGCCTAGAAAAGGAACAAGGGTGTTAATACTTGAGAAAATTCATCCATCTCACTTTTGGTTGAAAGCCCTTCAATTATTTTATTTATTTTTGCATTAAATTGAATTAGGGTTTCAATTATGCTTAAATCTTGATTATTTTAATATCAAGATTCTCTCTCCTTCAAAGTGATACAAATGAGATACCCCTCTCATTTTATTTTCTCTAAATGATGCCAAGAAACGTTAGGGACTATTTTAAAGTGGTAATTTGCATATTGAACCCTAGGTTTTGGGTAAATTGCACATTACACCGAAACTGGGTTTTAATGCACAGACATTGCTTAATCAGCTCTTTCTTGGTACTCAGGCTTTCTCAAGCCATTCCTCTGCATAATATTCATTCTCATGATGCTCCATCACATGAGGAACATTTAATCATGTAACATTTGCAAGTTAACCCCTCAACTTGGGTCATTTACATTTTAGTCCAAAATAAGCAAATGTTGCTTCAACATTATTCAAACATGACCAAAATTGAAACATGGGTTCCTCTTGGGCCTTAATTACTTTTCACAAGATAAAATTAAGGATCTAATTAACTTACTTAAGCAAAAATCCCAAGGTTAAGGCATAACCCAGGTCAGGGATGTTATAGTACCTTTCTAAATGAGTATTTAGAGTATAGATTCCAAGAAAGAGTAGATCAACCCCTTTAGTCAGATCCTAGATCAAAATATTGGATCAAGGGTCAAGATCATAGTTTCAAAGAATCATACTTCACTATTTGAGATTAGGGTTACATTCTCCTATCTTTACCTTAGGGTTAGATCATCAACACTATTAGCATTTATTCAAGTATTAAGAATGTTTCAAGAATGGATGACCTACCTAGGTATATTTAGGAACACATGTCAAACCTAATTATTATCATCATCATTCAAATCTCTATATCATTTTCAATATGAAAAAGTAACATTGGACTCAAAATTGGATCAGGGAGATTCATGGCTCAGACATATGATTAAGGGGTTTGCAAAAAGAAGGTCAATCGTCATCATATCAAGAGTAATCCTTACTTCAATGTAAATGATTCACATTCTAAGAGAGATGAGTTGCAAGATCAGATCTAAACTCGTACATAGTCAAGTTCAATTTCAAGATGAGCATTAGAGTCATAATTAGGGTTTCTCAAGGATTAATCATCATTATTGAGCCATTAGATAAACTAAATAAGAAAGATACCAAATATAGGGATATAAACGAACAAAATTTGTAAACTGGTCTCAAAAGTATTTTTAAATGATCCATTGGATTTTTTTGATCAAGATTGACTATTTTTTCATCATTTTTGGAGTTCATATGTATTTTCTACAATTAAAACAAGATCTGGACATTTAAATGAATTTCCAAGTAGAGAGGAGGTATAATACCTTGAGTGCAAAAAAGTCAAAATGTTGGATGATGAACGAGGGGTCTAGATGAAGCCGCATGAGCAAGGTGGCTTTCTGGTTGAGATACATTGGTTCGATCTTGGTTTTTCTGGTTCAATCAGTGGTTTGCTGGTCTTTTGGGACGACTGATCTTGCACTGAGCTGGCGCTTCTGGGCTATGTCTCCTGTCTGCATAGAGCCTCATGCGATCCCAAGAATAGGGCGGAGGGGCTTTCCAGTGTGGAGTAGCTTTGGGAGAAGGAGTGGGTGAGGGAGTCAGCCAAGGTGCCGCCCAAATATGTCTCAACCTCGCGAACCAAAATAGTGCCTCAGGTGGTGGCCCGGCGCTGCAAGGAGGAAACGCCCATTTTGGGCTTTGCGGCGGCGCCGCACAGTAGTAGAGAGGTTGGGGTGTTAATCGGGGTGTTCGGGGGCAAAAGAGTGAGAAATGGAGAAGCCTCGAGAAAGGTGTTGTGTATGTGAATCATTGGGAGCCCTTTTATAGTGTCTAAGGGTCGGTTTTAGGGCTAAAGAGTGCTTGCACTAAGCCATGGCCGCCGGAGGAGAGGGGAGAGCAAGGAATCTGTTTTGGTGGCTGGATGGAGTGTAAAATTTTTTCAAAATAGGGTTTGTTCTATTCGTATTTGGGGAGGGAGTTCCTCTCGAATAGAATTTTTATTCATGGTCATAGGCGGGAGATTCGCCATAATGGTTGCATTCATGTCTCCCCGCAATCAGTGAGAGGTTGAAGACAACCCCCAGGCCACTAGATCGGCCCCTGATCCGTAGGAGGGCACATCCAAGGGCTAAGATCACCCCTGAATCCATGCCTTGGATTGGTGACATGGAAAAGCCAAAAAAAGGGCAATTAAAAGGGGTTTTTACAACAAAACTTCAAGAAATCATTGAAAATCGTAGGAATGCCCAAATGACATGATTTTTGGACCATAGCTTCAAAATAATGTGAATAATATTTTGAAAAAGTTGAAAACAAAAAATGAAGTTTTAGGGATTAATTTTCTTCTTTGGATCAATTAGTCAAATTTAAGGTGTTATAATGTGCATAAAATTCACATTGATCACCATATTTTGTATTTGAGTCTCAACATTGATTATGAAGCCAAGAAAAATGATTGAGGATCATGAGTGTGTATAATGAGGGCAAAATAGTAATTAATTCATATTAATTCTAAAATTTCACTTTGTCACATCCTTCCCTCCTTGAAAAGGAATTTTGTCCCCAAAATTCAAAAATATCCTCAAAACTTGGGATTATTCAACCTAAGTCATTTCCTCAAATGTTGGGGTATCCTCAAGTATAAAATCAAAATCATGTCCTCAAATATCAAGTAATCAAATAATCATAATTGGGATTCCATGTTCCATATCATAATCAACTTGGTACTAACACCCTTTCATCATCAAGCAATTGAGTATCAAGATCAGCACATATATTATCCAAAATCATTATATCAGTCACAAATATGGAAAGCATCCTATTGATCACAAATTTGGAGATATCATATTTTAGGTCAAATAAATAGAGTTCAAGTGTACAAGGTGACTTTCAATCCCAATATCTCAGGGCCCTAGACTCTACATTGGCCTAGGTGGGGTTATACATCCATGATTTGAGATTTCATATTTCAACATTTCAAGACCACATCATACTTTCAATATCATGATTTTTGAGCTCAAAATCACTGGGAGGTCCCACCCTAGTCCTAATGAGAGCTACACCCTAAGTCATAAATCAAGAAGTCAAAATAGTCATCATTTCAAAAAAAAAAAAATTGGGATTTTGAAGTCATTAGTCATATATCTAGTATGATCTGTAGATCCAAATAATGTGAACATAGGATTTGTATCATTATTGAGATTGATAATCATGAGTCACAATTCTATAATCAATATCAAGAGTCGAGATTTTAGACACCAAAAGTCATAGATCCAAAATTTGATCATATGTATATATATTTCAAAGCTAGGGTTTATATTCCTGTTTAGACCTTAGGGGAGATCACTCATCTATATTCAATTTCTAGCAACAATATTCAAGCAATATTTGATCAACATGTCAAGATTTCATTATCATAGTTTCCAAGGTTGATGAATGATCTAGACCTAGGTCAATTTAGGAATTCAACCTCAAGCTATAGTCAATATTGCCATATGTCAAGGTCATTATCAAATCAATATTCAAGATAGAGTATCAACCATGGGTTTAACCTATTAGGCTTAGGTCAATCAGTCCAAATAGGGTAGAACGGAATACCTTTCCAAACTCTAAATAATCGATAGGATGAAAACTTAGAGGTAGTCAAAATAGGGATGTGACCTAGGTTAGGGGAGTCATGAGTCAACTACCACCCTAATCTAGCACATTACCAACATTAGTTATTATCCATTGAGCTTATTCAAAAAGGGAGAGTATCAATGATTAAATCATATATATCAAAGTCTTAAGATCAAAATTCAAGATAATAGTGCAATAATGTCAAGATTTACAATTTTTTCCTTTCATGGTCAAGGTAGTGATATAATTTGGAAATCGAGGATTTGAATTTGACATTCGAGGAATTAGAGCATAATAGTGCAAAATATAGTCCCATAATCATCATATTAAAATCGAGATTGCAAAAGGCATCAATAATCAATAGCAAAACTGCTTTTCGCATCATGATTTTGTGAGTCTTAGGCTTAATCACTTGATAGCATGTCAATATGTGTACAAAATAGGATATGAGTTTGCTTAACTATGTTTGAGGTTTAATCAACAATAGTGCAACATGGATATTAATCAAATAGAGACCTCATCAACAACGAGGTATAAGGTACAAGTCATATATATTTCACCAAATCAAGATTTGCCTAAACATAGGAAGCATGTAGTCTAGTTTGGCTAAATTGAGTTTACATGATATTAGGGGTCGTACAAGAGTATTCAAGTTTCAAAATTGATCAAAATTGAGTTTTCAAATTTAGGTCAGATCATGGAATCAACTTTTCAAGATTTAATGATATTCATTATTCCCGTGCATAAGCTACCCATAATCGAGACATCATGTGGTAAAGGTCACAAGAAAGGACGACATGAGGAGATGAGAAGACTACCTAATCTTCATCTATATGGGTAGCTTAGGATAGTCCTTAAAGAAGAGACTAGATGCCATAAGACTCTCTAGGGTTTCACAAGAAAACATTTAGGTCCAATTCTGGATCAATAGAGGCCAGGTAGAGAGGGGTATCTCTGCCACTGTGAAGAGGGATAGGAGAAATTATGCCAGGACCTCGAGCCTAGACACCTCAATTTTCACCATTATGGACTTTAGGATTTCTTGGGTTTAAGAGACTTGAGAAATTATTTACTTAAAGTATATGGGAGTGTGTAAGCTCTGATATGAACTGTCACGGAACCATTATTACCCCAATCCCAATCCTACTGCCTAGATAGTAGAAAAAGGATTGAAGCGCCCGTCCTGATTGGCCCAATTAGATCTATCACACTGGCATATACAATAAGAAATAAATAACTCAAAAATTGGATAAATAAAGAACAAACTAACCCAATATGGAGATATATACGATTTACTTTTGTCATCAGAGTGTATGAGTGCGGAAGCGATCTTATTCAGTATTCCATTTGTATTGCCTAAAATCAAGAAAATCGAGACGCAATCATGCAATTGCACGGTATGCTATCAAAATAAAGCAAAGTGATTTATAACAAAATAGTATACTTGGTAGGACTTATATTTAAAAGAATAATAAGCAAATTGCAAAACTGACATTTATTCAACAAGTTTTTCAAGCAATTCAACTTTTATTACGAGTTCCCATTATGATGTAATTTGAGAAGCATGCTTATATATTTTGTGTGACTCTATTACTCCGTCACGATGGGGAAGGTCACAAGGCTCCTTCTCACCATAGGAACATAGGAAGCCAATGTACAAGTCCCACCTTTCAATGGGGGGGGGGGGGGTTGCTTGCACCCAATATCAACATTATCAACATTATCAACATCATCATCATTATCAATTTACGGGCAGTCATAATGGGCATGCAATTTATGTTTTCATGTTTTTCAAAATATAGTATAGAAAAATGGAAGACTAATCATAGGGAACAGTAGCTCATCCAAGTAAGTATCCAAGTATACAATCAAGAGATACATAAAAGTATCTTCAATACAATCAAGGAGGAGTTATAAAATAGCGTACTTTTCTAAATGAGTATTCGGAGTATAGATTCCAAGAAAGAGTAGATCAACCCCTTTAGTCAGATCCTAGATCAAAATATTGGATCAAGGGTCAAGATCATAGTTTTAAAGAATCATACTTCACTATTCAAGTTTAGGGTTACATTCTCCTATCTCTACCTTAGGGTTAGGTCATCAACACTATTAGCATTTATTCAAGTATCAAGAATGTTTCAATAATGGATGACCTACCTAGGTATATTTAGGAACACATGTCAACCCTAATTATTATCATAATCATTCAAATATCTAGAATCATTTTTAATATGAAAAAGTAACATTGGACTCAAAATTGGATTAGGGAGATTCATGGCTCAGACATATGATTAAGTGGTTTGCAAAAAGAAGGTCAATCATCATCATATCAAGAGTAATCCTTACTTCAATGTAAATGATTCACATTCTAGGAGAGATGAGTTGCAAGATCAGATCTAAACTCATACATAGTCAAGTTCAGTTTCAAGATGAGAATTAGAGTCATAATTAGGGTTTTTCAAGGATTAATCATCATTATTGAGCCACTAGATAAACTAAATAAGCAAGATATCAAATATAGGGATATCAACTAACAACATTTGGAATCTGGTCTCAAAAGTATTTTTGAACGATCTATTGGATTTTTCTGATCAAGATTGACTATTTGTTCATCATTTTTGGAGTTCGGATGCATTTTCTACAATAAAAACAAGATATGGGCATTTAAATGAATTTCCAAGTAGAGAGGAGGTATAATACCTTGAGTGCAAAAAAGTCAGATCGTTGGATGATGAACGAGGGGTCTAGATGAAGCCACATGAGCAAGGTGGCTTTTTGGTTGAGATACATCGGTTCGATCTTGGTTTTTCTGGTTCAATCAGTGGTTCGTTGGTCTTTTAAGCCGGTCGATCTTACGTTGAGTCGGTGGTTCAGAGCTCTATCTCATGTCCGCACAGAGCCTCGCGTGAGCCCAAGAATAGGGTGGAGGGGCTCACCGGCGTGGAGCAGCTTTGGGAGAAGGAGTGGGCGAGGGAGTCAGCCAAGGTGCCGCCCAAATACGTCTCAACCTCACAAACTAGAATAGTGCCTCAGGTGGTGGCCCGGCGCTGCAAGGAGGAAACGCCCATTTTGGGATTTGCAGCGGCACCGCACAGTAGCAGGGAGGTCGGGGGGTTAATCGGGGTGTTCGGGGGCAAAATAGCGAGAAATGGAGAGGCTCGAGAAAGGTGTTGTGTGTGTGAATCATTGGGAGCCCTTTTATAGTGTCTAGGGATTGGTTTTAGGGCTAAAGAGTGCTTGCACTTAGCCATGGCCGCCGGAGGAGAGGAAAGAGCAAGGAATCCATTTTGGTGGCTGGAGCATGGAAGTTGTTCAAAATAGGGTTTGTTCTGTTCGTATTTGTGAGGGGGTCATTTCCTCTCAAATAGAATTTTGATTCATGGTCGTAGGCGGGAGATTTGCCATAATGGCTGCATTCATGCCTCCCCGCAATCAGTGGGAGGTTGAAGACAACCCCCAGGCTTTTAGATCGGCCCCTGATCCGTGGGAGGGCACATCCAAGGGCTGAGATCGCCCCCGAATCCATGCCTTGGATCGGTGACATGGAAAAGCCAAAAGGGGCAATTAAAAGGGGTTTTTACCACAAAACTTCAAGAAATCATAGAAAATCATAGGAATGTCCAAATGACATGATTTTTGGTGAATAATATTTAGAAAAATCTTGGAAACAAAAAAATGAAGTTTTAGGGATCAATTTTCTTCTTTGGAAAAAGTGATCAATTAGTCAAATTTAAGGTGTTATAATGTGCATAAAATTCACATTGATCGCCATATTTTGTATTTGAGCCGCAACATTGATTATGAAGCTAAGAAAAATGATTGAGGATCATGAGTGTGTATAATAAGGGAAAAATAGTAATTACTTCATATTAATGCTAAAATTTCACTTTGTCACGCTAACCTTGTAGATGAGATCATACAGATGTTAAGAGTATATATACATATTCTCATTGTGTCCCTGATCGGTTGTCATTGTGGAAGTTTGATAGACAACAAAGACACATAAGATCAGAGTGTGAGTTGGTTGATGACTAAATCTCATTAGTAATAATATGGCAATATCAAACCAACTACATAGATACATGTCAGAGAACAGTGTATCAGACAAACCCACTGTGGGACTGACACATGGAAGCCATCCTTATGGAATTCATAGTCATCTCTCACAATGATGGTGGTCGTTGTAGTTCTTAGACCTAAAATCACTGCACTCAACACATGTCGTTGGGTACACTTTGACATCATCAAACACAGTCCTGAAACATGGGTTGTTATAACAGTGATGATTGGGTGGCTTTGACACATGGGGATTGACTATGAGTGATAGACATGGGATTTTTTCCTCCTACTGGAGTGTGATGTCCTAGGCCTCTTGATAAGCGAGACTGAGAAAAGCATGGACATGCACATGTGAGTTAATATGTGTTATTGATATTACATATATCTCATACAATTTACTCTTGGTTCAAGAAACAAGATTGAATAATAATGAGTGTGACTGCTCCATGCCTCTAGTTCAATCTGGACATCAATGAAAAAAGAAATATAGAAACATTATAACACTGCACACATATTTTAGTTGAAATTGTTCCCCCCAAGATTGTAGGTTGAAGTTGTTCCCCAACTTTTCCATTTACTTGGGTAGCAATGATGTGTGACTAGACACCACTCTTTGCTTGTGATTTCATAAGTTGTTATGGACACTCACTGCCAATGTAATATGGGACCTATCAGGTCACACACATAGGTCTTGACCTAGAAGAGGAGTTTAAATCTCAAATGACAGTTGAGTTAAGTGTTAAAGTGTTTAGGCATTTGATTCAGGCAACAAATAGTTTGACAGCACTGTCAAACACCCATCTCAAGTGTTGAGACGGCCGTCTGGAAGTGTCAAATGGTTGTCTCAAGAGTTGAGACGGACATCTGGGTTTTGGGTCGGTTAGAGTTGAATTTGGCTAAGAATTGAATAGACCCAGCCAAACAGGCATGACTCGGGTCACCAGATGACCATCTGGGTGAATCGAGATGGTTGTCTTACATGGGTGAGATGGTCAAGCTCAGTCGAGGAAGGTTCTAGATGTTTCCCTATTCATTTTGTTTGAGAAATTATTTTTGTAAAAGGAAATCAATGTCTAACATTGATGGAAATTGATTTGCCAAATTTGTGTACAATTGGGAACTGCAAAATGATTGTCTCGTAGTGTGAGATGGCCGTCTAGCTGAGCCAAATGGTCGTTTCAACTATCGCATGTTGTGCAATTTCCAAAATTGTTGAGAAAATTTGAGTTCTTCCGGTCCTTTCCACTCCTGCACATTAATTGTGCATTGGATAGCAACTAGGAACCTTGACTCTGGCCTCTACTATAAATAGAGGGGTATTGGGGGCTTCCTAGAACACAACACAGACAACTGAGAATTAATTCCTCTGATAATTGTTGTCCTCTCTGGCTGTGGTAACCACGAGAGCCCAGGCAAGTCCTACCCGACTAGGGAGGGATAGACACATGAGAGAATAACGGAGATTTGGCATTGTGGGGGAGAAAGTCACTAACTAGAAAACTGATGGAGAAGGATGACTACTTCCTGGTCATTCTAGAAGGATGACAAGAGTTCTATGCAATCTGTGTATACTACCATAGAGGTGGGAAGTTGTTGTTTTCCGCTTAGAGGACAACATCAACCAGCAATCCATGACAAGAGGGGTTGTTGAAGAAGACGGCATTCGCGGATACAGTCTGTGGTGTAGACCAAGAGGTGCAACAGGCAGACGTGTCTTAGTGCAACTAGATTTTAGAGTTACGCATCTACAACAATGAGGATTGTCGCTGGACTTGCTCCAGGACCAGGTATGTCCATAAACCATCCTCCATGTATTATAGTTATTGACGTGATCTACTAATTATGGGGAATATGGTAGATAAATTTTTAAATTCCACTGCCTGCTCTATACCATATTTCCCATCAGTGGTATCAGAGCCAACGTCAATTTTCTATATTACGTGGTAATCGATATGATTGGATTTTAGTTTTGCCATTCTATTATTGCATGTGATGCTAAAAATATCTTGTCAAATCCAAACACCACGATAATCCCAAACTAATATATATGATATATTTATATATGTAATTTACACATGTCACCCTAAAAGTGGTTTTGATGGTGGATGTGTAGCATGGTTATTGCCAATAACCCCTATTTGTGCATGGTTGTTTGTTGTTCATTTATTTGTTTATCTTGGTTTGCGTATCGATTCTCTATATCATCTTCCCGATGTAAAGTTAATTCTCTTCTACCTTTTGCTCCCCTCGAATGTAACTTGAGGTTTCCCTATAATCATGTAAAAGTAGGATATTTATACTTTCCTATTATGATGAAGATAAAGGCATCATGAAGACGAGTCGACCAAATGAAGGACCTTAAAGGACATGGTGGACAAGTTGGACCGATCGTCTAGTGGGACTGAGTGAACAGCTGGAGAAGCCAACTGATGGTGGACAGAAAGACCAGATGACTTGTGAGATGACCTAACAACCGGCCAGGAGACGAGCCGGTTGGTTTAAGGGTTGAACCGATCAACCCTGATTGGCAAGCACGGATATTCATCAACAATAGGTTTCTGCATATGATGTAGACCTAGATGACTGTAATTCCTTGTGACTCCAAGGGATTACATTAGGACTGGCCATAACCATCGCTTTTATTTATTGCATGTTTTTATTATGGGATATACCATGTATATGATACGTACTATGTATGTGGTGATTGGATAAAGTATATGTATTCATACAAACTCCCTCAACTAAAATATTAAGTCTTAAATGCCTTCCATTAGCAATACATATTAAAAGATTGATCGAATAAGTGTATATTTGTATAAGGCATGGTGCACCATCTATCTCGTGGATGTGTGATGATAGATATATAGATTTGCATAATTCTTGGTGTGTATCTATCGTATTGGCTATTCGGTCAGGCTTAACTGGTGACTTGGAGAGCCCAAGCCCAGAGGCATACAGATGATCATGGCAAGGTGTTGCGTATATCATCTATCCAAGAGTTGCATATGATGCAATTGGCATGATGTCCTACATAAATAGTTAGGTTGTGGGAAATCGACAAAAGCCGACTCATGACTTGATGAAATATGGATCTTGGCCCACTAGAATTTGTATGATGCAATATTCTAATTTGATATTAAGGGCTATCAGTTTGAATAAAATAGGGGGAGCGATAATAATTAAAGACCTAATTAATATCGTCAAAAATTTTAAATCAAATCAAATCAAAATGGTTTTTGACAAATGTAAATTTTCTCTTGTAGAATCAATGACGAACAAATCCGATTTGTGATTGATCGTAAAGAAGGACAAACTTGACGAGAGAAATGTCCATGATTGGTTTTGAACTTTGAGAAGGGTTCTCAATGAAGAGTGCAAACTCTACATCCTTGACAAACTAGTGCCTAAAATACCTCCTCCTGATGCACCTAGGACACAAGTGGATTCTTACTGGAAGCATGTCAATGATGCCTTAGAGATAAAGTACCTTATGCTACATGCATGAACTATGAGTTGCATGAGCAACATGAGGACATGAGTGTTCTTGAGATGTGGCACATCTTAGGAAGGTAACACTTGGTCTTGACATGCAAGAAAGGAACACTATCTTAAAAGTTCTACTTGAGTCGAAACTGATAGAGGGAACCTCAGTAGAAGAACATGTGCTAAATATGATTGGACATGTGTATCATCTTGAAGAATTGGGATTCACGTTGAGCCAAGAGTTGCCTAGGGATATGATTCTAAAGACTATGCCAGAATCATATAGTTGTTTTATTGCATGCCAGCATGTGAGTAATTTGACTAGATAGATGTCAGAACTACTTGCCATGTTGATTCATGCGGAAGTAAATGTGAAGAAGGACAAGCCCGTGATGGTGATCAATGGGGCTAAGTCCAAGGATCAAAGAAAGACCGAGAAGATTTTTGTGGTCAAGCCTAAGTCTAATTCTTAAGCACTCAAGATAAGGAGAAAGAAAAGTACAAGAGGAACTCATCCTTTATACTTGAAGGTTTTTAGGAAGCAGAAGATGGAGATGGGGATGGGGATCTCCACTTCAAGTATATATGTTATTGAGATAAATCTATCTACTTCATCATCGTGGGCATTAGATACCGGATGTAGATCTCACATATGTTCTCATATGCAGGATCTGAAAGGAAGTAGGCCTTTAACAAAAGGAGAGGTAGAACTGTGAGTTGCTAATGGTGCAAGAGTTGCGGCCAGTGCAGTTGGAACCTATAGTATATATCTACCCACGGGGCTTGTAATAGAGTTAAATAATATCTATTATGTACCTGCTATAAATAGAAACATCATTTATGTATCTTGTTTAGACAAGGATGCATTTGAATTCCATATTAAAAGTGGTTGATGTTCTATTTCAAAAGATAGGATCTTGTATGGAAGTGCCCCTATGTCTTATGGTCTTTACTTGTTAGATCTAAATACAGGTGTATATAATGTTAATACCAAAACTTTAAAACTCAACAACTCAAACAAAACATGTATTTGGCATTGCCATCTCAAGAGTTGAGACTGGTGTATGGGTGTCAGGCCGGTTGGAGTTGAATTTGGCTAAGGATCGAACCGACCCCAGTTGAGACGACCGTCTAGGTGAACCGAGACTGTCGTCTCGCATGGGCGAGATGGTCCATCTCGGTCGGGGAAGGTTCTATATTTTTCCTATTCATTTTACTTGAGCAATACTTGCTATATAAGGAAATCAATGTCTAACATTGATGGGAATTGATTTGCCAAATTCGTATACAACTGGGAACCACAAAGCGATCATCTCACGTGCAATATGAATGTCTAGCTAAGCCGAACTACTGTTTCGGTTGTCACAGGTTGTGCAATTTCCAAAATTGTTACAAAAATTCAAGTTCTTCTGGTCCTTTCTACTCCCGCACATTAATCCTACATCGGATAGCAATCGGGAACCTTGACCCTGGCCTCTACTCTGGATTGAGGGGTAATGGGGGCTTCCCAGAACACAACATAGACAACTAAGAACTAGTTCCTCTTACAAATGTTGTCCTCTCTAGTTGTGATAACTACGAGAGTCCAGGCAAGTCCTACCCGACTAAAGAGGGATAGCCACGGGAGAGAATAACTAAGAGTTTTCATTGTATGAGAGTAATTCGGTGACTAGTACACCAACAGAGAAGGACGACTCCTTGATGATCGTTCTAGCAGGACGACATGAGTTCTAGGTGATCCGTGTGGACTGCCATAGAGGTGGGAAGTCGTTATTTTCCACTTGGAGGACAACGTCAGGCAACAATCCATGACAAGAGGAGTTGATGAAGAAGAAGATGTTTGTGGCTACAGTCCGTGGTGCAAACCAGGATGTGCAGCATTTAGGTGTGTCCAAGTGCAACTAGGATTCAGAGTTGTGCATCTACAATGACAAGGATTATCGTTGGACTTGTTCTAGGACCAGGTATATCCATAAACCATCCTTCCTGCATTATAGTTATTAATGCGATCTACTAATTATGAGGAATATGGTAGATAAAATTTTAAATTCCGATGCCTGCTCTGTACCATATTTCCCATCACTTGAAAAATACTCATAATATATTATGGTATAGTTTGTGCTATGACTTCAATGAGTACCTCTTTCCCCAGCTTATATAGAAGCTTCTCTTTCCATCCTTGCAGTTTCTTTGAAATTCCTTCCTTCAAAAAAGTAAAGACATGTCTCTTGCTATAGGTAGCTCAAGGTACTTTGCATATTTTTTTCACTTCTCTCACCTTGAGAAGATTCTTTAGTTCTTGTTTTGTGTTATGTGGCACTCCTTTGCTAAAAGCCACTTTTTTCACAATTGATCTTTTGTCCTAATGTCTGTTTGTACTGGCTAATTATATTAGCTAAAATTAGGCATTCTTGACGAGTGGCTCTAGCAAACAAGATGTTATCAGATGCAAAGAAAAGGTGAGAAATTCCCATTGTAGATCTACTAACTTTGATCCCATGTAAAAGATTGTTCTCAATAGAAGATAGGATGGATGTAGAAAAGGCATCAGTACATAAAATGAAAAGATAAGGATAAAGGTGGTCACTCTGACGCAGTTCTCGGAAAGGCTTTTTCATCGTGGATTGATCACCATTGATGGCAAAGGCTTAGCTAATTGTAGATACACATTCAAAAACCTTCTTCCTCCACCTATCTAAGAACCCCAACTTCTTCTACACATGATCCAAAAAATCCCATTCCACCCGGTCATAGGCCTTCGACATATCTATTTTTAGGTTCATACTATGTGCGATAAAATAACTTATCTTTTCTATGTTTCAAACCTTCCACAACAATGACAACAACTTAGATAACATATCTATGATGAACCAAGTTAATGTTGGCCTAATGAAAAAGGTCAATAACCCAACTGATATTTAACAATTTACACCTATCATTTCAATTAACAACTCTTACAAAATTCTAACAAAGATCTTCAATTCCAAACTTTAAAAACTACAAATTATATTGTAAGCATAGTTGGATGGTGTTGTTGTATTCAAGATACATACATTATGCTCAATGGGATTATTCACTCTAGTTACAAAAATAATGAACCTCCCCTCATATTCAAAGTAGACTTTGGAAAATGAATTATTAATTGGAATTTCTTGATGCAAATAAGGAAGGCTACAAATTTCCTACTATTCAAAATGACTAGATATATAAATGCATCAACATTAAAAAATATTTGACTATTATCAATTAATTACATTTTGATTATTTCAAAAGCTAAAATAGTCTTCAGTAAGGTGATCTATCGTCACCTTACCTATTTTTGGTTGTCACGTCAGTTCTTGTATCTCTGTTTAGGTTAGGTGTTACAAACAATTTAATTACAAAATGTCAAAAATCTTTATGAGAGAAATCTAATCTGATTTTTTATTACACCTTGTCATGATAAAATCATATGATAGGAATGTTATCAATACTTCAAGAATCTTAGGCCTTTTTCACCTATCTTTAATTTTAAAAGAAATTTGAGAAATCCATTATTGTTGGTGTTCATATAGATGATTCAACCTTGCTTAAATACAGTGCTTTGATGAACTATAAATTGGAGTTTTTCCTTTGGAATATTTAGACTTATCATTATCACCTCAAATTCACTTGGCATCCAATCTTAGATAAAATGTCTCAAAGGCTTGCCTCTTGAAGAAAGAAAGAAAAAGTCTAAATAAAGCATGTTGATTTACTCGCATTGATGCCTCACTCTTTGGTCTACCCTCTTACTTCATTAGTTATATGCCTTTGTCATAAAAATAGAGGATTTTATTAATGCCTACATTAGGAGTTTGTTGGATCTTACAAAGGAAAGGCAGAAAATCTACTTGCTCATTTGGGGTATTATTTGCACCCCCCCCCCCCGGTCCTCATTACCGGAGTTCATCTTTTTATACGACTCTTTAGGACCTTTAAATAGCTACAAAATGAATGTTATAGTCCCTAACTCTATCAAATACTTGTTTAGCAAAGCTTACAAACTCATTTGTTCATCTTGAGACGATCTTACAATGTCAATAAAGCTTATAGACTTTTTACACGTCTAGGTAAATACTTTTAGAAAATAAAATGCCCAAAAAGTACATACTTTTCTTGGTTGACTTTAAAAAACTATCAATTTAAGGTGATTCGTCAAACTCTAATGTGTATGGCTCTCGCATTTGTTATCATGTTATAACCACACTAAAATATCTATTGTACTTTTTTAGTGTCCATTTTCCACTATGGGATTACTACTATTACATTCAAGCCAAATCATCACTACTGCTCTTTCGATCGTTACACTGTTCATTGAACAAGCTAATACTCTTAACTTCTTGTAATTTATAGAATTTTAGCTTGCTTATATAAACTTTTTTAAGAATTAACACCTCATTATTGCAAATATTTGTGAGAAACTATATGATTGGTCTTTGTATCGTTAATAGGTGATGTACGTCGGCCACAAAACCAAAAAGTTAAGATTTCCTGCCGGGCAATTGAAGTATCAATTGGTGGAAGGCCTGCCTCTACCAATGGCCAACTCTTAGGCTCCGTTTGGTTGATAGGATATGCGGGAGGGATCGGATCTATATCCTAGCTTCGCACATTTCCAGCGTTTGGATCGGCCCAAATAGGATGGGAATGATGCTATTCCCGTACATACTGGATTAAAAAATGGGTCCTTTTATGTGGGTTTTATTAATCCCTCCGAGCACGATCGACGTTTCCTAAGATTGCGTCGACTTCACGACCTTCTGGTTTTATGACGCCGACCAGTCTGCACGTTGGCCAAAGATGCAAAGATTCACAATGGGAGCATCTCCCGTGTACCAGATCGATGACTCCTCCAGCCCCTCTTCTTCACCGGTCCTCCCTAGGTCAACTATGAACAATCTTCAACGCCCGCAACTGTTGCAGTAGAACTACTGATTAAACTCAACCGGCGGAGAATGCTGCTAATGACAGAAATGCACGGTTAAAGTCGCCGAGCCGTGGGCAAAGTATTACTCCGTGAGGCTTGAAGTACAAGTGAGCCGCAACTATTTAATGGAGCAAAGCAGATGTAAAGGTCGGTGCGCTTGCTACCAGAAAGAACCTCCCTTCCCAGCCGTAAACAAACATGATCGACACTTTTCATATGCTTTCTTTCTTTGTTGTTTTCCAATCCAATTCAATCTAATCCAATGCCTTATTAAAATCCTTTCCTTTTCTATCTGCAAACCAAACATGGCCTTATAGAACTTCCCGTTCTCTTTCATTTGTGGTTACAAGTTCATACGCCAGGATTTTCTGGTCCTCACTTTCTCTATGAAAGCATAGTTTATCAAAAAGAATAGAAAACTAACCGTGATAACTTTGAGAATCAAACCTATGTGGAGCATGGGAGTTCGCTGTCATCATTATATCGTTTACATTAGCTAAATTCAAACAATTTCGGCGTGAAATAAAGGACAGAAAAGCACTCTTTTTTGTAAATTTCAGATAAACACACTGCAACTTTATGAATATTAATAGTAAATACATATTTATACCTTTAAAACAAAACGAACATTGTAATAAACATCAAACTCAACCCCGAAATTCCACTGCACTAACGTCAGAAAAGATACTCCTGTTTCTAAATTAACAAAGTTCACCGATAGTCTCAGTAGGTGCCAAATATTAGGCAGATGTTTAGTATGGGAATCACTCTTCATCTTCTTCATCGCCATCGCCACCAGCTGCTTTCTTGGCAGCAGCTTTCTGGTTCCTGCGTTTGACCCTTCCAGGCCGACCACCTCCAAGAGGACTAGTAAGAGAGAAATCGATATGCTTTTGGGAGTCCATCCTTACCATGAAGGATGGAATATTAACAACCTGCCTTCCAACCCTGCTCAGGAAAAAGAAGGAACATAAATTGAAGCGTATAAGACCATAGAAAAATGTGCACAGGACATAATAAGATATTAATTAAAATGGAGAATAACGATAGAAAAAATCCAACTAAAGAAAAAAGTCCTCCAAGATAAATCCCTAGCATATCAGATGCTCAAGTAAGATAGTCAAATCCAAATGGTACTCTGGACACTCAATCAAGACTACAAGGTGCTCTGGACACCATCTCAATACTACAATTTTATGCAAGCCATAGAAAAATGTGCAAGGGACAAGATAAGATATTAATTAAAATGGATAATAATTGATAGAAAAACTCCAACTGAAGAAAAAAGTCCTCCCAAGATAAATCCCTAGCATATCAGATGCTCAAGTAAGATAGTCAAAATCCAAATGGTACTCTGGACACCCAATCAAGACTACAAGGTGCTCTGGACACCATCTCAATACTACAAGGTTATGTAACTGTAACTGGAATAAGTGTTTTAGAAAACTCTACAGATGTACATCATTGATTAGCTGTTCAAATAAGAGACTAAAATCCAAATGGTGCTCTGGGCACCCACTCAATACTACAAGGTGATGTAAAAGCAACTAGAATGATAAATATGTTCTGCAAAACTCTACAGATGTAAATCATCCAGCTCAATTTAGAATATAGAACTGGAAGTTTGCAAAAAAAAACTATAGGATCTTAAGACGATACGCAAAGCAAAATCCTCAACAATATCCAGAAAAATGAAATTAACAGCAGTTTATACAGTTGAGGGAAAAAATATGACATTCAGGTTAGAGTAAACTATAAACAGAATCGAACCGTCTATAAGTAATATTACAAAACCATGTGAAAGAACCCCAATCAGACGATATTTGCTGCAGCAATGCATGCTCTCTTCCTCTGAGTTTTGTCACTCCTAGCTACCACTAAACGATGGCCTATGGTGCTCCTGCAGCAAGTTGGCAACGCCTACACCCCCAGCCTCCATCTGCACCGGGCACAGGTGCTATGCATCTATGCTAGAACAGCGCACCACCCAGTCGCGCCTCTCCGGAAAGTAGATGGCCATCGGAAGGCTCGGGAACTTCAACTAGGCCCGGCATGATCTTATTGTGGCATGGTGGACGCCATGGTATTTTCCAGCAGCAGCCCGTGCTGTAGACATCTACGGTGACTCCCTGGCTGGTGAGCAAACAGGACCAAAGCCGTGCAGCAGGGTACGGTCTTTGGATGCTTCACAACATGGAGAGGTCAGTTGGAGACCCAGAGTGGCAGCTGTGTCTATGCTCGTAGTAGTACGGACCTAGCCTCCTACCCCTACACTCTCTTCCTTCAACCTTTAAAATGTCATCATAGTTAGGTGTGAGAAAGCTAGGGGTTGCGGGAAGGTCTTTCTCCTTCCTCCATAGCACCACTACGGCGAGAGGTCATCAAATCCGACTAGTGTTGCCCCTTCCTCGATAACCTAGCCTCGATGTCGACTAGCTAGGAAGGGTGGAGGAGTTCGGTGCCATGGCCGACTTCGTGGAGTAGATCACGAGGCCGAACAGTCCGTCCAGTTCGTGGTATCACTTCGGAGACGAGTATACCTAGTGGCACACATGAGATTGTGCTGCTCCCAGGTGCAGCGAACAAGAGAAGAACAACTGCATGAGGTGAGGTTCCGTGCATGGACAACATGCCTGGTTTAAAATTTGATTCTAGAGTACACAATCAAGACCTGCATGCAATCACCAATTTTATTTGATGTGTAATGGTGAGGTTTCCCATCCCAAAGTTATAATGTTTCTGTAGAGCTCAAGTTGTGGGTGGTGGGACAAGGGTGATTGCAATTGCCATCCCTAGCAATGAGATCCAGTTGTTGAAGACACTTTCTAGGGTCTGTAAAAGAAAATCAATAGGAAGAACAGAATATGCTTCATGAGGTAACTTGGTTGACCACCATTCTAAGGTTGCATTCGTATCAATAGGAAAAACAGAATAGGATTCATGGAGTAACTTGGTTCACCTTCATTTTAAGGTTGCACTCATATCAGAATAAGAGTACACACTGATAAATTTCTTGTGAGGAAAACAATTCGAGGAACAAAGAAAAAAGTGGTGCACCCACAAATTTCAAAGAGCATGCAGCTTGGATAGTGACCCTCTGACCTAGCTTAAATTATAGGGAGCAGCATAACCTTGTTGATCAAACATTTCACTTGCTTTTAATAACTTGGTGAGACACGCACCAGTGAAACAAGGACGCGAGCACAATGATATTATAGATGGAGATCAAGGCTACATGCTCAATACCACAAATGCAAATACATTGATATGAATATTATGGTGGCTTTGAAGGCTCAAATAGAAAATACTCTGTGTGTATTACACAAACAAAGGTGGGCAAACACGGCATAGATATCTACATATAGTATCTAGGGTTGATGTTGGCCAATGGTTGTCGTATTCAACTAGCTCAAGCACCTCCAAACTCCTTCAACCATGCTCAATATACCACAATTATCAAGGCAAAGCATTCAAAAATTAGGACAATGAGGCATGTGCACTCCAAGCATACTAAGAGCATATCGTGGCATACAAGAAATACACAGATTGGGAACAGTGTAAGAACCATCGCTGGTATCTTTATGCTTTACTGTCATCTTGTGACTTGCTAAAATGCTAACGATCAATGACATTGGGTTATTTTTATTTTTACACTGATTTAACCATTCCATTATATCTCAAAAACTTCATTTACGCAGTTTTTAGTTTAGCAGACAACACCGACATGCATTATAAACAATTTTTTATTTGAAAATGATGTGCTTATGCCTATAGATTACAGGCGCAAAACTTTTACGATTTAACCCTTTATTTCAATGTCCAAACAACCGCTGCATGATTATTAAAATCTCATTTGTGGATTGTCAAAAGATAGTGTACCACACCTCGGTCCTTGTAATTTATATGCCTAACTGGACATGCATATTGATTCATTTCTCCGATTACATATTTGATCCAGTAATGAGTATAATTTCTAGTTGATAGAACATCTCTAGCAAAAACAATAATCCACCTCAATAAGATTTGTGGCGCTGTCAATATACCTCAGACAAGTGTTAGGATTTGTTTCAAATTCTCTAGCCTATAACTGGCCCCAACTAGATTTTTCTACCCAGCCCAAGACGAGTTGGGAGCCTAAGTAGAAAGCAAACTCAACATTTTCTTATAGTCTTTTAAACAATCATTATTTAAATAATAAGAAAAAACATAAAATATAAATTTATATTTTTTCCATTTAGATGTTTTGTTATGATAATATTCAAGTGTTGAACATAGGATAAAGTTAAAAGTAGCAAACAAATCAGAATATGTACTAATAGCATATGCCACAAACTGAACCATTGACTTAATATCAAATTATCAATTAGGACCTTGCGTCTTCACATGTGAAACCAAACAGAATTGAATTCCAACCCAAACCCTGACTTTTATGGTTATGGATCAGAAAGAGCCGGATTCACAGGTCTGGACATGACTTTGATATCGCTAATGATTTGTCTTTGTATAAAATAGGACTGGCAATGAATGCGATAGCAACATAGTCATGACGCTTATAGATGGTACTGATCCAAGTAACCAAACTCAGTAAGGAGAGTTGAATCTACAAAAGGTATAAGGTAGTGAGCTTCATGATCTCTATACTTAGCACCTACAACGTTTTATCTAACTACAAAATTGTCTTTTCCAATTCACCAATAGATTAGTACCCCACAAGCTATGGCACTATAGCCAATAGTTGACTTCCTATGACGACAATTAACTAACATGGGAATCACAGAATGTGTTGATATGAACATTGTCACGCTTCCCCTAGTTCTAAATCTATTCACCACATGTAATTTTAGATTGCAATGAATCTGTCCATAAAGATGCTGAATAATGGACGAAAACAAACGGTAGGGAAAAAAATGACAGAAGCAAAGCATCGATTTTTTTGTGTTACCTGATATGACGCTGCCTGATGAGGACCCGAGCATGGTGGATGGACTTGGCCATGCCAGACTTGAACACCAGAGTCTGCAGGCGGCGCTCCAGGAAGTTCTCAACAGTCAAAGCAAGAACGTAATCCAGCTTGTTTTGGCTCTCGTCGAGAAGACCATACCGGTGCATGCGGCGGAGAAGGGCTTCGCCCTCAAAGATACGCTTTTCATTCTTCTCATCGAGTTTGAGAAGCTCCTTGGCAGCATTCCGGATACGGCTAAGGGCGTACTGCACCCTCCACAGCTCTCTCTTGCAGCGTAAACCGTATTCTCCCACAAGTTTCAGCTCGGCATCTAAGCGCTCCTTCT